>CAVMJV010000058.1:0-1232500 GCA_963681835.1 Meloidogyne enterolobii | reverse complement strand
CGGCTTTTACATGGGGAGCGAGTACGAGAGCATTAACTGGACCGAACTAATTGAAAAGCACGTGTCGCATGCGACCGTAACTTACACTTAGATCGAACCAATAAATGCCCGTAAACCATACTCAAATGTCCAAGACAAAAGATGCTAACACCGTTTGGGTACCAGCAAGCTGGCCTCAAAACGGCGGTTACAAATCTGCCTCAAACATCCCCAAGCACCAAACAAGTAAATGCATCACAGAAAATTATGCTGCTTCTTTCTGTCCCAATCTGGAGCTCAGAGATCACAACACAAAAATAATGTAAATGAATACTTGAAAGATACGCCGACTCTATCCGTTTCCACCTCACCGGTTTCACGTCCTCTTTAACTCTCTCTTCAAAGTGCTTTGCAACTTTCCTTCACAGTACTTGTTTGCTATCGGTCTCGTGGCAATATTGAGTCTTAGATGAAGTTTACCACCGACTTTGGGCTGCGATCCCAAACAACCCGACTCTAAAGCACGTAAATATTAACCATTTATCTCAATGTACAGGACTTGCACCTTCTGTGGAACCCCTGTCAAGGGGACTTGTTTGAGACAAAAGATCAAAAATTACGGCTTATACGCTACACCTCATAATGCCTGAGGCAAAATGATTTAGCGATGGACATTTCCCTGTTCACTCGCCGTTACTGGGGGAATCCTGTTTAGTTTCTTTTCCTCCGCTTACTGATATGCTTAAGTTCAGCGGGTGCTCTCGACTGAGTTCAGGTCAAAAATGTTTTATTGATGTTGATATATTTGTAAATAATTAGATAAACCGAACAATCATTTTAAAATATAAAGCTTGAAAAGCAATATAGAATTAAAGCTTTCGCTTCAAAAGAAAATGACCCTGAACCAGACGTAGCAAAGGGTTTGACCCCAATGCGGCAATATACGTTCAAAACTTTTGTGCTCAAGGTTTCTGCAGTTCGCACAAATTATCGCAGTTTGCTGCGTTCTTCATCGATCCACGAGCCGAGTGATCCACCGATAAGGCTAGAAATTTTCGTTTTTTTAAAATATAGAGAAAAAAAGAGTGCTGGCGTCCTCACTTAAGAGGCTCATTAAGTCTTAAACTCATTAGAGTCCTAACATGTCACCACATATACAGCCACGGACGTTCACAACTGTATCAGCAACACCTAGACACCAGCGACAGCCGTTTCACAACGATATATTTTTGTTGAGAATTCAAATTTGAACATCACATAAAGTAATGATCCAGCAGCAGGTTCACCTACAGCTACCTTGTTACGACTTTTGCCCGGTTCAAGCCACTGCGATTAAATTGGTTTCCATCAAAGTAATTTAGAAAAATTAAATCAACGGTCCCCAAATTTCTCGAAATGGCTCAGTCCCGGGCAGCGACGGGCGGTGTGTACAAAGGGCAGGGACGTAATCAACGCGAGCTGATGACTCGCACTTACTTGGAATTCCTCGTTCACGGAAAATAATTGCAATTTCCGATCCCAATCACGGCAAATTTTCAATGGTTTACCCGCCCCTTTCGGGGTAGGACAAGCACGTTGATTTTGCCAGTGTAGCGCGCGTGCAGCCCCGGACATCTAAGGGCATCACAGACCTGTTATTGCTCAATTTCTTTCGGCTGAACACCGCAAATCCCTCTAAGAAGCTGTATACACTAAGAGTATGTACCAGCTATTTAGTAGGTTAGAGTCTCGCTCGTTATCGGAATAAACCAGACAAATCACTCCACGAACTAAGAACGGCCATGCACCACCATCCACTGAATCATGAAAAAGCTATCAATCTGTCAATCCTCACAGTGTCCGGGCCGGGTGAGTTTCCCCGTGTTGAGTCAAATTAAGCCGCAGGCTCCACTCCTGGTGGTGCCCTTCCGTCAATTCCTTTAAGTTTCAGCTTTGCAACCATACTTCCCCCGGAACCGGAAGACTTTCGTTTCCGGGAAGCTCCCCACCAAGGCAATATAATTTCCATCGGCGGATCGCTAGTTGGCATCGTTTACGGTCAGAACTAGGGCGGTATCTGATCGCCTTCGAACCTCTGACTTTCGTTCTTGATTAATGAAGACATTCTTGGCAAATGCTTTCGCTGTAGTTTGTCTGGCCACGGTCCAAGAATTTCACCTCTCACGGGGCCATACAAATGCCCCCGTTTGTCTCTGTTAACCATTATCTCAGTCCGTAAAACCAATAAAACTGAACCGAAATCGTTTTCTATTATTCCATGCACGATCATTCAAGCGAAAACGCCTGTTTGAAGCACTCTGATTTGTTCAAAGTAAACTTGCAATGCCTGTTAAGAATCCTGTTAAGGACTCAAAACCGAACATTACGATAAATCGATAACACCCAGAAACACCCGGAGGGTTCCAGGGTACCGATACGAATCCAACTACGAGCTTTTTAACCGCAGCAATAATTCTATGTATTAGCAGAGCTGGAATTACCGCGGCTGCTGGCACCAGACTTGCCCTCTGCTTGATACTCGTTAAAGGGTTTAAATTGTACCCATTCCGATGACCGGCCTCAAAGAGAACGATCTCGTTATTTCTCGTCACTACCTCCTCGAGCCGAGAGTGGGTAATTTGCGCGCCTGCTGCCATCCTTAGACGTAGTGGCCATTTCTCAGGCCCCTTCTCCGGAGTCGAACCCTGATCCTCCGTTATCCGTCACCACCACGGGAGTCGATTATGCTCCCGTCAAGTTGATAAAGTGGACGCTTGAAAGACACGCCGCCGGCACAAGGCCATGCGGTCAGCTTAGTTATTCTGAGTCAACAAGAAGCAGCCGAAGCCGCGTGGTTTTGTTCTAATAAATGCGCTTTTCCGAGAGGACAAAGCTTTGGTGCATGTATTAGCTCTAGCTTTTCCACAGTTATCCATTTAGATAATCAAGATCAAGTAAATCATGGCCATTGTAATGAGCCGTTCGCGGTTTCTCGTTAAAACGATTAAACTTATACATGCATGGCTTAATCTTTGAAATGAACACATCAGTTCAGGCAGGATCAACCAGATATCTCGTAACTCCAGGTAAAATTCACTCACAAAATCTGAATTCTATAAATTTTACCCAGAAAAGATTTAAACTGCACGATAACATGCTCGCACCGTCGGCGCCAGAACGACACACGAGGCGAGACAGATTTGGTCTCACAACCAATCTCGGGTCACTTGCTAGCTTTACGACACACTCAAAAGTGTGCAACGAACCGACCGATTGCTCGTCTTGCCAATTGACAATGAATTGTCATATTCAAATCCTTCACTGAGGACGCTTCGTCTCAACACAAAATATCAACTTTTCACTTCACCAATTTTGCCAAAAGGCAACATTTAGTTTCATTTTTTCTCTTTCATCGAGAACCAACCGTTAAATATTTTTCAGCAGGGAAATTCAACATCTTCCCTTATGAAAGAAGATTTGCACATAAGTGTGAAAATTTTTCAAGATTTCGCGCCGCAAGGGATTTTAAGATTGCGATTTTTTATAAATGTGTCCACAAATCATCCGTAGCCCTTTGGAATCATTACAAATCGATTTACAACGGTTAAAAATCAAAGTAGAACATTTGAGTCTTCAGATTGTACCATAAACATGATGATTGGATGATAAGAATTTGCATCAAAAGGAACCAAGAAGCCCGGAAGGACTTGAAATATGCTAAGTCGGGAATTATTTATTTTCCTATACATTTTGCCTTTCCATTTTCCTCAGCAACAACCACTTTATTTTCCATTTCCGCCAGCACACAGCCACTTCTACAATTGTACTCAACAAACAACCACTTTTATAATAATATAAGTCGAGGCGAAAAGAGAAATGGACCAAATGCAACCCCAAGCTATGCGCCATCATGAGAAAAATAAATGGAAAGAGAATTAAGCAAGAAAGAAAACAAAAAGTGGTCGTAGAATTAGTAAAAGTGGTTGTTTAAATAGTATTAATTTAATAGTAGTACACAATGAATCATTAAAACAATTTTTGAAAAAAAAATGGGCATGACCCCTCCGCACAGTAACATTAAATGTAAATTTTAAAAATAATTGAGCAACACGTGTTCCATACTAAATTTAAAATAAAATTTTTTAATACAAAGCCATTATTAACGTTTTTTGACAAAAAATTGGCATGACCCCTCCGCACTGTGGAGATCATTCTTGTTTTTGTGAATTAATTGTAATATTTTGTACTCATTTATAACTCTTCTGTAATTTAGTAAATGTTTTTTAACCGTGCTTAGCCATTGTTATATAATTTTATGAAATAATGTATTGTGATTTGTCTTTAAATGTATATGCGATAATGTATTTGATTAATGTATTTATTAATGTATTTATTGTATGTATTTTGCATGTGTGATCTCTTTCAAACTGATAGCCTCGCTGTTCAAGCTTTCTGCTCAGATATAAAACTACGACAGTATATTTATACATGTTTGTTCTTTTTGTATGTTTTTCCTGTATTTTTTTCCTGTATTTAAGTATTTTTGATTTTATGTTATATTTATTGTTTTAATTTTGTATTAATTGTGTATTTGTTTGTATAATCTGAATATACATATTGCTATTATTGTTTGTTTCGTATTTAATTCCTTAGAGTTCTTAATTAAATAGTATCCATGTACCCAAAACTGAAATGAAAATCCAAATACTAACTACAATTAGAATGTACTGTTTAGATGCACTAGGTCCTTAGAACTCATCTTCAAAGTCAGCGTACTGACAAGGGAACACCTCGAATTATAACCAAAAATTGAGATGTATCATACACCATTGTGTAGAGCATGGTCGATAACCTATTGCAAATTTTTTACCACTTACCCCGAAATTAAAAAGTTATCAGGCTTCAAAGCCACCACTGCTCCATCTAATGCAGATTAAAAAAAAGGAAAGAGGGCAGAGACGCCTTTCCTTTCCTCCATTCTTTTTCTCCTTCTTTAACCAACATGGACAAAGAAGAGGAAAGGAAAAAAGGTAAAAGAGAGTCGCAATTCCCGCTTTATTAAAAAATGAGGGGACTCAGCCAATCTGAAAGTCGATACTTTGAAGCACTATAACTTTTCGATTTGGGGGTCTGGGCCAAAAAAGCCAACAATTAGCAAAGGGTTATCGACACTGCTTTACACAATTGCGTATGTTACTTTGGTCTTATTTGTTAGTTCAGTGTTCCCTTTAAGTATGCTGACTTCGAAGATGAGTTCAAACTTATAAACATCAATCGGCAAAAACCTTAATACATTTTTTACACTTTTTTCACCCTTTCTAGTGGATTTTTAGCTAATCGCAAATAATTAGGTTCCATAATGTCAACACTCAAATTTTTCTCCCTTTCCCTTTGATCTTTTGTATTGTGCAGGAAAGGAAGAATTAGAGCAATCCAAAATGTCACTACTCAAATTCTTCTCCCTTTCTCTTTGAGGTTGTGCTACTGGAAAAAATTCGCACAATGCAAAACAATATTTTGGATTGTGCTAATATTTCGGATTGCCATTTTTTGTAAGGTTTCGATATAATACCCATACCATTCGATTCGTCTCAACGAGCTGACAAGGAACAATATCGAACTGTCACCAAAAATTTCGTAATAATTTTTATACCATCGTGTAGAGCATAGCCCCCATTTCGAAAAGTTATAGGGCTTCAAAGTTTTCGACTTTTGGAGCGGTTGAGTCGCCCTCAAAAAAGAGATTTTTCTTTTAATAAGGGGAAAAATAAGACTCCCATCCTCCTTTTTCCTTTCCTTTTCCAATATTAGTTAAAGAAAGAGAAAAGAAGGAGAGAAAAGAAAAGGAAAAGAGGCATGTCTGCCATCTCCTCTTTCCTTTTTAATTGACATTAGCCGCAGGGAGAGATGCTCTTTTCCTTTCCTTTTCTCTTCTCTTTTTCTCTTTCTTTAACCACATAGAAAAAGAAGAGGAAAGCAAAAATGGGGAAAAGGAGTCTCATTTTCACGGTGGGTTAAACGGGACTCTAACTGTCTTGCATTGCCTCATCACACTATCTCGTTTTTCCTCTCTTTCATTTTCTTACTCTCTCGTTTTTATCATTACTCTCGTTTCTATTTTAGGTTACCTATTTCGAAATCCGATATCTCGGCTAATAAGCAAAACTTTAAAAAAATAAGCTTACAAATTATAGAAAATACTTAAATTTAGGCTTTAATTAAGAAAAAATAAAAATTTAACTTCTTTTGAAGCTAATTTAACTTCTCCAACTTTTTATGCCGCGAAAAAACATTGGAGAGGTTTTATCGTGCATAAGAACTTTGGTCCTCTCCTATCCAGCTCGACGAGATACGTCGAATGATACCAAATTTAAGTTTGTAGGGTCAATTTAGGCTGAGATATGGCCAAAAATGTATAAATTTTTACCGATTTTCAAAAATTCATAACTTTGCCAAAAATGAATATTTTTCGCCCAAATTTTGCAAGATTGTATAATAATTGTAGAACTACAATTCAGCAAATCTTGAAGAAATTTTGACCAGTGGTTCATTAGTTATAGGTAGTGAGTAAAGCGGTATGTCAAATTAAGTAATAAGTCAAGATAACATGTGCAAGCTTTACATAGTTTTTGTTCGTTTTTCATCCCTGATTTGTATAAAACAAAAATTTGCGGAAAAGGACAACTTTGGAGAAAGTTATGGCCTAAAATAGGACGAATTTTACCAATTTTCAATAATCCATAACTTCGTCAAAAATCCATATTGGCTTCTCAAAATTTTCAGAATTTGTTATCTATTTTATGCCTACAAAAATGCCAAATTTGAAAAAAATCGGGTGGGAGGGTGAAAAGATATAAGGATTTAACTAATGAGAGAGAGTTTTCCTCATTGACACTCAAACTCTGCGATGAAATCAGCACTCAAACGGTATTAATTATTGGCACTGAAACGACCGCTATAAAGTCAAAAAAAGAATGTATTCGTCTCTCTTAAAAATAACACACTATTTTTCGACCCCCAATGTCCCGTTTAACCCACCGTGCATTTTTCTGTTTAGAAAGAGAAAAATTTCAGTTTAATAGGAAAATGAGGGAGACTCGACCGTTCAAAAAGTCGAAAACTTAGGAGCCCTATAACTTTTCGATTTGGGGAGTAGTGAACGACAAATCAACGTTTTCGTTGATTCGCGGCGAATATCAACAATTATTCGCGAACAACTTTTTTTAAAATACATAACGCCAGAACAACGTTAATATCAACGTTTTGCGCCAAACAACTGCGAATCAACGTTTTTGTATCTTTTTTTCTCTGCTCTGCCATTATATTTCTCTTCTTTTTTTCTGTTAATTTTCGTTCGTGTAGTCTCTCCTTTGGAATTTGAAAGAATTTTACGAGTAGGAATTTTTTTGTTAAAATTGAAAAAGTATAAAACAACAAAATTTTATTCATCTTTAAATAATGATTGTAATGAAATAAGTGTGGAAATAGTATGCGGATCAAAACGATTTCGTTTATAATCATATACTAAAGGAGAAAAACGAGAAAATATGCGTTCACAAGAAGTAGAAGAAGAAGGAACTGCTAAAAAAATGCTTAGAAATGGTGAAAGGTGTGTGTTTACAACCTTTTTAATTCATAATTTATTTATTTCGAATATTTTAATTACTTGTAAAGGAGAACATTTACTAGCTAATGTTGTAGATGAAACGACATCAGAAAAGAATATTGTTGCTGCACTAAATTGTTCTGGTTCAACAAATTCCCCCAATTTTAATTTATCGGCTCTTGTTCTAAAGAACTTGTATATTGCTCTAACATTCCAAAAACATAATCCATTAAATTTTGACTCCCGTCCCTAACCATTTGTTTTAACATTGTTCTGACTTGATCTATTCTTGGACGTTCTGTTGGAATTTCACTCCAACAGTCTCGAATCACTCCAACAGTCTCGAATTTTTGAGGAGTTCCTTTTCACGATCAAGCTCAATTCTCTTTTCTTCGAAGTCTTTTTGATTCTAACATTTGGTGTCACGATTTGGTGTCATTTCTCAACTTTTTATAATTTTTGGTGTTGTAGTATTTGGTGTTGTAGATTTTGTAGTAATAAGTGAAACTTGACAATGGCTTTTTATAACTTTTTTGATTAAAATTTTATCGTTTTAAAATTTTTTGTTTAAGAAATTTTTTCTTTTGTAAATTTTTAGGCTTTTGTAAATGTTTTGCAAGATATTTTTAAATTTGTACATGAAGAATTTAGATTCAGGCGAGATTTTTCACTTTTTAAATTTAGTTCGACAAATTGCGAATTTTTACTTTGTTGGACATTTTGAGAGGTTCGCAAAAATACCTCAACACAGGTGGAGAGACTACACGAACGAAAATTAACAGAAAAAAAGAAGAGAAATATAATGGCAGAGCAGAGAAAAAAAGATACAAAAACGTTGATTCGCAGTTGTTTGGCGCAAAACGTTGATATTAACGTTGTTCTGGCGTTATGTATTTTAAAAAAAGTTGTTCGCGAATAATTGTTGATATTATTAAATCAACTTTTTTTTCTTAAGAAAACGTTGATATGTCGTTCCCTATTGGGGAGTAGGGCCGAAAAAAAAAAAACTGGCAATAGGAAATCGACCCTTCTCTACATGATGGTATAAAAATAATTACAAAATAATTGGTAATCCTCAAAAATATCGAACAGGCCCTTTTTTTCTAATTTTTTTCTAGGAACTAATAAACTAAAAGATTACCACATTTCGGATTAGCTAAAAAACATCTAGAATGGATTGAGAAAGAAGAGTTTTTTCACGTTTTAAATGCCAATTAATGATTGAAAGTTTGAACTCATATTTACACTCAGCACAATTGATTACCTAATGTCAAACTAACCAAGGTGAAGTTAGATAAGTCTAAAAAATTAGGCGGAAACCGGTAATAGTGAAAATTACTTATCCCTAGAAAAAATAAGCAAAAAGTGCGTTTTTGATATTGCTGATGCTTGGCAGTAGTTGAGTTGGATGGTATCAAATTAATTGTGACGACAACATTAAACGAAAGTATGATCAATTAAATAGACGTTTGGAATAAAATATAAAAACTCCCTCATACAAATCAATATCAGAATTTGGGGTAAAATTGAATTTCGTATACCCCCTCCTTTTTCAAGCCTCAAAATATTTCAAAATGGTCAGTCTGTTATCAAATTATAGAACTCGTTAAGCTGTATCGAATGACACCAAAATCAACCCCCGGTCTAAACTTTGGGCCGAGATACAGACCCCCGAAAATTGAAAAATAAAAGGGTGGGCCAAGCTCATTTTTTGGGCTAAAAATTTGATTAATCAAATAATAGCTCATTCAAAAGAGCTTGTCGAGCTGATTCGAATGACATCAAAATCAATGTAATTGAAAAAGATTTGACAAAGGTATGACATAAATTAATTCTTTTGCGCCGGCGAGACGCTTGTGCAAAACCCTTCGCTTTGCGCAGGGTCTTTGTCTGTGTCTCGGCCCAAAGTTTAGACCGGGGGTTGATTTTGGTGTCATTCGACACAGCTTAACGAGTTCTATAATCTGATAACAGACTGACCATTTTGAAATATTTTGAGGCTTGAAAAAGGAGGGGGTATACGAAATTCAATTTTACCGAATTTGGTTGAAAGGTGTCGAAACATAATTTTCAAGTTAGCAGCACAATCTTACTTTTCGAATTCCAACCCACTTTTAACCTAATCGAATTCAGGTCCGGGATTCGAAATAAAATTTTAATTTATATTCGGACTCAGTATACTCAATCACCTACTGGGAAACCTCAAAAATATCGAAAGAACAGTTCATTTTCTCTATAGACCAGTAATCTCCACTATCACCTGGAACTCTTAACACCAATCAAAGGAAACCCCTATTCTTCAATATTAACCCAAAAAACTTAAAACTTGCAAAATACCAACAACAGCAGCGGAGAAAGCAATTGTTGCTGCGTAGTTACAGTAAAGAGCATTTGAAGTTTTTCTCAACATTACCTAAATTTGAAAATGTAATGTACTAAAAAAATTTGAAAAAAAAATTTAAAAAATTCACTAAAAATTTTCTTAACTACGGGCCTATAAGTAATTTTTATGCATGCATGACAAAAATGATGCATGACTAACACAAGAATTTTGGCATTAATCAAATTAAAATGGATACTTATAAAAGACCAAAATTGATATAAACAAGCATATGAATAGATGCCCTGAAAGCCTTAGATAACTTAGGATCCATCAGAGACTCATACATAGGGATCATATTCTAAAACGAGATAGCAGCTTAGCCCAGAACTTTCCCCTAAAATGTAATGAGGGTAAACGATTTGCTGGGCGCGAGATGTGAATTAAAAAGCAACGGGTAACTTTTTGAACCCTCATCGGGGGAAGGTTACAGACTTACTGTTTCCAATTCTCTAGCTATGACGCAAGTAAAGCATCGCAGTTATTATAATACGACCCTAATGCAAACACAAGACAGCCCCATATATTTCAGAAATCGGTAAACGTAAAGCCTAAGAAAAAATGAGCAAAAAGTGCTTTTTTGATATTTCGAGGTTTGGGGAACGAATGTAACAAACAATTAAGATTAATCTGACACTTCTCTTCAATCCGAGTTGGATAGTATCAAAACCACTCAACTAGCTAAATGAGAAGAGTCATTAATAGCTAAGTAACCTAACGAAGGATCCCGAATCATTCCGTGTCAGGGCAGTTCTTCGAACGGACACGACTTCGACCGACAAAACTCAGTCGGACAAAACTTCGTTTTACCAAAACTTCGTCCAGACAAAACTTCGAATGTCCAAAACTTCGTCCAAAGAGCTTGGGGTTATTTTGGCGCAAGCAATTATTTCTTTAAACAGGCAATTGGATTTTTTCGGTACCGGTACCGGAAGTAGCGAAAAGAATCGATACCGAAAAGTACTAAATTTTATAAAATCTGTTTATCGGGAGTACCGGCACTTACGTACTGGTAAGATTTAGGAATTTCCGGTACTTCCGTTACGTTACCGGTACCAAAAAGTACCAGTTCCGGTTGAGCACTGAAAATTCCAAAATCTTGCCGACGTACCGGTAGTACCGGAAAGTTTTCGGAGAAAAAGAAATAATTGCTTGCGCCAAAATAACCCCAAGCTCTTTGGACGAAGTTATGGTCATTCGAAGTTTTGTCTGAACGAAGTTTTGGTAATTCGAAGTTCTGTCGGTCGAAGTTTTGTCTGGACTAAGTTTTGTCATTCGAAGTTCTGCCCCTCACCCAATCATTCTAAACCCGTATTTGACTCAGAACGCCCAATTACTGGCAAATCTAAAAAAAATCGAAAGAACACATTTTGCTCATTTTGCTAGTGACCCAGTATTCATCACCTAAACCCAAAAATAAAAAGTTTAAAGAAAAACCTTGCAAATTACTTCAACAATACTCATCCATCTATATTTCATCCATCAAACAGGTCACACATCTGATGCTGACAGATCAAAATCCTCACAAAATCTGAAACATCAAGATACATTCATCTCAAATTGTCAAAGTATTGTCAGAAGAGAAGTGTAGGAATAAATTTTTCAAAATTTTTGAACTCTAAAAAATTTAAAAGAGATTAATAAAATTGTTATGAACAAGGTTGTAGGATGCCCCGAATCAAAGAAGGAAGAAGTTATTGATTTTAATCCCTAACCTATGACAAAACAGAAATTTGGGCAGTTGTTGTCTACAAAAATGGAAGGAAAACGAAAGAAAATAAAATTAAAAAAAGAAGCACGCAAAGAAAAAATCTCTAATTCTCTGTTTTATGTACTATCTCTAAAATAAATGATGTTATGCCAAAAGTTACCAATTTAAATTCAAAAAAGTCAAACACTTAATCACTTCAAAACATCTAAAGACAAAAAGGAACTACAATATATGTACTCATCAGGAATTTGTTTTCGGGAGTTCGAATTTTAGGACTATAAAAGGCTAGAAGAAACCATCAAAAACAATTTTGGGTAGTTAAACTGTAAATATTAGACTTGAAAAATGTCATACTCTAATTTAAATAATAGAGATGAAAAATTTTAAATCTATTGATTTACTTGAAAAATTGGTGAGAGGCAAACGGGGGAACTTCCACCAAGTTGTTCAACAAAGAGGAACGCCAGCGTAGGTTCGGCGCGAGGCTGGCTGATGTACCCCGACCCGAAATACCATATGGACATTGAGAAAACATCATTCACTTTTACAGATAATACAAAATCGATTTATATCGATAAACCGTCAAACAAAATTCGTGCTCTATAATCCATTCAAAAGAAATCTATGTTTTGAATGGATTTTTTCGAAAGTAGATTTATACTTGTATAAACACAAAAAGATTTTTAGACCAAAAAACATCAACAAAAAAATGATTTTTTGTTTAATCCATATCATCACTCTCCTGTACAGTATATTCGCTTTCCTTCAATTCCTCCATTGCTCTTCTACATATTCAAATTTTCCCATTTTCCAAAAATTCTTTTAATTTCTCCAAAGCTTTTCCTCTATGAGATATTTTGTTTTTTTCTTCTGATGTCATTTCTGCAAATGTTTTTTCAAAGCCATTTGGCTGAAAAAAATAATAAAATTGATAATATTTTTATCCATTTCTACCATAAAACAAGGATCCCAACCAAATTGACGACTTCCTCTAGGTTCAACAATTATCCCTTCTGTCCTGCCTAAAAAGTCAGATTTAATTTTATATAAGCATTAAAACCTTGGAATGTATAAATTTGTTGATTTACACCTTTACAATATGCAAAAATACAGAGTGCATAGCCCGATTTGTCTTCAAATCCAGCTTTACAGGGTGCGGCATAAGTAATTGCACACTTGTTTTCTCTCATAACTTTATTAAAACACAATAAAATAAAATCGAAATACAATCAAATGATAGAGAATTAAATAGGGAACAATAATAATCAGGCAGTTTCGAAATGCCCACCCTTGGCTTTGATACAGAGGCGAAGGCGCGAAGAAAAAATTTCGCAAATAGCACGCACCTCCTTGTGTGTAATTAAGTCCCACTCTCGGGTGAGTGAGTGGCGCAGAGACTCCAAACTTTTGTGCGGCTTAGCACAGACCCTGGACTCCAAAATGTACCAAAAAGAATAATCCATCGGATTCAAATCCGGGGAGTATGGCGGCTATTCCTGAGCGCTAATGAACCCAGGAAAATTGGCCTTGCACCAGTCCTTAACTTCTTTCGCTTTGTGTGCCGGAGCAGAGTCCTGTTGGAAAATCCAGACTCTGCGACCGAAATGGCTCTTGAACCGAGGCTTCAGAACACGCTGAAAAAATTCTCGCAAGTAATAGTCTTTGTTGACTTTTACCCCAGGATCCACGAAAATAAGGGGTTTTTTGACTGACGCGCTAATACCGGCCCAAACCATGACAGATTGGGGATGTTGGGAATGAGTGATAAGCTTATCGGAAAGAGGAGATTCTGTAGTCCAGATTCTATAATTTTGATGGTTGTGTACGATTTTTATCGTAAAAATTTTTTCGTCTGAGAAGGGAATGTCCGGACATGCGTGCCACTGAAGGAGCGGTTTGCATCCTGCAAGCCTAACTTTTTTTGTTTTTTCTGTTAGCAGTTGTGCTTTTTGGATTTTGTAGGGTATTAACCCTAGTTTATTTTTAGCTATTCGTCTGACGGTCCTCTCACTTATTCCGGTTTCACGAGCCACTTTTCTCATGGAGGGTCGAGAATTGCGATGCACCTAGTTTTTGATCATTTTAATATTCTTGGAAGTGCTGACGGTACTCGGTCTTCCACTTTTTTGTAAGTTCTTAGTTGTGCCATCATTACTAAATTAATTTCAAAAAAATTTTCTCCCAAAAAATTTTCACCAGAATTTTTTGAAAGTGTATTGTACAGTGCTCTTTGGGACATTCAAAAGAGGTGAAATTTTGCGGACTGAATTTTTTTTCAAAAAAAGTGAAATTATAGAATCACGTTGATTAGCCATAATAGAGAATTGAATGAGCTAAAAAATAAGCCTAAAATCAATTAAAAATATTGACACCAAAAAAAGTTATAAGGAATTTAAAAGTGTGCAATTACTTATGCCGCACCCTGTAAATTTGAATTTATTAAAATTTTGAGGGAATTTTTTGTTTGGTTTGAAGTAAACAAATCATTTAAAAAAATCCGAAATTTAAAAATTACCTAACAGCTTTATCAACCCTTCAGGCTTCAATTTTTCCAGAAACCATTTAATATAAGGTCCTTAAAATTAAAATAAACAATTTTATTAGGTCAAAACAACATCCAAAATTACCGGGTAACCCTCCAAATGCATTAAAACACAAACAAGTATCCTCTACAAGTACTGGCCCTTCAATTTGTTTAACTGCATGTTCACATTTTTTGGCAACAATTTCGTCTGGTTCTCCTTGAAATTCTGGCAGGTCAAGTCCGATATGTTCTACCTATTTATAAATAATTTTTCGGGAAATTAAAGAAAATCTAAACACCCAAAAAGTCAACACTGTCAAGTTATGGGAGAAATTGTAAGGAAAAGTGAATGTCCGAGGATAGTGTTTTTCCTCTTGCTTTGAAAGGAGTTTACCGTTTTCTCTTAAATTAGGCTAATACATTCGGTCTACCTCCCCCCTTCAAATACTACATATTTCCTTCGAATCTCTTACATTGAAACTGCTTCCCAATAAAGCTTTAAGTTCTTTAAGTTTGTTTTGATTGCTAGTAACAAATTTTAAATTTCTGACATTCATTTCAGAATTTTTAATAAATTAATAAAAATAAAAGATTGACAAGAATAACAACAAAAACAATATTTTCTTTGTTTTAACAAAAACAATTTCAAAATTTAATTAAAAATTTTTTTTCACAAAAAATAAATTCCCGCAGCAAATTGTAATCCAGATGAACAATTATCCCCAGGAAAATAACGAAGAGGCAAAACATAATTTAATTCAAGTCGGGCAGTATTAAAAAAATTAATTGCCAATCCAATCCCCGCTGAAATTCTTTGCTTCATTATGAGATCGGTCAATAAATTATTTGAGTGTTTTAAACTTAATGAACCAGAAGCGAGAAATAAATGGGCAAATACCTGGAAAAATTAAAAATTAAATTGAAGGGGAAATAGAAGAATTGTAAAAAATTAGACACTCAAATCAGAAAAATATCAGAATTCTGAAAAAATAATACAAAAATCAGAATTTTTAAAAAACCAGAATGATTGTAAAAACCAGAAAAAAGTAATAAAGATCGGAATTTAAAATTGAACTACAAGCCAAAAATCAGAATTATTAACTATTAGGTCGGGTCATAATTAGTGTCGCTTTTTTTCGACTAAATTTTTAGGGGTGTTATTTTACAAATATCTTTTTTTCTTATTAACCAACATAAAGATCTGAATCTACTCTTCATTTTAATACCAAATTTAGGTATATATGAGTGAAATTCATAAAGTTATGATTTTTTGAACTTCGCTACCTTGTAGTAGCATTTGCACCATGAATTATAAATTACCAAAAATGGAACATAAGAAACAAAAAATCTTAATGATTTAGTAAATGGGATCGTTGTCTATGCTAGACAGCAAAGAATAGGATTCAAACTTTACTAGGATGGCCGTATGACTCTCAGAAGCAAACATGGTCGAGGGAGAAGGCTGTCATTAAGAAAACGGTCCTGCTCGGCTGGTTTAGATGGAATCCGGTAATTTCTACTGCTGAATTATCGAGGGATATCTGCTCTATACGTATGCCGACGCGTGACTCAAAAAACGCGGGCTGCGCTTAAGGAGAGCAAAACAAATGCCGCGTGTACTAACATCTCAAAAATGAAACAAACGACACGACATCCCCCCCAAAAACGTTTTCTTATAACTCAGCGTAAAATCATCCGATCAGGATGATCTAAACGGTTTTTTAAATCTCATAGAGGGCTTATACTAAATCCGAAATATAAAGTCTGTAAATCGTGCCGAACCCCGGAATTCGAAATTCGACTTTTTCGAAAATTTAGACCTTTCTTAATAAAAATTCGAAATTGTGGCCAACATTTAGAGCTTTTGAAGAGCTTTCGAATGATATATCACACTAACTATTATCATTACGTATACTTGAGAAAATTTGATTCCCGATGATTTCGGGAATTTTGATATTTTCGACCAGAACTCCCTGAATACCTAACGAAAAATTCTCAAATGCTGGTATCCTTTAGAGCATAGTCTAACAGATGATTCGTAATAAAAATAAAAAAATTTTTCGGAAAACTTAATTTTAAAAATCGAAAAAACCCAAATAAAAAAAGCGACACTAATTATGACCCGACCTAATACGAATTCAGACTAAAACACACAAACAAGAACCAAGAAACACAAATCAGAAAAACAACTCAATCAAAAAAAACCAAAAAAGTAAAATTCAAATAAAACACAAAAAAATAAAAATTAACAGAAATACAAGCCAAAAAAATCAGAAATATAATTTAAAAAAATTTACCGTGTCAGAAGGTATTAAAGGCGCATAAATATGAAAAACATTGGAAAAAGAAGCAACACCGCCAAGAGAACAATTTTCTGTTTGGATTCCAATTGAATTTTGTTCAAATCCTCGTAAATCATAGGGGCCACCCAAATAAATTCTGTCAAGTAAATGTAAACATTCTCTTTGACCCAAAGATTTTATATAAGCAAAACGAGTTGATAAAGAAAATATTAAACCATAAAATGGATCTGTGATGGATGTCTTTAAAAAAATTTAAAAATTTATTTAATTTTTCTGTCAAAAATTCCTCTTTTAAAATTTAAATAAAGAAAAAAATTTAAAGCTTTTTTCGTGATTTTGAACGGAATTGACTTTTTGGTATAGCAAATAGAAGGGAATTTTGGAAGAGACGAAAAAAAGAGGAAAAAAGCGCCACACAAGCCGAAATATTACCGGGTTATGAGTTCTTTCTGAATCAAAACTTGGTCCAATTTCAAATTCATGTCAGAATTAAAATGACCTCTTCCAATTTAAAAATTAAAAAAAACCTGATAATCAAAAATTGACTTAAAAAAAGAAGTATCCCCAACTAAACCAGCCAATTCATTAGTCAATTTATATAAAGACCCAAATTCTGGAATTATTAATCTATCTCTAGTATCTTTATAAATTAAATGTTCAACAGAGAATTTAGTTGTATGGCCAGCATGTTCACGAATGGGAAATGGAGTTTCATTTTTTGGAAGAAAAAGACGCCAAATCTTTGAAAAAATTTTTTAGAATGTAAAAAAAATTGAAAATGCGAAATGGTTGATTTGAACCCTTATAACATTTCGAAATGGGCATCAGGGACAAAAAACCAAAGTTTAGCAATAGGTTATCGACAATGCTCTACACGATGGTGTATGTTTCATCGCTAAATTTCGGTGGTAGTTCGAGATGGTTCCTTCTTACATTAGCCATTTATGAAGGAAAACCCCCTAAATAAAAATTTATTTTCATGGGAAAAAATATTAGAATAACTATTTTGGCCCACACACTTGCCTACGTCCCATTCATCCCTAAAATGACTAAAGACTCAAAAATATCCAAAAATAACCATATTTAGCCTCAAAGAAGAGATAATTCGATTAGATAAAAATCCGGTATTTAATTGTAAAACAGCAGCATTCTCTACAGAATCACATTTATTCCATCGAAAATAATCAGTGTTTTTGAATAAATGGGCACTCAAATTATTATAATTTTCCCAGCCAAGAAATGGTTTTACAGCTTAAAGAAGAAAAATAAAAAATTATTTGAGACAAATTTTAAAAAATAAGTCGATAAGGAAAATTAAAAACTCCAAAATTTTAAGTAAAATTCGATTTGAATCAAGTCTCAAGCTCTTCAAAATACTTGGAAGAATTCCAGTTGTAATTTAGTAAGGAATTTAGATTTTTCTCACTCATGCATTTAAATGTTTTTAAAATATTTCGAAAATCATCCAAAACTTAGACCCAGGACCAAAAATGAAATAAAAATTCGAAAATATTAGATTTAAACCTGTGAATCCAAAATTATACCCTCCATGTTCTTTAATTCCTTTAGAATAATTTAATTCTGCACACTCTCCACGGCCAAATATGTTCTTCAAAAAAATTAAAAATTATTTTATGATTTAATTAATTAAATAATACAGTTCTTCTAGCAGTAACACCAGCATCAGTATCTCCACTTGTCTTCATTTCCATTTTTATATTTAATTTTATAGGTCTTTTATTCTCTTGAACAGTAAATTTGACAGAATAATCAGAATCTCCTGAAGTATCGATTTTTGGTAAACAAACTTCAAAAAGGCCCATTTTCTGGAAAATATTTTTAAATTGGCAATACTGAAATTCTATTTGAAAGGTATCACCCGTACTCTTCCCAAACAAAATAATTCACAATTTTGGAAAAATTTTGTTTGAGATCCAAAACTCCTATATGAACGATATATGCTATTTGAAAGAGCTTGAAAAGCCTAGTCAAATGACACCAAAATTAGCCCGTGGCCTCGATTATAGGCTGAGATATTGGGCTCGAAAATTGAATAGGGGGCCCAAGCTCATTTTTGGTACAAAAAAATTAAATTAAAAAACCTGCATATGAATAGAAGCCGTATTTGCCATTCTAATAAGTTGATCTCTAAAAAATAAAAATAAATTTTTAAAATATTTAATAAAAAACTAACAAATTTTTTGCATTAAATAATTCGGAAACTTCTTTAATTAAAGCATCACGTTTAGTCATTGTAACACCATAAAATTCAATAGATTTCAAAACAACGGGAATATTGCTAATTTTGTCATAAAAATAATTTAAAGGAGTTGATTGATTGATTGATAACATTTTTTTTGAAATTTTGTTATAAAATGGAAAAATAAATCTATAAAAATTTAAAAAAATTTTTAGCAAATTTCAAAGCAAAAAAAACGAAGATATTTGGAAAAGTTGATTTTATTTATTTAAAAGTTGATATACAACAAAGGAAGTCCACTAACATTGTTGTAAAGGATCAGAAAAATAAATTTATTGGCTTATTTCAAAGTAGAGACCGCCTGAGACGGAATCGCGACGGGATTTTCCGGGATCCCGAAATCCCCAATTTTTTTTGATTTTCGGGATCCGGGATTTTTTCGAGATTTATCCCTCGGGATCAATTAAAGAAAAAATCCCAACTCAGGATCCCTGAAGTTCGATCTTGCCAGTCTCTATTTCAAAGTATCAGCAGAAATCATGGATCAAAAAAATTTAGATTGAACATTTTAGATATTTTTGTTTAATTTACTAAAAAGAAAGTTAGACGAATTAACATTTTATGATTAGTTACCAAAATGAAAATTTTAAATGTCATTTTGTTAAATAATTATTTAGCCAAAAATTCCCAAATTTTGGGCTACTTTTGTGTTTTTGCTAATTTAATTTTTTAAGATAATGCTTAAAAAATTTAGTAATCCAACTTTGTGGCGGTCAAAAAATCCACATTCTCTTGAATATTTAAGGTTATTTTTATTTTTTATTCACAAAATTCTTTTTATTTTCTAAAGATATTTGCAAGGTGTTTTAGTTAAAAATGAGAAAATAACTGAAGGAAATAGAGCTTTGGTGATTGAAGCAATGCGTGCAATTACAGAAATATTAATTTGGGGGGATCAAAACGATGCTGCTGTTTTTGAGTATAAATTTTTGTTTTAATTTATTTTGAGGGATTGACTTTGATATTTTTATCATTTATCGCTTAAGTTCTCCTATTACTGTTAATTAATATTATCTTAAGTTTTGGTTGGTTGGTCTTATCCATACCTTTTTAGTTGGAAATTTTTTTCTTATTTCTATCCCATCTTTCCTTAAAATTTCTTTAATTTCTCTATTATTCCCACACTTCTCAGAATTTTCATGGTCAGATTTGTGGGGACTATACTGAATTAGCCCATTTATTAATAACCACTTGAGATTTTGAAGATGAGAAAAATTTAATTGTTTGAATAAAATTGAATAAATTTGAATAACCCCTTTTAAAGCCTCTAAATTTTTTGTTAGCCGCAGACTTTTTGCTTAAATTAAAAAAAAATTTTTATTTTTTTCATTTCAGTTTCTTCCTCGAAAGACAGATGTTTTCACATTTTCTTCAAATTATGCAGCAGGCCGATACGAGTTTTGTAAATATTCAATTACTTCAAACATTAAATATTTTATTTGAAAATACTAAAAATGAGACGTCTTTATGTTTGTTTATTTTTTTGTTAAAATTAAAAAAAAATTTTTTTAGATTTTTTGTTAAGCAATAATCATGTAAATTCAATTATTACTCACAATTTTGACTTTTCAAACGAAGAAATAATTGCTTATTATATTTCTTTTTTAAAAACGCTTTCTTTCAAATTAAATTCAAAAACTGTCCATTTCTTTAGCGAGGTTTTTAATTTTATATTTTTTAATTAGAGACTGGACAGGCATGAGTATTTTTAATGTTTTTGATTTTTTGGAATCTTTAAATCAAGTTTTTTTTGGAATTTTATGACAAAAAATTGAATAGATATTCATTTTCTGGGCCTCTTATAAGGTTAAAAAATTCTGACAAAATAATTATCTGTGTATTTTCTTTTTTTCCTTCAATTCTAACACCTTCCTCTCTGTTTTAAATTCTCTTCAATTTTTCAATCCAGTTATCCTTTGAAAATACACAAATAATGATTCTTGTCAAGAAAATTAATTATTTTTTAATCATCTGCCAATTTTTGTTACAAAATTTTTTTAATATTTTATCTGACCTTGTTTCAATTTATTTTAAATTCCAAACATTTAAACCAATTTTTGTTTTAGTTACATTTTTTCAAAAATATTTTCATCACACTTATTTTTTTAGAATGCAGACCAATTTCCATTATTTACTGAAGCTGTCAGATTCCACAAACATTCAGAACCGATGGTTAGAATTGCTGTGAGGACACTTACTTTAAATATATTTAAAGTTTAATTAATTTAAATAAAAATATTCCTCCAATTTTTTAAAGGTTAAAGAACAAATGCTTCACAAATTTGTAATTACCCATTCTCGGGATTATTTTAATAATGTTTGCCAGGAAATTGCTCATCAAATTATTGAGGTTTTTTAAATTTAATTTTTTATTTTTTAAATTTTAATAGATGGATACTTTTGCAAGATCTGCACAAAATGAAGCGAGCAATAGGTTTTTTTTGAAGTAAATTTTGATTTTCTTTAATAAATTTTAAGATCTCGTTTATCTCAATATATAGACGTTCATATTGATAATTTGCATTATTTAAATGATATTTTGGTTATTGGAAATTCTGATTTGGTTTGTTTTTCTAATTTTTATTTAAAGAGGAAAAGCTTTGCCATTTCCTTTAAAACGTATTCAGGGGTTGGATTTTATGGGGTATAACGGGTGAGCGCCGAGCTTTTTTGGAGATCTTTATTGTACATATATTTTTATTTTTTAGCGCCGCAAGTAAAGTTTCTTTTTATTTTTGGAAGGCCAGAAACTAAAATTCTTTATCTTTGCGGCTCAGGCGAAAAGTTTAGAAAGCCGTATACAGACAAATTGCACTTTTTATCTTTTCTAAAGATTTTTCATTTTCGTCCATTTCAGAGAAAAATGCGGAATTTCCTCCATTAAACATCCAAAGTCCTACCAATTTTTTTAATATTTTCAGAATTTATTGGTAATTGATTGTTTACATCAATTTTTAATTGGTCCAATATATTTAGCTTCATTAGCGTCAATTAGAGCCCAACCAAATACTCTATTAATTTCACGTGTTACTTGTTTATTTCTTTTTGCTCAATTTTTAAAAATTATACAAGAGACAGAAACTATTCAAAATGTGCTGACTTCCCTTTTCTTTGGGGATATTAATGATATTAAAACTGAATGGGTTAGAACTTTGAGTGATGGAATTAGTTTGGCTATGCTTAGAAAATGGGATAAATCTGTTGAAAGGTTTTTTTTAATTTTAATTTGATGTTATTCTGATTGAGCTGCACTATTTTTTTATCTTATATATTTTTAGTTATTCTAGAGTTTATTGTTAGACTAATTTTAAAAAATAATCTACAGATAAATCATAGATAAGCTTTTCCCCTACTTTGACATTTTAGTCTAATTTACAATCCATCAAGGGTGTAGCAAAGGAGTGCCCCCCTGAAATGGGAGAAAGGAAAAAACTTGGAGAAGGATGATCGAAAAGGTTTAATTTTTTCGCCTACATCTTCAAAAATCACCTTCAAAATCCAAAATAATCGCCAGTATTTTGGCACACATTCCCTTTTAGCCCCACTCCCTGAACTTGACCTTTGGCTACTCCTTTGCAATCCATTCTTTGTAAAAAAAATTTTTTTACTCAACTTGTTCTTTTTTCTCCGTTTAAATTGGCCATTTTGAGCTCATAACTTTTTCTGAGCTTTTAGCCTATAATTTATAATAATACCCCTATCATAATATCATAATACCCCAATAATAGAAATAATAGAAATAAGCTACCTTTTCCCGGTTCTTATACCCCAAAAACAATTTTCCTATCATAATACCCCAAAAACAATTTCTTTATTTCTATTACACAGTTCTCCATTTCGCAATCACCTATTTATGGCTTTACATGATGGCAATGATGATGACCATGCTTGTTTCTTTGCTCTTATTTTTATTAATTATATTTTACAGAACCAAGGTTTTTTTAAATTTATCAGAGAAAATTTTTTTAATTTTGTAGCAGCACAAAAAGAATTATTAAATGCTGCACAGCTACCTTTTCCCGGTTCTTCAAATAAATGTGATTCTGAATTGGCTGAATGTTTAATTAGAATAATTGAAAATTGCTCTCTTACTGGTATTTTTTTGAAAAAATTTTTTGTTTAATTTTGCTCTTTTGCAACGAGAGGGTTGATGTTTTTTAAATAAAATCCATCGATTTTCTCGGATAATGTAAAGGCGTAATTTTGAAAATTTGTATTCTCTAATTGTAAATTTTTTCAGTGCTAAACTAGACTTACATTAACTCATTTTCTTAGTTCGTTTCATGAAATCGGGGAAGGTTTGGAGTTGTAGTAACCTAAATGTACGATTTTTAGCTTTTTGTTAATCATGCTTTCCCCGAGAATTAAATTAGCGTTTTTTTTCTTTTTTAGTTAATTTCTTCCTAATTTTTAATTTTAATTATTTTTTAGACACACTTATTCGTCCAATAACAGTTGAATTGTGTACTATCGTTCTTCGACATATACTTCTTTGTTTAGAATCTGATCAAGAATTTTATTCTTTAGTTGAATCTTCTGTCAGAAAAACTTTACATAAACTCTCTAATGTTTTGAGAGGGGCTTTACAAACTGAAAAATTCTTTTTGGAAATGTTTGAAGAAGAGTATTATCAATTACAGGTTTTTTAAATTGAGAAACTAAAGTTTTATTTGTTTTTATACAGAAATCTGAAAGAAAAATAAATTCATTTTTGGATGATCCAGGACTTTATTTGCCTCCAAGTAATACACCTTTGTCGTAAGTTTTTTAGAAAGTCTAATAAATTTTAAAATTTGGGCAATGACATTCATGATCAAATTTTTCATTGTACAGTCGGAATCCGATTTACGTACGCTTCCAGTTTGAGGCAGGGTTTAGGGCCAGAATTTTGACGTACACCTCTCCAATATTGACCCATGAGCCTTGATTTGAGTTACATTTTCCTCCGGAGCAATACTTACAATTTTATGTACGTAAGTCGAGGTTCGACCGTGTTCCGTGTATTTTGTGAGAAATCCTCCTATACTGTCAAATTATGACCTCTAACTTTTTTTTAAAATAATTTTGTTAAAATTTTTAGAGGACTTCCTCTATTTAAAAGAATATCTAGTGGAAATGATGAACGAATTCGAAGGGTTTTTAAAAAATGTTTTTTTATAATTTTATATAATTTTTAAGAGTCTTCAATTTTACTTTATTATACGAAAATTTGCTCAAGATTTATCTGGAGAGACAGAAAGTTTTCTTCCAATATCTTCACAATCTGAACCTATGGCCGAATTAAATGATTGTATTAATTTGAGTAAATTTTTTTTATTTTTCTGTTTACGAGGGATAAGTGAGCTTCAGTCAAATCCCATTCTCGTCTACCAATTTTCTCAAAAATTTTTTTGTTTTTTAGTCCATGGTATTCTAGTTATTACAGATTAGGGGTGTCACGGGTTACCTAAAATCCGGACTTTTTTTTGGCCCAAAACCTGGTCCGAAGAAAATTTTGAAGACCCGAAACCCTACCCTGTTTTTCCCCTGGTACAGTTGTGATATAAATCTACCGAGAGAACTGGGGATTGTTTTTGAGCTTTAAAAAGTTTTTAACCTTCCTTATCATTCAATTTAATTATTTAAATCGTTTTTCAAATTGTTTTTTAAATTTAGATAATAGTGATTTACTTGCCTGTACAGTTGTAAATTCAAAAAATGAGCGTCTCTCTCAATTTCTTGTAACTGATCAATTTCAATTTATTTTGGTTGAACCAGATAGTCGAAAATTGGGTTGGGGAATTGTTCGTTTTGTTGCTTTATTACAAGTAATAAATTTTGTTAATTTTTTGAGAGAAAATTAAATTTTAAAAGGATGTATTAATTGTTGGAACTTCAGACAATCGAACTTTGCAAATCAACGTTGAGGTTTTTTTTATTGAGGTTTTTTAGCCTCGAATATATATTTTTTAATTTTTGGGGTAATAAAATTAACAAAAAAAATTTTTTTGTCAACAAAAAATTAAACCAAAAATTTTTTTTGGTTTAAGTGAGGAAGTTAAGGTCAAAAATTATTTTAAATTATATTAGAGTGTCTGTAGAGAGGACCTTCCCTTCGTCCAAGTGACAGAGGTTGAAAATTGTTTTTAAAACTAACAATTGAAATTGACTATGATTTTTCTATTTATGTCCAAACTGCTTTTTCCTTTCCAAATTTTTTTTAAATTTTTTAAGAAAATTTTTTTTCTTTTTTAAGGATGTTGAAACACGAGTCAAAAAATCTGGAAAAAACATTTTTTCTGCCCACTTAATATTTGATGACTATATTCGTTGTATGGCTGCCAAACAACGCCTCAATCGTGGAAGGAAGCGTTGTCGACTTTACAGACTTGGAATTATTGCTGATATGCTCGGAATGCGTTTACCCCATTCTTTACAAACAATGGAAGGTTCTCCAGTTATTGGAATTAATTCTTTGAGATTGCAAGGTTTGCCTGCTCCCGGGTCTGTTCAAAGACTTTCTTCTACTTCGAGACGTAAAAATAGTGAAGCTTCGACAGGAGAGGGGAGATTAGTAGGGGAAACAATACCTCCAGATCCCGATACTAGTAAACAATGTTCTACTTCTGGGGCAATACATCATATTTAGATTTTTAAATTGTAATGAGTCTTTATCTGGGTTGTTTCTCTTATAAATAAGTTTTGGTTAATAAAGCTGTCCAGGACTCGAAACAAATTTTTGTTTTCTTAACTTAAATTTTTGATTTTTTGTTCCTTGAGTCGAAAAATTATTTTTACTTTGGTCAGTCACAAATTGAATTATAATTAAGAGAAACAATTCCAATTACAAACCAATTTTCAATGAAAATAAAAAACTTTTCCTGGTTAATTAATTTCAAGATTAATTTTAAGATTCTATTTAAATGTATATATTTTCTGTTCATTATAATTGTATTTTTTAGTCTTTTTTGACTGCGGATAGTTTATTAAAATTTAATTTGAAATTTAATTATGAATGTTTTAATTGTTTTTAAGCATTTGAATATTTTTTATAAATTAAATTATTTTCTTAAATTTATTTATTAAATTTATTCTTTTTAAAAGTCTAAAAAATGGTTAAAGACACAGAATCCCCTCAACAAGCATCTTCATCATCTGATCAATTACCGCCTTGTTTAGTTGTTTTGGGTATGGCTGGTTCTGGAAAGACTACTTTTGTTCAGGTTAATTTTTAAATAAATTGAGGGATAAAATTTAAGTGGAAATGACGAGAATGATTGGTTTTTTGAGACAAAATCGATGAATTTTGATTTTTATCAAGTTTAGGAGCCATCTGATCCACATTGCTTTTTCTTTACAAAATTTACTTTCTGAAATTTATTTTTTGTTTATTTTTAGCGTCTAACCAGCCATCTTCATTCAAAAAGAACATTTCCTTATTTAATCAATCTTGATCCAGCAGCAGGAACTGTGCCTTTTCCAGCAAATATTGATATTCGAGACACGGTTATTTTTTTTTATTTTTTTGTGAATTTTATTAGAGGATTTTGACAATGAAGTCATTAGTATTAAATACAAAAATAATATTTAAATATTAATTCACTCCGTGTATACGCCCTTATAAGGTTTTAATTTGTTGGTTTATAATTTTTCTCTGAATGAGTTTTTTTCTACTCATTTATTTTTAGGTTGATTATAAAGGTGTAATGAAAGAATATGGACTTGGACCAAACGGAGCAATTTTGACTTGTCTTAATTTGCTTTGTACTAAATTTGATCAGGTATATTTTTTTCAATTGCTAAAATTCTTTTTTCGAAAAGATTCTTTCTCTACTTGAAAAAAGAGATTCTTCAATTCCTTCAATTATTTTGGATACACCTGGACAAATTGAAGTATTTACGTGGTCAGTCAGTGGTTCTATAATTACTGGATCTTTGGCTGATAAATATCCAACGGTTTAATTTTTTGTTTTAAATTTAGGAAAATGATTTTTGGGGCGAGATCCGCAAATTTTTTTCTGGTACCGGAATTTTTCATCGGAGCACATGCCCTCTAGAATTTTTAATTGTTCGAATTTTTTCCTCTAACTGATAAGGAAACATTGATTACTCTCAATGCTAATCGGTATTTTTTTAGAGTTCTATTTTTTTAATTCGATATTTTTTGACCGGCAATGACTCGGCCCCAAAGGATTTTGCAAGAACCGGGTACCATTTTACAATGGGAAGTCTGTAGTCCTCTTATTGAATGATAATAAAATTTATAGTATTGAATTCGCACTAATAGTAAACGATGTTCCTTTGTGTGCTAAAAAATAATATTTTTTTCTTAGATAATTGCCTATGTTGTGGATAGGTTTGTTTTTTTAATTTAATTACATTTTAAAACATATTTTAAAAAATTTTTAAGTGCTCGTTCAACTAATCCACGTACATTTATGTCTAATATGCTTTATGCTTGTTCCATTCTTTATGTACATAATTTTTTGAAATTTTATAATTTTTTATTTTAATTTTAGAGAACAAAACTTCCATTTTTTCTTGTTTTGAATAAATCTGACGTTGTAAGTTTTATAAAGTTCTGATAACTTTTTTAAAAAATATTTTTTAGGTTAATCCAGAATTTGCAGTTGAATGGATGGGGGATTTTGAAAAATTCTCGGTTGAGTTTATTTAAAAAATTTAAAGAGCGATTATTCTAAAAATAATTTTAGAATATTGAAACAATTTATAATTCGTCTCTAAGTTTTACCAAAATTGCCTAAAAAGTATTTTTAAATTTTCGAAAAAATACTTTTGTGTCTCCTCCTTCCTTTTTTTGTCCTCCATTATCCCCCTACCCAATTCCAATCTTTATTTTTTCCAAAAAAATTTTTTTTTATTTAAAATAGGACTCCTTAGATGACAGCGAATCTTGTTATGCCAACGATTTGACACGTTCACTTAGTATTGTATTAGATTCTTTTTATCAAAATTTAAATTGGGTTGCTGTTTCTTCACAAACTGGACAAGGATTTGATAAAGTTTAGAAATTAATTTTTAATTAAATTTAAATTTTTTCAAAAAGGTTTTGGAAATTATAGAAAAATGTAAAAAAGAATATAATAAAGAATACAAACCTTTTTTTGAAAAATTAAATAAAGATAAAGCTGAAATGGAAGCTAAATTTACAGCTGAGAGATTGGCTAGTTTACAAATTGGGGAAATTAATGGAAATAATAATAAAGAAGGGGAAAAAGAAGAAATAATAAAAGAGGAAAAATAAAATATTTTAAAAAATATTGGGAATTTTTTTGTTATAATTTTAAAATAAAAAAATTTATTTGAAGTTTCCGTGTGTAATTGATTGTGCAACAATTTACTGGGAACGTCTGAAAAAAAAACAATTCTGAAACTTTTCCTAAAAACATTTAATTGAGTTAATTCTGCAACGAAAATACATACCTATATTCTGTAAATTCTGAAATGTTTTCCTAAATCATTTTGAAATCTTCCAGAAAATTCTAAGGGGAATTTTAAATTTAAATATTTATTTACAACTTTTTTTAGGGAAATTCAACTCCTCCTCCTTAAATAAAAATAATCAACAGACAAATCTTATAAAATATTTTTAATTTCATTCTTCCTTTTTGGTAAATTAAGACAGATTTTTTATAATCATTTCCTTCTACTTTATTATTTAATTCATTTGTTGAGTATTTTCAAATATAAATTACCGCACACAACAAAAACAAAATCAATGTTTTTAGACGGTCATCTAATCAACATCAACTAACTCTCTTTTCTCTCTCTTTTCCTCTCTCCTCTCAACAACTTCCCCCAAAACAAAATTTCAGCAAATCGGGTAAATCTGTGAGAAAAAAAGGAAAAGGAGAAAAAAAAGTTTTTGGTTGTTTTAGAAGTAATTTATTTTTATATATTTTTAGTCAGTAGTCTACTTACTTCTAACTACCTTCCAATTTTGCACCCCCCCCCCTCCTTCCCCCCAAAAAACTGCGACTAAAATAAAAATAAAGAAAAAGGGCAATGTTGAACATTTTAGCTTTTATTTATTTTCAATCAATTTTTGATTTTATAATTAATTTTTCTATAATTTTGATTTTTCAAAAAATTTAAAAATATTAACGGTGATTTCTATGGTACGTCGCAGACAAAAATTTTTTATTAACTTTGGAAGGCCAAGAAATTTCCTCTTCGAAGATAGGGGTATTTTTTGATGTATTTTTTGCTTCTTTTCAGTCAAACGCAATGCCGCCATTCCCTTTTTTTAAAATTTGAAGATAAACGATGAAAACACCTTTTTATTTTGATTTGAGAGAGAGCATTTTTATTTTGATGGGAAGAAATTTTTTTATTATTTTTTTAATTTTTTGAATGATTTTGCAGAGATTTTAAGTATTTTTTTAAAATTATTTCTTCCATAGAAAAAATAAAATAAATACTAAAAACAACTGATATATATCAATTCTTTAATATTTCCTCGACCCCCGAATTGTTTTTTTTTGTTTTGTTTGTTGATTCCCAAGAGAAATGACGAGATTATAAGTAACACTAGTAAAATGCATGGAGATATGCAAGTCTGCTATATTTTTATTTTATTTTTTTTTCCTTTGGCCCTTTTTAACTAAAAAAAAACTTTTTCTCGTTTTCTGTTCACCTTTTACTGCCAGTCTATTAAATATATTTTATTTTATTTATTTTTACTCTTCTTTAATTCCAACTTGTTTTAACCAAATTGCAGACAATCAATTGTTTGCTGTGCGCCATAAAAACTTTTTTAAAACGCAATATTAAAAACATTTCATATTTCTTCTCAACAAGTTTATTAAAACTTTGCGTTTCCCAAACAATGTTTTTATAAAACTTTTTTTCAAACATTTTATTAAAACTTGTTTTATTTTTCTTCAAAACATGTTCAAGTTTATGAATAATTTAAAACTTTATTTTAGTCAGACAATAATTAAGATCAATTTTAAAGTAAAATTACATACAAAATATGTTCAACTTGAAGGTAAAAAAGGGTTGATTTACTAGAATATAATAATTATTTTTTAATTCTCTTTTATTTTCACAAAATAATTTTATCGCCCAACTTTGTATTTTTAAAAGTTCTACTAATGTTTTACGTGTGTATATTTTATAGACATATATTCACTAATCCTCATAAATCTGAATTGAGTTGCACTTTTTATTTTTTTCCTACCCGTTCTCCCGATAATTTTCACTGTCCATTTATTCACAACTATACAAAATGCTTAAAAAACATAAAAACATTTAAAACTTGTTCACAAACATTATCAACTTTACTTTTCCATGTTTTGAACAATCAAAAACATGTTCAAACTTGTTTTGAGCTTGTTTATAAAACTTTATTCTAAACAACCTTTTTACAGCATGTTTTAATAAACTTGTTTTAATGTTTAAACAAACATGTTTGTTAAACTTATTTAAATAAACATGTTTTTGTTGTTTTAAACAAGTTGATTTTCTGTGTTTCTATCTTCTGGATGTGGGTTATATTACTTTTGTTTGCTTTTGCAACGAGTTAAAAATGTTTAGAGGTGGTCTACCTTTATATTTATTTAACAACAACATTTCTTTATTAAAAACAGAGTAATATACACAAACAAAACAACCGCTTATTACGAGTATTTTTGAAAAGACAGGAAATGTGTGTAGAAAATTTGAAAGGTAAAAAGGAGGAAATAAATAAAAGGGCGGCTTTAAATAAAAGAAAGAAATGAAATGAAAGGGAAAAAGATGGAAGAATTGTAATGATTGTAACTGACAACTACTTTTTAGCATTTTATTTTTAATTTTCCCAGAAGCACTGAAAAAGGAAATAAATTAGTGGTAGTGTCTACTAAAATTTTATTTTTTTTTCTAAATTGTTTTTTGGCCAGATTCTTTCTTTTTTTTAATTCTATTTTTGGAATTTGTCTTAAGACTAAATTTGTGCTTTAATTTTTACTTATTTTTGGTGTTTTGGCGCGTTAACTTTTGGGCGTTAACTAATAAATTGACTAAAAAATTATAATTAATTTATGTGATGGAATAATTTTATGTTCCTTAAAGTCATCTCCACAATTTCAAATTTCTGGTTCAAAATTTCATTATGGATTAAAAATGGTAAAAAGCCTGTATTTGTTTTTGGAAAATTTAATATTTTCACAAATAATCTAAAAAATATCAAAGCAAAGAGTTTTAAACATTTTTAAAAATTATCGTGCGGTTGGTCCTACAAGTTGACCCTACCTCCCCTTCCTTTAGCCCTACTCTTTTCAATTTTTTACATGTCTATTTTTAAGTTTATTTTTTACTAAACCAAAAATAGTTTAATTAAACTCCCATTAAACTTTAAAATTCACATAAATTCCTGTTACTGAATGATACTCTTAATTTAATTAAATTAAAATTTTTTTTTCTTATTCGCAACTTATTTGTCAAACAGTTTTTTTAACTTTTAAACAGCAAAAATTGAAATAAATTTATTTTTGCATAGAAACTATCCCCCTTCCATTCCTCCACAATTTTACAAATCTTTGCTCGTTCATTCAGCGTCAAGGCCACTCCAATTTATTAGTCATTTATTTTTTGGGGAAGGGGGGGGGGGGGGGGGGGGGGGGGAGGAAAGACTTTACTAAATTTAACCAAAAAACTATTTTTATTTATTTATTATACCTTTCTTTGAAAAGCTAATAAATAAATATAAAAATTGATTATTTTGTGTAAAAAATCTTTTCAAAAGAAAATTTGGGCGGGGGAACTTTCCCTCTTCCTTTTATTTATTTACCCCCCCCCCCCTTCCTTTTCCCTTTTTGCCAAGTGGCCATAAAACGGAGAAAAAAAAAATAAATGACCAAGGCCGGTTTGGGGGAAAATGAAAAATAAATAATAAAGAAAGGTGTGAGACCAACGGCTAACTATTAGTCAGACAAAATGGTCAAAGTGCCCTTCTCTTCTTTAAAAATAATTTTTTTGAAAAAAAATTATTTTTTTTATTAAAGAAACCCCAAAAATGTTTTTTATCTGTCAAAATTTTAGTCAGAAATCAGAATTTTGTTTAACCAAAAAATCAGAATTTTCCTTTTCTTCAGTCCCCCCTTCCTTTGGTCAATTCTGACCAAATGACCATTCCCCTTCTTTCTCCTCTCCCCCTTTTCGGCCAGTCAGAGGTTGTAAAATGGACAGTAAATTACCCACTATTACTATTTCCTAACGCTATACTGCTAAAATATAAATTTTCTTTTTCCTCAAACCAATTTTTGTTCAATTGTCATCGCTTTTCATTTATAGACAGCTGAGGTCCAATATATAAATAAATATATAACCTAAACATTTTTACACAATTTCCCTTTACTTCTTTAAAAATATTTTTCTTAAAAAAATTATTTTTTTATTAAAGGCACCCCCCAAAAATAATTTTTTTATAAATTTTCTTCCTTCTCTCCTCCTCTCCCTTCCTCTATTTTATTAACCGCTATTATTAAATGAGCAACAAAAATAATTCATCTAAAAATAATAAATTTAATGATGAAGGTAAAAACAACAATAGTAATAATGCCGATACTAATGGGCCAGAAAAAATAATTTCTGATTGTCTTTATAGTGTGCTGGGGGTGAAGAGGGACGCGGAAGAGACAGAAATTAAAAAGGCGTAGGTTTTTGTGTGAAGGAAGGGAATAATTAAAAATCAGAAATAAAAATTTAAAAAATCAGAATTTTAAAATAAATATTCTGATAAAATTAAATCAGAATTTAAATTTTTAAAAAATCAGAATTATAGTCAGAATTCTGACTGTCGAAAAATTAAAATAATCAGAATTTTACAAATCAGAAAACAGAAAAAAATCAGAATTCTGATTATTCTAAAAATTTTAGTTATCGACGCCTTGCACTTAAATGGCACCCAGATAAAAATCCAGATAAGAAAGAACGAGCTGAACGAAATTTTAAAAGAATTGCACAAGCTTATGAAGTGCTTTCTGATGGTAATATTTAAATATTTTTGGAGGAAAAAAACAAATAAATAAAAATCAGAATTTAATTTTAATAAATCAGAATTTAAAATCAGAATTCACTTCAAAAATCAGAAAAGGAAATAAAAATGATGGTCAATAAAATAAAAATTCTGATTTCATGAACAAAATTAAAAATCAGAATTTATTTAATAAATCAGAATTTAAAATCAGAAATTTGATCGAAAATTAGAAAAGCCAAAATTCTGGTCAATAAATTATAAAATAAAAATCGAAATTCTGATTTTAAAAACAAAATATTTAAAAATCAGAATTTTATTTAAAAGGAAAGCGTCGAGCAGAATATGACAAACACGGATTAACTAAACCAACAACAAATAACCACCACAATAATTACCAAAGAAGACGAACAACACCAGCAGATGCCCATCATCATTTCTTTCCCAGTGGAATGTTTCGTTCCCCTTTTGATGTTTTTCGTGAATTTTTTGGGGATCCTTTTGCTGATCCTTTTCATTCACCTCTTTTTGGCTTTGGACGGGAAAGTGGTGCAGGAATGAGAAGTGAGGAATGAGACATTTTTGATAAAAATTGTTAAAGTTTTTATAACGAGAGTGTAATGCACAAGCCTATGACTCTTAAAGAATATTTCTGGTCAACCACACAAAACCTCTATAATAGACTTTCTATAATTCCGCATCTGTACAACGAATTTCTCTATAATCGACAATTTCCTTTATATGGAGAATTCTCTTAGAAATACTTCTATACAATAGACCCCTCTATATAATGGACCCCTCTGTATAAGCGCTTTTTCTGTTCCTCTTGTTTAAAGTTTTGTTTAGCTTACTAAAAATGAGAGAATATTTAAAAGTCTAGCGAACATTTGAGGCAGTTTAGGATTATTATCAAAGAACCCTTCTATTTACATACATCCTTTATTATTTTGATTATTCTGATAACCCAGGGAGTATTTTAATTTATATTAATTTTTAGGTAGACGAAGACACACAACAAATTTATTTGGTCCATTTACAACAGATAAAGACGAAAATAATTGGTAAAGAGAATAAATTTAAATTTTTCTTTAATTTTTATATTTTTAGTGAGTTTTCTACAGTTATTAGATTCAGTACAAGTACAAAAGAACCCGGAAAAAAGCTAAAAAAGACGATTACACAAACACGTGTTGTTAATGGTTAGTCTTTTAGAAGAGAATCTCTCTCTGTCTTATCTCTTAATTGGTTTTATAAGGGGATGGGATATCTATGAGGGATTTGGTTTTATAAGGGGGTGGGATATTTAAGGGATTGAATATAGGGTAGATTGGGATGCCTGATAGAGGGGGGGGATATTTGAGAGATAAGATTTTGAAGAAAGATAATACGGGATATGTTAGAGTTGTTAAATAAAGACTAGAATTATTTAGGTATTTCAGATATAAGATAGAGATTCTGGTAAATATTTAAAAAAAAATTTTTATTTAAGGAAAAAGGATTATAACAAAAAGGTGAGGAAATTATAATTTTTATTATTAATTTTTAAAAACGTTTTAGGACGGAGGATGATGGAGAAGAGACAGTAGAAGTAACGGAGAATGGGGTGAGTGAGAGTTAGACAGTTTATTAAAACTTGAAAAGTTTTCCGGAAAGTTTTGAAATACAAACAAATAAATATACTTTTCCGGAAGTGTTAGAGTATACATTTCCGGAAATTAGAGAGTAAAATATTACACAGTTACATGAGAGACTGACAGACATTCTCTACCTTTAAATTAAACATTTTTAGAACAGACATTTTTAAAAGTTTCCCTTTCCGGAATTATCTCTAATATTAAATAGAGTAATTAAACTTTTATTTTTAGGTTCTCAAATCAAGACTAATTAATGGTAATTGTTTTTCTTATTTTCGAAAAAAATTATTTTTTTAAAGGATGTCCAGTTGAAATATCTGTTTAATAAAAGAAGAAAAGAAAAAAAAATAATTTTATATAATTTGCCATCCCTTCCTGCCCAACCAAATACTTTTTCCTCAAGAAAAGAAATGACCGAAAATATTTCGCTGCCCTTTTTAATTTTTCTAAACATCGTGTTTTTTTTTAATTTTAAAGTTCTTTCAATTTAATTATGTAAATTCCAATTTTTATTGTTTTATAAATAAAAAGTTTTGATTTTTTGTTTAAATTCTGTTTAGTCTTATTTTACTGGACATATTAATTTTTCTTTAATTTTGTTTTAGTTGAAACATTTGGTTGATATTTAAATAATTATTTTTGGATGTTTAGAGTATTTTCCCAGCTAAATAAGAAAATGAATTTCACTCAAATAGTTAGGCATAAACTTCTTGGAGAAGCTTTGTTTTTTGATTGGATTCTGATGGGGAATTACAGCAGGCTACTTATGGAGGTTTAATATTTTGGTGAATGTTGTGACTTATAGTGGGTTTTTTTTGGCTGGACCGATTTCGACAAATGAGGTGTCATTCGAAAGAGCTTCGAAAACTGAGTCGAACTAGATATGGGGGAAGTCGGTCCGACAATCAGGGGCCGAGTTACAGACCCCTGAAGTTTGAAAAAGAGAAGGGGGGAGTAAGCTCATTTTGAGGTGAAAAATTCGAAAATGCAAATAATAGCTCATTCGACTCAGCTCGACGAGCTGAGTCGAATGACACCAAAATCAGCTCGATATCTTGATTCTGAGCCAAGATAAACAGGTTCAAAATAGTCAACATAAACCTATGGGGCGTAGGCGAGGCGCTTGTGCAAAACCCCGCGCTTCGCGCGGGGTTTTGCGGCACGCGCCTCGCGGGGAGTCAACGGTCGCTGGGTCTGGGTCAGTAACATAAACCTATTCCCATCTCCCTTGTTCTAGACGTACTTGTGGCCTCCGTAGCAGCAAAAACCTCCACATAGACCATAGGTAAGTAGCTAAAACAAACGATCATAACTTGGTCCAATCAAGTCGGATTTCGGTGATTTTGGTGTCATTCGACTCAGCTCGTCGAGAGGAGTCGAATGAGCTATTATTTGCATTTTCGAATTTTTCAACCCAATTTGAGCTTACTCCCCCCTTCTCTTTTTCAAACTTCAGAGGTCTGTAACTCGGCCCCTGATTGTCGGACCGACTTCCCCCATATCTAGTTCGACTCAGTTTTCGAAGCTCTTTCGAATGACACCTCATTTGTCGAAATCGGTCCAGCCAAAAAAAAACCCACTATAAGTCACAATACCCATTTTGGTAATATTTAGGTTATTAATTTTAATTAAATTCATTAAGTCATTGAGCTTTAAACAGCTTTGAATTAATTTTTGTTGAAGCCTTTTTGGTGTTCAAATTTACCAACTTCCCTAAAACCATATTCCCAATTTTATCATCCTATTAGACTTAAATTAGTTCAAAAATCCTTTTATAGTTAACCGTTTTTCTTCTTTTAACTTTGCTCTTTGCATTCTCCTCCCTGTATACAAACCAAACTTTTTTTACCCCTGTTAACATAAGGATATTTACCCAAAATATTAAAAAAATACAAGTTTAGTCAGCTAATAAGAATCGAACCTTTGATTGTGTTTTGTTTAAATATTTAAAGATGCTTTACCAATTAAGCTACAGAGGCGGAAACTGCTTTTTCTGTCTTCCCTAATCTTTAACCTTTTCCTAAGCTATTTTAAATACTCCCTAGATGAATCATCCTTTTAAATACATTTCCAATTTGCGAGTGTTTTTAAATATTTTATTTGATCTGAATAAATTTTTTTTCTTTTTTAGGTTTAAAATAAAATGACTTCTTTGATGCCTGTACGTTTTCAAGAACTCTTTTCTGTAAGTTTCTTTGCTAATTACTAAGCTTTTCTTCTATTTTAGTTGAAAAAGGCTAAGATCAATCCTCGTAATATCTGTTTTGGAAATGTGACTATGGAATCTGACAAGTACATCGTCGTTAAAGAGGAAAGGAATGTCGTTACTATAAATGTTGCTAACCCTGCTGATTTTGTTAGAAAGCCGATTAGTGCCGACTCAGTTATGATGCATCCAACTTCGAGCATTTTGACTATTAGATGTTTGCAATTTCATTACTTTCTTTTCTTCTAATAATTTTTTGTTTTAGTGGGTAAAGCCCTGCAAATATTCGATTTGGGATTAAAGATGAAACTAAAAGCTTACCATGCAACAGAAGATATACTGTTATTGACATGGATTAATCCAAATACCATTGGATTTGTGACAGAGACTTCTGTGTATCATTGGGCACTTGCTGGTTTTTTATTTTGAATTTAATGTTAAATATCTTTTAAGGTAATGATGAACCTGTTAAAATGTTTGATCGTGCACCTTTACAGAATGGTGCAATAACCTTTTATCGAGCTACTTCTGATGAAAAGTGTCTCGCACTTATGGGACTTACTTCTGATGAAAAGTTAACACTTTTGCGATTTCCTTTAAAAGTTTTTTTCTTTTATAATTTCTAAAAATTAATTTAAAAACAGGCTTTCCGAACTGATGGGTCAATACAAATTTATAACACAGAGACAAAGACCTCACAAATAATTGAGGCTCATGCTGCTTGTTTTGTTCAATTAAAAATGGAGGGGAATCCAAATCCAAGTAGTCTCTTTTGTTTTTCTTTACGTAATGCAGCTGGAGAAGGAAAGGTTATTTGAAGGGATTTTCTATTTTTTATAAATTTTATTTAGTTGACCATTATGGAAGTCTCACAAACTCCTCCTGGCAACAAGCCATACTTAAAGAAAACTGTTGATTTCGTTTATCCTGCTTGTGCTACTTCAAACTTTCCTCTTACAATGCAGGTTTGTCTTAGTTATTTAGAAGAGGGATTATATAAAAATAGGAGTTTTTATTTTAAAGTTTTGTAACTTTTTATTTAATTTTAAAATTTGTCCTCAAATAAATTAATTTTGTTGTATAATTTTATGAAGAAAAGTTCAAAATTAAAATACCTCTCTTTACCAATAGTGCTTGGGTACAAACATTCAAGCACTGTTTAAAAGTCTCCTCAATTTTACAAGTCTCGGACATTTTCTTTTAAAATTGTCTAACCTCGCTTTTTTAGGCGTCTTCAACTTATGGAATAGTGTACATTATTGACAGATCTGGATATGTTTTTGTGTTTGAGATTGAAACGGGCTGTTTGATATACACGGTTAACATTTCGCCAACTATAATTTTTATTACAACTGAACATAATAATGGTTTTCTTGGAATTAATGGAGATGGGCAGGTTTTTTTAATTTATTATGAATATATAATTACAAATACATTTAAGGTCCTCTCTTTTTGTGTGGATGAAGAAACAATTATTCCTTACGCCACCGAAAAATTAGGAAACCCTCATTTGGCTCTAAAATTGGCATCTCGTTTAAACCTTCCTTTGGAGTCTTTGAGGGAATTGATTCGTGAACAGGCTCCGGCGTTGTCAAGTATCGAAAGTTTTGATGCTTCTGATCCGTCACCACCGCAAAACGTTTATTTTTATATTTTTCGTAATTTTTGTTTTTTGTTTATTAGATAGAAACAATTTCTGGTCGTTCTGATTTAATAGATGCAACCCAAGCTGAGAGCAAGCAAAAAATACAAGACGAAAAATGTGCAAAGAAAATACATAACGAGCAATTAGAGCATAAACAAAATGTTGGGGAAGACGATTTGAAGACTTCTTTAAAGTCAATGGGTGACGTTCTTCCTGAGCAGACCCCAATGAGTTCCAGCAGCAGTGGAGAGGTTCAAAATGATAAGAAGGTAGTCAACCAAGCTTCTCTTGACAACGTTTTGGATGAAGAATTTTTACGCAAATTCGATTTTTTGATCGAAAATGAAGATTACCATGAAGCTTCAAAAATGGCTGCAGCAGCTCCTCAAAATACTCTTACAACGCTTTTATTCCGAAAATTTGATTTATTAGTCAAAAATGGGAATTATACTGAAGCTGCAAAAATGGCTTTAACAGCCCCACAAAATATTTTTAGAACACCCGAAACTCTACAAAAATTCCAAAAAACTTATCCTCTTCTTAAATATTTACAAATTTTATTAGAACAAGATTCTTTAAATAAATGGGAGTCGTTGGAAATATGTCGAATTGTTTTGGTTTTTAATTTGAATATTTTTTAATCGCTTCCCTTTATTTTAGGGCCAAAAACAACTTGTTGAAGAATGGTTGTCTGAGGGAAAGTTGGAATGTTGTAAGGAATTGGGGGATTTGGTTAAGCAATATGATGTTGAACTAGCATCAAAAATTTATTTTCGAGGAAGTGTGGAAGAATGATTATGATGAGGGTTGATGAATAAATAAACTGAGTTGCCATATTTATTTTTTTAAGTTATTTTATACATACTTTTATCAAAAATTATTTTTAAAAAATAAAATCACAGAATATTAACATTAAATAGTAGTAAAAATTAAAAATAGATTAAATAACCACTGAACAGAGTTTTATACTGAAAGGTTATTTATTTATCCAAGGGCATTTCTGAAAGTAGTATGTAGAGTTTACTGCAACTCTCTTTTCGATGATTTTTACTATCTTGGCCAAATGATTTCTAGATTGAGCTAGTTCATTCTGTGATAGTACATTTACATAATTGCTTTAATTTTTTTTTTCAACTAATTAAAAATTAAAATTACTTGAATTGAATATTAAAGCAGCTTTTTTTTATTTGTTGATATTTTATTCAAATTTTTTTAAATTATTTATTAGAGTTTTTTATATTGTCTGAATTTTGTTTTTAGCCTTAAAAAGTTAGAAATGTCTTTTCCTGCAAAATCAACAATTATATTGGCTTTTGGAATGTTTGTTATTATTAGTATTATGTTATATCTAAAAGTTGATTCTAATGAGAGGAGACGGCAGGCTACTTATGGGGAGTCTAATATTGTGGTTAGTTACATTTAATTTTAAATTTAGAAACTTGCGAATTGTCGGGTTCTAGACGACACAAGTTCGGGAACCAGATTTCGCATAGGCGTTCAATTTGGGCTAGGCCACGTATTTAATTTATTATTTTCTGGATTAGGGATAGTTGCATTGGGATTCCGTGTACTGATTTGATTATGTAAATTTTTTAGTTCCGATTTAATTTAGACTAAAGTCACTTATGTTGGGGGGGTCGCAGGAATCTGTTAGGGGCGTCTGGATTGAAACTTTTTAGGTCGTTGGTTAAGCCAAAAAGAAGGTCGAGGTCTTAACACCTAATTTTCATTGAGGATTTATTAAAGTATTTTCCCCAAGTGAATCCATTTTTTGATTAAAAATTGGAGTATTTATTTATGGCCACTTAATTTTTATTTTTCACTATTTGAATTCTACCTCTATATTTTAATTAATTAAAAAAAAATTATTTTTAGAATGATAATTCAATACAAAAATTGGAAGAACGTTTGGAATCTTTAAATAAAAACGCTCAAAATAATAAAAAATTATTAAATAAAATTGAATCAAAAATTGAAAATTCGAATAATAAAGAAGAGAAAAATGAAGATTTTTATCTAAATAATGATGGAGGGGGAAAGGATTTAGAGGAAAATAGTAAAAAGGTTTTTTGGTTTGAAATTTTGTTATTAATTTAAATTTTGTTTTTAAAGGTTAATAGACATATTTCTTCTACAACTTCCTTTCAATTTTGTTCTTCTAAAAATTTTTCTTTATCACACAATGCTGTTAGCGATGTTCAGGTTTTTTTAAATGTTTATTGCCAAGGGCGTAGCAAAGGGGTTGATTTCGAGGGGGGCTGACATTGGGTGTGGGCCAAAATTTTGCCGTTTATGGCTACGCCCTTGTTTATGACAGCAAAAAAAAATAGCCGAAAATTCATTTTAAAAAATTTTCCCCAAATATTTTAGATGTTATCAGTTTATGATATTTTGCCTTTTGACAACCCAAATGGAGGTGTTTGGAAGCAAGGATGGCCGATTACTTATGATCATCAAAAAATAAAGGAGGAAAAACGGCTTGAAGTTATTGTTATTCCACACTCTCATTGTGATCCAGGTTTTTTTAAAATATTTATTTCCGTCCTTTCATCCAATCAAAACTCTGATTTTTTTCTGAACGATTTGTTAAAAATAAGAGAAGAGTCCTATATTTTTAGGATTCCTCATTTTACATAAAAAATCAAAATATAAAAGGTTTGATTAATATTGAACCTGTTAGACCCCATTTTTTCATCCCAAGTTTCTTCCTATATATTTGCGAAATGATCAGACTTCTTCCCTTCTTTCATCCCAATTTTCCTTCCATAATGAGGAAATAAAAATTAATTCCTTTTGATTTTTTGTAAGCAAGATATAGAAAAGCAATTGGAATAGAAGAAATGAAAAGTCTTACCTTTCTGTGGATATATAGGAAAAGGTTGGGAAGGAAAAAATGGGGTCTGTCAGGTTCAATATTACAAAGGTTTATCCCTGGACCACTTGTAAATGCTATTTTATTTCGGGTTTTAAATTTTACTACTATCTGGATCCTCCTTTCTTTTTCTTAAAAAATATTTTTTTATTTTTTTAAAGGTTGGATAAAAACATTTGAAAAATATTATGAGGATCAAGTCCAAAATATTCTCAATTTTATGGTCACTCATTTAACTCAAAATAAAGATTTAAAATTTATTTTTGCCGAAATAAGTTTTTTTGAACTTTGGTGGTCTAAACAAACAAACAAAATTCGAGAAAAAGTTAAACAACTTTTAATTAATGGACAATTTGAAATTGTGACTGGTGGGTGGGTAATGACTGATGAAGCTAATGCTCATTATTATTCGATTATTATGGAATTATTTGAAGGACATGAATTTTTGAAAAATCAATTGGGTGAGTTTTTTTATTTAGAAATAATTTTTTAAATTTTGATAACATTTTTGTGTTTCGAATCTATACTACTTAGTTTTTAGTTTTCCTATTTTTTAAAATTAACTTTAACTACCCAAAATTTATACCCCAATAAGAACCTAACGAGTCAGAACCAACTTAATTATCTAGTCAGTGTTTTAATTCTGAGCAGGCATAAATACCGTATTTATTCTAATATAACCACTGTGGTTCATTTTCAACCCCTCAACTTATATGGTTATATTATAGACTATGGTTCAGATATACCTAGATGTGGTTTTATTAGAATAAATCGTGTTAATCCAAAATTCTCATAGGTCCAAACTTTATTAAAATCCAAAAAAATCCTTTTAAATTTACTAACAGATTACATACCTCGCAATCATTGGTCAATCGATCCTTTTGGTTTAAGCCCAACATTGGCATATTTATTAAATCGTTCTAATTTTACCCATATGGCTATTCAAAGAGTACATTATTCTGTTAAAAAATATTTGGCTCAAAAAAGGCAATTAGAATTTATTTGGAGACAATTATTTGCTGGAAAGTCAACATCTACAGATATTATTACACATATGTATGTACTAAATTATGAATATTAAATTAATTTAAATTAATTTTGAAAGGTTTCCTTTTTATTCATATGATGCTCCTCATTCTTGTGGGCCTGATCCGAAGGTTAAAAAAATTTTTTGATTTTTTAATGGATTTGGGATTCTTCAAAACCCCATACTTTTTTTAGAATTTTTTGTTTAACATTACCAATACTCTTGAAAATTCTGTTCACAATTCTATCTTTGTTGGAAGTCTAATTTTTTAATTTAACAATAAGCCCTTAGAGTAACTATTTTTAACCAATTATTTATAGTATTCAATTTTTTCCCAGATTTGTTGTCAATTTGATTTTCGAAGACTCCGAGGTCTTTTAACTTGGTAATTCCTTAATATTTTTATATTTTCTATACCAATTTTCAGTCCCTGGGGCGTCGATGCATCTCCAATTACGCCCTCAAATGTCGAAGAACGTGCTCAATTACTTGCTGATCAATACAGGAAAAAAGCACAATTATATGGGTTTAATACAATTTTGGTTCCACTTGGAGACGATTTTAGGTTAAATTATTAGTGTTAGTATATCCTAACCCCTTTTGAACAAGGAGCTTCTGCAACTTTGAAAAAGTGTTATAAAACTCTTCCCTAACCAATTTTTTATTAAAAATTAAAATATTTTTTCAGATATGATATTGAAAGAGAATGGACAGAGCAATATACAAATTACAAAAAACTTTTTGATTATATAAATTCAAAAAGTGAATGGAATATAAATGCTCGTTTTGGGACACTTTCTGATTATTTTGAAGTTTTAGAGCGTCGATTAAGTGAAAAAGAAGAAGAAAATTTGATTGAAAAAGAGCAGGGGAAATATCGACATAATGTTGGCAAAAAGGGAAAAAGACAAGGGCCTTCTCCTTTACCTATTTTATCTGGAGATTTCTTTACTTATTCTGATAGAGATGATCATTATTGGAGTGGTTATTTTACTTCTAGACCCTTTTATAAACATTTGGATAGAAGTTTACAACATTATTTGAGAGCAGCAGATATATTCTTTTCTTTGGTTAATTGGAAGGGAAAAAGTATGTTTTGATTAAAGGAAGGAGAAAGGAATGGGGGAAAAAGGAAAAATTTAAAAAAAAATTAATTTAAACAAAGGATAAAATAATAAATAATTTTTCTAAAAAAAGTGCCAACAAATATTTCTACACTCTACAACAGTTTAGTCAATGCAAGACGTGCCCTTAGCCTTTTTCAACACCATGATGGTGTAACAGGCACGGCTAAGTCATTAGTAATGGATGATTATGGAGAGAAGTAGGAATTTTTTAAAAAATTTCTGTAAGATCTAAACGGTTTCACTGTTTGTTTTGAACGGTTCCAGTTGATAAAATTTAGTTTCTTAACAAATTTAACTCTTGAAGTCGTCTTTTTGTTTTATAAACGCTTTAACTTTTTATCGGACTGTCCCTGGAACCGTTTGGAACTGAAATCCTTGGAATAGGGAAGACAACAATTATTTTTAATTAAAATTTAAATTCACAACATTTTTTCTTCTCAATTTAAGAATGTCACAAGCCCTTTCTGATACAAAAAATATAATTGCAAGGTCATCAGAATTTCTTCTAGGAATTACTCCAAAAGACATCAATCAACAACAAAAATTCAAAATTGATTTAGAACATTTTAAAAATAAATTGGCAGAGAAAATAATTATTAAAGAAGAATCAACATTAATAATTACAAATTCACTTGGACATTTTAGAAAAGAAATTGTTTGTATTTATGTAAACAATATTAAATTAAAAATTGTTGGAAATGATGGAAAAATAATTTTACAACAAATTGGTAAGGGGTTTTTGAATGAATTCTGATTTTGCTTTGTTTTTTTTCAGAAATTCTGATTTATTTATTTATTTGTAAATTCTGATTCCATTATTTAAGCTAAAATTTTGATTTATTTTAATTCTGATTTTAATAATTCTGGTCCCAATTAAAAACACAAAAATCAGAATTTATTTTTTGAAAATACATTTTTCTTTTGTGTTTTTAATTTTTTGTTTTGTTTTAATTTTTCAATTTATTTTGTGTTTTGTAAATAATTCTGGTTCCCAATTAAAACAGAAAAAATCAGAATTTATTTGGAAAATACATATTTTTGTGTGTTTTTTTCTTCCATTTTTACTCTTTTTTAATTTTAGAGCCAATTTTCTACATGGATAATTTAAATGAATTATCAATTTATAAAGACAAATATTCTCTTTGTTTCGAAGTTGAATTACCCCCTTTTGGATTAATTACTTTAAATGTTTTGGAAGGTGAAGATGTTGAAAATAAAGTTAAATTACAAACTTTTAAAACAAATATTGAATCGATGTTGGTTTTTTTTTATTTTTGTTAAATTGTATTGGTGGTTGTGGTTATATCATTTTTTGACTCATGCAGAATTAATCATACTCTTAGCAGTATATAACTGGGGCGTAGCCAGAGGTTCGGTTTCAGGTAGCACACCAAAATTTTGGCATTTACTTCGACGTTTTGAACACAAAGTTTGTTAGTCATATAGACAGAATTTATCTTTCGCTCAATATTTTTTCCTTTTCCCCATTTCAGGATATAGTCTTTAGCTCTAGAAGCCCCCTGGCTATGCCCTTGGTATATAGAGGGATCTAGTTAAGACAAAACTTTATCTCCGACTTGTCAATCCACCTAATACTTTTACTATAAACACTTCTTTATTTAATTTTTAAAAAGTTAAAATAATAATTTTACTAGATTATTTGAATCAACCTCAATTAAAGAAAATAATCAACGACAACAACAATTATATTTGTCAAATAATTACATAAAAGCATTTTTCGATCCAATAACTGGTTACCTTAAGGTTTTTAAATCTTAACTTTATTCTAACAAAAAATAATTTTTTAAGTCAATTAAAGACAATAATGGGGAAGAATTGGATATTTTTCTTTCTTTTGTTCGTTATGGGGCTAGAGGGAAAAATCTTGGTGAATTTTTTAAATAAAGATTGAAAAAAGTTTTAATTTTAAAGCAAGAACGGATGGAGGTGATTCTCTGTCTGGAGCTTACCTTTTCCTTCCTGACGGTCCAGCTGTTGAATTGGAATCAAATAAAAATCAATTTGTAATTGTGAAAGGAATTGTTAGAGAATATATTTTTGTAAATGGTTGGTATTTATTTGTTAAATTAATTAGTTTGGGGACGTTCGCAAATTTCGTTTTTGAGTATCTTGTTTTGAAAGTGTTACGAAATTGCGGATGCAACTATGCCAAGCAGCATTTTTTAATTTTAAAAAATTATTTAAGTGCTGTCTATTCTAGAGTGCCAGTTCTAGAATTGGATTTGTCCTAGAGAGCCAGTCGGTCCATGACATAATTTTAGGATATTTTCTGAATTGAAGGCTTCAATTCTTTAAAATTTTCTTTTTGATTTCATATCTGTAATTCTCTTGCCCTCTTTTTAGCTCTTTTTGTTTATTTTCTAAAAAAAGTTTTTCTTTTTAAAGGTCCACCTGATTTTGGAATTAATCACCAATTAATTTTGGATAAAAATTCAAAAACCTTTACTTTATTAAATCATGTCAATATGGAATCTTCTTGGTTATCTAAATCCTATAAAAGTTCAAAAAATTTTGAATTGGCTATGAAACTTAAAATTCCTTCAATTAAACAAGACAATTTTTATACAGATTTGAATGGTTTTCAGGTTTTTTTAATTAAATTAAAAAATAATTTTAACAAAAAAAAAGATGATAAGACGTCGAAAACAGAATAATTTGCCTCTCCAAGCCCATTTTTATCCAATGCCTGGATCTGCTTTTATTGAAAATTCGAATGATATTCGTGTTTCTCTTTATGGAAGACAAGCTTTGGGTGTTGCTAGTTTGGAATTGGGTTTTTTTTAAATTTAAGAAAAATTAATTTTTGAAAATTTTTATAGGTGAAATTCAAGTAATGTTAGACCGTAGATTATTACAAGATGATGATTTGGGACTTGGACAGGTTTTTTGTTTGAAATTAATTTTATTTGTGAATTGTGGGAATTTCAAATTCTGATTGTGAGTGTAATTCTAGTAGTTTTTTTCAAGTTTATAATGGGGTTGTTGGCGACCGACTAATTTTTCCCTGTAGCGGCTCAAATAGAGAAGAATAAGAGCTTTGAGCCTACACTGGGAGAAATTAACCGGTCGTCAACAACCCTAATTTGTAAGTAAACCCGGTTTAATTTCCCTCTTGTTTTTAAATAATTAAATATTTTTTTTCAGGCAGTTGACGACAATATTAGGGCAGAAAGCCAGTTTCTCTTGAATATTGAAAGATTTACTGCTACGAGGTCTGTCTCAAACGACACTGTTGGATTTCACTCTTTATTAGGAGAGTATGCTTCCCTCAAACTTCTCTATCCACCAATTATTCTTTTTAGCCAAAAAAGTATTTTGAATAATTTTTTTTCTAAAATTAAAAATTATTTTAAAGCTTCATTACCTACAAATTCATTTTCTGGCCTTAAAAATCCATTCCCTTGTGACATTCACCCCGTCGCTTTTCGAACACTTAGCGAGTCGACAATTTATGGATTGGGAAACACAATTAGAGATACTTCCCCAAAATATGAGGCTGCTTTGGTGTTGAGAAGATTTGGAATTGAATGTACTTTGGATTCTTCTCTTGATGATAAAAATTGTGGAGTAAATACTTTGAAGGGAGGAGAGTTCAATTTATCGGATATTTTCATCCAAACGCCAAAATCATTTAATAAAGGAACCCTAACTTTGTTAGAAGATACAAAAAATGATACCTCAAATAACAAAGGAAAATTAAATATGGAACCAATGGAGGTGCTAACAGTGAAAGTATTATTTTAATTAATTTATTTTCTATAAATTCTTCTCTGGTCAATATTTTCTTTTAAATTATCTAATTCTTTTATTTATTCTAAAATATAAAAATTTTCCAAAAATTTTCTCGAAACTTCCTTAGGAGGAATTACGATATTAACAAGGCCTGAGCAAATTTTAAAAACGAAAAAGGGAAGAAACGGTAAAAAGAGAACCAACGGGGAATGAGAACTTGCACACCTTGTTAATATCATCATATACTATTCGCTTATTCTTTCAAATAAATATTCGGGTTCATTTACGTCTTTAGGTCATAAATATGTATTTCTTGTAAAAGGACTTTTTAGGAGGGAGTCTTAGTGGTAGATAGAAATTAATTTTATTATTTTCTTTAAATAAATTGCTTTATTTTTTTGTATTTTTTGTTAAATTTCAAAAAGTTTTAAATAAATAAAATAAATGTATTTTAGAGATTCTTTCCCTTCTTAACAAAACAATTAATTTTCAACTTTCAACATCTTTTTTCTTTCTCCCTCCCCTTTTAGGTTTAACATTAACAGGTTCTTCTTCATTAATTAAATCTAATTTTCCACTACACAAATCATTTAATTTGGCTATTTGAACGGCTACTCTTTTAACATTTTCCTCTACTTTGAAGTATGGCTCTTTAAATTGTTTTAATTAAAATAAATAGTGAATACAGTTTTTCTTGAGTGTAAAAACAAATAATTAGCACAAAAATATCCTTTTAATCCCTAAGGTTTAGGCTTTGAAAGTTTTAGACTTGATATCAACATTTCGGCGCCGCAGATTTGACGGCATCTAAAAACGCAGTGATCGGGAACGGGAAATGAAAATTAACCGGCCGGGACCCGAACCGGGAATTACGATCCCGGTTTCATCCCGGCATCTTTAAAAAGCCGGGAAACCGGGTCCCGATCCCGATCCGCTCTCTAATTTTAAACAAAACACTTACGTATTTTGTCCAATTTCTCTGCCTCTTCAGCAAAATTTTCGACATCCAAATCCAAAGCAACACTTTCAACAGTTTTGTAATGCCTTTGTAACATTGGATTAAAAAATTGATCGGGCTCAAAACGAGTCGTTAATTTATCAACAAATTCTTCTGCCGCCAAAATTTGTTGTTCTTTAATATTTTCAGAAGAACAGATAACACTAGCTGGAATTGGTGGAGGTTTGTAACGATCAAAAGCTCTCAAATCTCTAGCTTCTTCAGTGAACGGTAATTCGAGTAAATGAAATCCTTCATATAAATGTTCGCTAAGAGAATTCTGAAAATTATTTTAAAAAATGTATTTTTGCTATAAAAACACAAAAATCAGAATTCTGATTTTTATTAAAATACAACTTTATAGTTAAAATACAAAATATTCTGATTGTATTTTTAAATAAATTCTGATTTTAATAAACAAACACAAACATTTCCTTCATTTCCCTCTCCCATTGATTGAGGAACTAAAGCACAAATTTGAGGTGTTGTATTTGGCTTTTGTGTATATCTAACTAGTATAAAAAGATTTCTTTCCAAACATTGTTTTAATAATACTCTGTAGAGAACAGAACTTCCAGAAACTAACTGAAAATGAAAGAGAAATTCTGATTTAAACAAAAACACATTTTGTTCTGATTTTTAAAAATACAAAGAAAATACAAACATCATCGAGAGGGTAAATAAACTTTGCTGGGCTCATTCTATGTGAAGGCTTTAATAAATGTAAAGGTTTAAATCCAATAACTGTTATCCCTAAATTTAAACAAATTTAAAAAATTCCGCAAAAAAATTTTTTTACCAGGCCGGTCAAAACGTCTCAATTTTTCCAATTCTTCTCTATCCAAAACAACATTAACACCCCCAACATTTTTAGAAAAATTAATTTCTCCTTCAAAATTTTCATTATTTAAATATTCTTGTATTTCTCCATTATTTTCTTCTTCCCCGTTCATTGTTGAATTTCCTTCTAAATCCTCTTTTGGTAAATAATGGGTTCTGCATTCTACTCTAAAATAATAAAAATTCTGAAAAATATATTCTGGTTATTAAAAATTCTGATTTTCTGATACACTATAGATAAATCAGAATTTTTATAAAAAACACAAAAATATTCTGATATAAAATACAATATATTCTGGTTATTTAAAATTAAATTCTGATTTTCTGGTATACAAACCAAACAAATCAGAATTTTAATAAAACAAAAATACAACAAATTCTGATATATTTTTACTGTTGTAATTAACAAGTTTTAATTAAAAACATTTCTGACCTTTCATTTGTTTCAGAATCCATAAGAATTGCTGCAGGTTTTCCTTGGGGCTTGATTAAATGATATAATCCAACAGCTAATTTTAAACCATCCCCAAGATCAAAAGGTAGTGAAGTAGTTGAACGTAATGAATAATTTTTGAAAAAGAAAAAACTAAAAAAAGAACTTTTTTAAAAAAATTAAAAAAAACTCTTAACTGTTTACTAATTTCTTCAAAACTTGAAAAACGAGAAAATGTTGGATCTAATTGTTTCTAAAAATAAATTTTATTTTAATAAAAAATTATTTAAATTTTTTACCCAAAATTGTGTAGCTTCATTTTCTTCAATTTTATTTTCAATTAACAAAACTTTAATTTCTGTCCCAATAAATTTTATATCCAAACAAATTCGTTTTTTACAACTTTGCTAAAAATTTTAAAAAAATTAAAAGGAATACATATTATTTAAACTCGACTTGAATTTCTTCATCAATTTGTTCCTTGTCTGTAGTAACTATTGTAATTACTTTCTTTCGCAAAATTTTACCACTAAAAATATAAAAAAATTCATTAGTCAATAAAACATGTTTGTAAGAATAAAATTTTCAAACAAAATATTAAAACATGTTTGCCAAACAAATGTTTTTGAAAAGAAAAACAAACATGTTTTAAAGAGTTAGAGAAATATAAAACACGTTTTTTTATATAAAACATGTTGTTTAAGAATAAACATGTTTAATAAAACAAGTTTATTTTTAAACAACTTAATAGACTAAAAACAAGTTTATTAAAAACAAGTTGTAAAAACTTAAAAAAACATGTTTTTCCCTTAAAGTTTCTCTTGTCTATTTTAACACAAACATTAAAACATAAAAATAAAAACTTACGAATGTGTAAGCATACTTTGACACAAAAAGAAAAGTTCTGCCCAATTACTCATACCAGAATCACCCAATTTTGGTAAAAGAAATTCTTTTAAATTATTACATTTAATAATCTCATCAAGTTTTTTAACATATTCAGCATCAGTTACCCCCAATTCTTTATCGGTAAAAATACAGTCAATTTTGTGTGTATTGTTCGAATTGCTTGTATTCACAAAAATAACTGAACATAATTCGCTTAAATCCCCCATACAACAAATTTTATTTATTTGATCACGAACTGCCTTTAAAAAAATTTTTTTTGACAAATTAAAGAATAAAGATACTTTTAAAGCTAAACGAAAACGCCATTCTCCCTCCACAAACATATGTTCCCCATAATCGACAACAAACAATTTTGCTTTGTTTCCGCCATCATAAATTAAAGTTTCTTCACCTTCTTGTTGCTCCCATTCCATTTTAGTATATGTTTTGTTTTAAAGTAAAATATTTAAACCTGTTAAAACAAAACAAGTTTATTTAAAACATTTTAGAGCATGTTTTTCTAAATACTAAAAACATGTTTATCCCAAACAAAACATTATTTAAAACATGTTTGTTTGTTTAGGTTTTAGACAAGCATGTTTTTAAACCTAAAATATCAAAACAAACTAATTAAAACAAATAAAGATAGAAATAAACTTTGTAAGAAAAACAACAAAATATTATTGCTAAAATATTTATTTGGTTATGCTAGGTAACAAAAGAAAAATATAAAATGTTTTAAAATAAAGAAGAAAAAAAACAGTTAAAAGTTCAATTATAATACAAGAAATACTTACTAAAAGGATTTTCTCTAGTTATTAAAGAGAATCTTTATAACCAAAGTTAAAAATTTATTTGTTTGTTTTATCACTAAGCAAATGCTCCCAATAAAAAATTTCTCTTGAAAATTTTTTTCTAAAATTTTCAAAAAAAAGTCCCTCAATAAACAAATAAAAATTGCGACAAGGCATATAAATAATATTCCCCCAAAATAAACCCGAAAAATCCCAAAAAAAATTTTTTCCAAACAAATCTTTACAACCTTCCCTTCTATTCATTTCGATTATCTACAGGCTGGTTATCTTCAGCACCCCAATTAAATCCACCTGGTCTTTGTTCTGGAGGTATACGTACCAATGGAGGAGGATCAAATAAACGTTTGAGAATGTTGGGGGTTTGAAGTACTCGAAAACCTCCGGGCTGGTTAGGAAATATATCTTCTAAGAAAAAGTAAAGATGCCCACAAGCAATACCTTTTTTGAAAAAAATTTGAGAAAATAAATTTAAAAAAATTAAAAAAAAAAACCAAAAACATCCACCATTGCATTTTGACCAAGTAAAAGTGAAAAGAAGAGCAAAACCCAAGGCTATAAAAATAGAATAATCAACAAATTTTGTCCTTTCTTTTCGTATTTATGGTAGGTACTACGCAGCACTCCAAGCATGGTGGGGCCCATTGAAAATAGCTGACAAAACAACCCCTTCGGAAAATAGATTATTGGGATAACCCTCTGATCTGGTGTGTTGCGTAACAAATTGGTATATAATAAACATTTCCTGAATTTTTGCCGAACACAAATTAACCAAAATCCGGAAAAGAATTAATTTTAAAATTAATTTAAAAAACCAAGTATGGAGCAGAAAAAGAGAAAATTCCAAAAAAGTTCATTCCAACAAAAGGATTCCTTCTACTCCAAACATATACAAGCATTATTGTGAATGCGTGACCAAGAAAAACCAAATGAACGAAACAGGCAGAAATTATCTTTAAAAAAGAATAATTTTAAAAAGAAAAACAAAATAAATAATAACCATAAATATCCATCCAAAAAGAAACATAAAAATGAAATCGGCAGTTTTTCCACGAAAAGAGCCTTCTTCCAACATTGAACAATGCCTTTAAATTTTTAAATATTTATTCGATGAAATGGACTTAAAAAGGTTTTCCTATATCTGACAAGGAACCCTTCCAAGCTATGAGCAAAATTTTCGAGTAAAAATTATACCATCGTGTAGAGCATGGGCGACAACCTATTGCCAATTTTTGGCCCTGCCCCTTCAGAGTTTTCGACTTTTGGAGCGGTCGAGTCTTCCCTCCTTTTTCTTATTACAGAGAGATTTTCTACACGATGGTATAATTCTTATTCAAAAATTTTCCACATAGCTCGAAAGAGTTCCTTGTACATAAAATGAATATAATTTTTTAATGTGAGATTCACAAATAAGTTGATAAAATCTCAAACAAGTGATTATAGACATTTCAAACATGAGGGAAAGAAGGGGCTTTGGATAAATCTTCCCCCTTATTTTTAACTATTCAAAGTCTCCATTTCCTTTAAGGAAAAATTTTCTTTAAAAATTAACCTATATGTGAATATCATGTTGAAGAGAAAAGTAAATCCAATTGATCCAAAATAGCAAAAGGAAGTAAACAACCGCCACCACTTTAAAAATTAAAAGAAAATTTTTAATAAAAATTTAATTAAAAAACCTGTAATTCGTGGATAATTAAATGCCAATTAAAATACAAGTGGAAGGGTGTCACAAAATCTAATTGAACTGCTAATGTACACAAAACACATGCAGTGCTGTAGGCCCTCGTTACCTTTAAGAATTTAATAATTATTCTCCGCTTTTTTAAGAAAAAAATAATCTTAAGGAAAATATCACTCTTTAAAATTAATTTGAAATTTTAAAAAAAAGGAGGGGGATGATGTTTGAAAGTGTGATAGTAACCTATAAACCAGCAATTGAATGAGTTGGAAGGCTCATAGACAATAAAGCTTCGGATCAAAAAATTAACCACCTCTAAACTACTTTTAAAGCCAAGGAAATATTTTGAGGAACAAAAACCATCCATCCCCTATTCACAATTTTTTAAAATAAATTTACCGGGGGCATCTCCTGATAGGCTTGCAAAAGAGGTTGCATCTTTTATAAAATTACTTTTAAAAAATCTACAAATTAATATATAAAAATAAAAAATGATAGAAAAACATTCCTCAAAAAAACAATTTTTCAAAAATTAAAATTTATTCAAGCTTCCAAAAACAAAATAAAAATTAAAAGAATCAACAAAAAATAACTCTCTTTCTCTCTCTCAAGGAGTAATAATTGTAGATTTAACAGTATTTAATTGTAATAAATCAGCCAAAATTTTATTAAGTCTTCCAACCATTTTACTTGAATCTTTTAAAAGTCCAGCAGAAATTAAAGCATTGTCATAAACTTGTTCAGATATTTTTAATGCCAATTCTGGCTCTTTTTTATAAAGTTTTTGTAATCCTTGAATTAGAGGGTGGGTGAAGTTGACATGAAGTACTGGATTTAAATAGACTAAATGTTCCATCTGAATTTTTGAAAAAAATAATTTAAATAGAAATATGTGATTTTAAACAATTTTTGTTTTAAAAATAATTTGGGGAAGATTTGGGGAAAAATTTTTAACAGCACGATAACTATCATAGAGGAAATGAAAAATGATTAGGTTCCCTCAAATAAATTAACCTCTTTAATTTGAGCAATCCGAAGCATATGTCTTGCCGCACCAGCATCAGAAGAAATTGTTATCTATTAAAATAATTATTAATTAATTTAAAATTTCAAAAAAAACCATAAAAGGATGCTCTGATAGGCTTGTGTTTGGTTTAACATCAGTAACACGTACTGAACCAAGTGAATCTTTCAACCAAGTAAGAAATTCTGCAAAGAAAATTAATAAAAAAATTTATGAAGAAAAAAGTCAGTAAAATGAATTATTTTATTACACAATCTAAATTAAATTTTGGCCCACTGATATTATTACCTAGACAAATATCAATCTGTGTGATCCGGCAAATGTCCAGTTGATGTCCTATCCGAAAATGGGTCTTTTAGCCAAGTAATCAAGTAAGAAAAGAAAAAAATGAGCGAGCGCTACTCCAAGAGGAAAAAATGGAAAAAGGATTCCTACCTGTCCCAAATGCGGACAGATCACTGGACATTTGCCGTGTGATCTCCCCTTCCCCCTCTCGCCCCAAATGTTATCTCCAAAAATATTTTTTTAAAAACTACAAACCTTTTTTAACTGGATCTCTTGTAACTTCTTTATTTTCATCCTTTGATACACCTTCATCTTTAACCCATTGTTCGACAGATTGAATCTGTTTCATATGAAATTGAGGCATTGCAAGGAAAACAAGTTCATCTGCTGGGTCAGTAAGGAAAAGAACTTCAAATCTTTTATCAAACATTTCATAATATGGAGAAGTCTCGGCCAATTGACGACTTTAAAAAACAAAACAAACTTTTCTTTCCTTCAAAAAATTAAAAAAAACCTTGGAGCATAAAGATAATAAATGGATTTCTGGTCAGTTTGCATTCTCTCAACATATTCAGATAAAGAAGTTGAAGTGCCAGAACGTGTATTAGATGATTCAAACAACAAAAGTTGGGCAATATCTTCCTACAAAATTAATTTATAAATTAAAAGATGCTTTGTCTAAATTCTCAGAATTTTAATGGCGGGATAAATGAATGGAGGGATAGGTGACATATCCAATAAGGATATCAATACAGAAATAAAAAAATTTTTTTGACTTAAATGAATTATTTTAAGGAATCTTTTCAAGAAATGAATCCAATATTAGTACACGTCAACATAAACAAAAAATATGTATATAGGTTAGAGTATTGCCAAAAAAATGATTTAAAAAAATAGAAGAAAAGAAGACCTAAAAATTATTTAAAAAATTTACCTTTGTTTGATTTGATTGATCAGTCAGAATTCCTTCCTAAAAATTAAAAAAATAAAAATATTCCAAAAAGAACTTCTTACCTTAAGAAATAAAGAATAACCCTTATAAAATTCAGTATATTTAATTCTGTCCTTTTTTAGTTGTTCAACAAGAAAATGAATACAACGGTCTTTGAGTATATTCCTTATTTTTCTGAAAATTTAGGAAATTTATTTAAAATTAATTTTTAAATTTAGTTACTCAATAATAAGATCCATTTGAAGCATTTCTCTAGACAAATTTAAAGGAATATCCTAAAAAAGAAAGAAATCAAAAGACGTCTATTTAAAAAAAATTTTTATTCTAACATTAAATATAGAGATATACAGTGGAGCGCAAAAGTAATGACTCAAAGGTAACGCTAAGGAATTTAGTTTTTTTTCCTTATGAAATATTTGTTCCATTATGAGTTTCATTTGAACCATTTCCCAAAAAGTTATAATACCAAATTCCTTAGCGTTACCTTTGAGTAACACTTCACTGCAAATAGGCAAAATTCTACTGAATAAAAAAATCTAATCGAGGAAGACTAAAAATTCTTTTAAAATTGCTTAAAGGTCTTATTTAAAATTAAATTTTCCCCAAAAATATGTAAATTTAAATAAAACCTCAGAATCGACTACTCCAATCAAAAATCTCAAAAACCGAGGCAACAATTCTTTGGCATTTGGTTTTATAAGAACTCGTTGATTGTACAAAGAAATGCCTGTCTCATGTTGAGAATCAGCAGAAAATTCAAATTGAGAAACTTTTTTTGAAGGAACTTTAGAATAAAAATAAAATTAATTTAAAAAATAAACAGAAAACCATAAAAAAGTGCTCGAATATTTATTGGAAAATCTGTTTGATATTGAAAGGTATATTGAGGACGATCATCTTTTAAATGAGGATGGTGTGTTGTAACTAAATGCCTGAAAAATTATTAAATATATTGAATTAAGGCAGATAATACAAGCCACTAGGAAAATTTTAGTGGAATTCACGGAAAAAGGTAGAATTAAAAAATCATTTTTCCCTATATCCAATAAAATTTTAGTAACGTAAATATTAATTTAAAATATGTAGGTATTTATAAGCGACACAAATAACCAGACAAAAAATCAATAGAAAAATCTGACATTAGAGTCAAATTTTAATTTAAAAAATTAAAAAAATGCCAGAGGGGTAATCGTCTCAAAATTTTGTAGGCCTAGAATTGTATAAAATCTCTAGAAACCTACTTGAATAATGTATCATGCATTTCCTGTGTTGTTTCGCTTGGTTTCATCATCCAAAGGGCGGACATAACATTAATTCTCTCCCCATTCAAAAAGATTGGAACAGAGATAAAATATGAATATCTATTAAAAAATAAATTAAAAAATAATCAAAAACAAAAATAAACTTGTTAATAACATCGGCAACTTTTTCTGCTTGCACAAATTTAGCAGCCTCAGAATCTTTTAACCACAATTCGATTTTTGTTCCGATTTGGGTTGTTGAATCTTCCTCAACTTCGAATTGCTTTCCACCAGACCAGGTCCAAACGTGTCCTGTTGGTTCGTCAACTTTTCTGGTTGTTACACGAACTTTGTCACTAAAACAAGTTTAAAATGTAAAAAAATAAAAAGAAAACCTGACAACAAATGCTGAATAGAAACCAACACCAAATTGACCTAAAAGTGATTAATTTAGGTAAAAGAATACTAAATACATAAAGGCGTGAAATTATAAAAGTAGGGTTGTCGGTTCTTGGAAATTCTTTAGATATCCGAAACCGAACCGAAAAATCTTCGGTTCGGTCCAGAACCGACAACCCGTTATTTCCATTAAAACATCACATAACGCAAAATAGACTAACTCAACTATAAACTTTACTATTGCAATTTGCTTCAGAAATTCAAATAAGAATAATAAAAACAGTTAAAACGATAAATTTTATTCAATTATTTAAATGTACCTATAAGTGATTCCGCTTTTTCCTCATCAGAACGGAAAGATTTTGAACCAGACTTCGCTATAGTACCCAATAATCCAACCAATTCCTCTTCATTCATTCCAATTCCTTCAAATAAAAAATAATTTTAAAATATTTATAAACACAAAAACCTGTATCCGTAAAAACTAATTTTCGATTTTTAACATCACAATCAATTCGTATCTCGAAGGGAATTTCTTGAACAGGACCGGCTTTATCGCCCATTTCAAGATATCTGCGCTTTTCCAAGGCATCAGACGCATTGGCAATTAATTCTCTTATAAAAACCTTAAAAATAAAACAAAATTTAAGCTTTAAACCCCTATAACTTTTCGAAAGGGGTGTGGAGCAGGGGTGTGCCGAAACGGATTTTAAAAAGCGAAACGCAAAATGCGAAAGTAAAGTTAAAAAAGCGAAACGCGAAAGTTATTACAAAAAAGCGAAGCGCGAAATGCGAAAGTCCAAAAAACGCGAAAATCCGCGAGATGCGAAACCGGCACACCCCTGGTGTGGAGCCAAAAAAGCCGGAAACTTCAGTAGGTTTTCGACCATGCTCTACACGATGATGCAAAAATATCTACAAAATTTTTTGGTTCCCTTGTGAGGGTTTTAGTATTGGATAAAAATCGATCTTCGACTAGAAAAAAATTTGGAAAAGATTGGACCCTTTTCAACAATTAAACAAAATAAAGAAATTCAAATTAAAATAAACCTCTTGATCTGAATATAAAGATTTCGCAACAATATCCAAAAGACTATCAATTTCAGCCTGAAACTCAAACTTTTTTGCAGCCCCAACAGAAGCATAATTTCTTTGAATGTTAGGCAAAATATTTAAATAATTTTTGTTTGCTAAAAGACGAAAAACATGACGAGATCTTAATCCAAAATAAAGCGATCGTCTTAACATTTTGTAAATAATCTGAAAAAATTAACTTTTTTAGTGAAATTAAATAAAAATATATTTGCTTAACTAGTTGTGCCCATTGGGGTATGGCGGCGAATAGCATACTCTGGCAGTTTAATTTTGCTTCGGGTTTGAATTTTGCTCTGCCCGTTGGAAAGCCTAACGGCTTTGGGGCGCGCTTCGCGCGCTGCTAGAAACATTAAGATGTGCCCTTTCTTTTCATTGTTCCGGGCCTTCGGCCCTCGCCGATAAAATTTAGCCCTGCCTTTTCATTGTTCCGGGCCTTCGGCCCTCGCCGATAAAATTTAGCCCTGCCTTTTCATTGCTTCGGGACTTCGGCCCTCGCCGGCAAGGTTTAGCCCTGCCTTTTCATTGCTTCGGGCCTTCGGTCCTCGCAATTCGTTTTGAGATCGATATTAAGCTCGGGCCTTCGGCCCTCGCGATCCATTTTGGGATGGATCTTAAGCTCGGGCCTTCTGCCCTTGCGATCCATTTTGGGATGGATCTTAAGCTCGGGCCTTCGGCCCTCGCGATCCATCTTGGATGGTATTAAGCTCGGGTCTTCGGCCCTCGCGATTCCTTTCGGGATGAGTCTTAAGCTCTGGCCTTCAGCCCTCGCGATTCGTTTTGGGACGGATCTTAAGCTCGGGCCTTCGGCCCTCGCGATTCGTTTTGGGATGGGTCTTAAGCTCGGGCCTTCGGCCCTCGCACCGTTGGGGGCCTTAGGCCCCAAACCCCCACCCCCGAAAATTCGACCTTTTGTAACTTTGTACAAAATGGTCAGAAAATTTTACAAAAAATATTTTTAAGCTCAGCTCGATGAGAGCTTTCGATTGATATAACATTTGACCCATTTATACCCATTTTGGGAAAAAAATTTTTTTGGCCGAAAATTTTGGCCGGAAAAATAAACGAATTTTTCAAAAAATCATAACTTTCCAAAAAGTTACCCTTTTAAACCATTTTAAAAGCTTAATATATAGCAAATGTTCTGTAGTATTTTATAAAAATATTTTTAACCACCCTCACCTCGATATACCCCAGAAAATTTCAAAAAACCGAAAAATTTTGAATTTTCAAAAAATCGACCCTACCAGGCCTTGCGTGAAATTTTTCGAAAATTTAAATAGCTCAAAAAATTTGTAATTTTTTGCTCTATTTTATAAACTTTAATTCGTTTGGATACGACAAAAACTTACAAAGTTATGACCAATTTAAATTTTGCCAAAAAATTTCAAAAGGGGTACCACTCCAAAAATGGGTCAAAAATTCGACCTCGAGAAAAATATGTTTTATGGTGCTCCAATAGGTGCTGAACACGAATCTAAAGTCCGTTTATTTTTAAAAATCTTTTCCGCGGAGTTATACTCAAAAAACCGACCACTTTTGGCCCCAAAAATGCCACTTTTTTGAGTATATCTTTCCCAGACTCAAGTGTACCCCCAACAAAGTATATATTTTTAGAGGTTTCGGCTACCCTACAACTCATCCAATCCTTAACTCATCTAACACTTAACTCATCCACACGGCCAAAAACGCTCAACTCATCCAATCCTTAACTCATCTAATGCTTAACTCATCCACAGGCCCAAAAACGCTCAAATCAAATCAATTTATTCAGCAAAATGGACTCTAAATGAGCCACTTAAATTTGCAACAATAAAAATAAGAATATGAATATTTAATTTCAAAAGTCCCTAGCCGGTTGAGTTCCTGGTCAGTTGAGTCTCAACCGGCCCAAGACTCAACCGGCGGTAATCAACCACTCAAACGGCCGGGGACTCAACTTGTCATGGGCTGCAGACGGCCAGAGACTCAAACGGCCAGGGACTCAACTGGTCATGAACTCAGACGGCCAGGGATTCAACTTGTCATGGACTCAGACGGCCAGAGACTCAAACGGCCAGGGACTCAAACGACTGGTACTCAATAGTCTCGTTCCAAAGGATTGGATGAGTTGAGCGTTTTTGGGCGTGTGGATGAGTTAAGTGTTAGATGAGTTGAGGATTGGATGAGTTGAGCGTTTTTGGCCGTGTGGATGAGTTAAGGAATTTTAGCCGTTTAGATGAGTTGAGCGTTTTTGGGCGTGTGGATGAGTTAAGAATTAGATGAGTTGAGCGGGCACGGAGGTTTCAAGGGACACTCTACAAGATAGGATACTCAAATCAAGTTTCAATTCACGCGTTAAAAAGTCGGTTTTGGCGTGGTCACTTTGGTGCCCATAACTATGTCAGGAAAAAATCCCAGACTCAAGTGTCCCCCAACAAAATTGTAGTACATTTAGTGCCCTAACATACCAAAAAAGAGTTGAAACCGTTGGCCCAAGTTTAACCACTTTTATAATTACACTCGATGGGAGCCACCCTTCACGTTAGGGGTTTTGGACATTTTGGACCTTTGACCTTCTGTAACTCTGCCCAAAATGGTCAGAAAAATTTGAACCAAATTTTCCCAGAACCTACTCATGGATCTCTATCGATTGGCATATAAATCATAAATTGTCGGTGAATTTCGTCGGACACCATGTGTCATTTTTGGACGAAGTGCACAATTTTCGCGACGGCACATCGCACTCAACCGTCCACCCAGAGGTCCCGAAATTTTTCCTACGATATAGTACCTTTCCCAACTTAATCGCCTCCCAGCAGACACTTTTTGATCCAACTTTTGCCTCCCGAGTTATTTCCATTTGAAAAACCACCCTTGGCCGTTTCAGTGCGAAAACGACGTTTCAGTGCCGAGGTTATAGTTTTCCTGAATAGAGCGTAAAAAGTTGCAGGACAAATGTACCCTTCAAAAAATTCCAGCCGCCGGCCTTCGGCCGGCGGAATTTTTGAAAGGGATTTTACCCCCAAAAATAGGGGCAAGTTGGGGTTTTTTATATTATATTATAAAAATACAAAAAATTAATTCAAAAAGGGGCTAATAAATTTATGTGTTTACAAAATTATTAAAATAGGGGAAAATCGATAATAAAAATAAAAATCACGATAAAAAAATTTAATTAATTTTAAATTATAGTCAATTAATTTTTGTAAATACTCCAGTCATTATTAAACATTAAAATATGTACAAAGTTAAAATTATAGTACATTTTTACAATTTTGTTATTAGATTTGTAGTGAGCGGAAGAATAGATTTTTCCGGAACCGGATTTGCAACTTGAGCCGGACCGGATCCGGCCGAATTAGTCCGTTCCGAAAAAAATCAGGAGATCACGAAAAAACCCGGATTTGGCTTCCGGACTCCGGAAAAATGCGGCCGGATCCGGTCCGGTTCCGCTCACTACAGATTTGTATTTTTTGTGTATTTTTTACTGATTATTTTAGTCAATTCTGAAAAAAATACACATCAAAATTCTGATTTTTAAAAATACAAAAAAAAACCTTTAAAAAGGAAGTAATTTATAGGGGATTTTATTTAAAATGTCTTTAGTTTTAGCCTTCATTCGAATATATTTTGCCAAATTAAATTCGATTAAAAGATTGTAAAGAATTGTTTTATCTTGTTTTGTTAATTCAAAACTTTTTGCAACAACTTCTGGTGTTATATATTTTGAAAGGATTAATAATTGATTTATATCTGTTATTACTGAAACTACAAAATCCAAAACAGAATCATCCGAAGGGAATGTTCTTTTTCCTAAAAATTTCTTTTTAAATTAAAGAAAAAAATAAATAAAATAATTATTTGTGAACTAAGGTTGGCAGATAGTTGGCAATCTTCGGATATCCGGATCCGATATCCGAGCCGAAAATTTCCGGATATCCGGCCTTTTTCGGATCTGGATTCGCCAATCTTATTGTAAATGACACTTGACGGGTCAGAAATTAAATTAAAAATAGAATTAAAAATTTTCTAAAACTCCCCCAATTTCTCCGCAAATGTTATTCAAATGTCGTTTACCCCCTCTTCTAATAAAAAATCTCCAAATAAATTACCTGCTAATTGTCTCAATAAAAATCCTCTATATTCTCGACATTTAATTCTATGATTATTTAAATCTATAATAATCATTTCATGTTTAGCATTTTTATCACTTAAATTTAAAGACAATTCTTTATCACAAGATACTCCAGATAATTGATGTTCTGTTATTACTTGTTCTAATCTTTAAAAAAATTTAAATATAAAATTGTATTTCAGAAAACACATCAGAATTATTAGATAAACACAAATCAGAACCTCTCAACAAAACAAAAATACACAATTGAAAATCAGAATTCTTTGAAAGGAACATCGTTTACTGTCAGTATGAATTTGATAATTTTTTGGTACCATTCGATAGATACAAGAAAACGGATAATTCCACAATACTAAGTCGAGAGTCCTCTATCGAATGGCACCAAAAAAATTATCAAATTACGCACTGAAAAAACACAAATCAGAACCCCTCAATAAAACACAATTAAAAATCAGAATTTTACTAAAAACACAAAACAAAATCCCTCAATAAAATCAAAATACCTTTCAATTTCTGAAGTCCATTGAACATTCTCAGTTCTCTTCACAACACGTAATTTATTAAGCTTCTCTAACAAATCCATACCCGTAGGTGTACGTTGTTGGGAAGCTAAAATTACAATTTTCTCCCCTGTCAATAATGGATAAACACACTAAAAATTAAATTAAAATTTTCTAAAAAAAATAAAAAATACCCTAAGTAATCTAAAAGATAAAGATTTTAGTGTATTTTCGTCTTTTTGTAAAGAATAGGAAGAAATAATAAATTTATTATTGTTATTATTATTCTCTTCCTCTTCCAATTTTTCTTGTTCTTGAAATTCTTTTTGTGAATTAGCACCAAAAACACTTCTAAAAAAATTAAGTTTTGTATTTTTTAATTAAAATGCTAATTTGTGTTTTTGTATTTAAATAATTCTGATTTTATTAAAACAAAAATACAAATCAGAATTTTAACAACAGAACAAATAATTCTGAAAAACAAAAATAAAAGTTTTAATTTTATCAGAATTTTTAGTGTTTAGTTAAAATTCTGATTTGTGTATTTGTTTTTCAGAATTTATTTTTTGTATTTCTTTTGGTAATAGTAGTCTGTTTCGTACCCAGCACCTATTTTTCTGACCATTTTTTCATTGTTGTGCTCTTTCTCCCTTATTTTTTATGAGGCAAGGTATTAAAAAGGATTATGATGCATTTTTTAAATTTCACCTCAAAACAGGCATATTTCCAGAAAACATTAATCCTTCAACTGTTAATTTTTGTTGTTTAATAAATTGATTGTAAGCATTCTTCAAAATATTAAAATAATTTTTCCCTGCCTTTAAAATTTATTTTTTAAATTGAAAAACCAAACAAACACAAGGTGCAAGTTCCATTAAATCAACTAATTGTGCCATTTGTTTCCAACAAAGTATTCTAATAAATTTACGAAAATCCTCTTCTTTACATTCACATGTACAATTTGTATTGGTTATTTCTTCAAATCCTGTCATTTTTCCAAGGAAACGATCATACCAAGATTTTGACTGAAAAAAAGAAATAAATTTTTAAAGTTTTTGTATTTTAAAAATTAAAATCAGAATGGTAAACGAACAAAAATACAAAACAGAATTGCAATAGAAATCAGAATTCTGAAAAAATAAAAACACAAATTAGGAAGAAACAAATAACAAATCAGAATTATTGTAAAACAATAAAACACAAAACAGAAATGCGAAAGAAACACAAAAAAATCAGAATTCAGAAAATCAGAATATCAACAAAACAAACCTTTCAACAATACAAAAAACACAAATCAGAATTTCAGAAAAACAAAAACAAAACACACAACAGAATATAATTAAAACAAATCAGAACTTCAACAAAACAATAAAAACACAAAGAATTCTGAAAAACAAAATCCCAACAACACAACAAAGATTAAAACACAAGGCAAAACAAATAATTTACCTGTAACATAATTTCCTTAATTTTACTAGACAAAACAACAATTTGTTGAACATTTCCTGATGTAGAATAATAAGATTGGAAATTTGTTTTTTCACAATTATCAGCCAATTTAGAAGCAAAAGTAAGCATTGAATGAATATAGTAACGATTACAGGAAAGTAAAGGTAAAAGAATTTCCATTGAAATTTGTCTAAAAATTAAAATTTGTTCGGGTGTTGGTTTTTGTTGTGGCAATACAAGTGATAGAGCAAATGGTCTCTAAATTAATTTTAAAAAATTATTTAAACGTTGAAATTTGGTAAAGAAAAATCAGAAAAACCTGTAAAGCTCTAGCAGTTATATCCAACATTGTAGCATATTGAGTTAAAACATAAACCCCAAGTTGTTGATTATAAGCTGAAGTAAAATTCCCATGAAAATTATCAGAACTCATTAACCAAAGGGAAAGTTCCTCGAGTAAATGGTTAAGACAAGCATCTTCTGGATAAGAAAATAAAGGTCTAAAAAAGAAAACAGATAAAATTTTAGGTTTAAATGAGGTATTATTATTACCTATAGGATATTAAAAAGCTAGAATCCTAACTTTAAAAGTAGACTTAAATTCCTACCATAATTCAGAAAATCCTAACAACCTTATAAAAAATCCTAGTAAGGCGAATTAAAAAAATAAAAACCTTGGCCCAATAATTTGGCAAAATTCAACAAAAAGAATTATTGGTTTATCCAACGAACACACTCTATTCCACGGATCAGCAATAGTTTTTCCAAAAACCAAAAAATCGTCCATATATCTATTAAATTATTTATCTGAATATTCAAAAATTCTTTTAAAAAAATTTAAACGTATTTTTAAAAAACGTTTTTATAAAAAAATTTTTTAAATTATAATTTTAGTCGAATAAGTATATTTGTGTACAGAGAAAAGAAAATAAATAAATTTATTTATAAATATAGTACAATTTTTTACTGAATATGTAGAGGGGAATAATTCGTGTCGGGCTAACTCAAGGAACAGACAAATCAAGGAACAGACAAGTCAAGCAAAAGACAGGTTAAGAAACGACCAATTCAAAGAATGACCAACTCATTGAATATTTTAAACATCGGAATTTTTTGAAAAATCTGAATATTTAAAAAACAGAAGTTAAAACAAATTAGAATACTTCAAAAAACGGAATTTAAAAAATTCTGAAAGATTCCGAATTTTAAAATATTCCATGAGTTGTGGTCATTCCTTGAGTTGGTCGTTCCTTGACCTATCTTTTCCTTGACTTGTCTGTTACTTGAGTTGGTATTCCTTAAGTTAGCCCCCACCCGAATAATTAATTTTAAAATATATATTTTCTTCTTTTTTTTTTGGCAGAAAAAATTTATAATAAAAAGAAAAAAGGGAATAATAAATAAATAAACACAAAATTGGGACTCAAAAATTTAAATTTTTAAAATATATTCCAAAAGAAATTTTTTTGGAATAATTTAAAATTTTTTTAAATAATATAAACCTATTTTTAATAGAAAAAGCACAAAATATTTTCTTTTCGTTTCTATTCTTTTTTAAACTAAAATATAAATTAGAATCATCCAAACCATTTTTCAATTTTTGAAAATTGTCAATCTATAAATTGTTTAAATTAAATTATATAATTGGATATTAGATGTCGGACTGACAAGGGAAACTCACAAACTGTGAGTTAAAATTTTGTATTTTTTGGTACCAGTCAATAGGTACCATTCATTGATTTGCTCTAGAAAATTTTCGGCCTTTTTTGGCTAGTTTCATATTCCTAGGCAAATATGCCGAAAATTTTCTAGAGCAAATCGATGATTGGTACCTATCGATTGGTACCAAAAAAGTATAAAATTTTGACTCAAAGTTTGTGAGTTTCCCTTGTGAGTCGAGATCTCGATTCTCGAAAGACCCTCCAAGTCCGGTCTCCCTAATAATCCCCTTCATTTAAAAATTAATTTAGAAATTTTTAAACCAAAAAGTTTACTAAATCCCTCCCCTAAAAAATAAAATAATTAAAGTAATTATAAACCTCTCAGCTTCAGTTAAAATAAATTCGAGAATCTGGCCATAAGTAATCCTTAAATTAAAAAAATATATAAATTAAAATAATTAAATTAAAAAAAACATTCGAAAGGCTAAGTTTTGTGTAGGCTCTACAATTAAAGGCTGATTTTGAACTTCCTCCTGTCGTTTATCCACAGTTTTTCTTTTCCCGATATTATTTGATTTTCCCTTGTCTTGAGTTGTTTTAAAATTTCTTTCATCTGAGCAAAACATTGAAGGCCCGAAAATAATGGCAAGGTTGTGAATTTGCATTCTGTTCTGAATTAAAGAGAAAAAATGAGTTGCTGACTAAATGAAAAAAATTTTAAAAAGAAAATTTAAGCAAGAAAAGTTATCATAAAGGCCAGAAAGGGCCTAGTCACAGGGGGCTTCTGGGGCTATAGTCTCCTGAAATGGGGAAAAGTGAAAAATATTGGGAGAAAGACGATAGGAAAAATGAAATTTTTTCGCTTGACCTTCAAAATTCTCAAAATTTTCACCTGCGGACTGAAAATATACGATCAATAAAATTTGAGTACAAAACGCCAAAATCTTGGCGCACACCCCATCTAGCCCTCTTGAAATTGACCCCCTTGAAGGCCGGTTTAAACAAAAAAAAATCAATCCGAGGCATAAAATACAATGAAAAAATACAATGAAAAAATCTCCAAGCATTTAATTTTTTTAATTAAAATAAATTAATTTACCTTTCCAGAATGTGTTGCTACTCTAAAATTTAAATTTAAATAAATTAATTTAATAATTATTTAAAAAATCTATTTACTTATTGAGATGTAAAATTAAAACACGCAAAGTTTGTTTATTAACTTGTGGAAGTTTGTGAAGCAAATCATCTATACATTTAAATTTTTTTGAGCCAGAATCTCCTTTTTAAATTAAAAATTAAGAAAAATTAAATATTATAAAATTATTTTAATGAAAAAATTAAATGAATGTTTAACTTTAGATTAACGGAACACGAAAAAATCGGGAAAATAAAATCCAACAATAAGAAATAAAATACAGGTCTCTATGCATCTCAGACTTTCTCGATTTTTGACGTTTAAAATGAAAAAATTAATATAATATTACTTATAGCAGACATAAATTCTTTATGCATTGTAGCCGGAAAAATAGGTTCTTGAAGCTCCCGAAGAAATAATTTTAAAGCGCCACTGAGAACGTGAATATCCTCCTCACGTCTCATAGGTTCATAATTGTCTAAAATAAAATTTAAATTAAATAATTCCTTTCAAAATTTACCCTGATCAATTTGGCAACGAATTTTTTGAACAGAAGAAAGATTGCCATTTACTCGATAAAGACTTGAAAAAAAATAAAATTGATTGAATAAATTCGGTCGAAAAAAGAAAATTTTTTAGAACTGGACAAAATAACAATTTCAAAAAATTATTGCACCTTGCCGTCCTCGATGACACAAATTTAAAAATAATTTTAATTAGAGGGGCCAGCCTAATTACGAGAGATGTTGATGGTGAATAGGATGCCCAGAGGTAGCGCAACGAGCGGGGTGAATGATTATTGGTATACCACTTGGTCAGGTTTAAAGCCGACCGAACACTAGGCCATTGATTAATAGAGAACTAATAGAGAACATTCTTTCCAGAACCAAAGAAAACAAAAAAAAATTAAAGTATTTCCCAAAAAACTTAAATAAATAAAAACAAACCCATCACAATCAAGTCCTTTTTGTTCAATTAAAGTAGTTACTTCAGTTATAAATTTGGGGACTAACGACTTTTCTCTAAAACAAATTTCACTTAAAGTACTTCCAAATACTGGTTCTGCTAAAATTTAAAATAAATTTAAATTGAAAAATAATTAAAAAAAAAACGTTTATAAATTCCTCTCTCCCTAAGTGATTCCATTGAAGGTCGAGAACGGAAAAATCGCAAAAGCCTTTCAATAATTGTTGCCTTGGCAGGAGGGACAACTTCTACAGCATTATTATCCACAGAAGAAAAGTGATCGTCAGAAATTGCTTAAAATTTAAATAAAAAAAGAAAATTGGCATTATTCTTAAACTATAAGATTGTCTAAGCTGGTTTTCTAAATTTTGAAGGAAAAATATGAATTTGTATCCTTAACTGGTTCCATGCACATTTTTATAAAGAGTTGGCGGGGAGCTCCAAAATTATAAGGCTCGGCTTGTAATTTTTAGAGAGAGCTTGAAATCTCAAAACTAAAAAGGACCTGATTTTTCACTAAAAAACCTAGATTTCATTTCTTTTAAAATTTATTTTCTTAAAATTAAAGAATAAATAATATGAAGAGGATATAATAGAAGTAGCCAACAATTACAATCAAATATCACAAATAAAATTAAATTTACCAATACTTTTGGTTGAGGAAGGCTTCAAACGTGATTTTATAGAATTGTGAAGTGTTGACTTTCCAATTCCAAAAGTACTACTTGCAGAATCGCGTTTGTGCCGAATTGAACGTTGAAGACTTCCATTCCAATCACAAATAATTTTATTTGAAGAAATTTTTAAAGCAGGCTAAAGAAAATTTTTTGAAAAGAAAATAAAAAATAAAAAAAAACTGCAGAAATTATTGCTTGACGTAAAGCATAAAACCAATCATTTATTTCTTCTTCATCACTACAAAAATTATATTCTGTTTTTGATGGAAGTAAAAGCTAAAAAAAAATTTTTAGAAATAAATTTAAAAAAATTGTTTAACCGAAATTATGTGCTTCCTTCTCTTATCTCTTTGTTTTTTGTCATCAGTAATAAATTGGACAATTGCATCTCTCAAATCACAAACATCTGAAAAAGAATTTTTTAAGTGGATTTTCCTAAATGAAATTCATAAAAGGAAGGGTTTTAAACTAAAAATCTTCTAATAAGCCATAAAAAAACGCACAAGTAGTCAACCAATCTACAGAGAAAAATATTCGCGTTCATTTAATGTGTGCTAAACTAGAAAAGACTAGAAAATTTATTCTAGTCTTATGTGCTAGACTAGAATAAATATTAAAACTTTAGTTAGTATAGTGTGGAAAAAAAAATTAAAAAAAGAAACGGAAAAACAAGTCGATTGAACGAGCTTCTCGACCTTAAAATGCCCGAAAAGAATTTTATCCGCCATTCCCAAAATGAATTCGATATCGCCTATCTCGTTAAGTCCAAAAATAACAATAAACAAACACCCAACTTCCCTAGTCAATTTCTCCCTATTTAAATTTAAAAAATACCCAAAGGAGCAGGATAATGTTTTCCATGCTTCTCTGCAGACTTTTGATCTTTGTAAAACAACAAATGTCCAATATATAAATAAGCATAAGCACTAGACCAATCTTTTCTTTTTAATTTCACCCCATTTTCAGACAATTTACACCTTTCGAGAAAACCATGTCGAAGTTCTGTATCTTTATGGCACTGGCTTGTATTGTCATAATTGGTAGAACATTCGGTTATATTATCCGAAGATTTTAAATCTGACGGAAATTTTGATTGACCCGTAACTTCATCCAAACTATGTGACATTACACCTGGCTGAAAAAAATAATTTTAAAATGTTTATTGTTAGAAGATAACACGGAAATTTTGATAAAATATTGACTTTAAGTTTATCTCATCAGAACTTCCGTGATCTCTTTGATTTCCGGGACTGTTACAAGGGATTCCGGTGTGCGGACATATCGAGGTGGACATATCGGGATTGGGGTGACAAAAATAATTTATTGCGTGGTTACATTTGTTCTAAAACATAAAAACTCTATTCCTCAACAGTACAATATACTATCAAGGACCCAGTGGCCGTAGGTCCCGAAATCAGTAGGGTTCGTACATTGAAATATCCCGATATGTCTGCGTGCCGGAATCATACTGAAAAACAACAGAAAGACCCCTGAAGCTGTCTTAACGACACTAGAATTAACCCAAAAATTGGTTGAAAATAAGATCCCCTTCAAAAACAACCCAAAATTTTCCTTCAAAAAAACCTTATTAACGGCAACATTTTCATTAGATTCAACAAATACAGATTTGTGCATTTCATTTGTTTTGAATGAACCAATTCGATTTTTAAAATTATGAAGTAAAGGAATTTCAGCAAAATCAGCAGATTCAACAGAAGTAGAAGGATAACGATTTTGATGAGCAAAATTAGTGGCAAATAAAGGCTCCATATCTTCTTGTGAGTAAAATTTTAAAGTTGTTCTTGGAGGCTAAAAATGTGAAAATTAAATTTTATTTTAAAGAAAATATACGGGAAATTTATTTTAAAATGTCAATAAGTTTGGGTAAAAATTTAAAATAAAATTTAAAATTTTTGCCAAGAAAAATTTTTTCTTTAAATTCCATTACAAACTCAAAAAGAATTTTAGTTATCCTAATTCGGGTAGCCATCTTCGAGTCGGGCCGACGTTCGAGTCATTTCTTTCGGGTCTTTTTTTTCGGGCCGGCCCGACCGAGTCATTTTCGGGCAAAATGCGATGCCCGACTCGATTTTTCGGATCGGACCGGCAACCCTAATCTTAACCCTGGGATAAATCGACGTTTGCGGACATAAACAATCTTACATTAAAAATGATACTTACTAAAAGTTTAGCTATTGAAATTCCCATTTGTCCCAATTTCAAAAGTTCCAGTTTTGTCCGCAAATGTCAAATTAAAAAAGGGGAGGGATGGAAACCTTATTTAGGTAATTCTCCTTTATTTTTGAGTCAATTCCAAAAAAATCAATTATGAAAATATTGCGAAAAAAAAACGCAAATCGCTTAAAATTTTAAATTGAAGGCGATGATTCACTTAAAAAATACAAAAATCCTTAACATTTAAAAATGAATCACTCCAAATAATTCAATATATTTAAACTTGGGGTTAATTTTGATTTTTATTCATTTTTACAAAGTTTTAGCTTTTTCACAAATTTTGATAAAAAAGTTGTTGAAAAAATAAAAAATCCCCCCAAAAAATTTAAAAATTAAATACCTTCCATTGACAAATTTTATTTAAAGGGTGGTAATAGTAAGACCTAAATATTATTTTTTAGAAAATTTAAGCAAAAATTAATTAAAAAAAACCTTCCACCCAAAGTTCGATATTCTCTCCAACCATTTGCAATTATTCGCCTAAAAAAGAATTATTAATTAAAATTAAATAAATTTAGTGAACGAGAAGATTAATTTAATTAAAAGTTTGCAGATATTTAAAGAAGAGAAAGATCCTTATCTTAAAAAATACTTTGGTAAATTTGTTGAAAGGGGTAACGAAGTTAAGAGTTGTTTGGAAGAAAACAGAGTAGTCCAAAAAATAATTTAGAACTAACAAAGGAGAGTGCCTGAGGTGTCCGTGGGACTTCGGGATGAAATTAGGTAGACAGATAGATTATACCTTGTGAAATTTTCCCCATTTCTGATGAACGGTACCGTGGACCGAGTTAAAGCAACACGGCTTCTTCACTCATTTTATCATCAAATTAAAAAACCCCAAAATTTCTTAAAAATGAGGGGATCACTTTTTTCTGTTCCCTTTCTGGGATTTTATAATCTTTTTTAATCGAAAGACAACAAAAACCTCAAAAAAATAAACTAACAAGGGAGAGGAAGAAGCATCCGGAAATGGAGGATAAGGCCTTCTATCAATTTCTTGTAATTCCTTAAACAAAAAATTTATTTTTTTAATTAACAAAAAAAAACTTGTAAACGAGAAATTTCTCCATAATTTGCATAAATAAGAGAATTGTTGTCACTAGAATTTTTACAATTTTTAACAAATAAATTGTTCGAATCGCATTCTAAAGCTGTGTTTTCATATGTACTATTTACAGTTTGTTCGTCTTCACTCAACTTTAAATTTGGGAAAAATTAATTTTAATTTAAAACAAAGGGAAAAAAAGAAATTACGAGAAAATATTTTTAAAAAATCAGAGCCCAAAATCTGACCAGACAATAAATCCCAACACATCACTCCCCTCTTAAAGTTTCTACCCCCACGCTCCCCGCCCTCCCCCCCCCTCCCCGCAAAAAAAAGAAAAACTAAGTATTTCCTTATTGTCCCAAACATAAAATAAATTAGAGAATATACATAACAGTTAATAAACGTTAATTCTAAATTTAAAAGAAATTAATATTTTTTATTTAAAGTTGACTTGAAAGGAATTTAAAATTTAAAATAAACAGAAAAAACCTCATTTCCATAAGAATTTGCTGAATAAGGGCCATCAACAATTAACAAAGGTTTTCTGGAATCTAATGAATCCATCTAGAAAATAATTAAATAATTAAAAAACAAATAAATTTAAAAAAATTAATTAAATCTTCATTTTTTAGACAAATTAATCCACCATTTATTTATTTAAAGTTACAATTAGTTTATTTTTCGAAACGAAAACTTGATTAATTATTTAGACGTTTCAGTGTAATTTTTGAGTGTGTGGGCAAAGTACTGTATTTTAATAAAATATTTATTATTTTAATTTGATTTTTTATTAATTTAGTTTAATCACATAGATATAAAACTCACAAAATTAGCAGAAAACAGTAGCAAGAATTTTCAAAAAAAATTTTTTCACCACACTTATAGGTCTTTCTAAATTTTTATTTTATAACCATTTAAATGTCCTTAAAATTTGCTACGAAAAAAAATATTTTAAAAAATTTAATTAATTAAAAAGGGTTTAAACAAGGAAAAAAGGAGAAATTTTTTTTTAAAAATACTAAAGCCAAAATCTGACCAAACACAAATTAATTAAAAAAAATTATTCTTAATTTCCATTTAGTTTAACTTATTACATTAACGAATTTCAGCATACTTATCAAATTAACTTAAAATACCCTTTTTAATTTTTAAATTTAATTTTCCTTAACCTACAAGTAAATATTTTTATTTATTGACATTTATTTTAATATTTTGATAATGACCTAATTTTTGTACTGTTTTAAATATTTATTTTAAACGGTTTCTCGTTAAATTAACTGTCCATCCTTTCCGGTGATTTTCTTCTCTCAATAAATAAATATTTCTTTTCCATATTTTGTTCTAATTTTTGGATTAAAATAAATTATAAATCGTTAAAAAAGATTGAATTTTGGTTATTAATATTCTTCTTTCTTCCTTCCTTCCCCTTCCCCTTTTTCTAAACAACATTTTAAATAAATGGGAAGGAAATATATTTATAGGGAGGGGGAGATTACAATCCCCCCTAAAAACTTGAAAGACCGGATAGGCGGTACAATATCTCTTTTTGTTCAACCAACTTTACTTTTGTTGTTTAAAATAAAAAGACTTTTTGGGCGCAGTTTGGGGTAAGTTATTTAAATATAAATTAGTTAAGGAGGAACACACGGAAGTAAGATTTTGCTTAATTTTCTTAGAAGGCTTACAAAGGCTTTCTGACAAAATTTCAGATTTTCTGAGACTTGATAGTTGGAGAATTATGACTTTAATTTATGGTTACCCTTGAAATATCTTTGTGTGTAAAAACTCAAAACTTAGAAAAGTTTCCCTAATTCAAAAGAATTTTGAGAATTTTTCAGTTAGTCATTGATTAATCCTATCCCTTTATTTTTTATAATTCTTCTCAAAAACTCTCCGTGGATACTGAGTTTTTCTCGAAAATAATTACGTTTTTCTACCACATACAAACAAAAAACTACAACAATTCCCTCCTAAATATTTTATTTTTTTTTCAATCACAACACACATAAATTGCTCTAGCTTTTCTAAAATAAACTATTAAAATAACGGCTCTCTTCTCATTTTCCCCACCCTTTCGCGATTTTTTCGGTACCGGATTGTTCCATTTTCACAAAAACAAGAGGAAGAAATAAACAAAAATCCATATAGCAACAACAACAAAATTGTTAGCAACAAATTTATTATTTTATCGCATCAATTCGCTCAGTGGATTAAAAAAAGAGATTTTTATTTTTATTTGACCATACAACAACAACGAACAACCACACTCGCCTTTTCTCTTATCTCCCTTGTTGTGAGAGTTGTTTGGGCGCAGAAACAGTTTGGGCGCTTAGTTAAAAAAGTGTAAAGAATGTAAAGTTGGGGATGTGAAAATTTTTGTAAATATTTTTAATTGTATTGACCATCGTTTCTTTAATTTTCAGAATTTTTGATTTTTTATTTCAAAAGTTATATTCAAAAAAACCAATTTAAAAATCATCAAAACCGTCAAAATCGTTAATTTTTCAATCAAAAATTTTCAAACCTAACTAAATCAAAAATTCCCCAATTTTGGAAGATTTAAATTTTTTGGCAAAATTTTTAAAAATTTAAAAACAAAATTCAAAGTCCGCGCCCAACTCTACTTCCAAAACCCCCACAGGCAGCAATCCATTCCTTTCTTCCCTCCAAAAACTTTGTTGTTGTCGATTCCCCGCTGTTTTCGCCTCAATTGGATCAGAAAAGGCTACTTTTTTTCTTTCATCCTCACACATTTATTTTTAAAAGTATTAATTTTCTGACCAGCTTTCTTTCTTATTTATTTTCACTTTTATATCCTTGCGCGTTAATTTGTAAAAAAATAAATTTTGTTTTTATCCTTTAAAAATTCCAAAAACAAGTTTATTTTTTAAAAAGTTTTGTTAGGATCTGCTGATATTCTCTATATTTACATGAATTTGTTTCCAAAAACATTGATCTCGATAATCCAAATAAATTATTTCAAATTTATTGAGCTTTCCTTTTTTTAATGACTAATTTTGAAGTAAAAAGGGAAATAAATAAATATTTAATAAACACTTTTTGAAACAAAAAAGGGAGGAGGGGAATAACTTATTTGTTTATTTGTCCAAACTTTGTATTTTGCTTCTAACAAAAATGGATATATATTTAGCATTTAAGGCGCCTTAAAATTGGAACAAAAAAATAATCAAAGTTCATTTATCTAAAAAATAAATTTTTTTTTAATTTTCTCCCAAATTTTTAGAAGAAATTTCCCCAAAAAATGCCCACCACCACCACAAATTCACTCAAATTTAAATTATTTTTCCTTCTTTTTTTAATTTATTCACCTCCATTTAATTGCGAGGGGAATTCCTCAGTTTGTTCATCAGATGCCTTTTTCTGTCCAATAAATGGAAATTGTATCCCTCTTGATTGGGTAAATGATGGAGAACCTGATTGTGAAGATGGGGCTGATGAAAAACATGTTTATAATAACAACACGGAAAATGAAAACAACAAACAAAAATTATTAGAAACAAACAACATGTTGGAAAAAGAAGAAAAAACAGAAACACTTATTGACTGGCTTGTTCAGATGGAAACAGAATTACCCAAACTTTTTACTCAATCAAAACAGTAAAAACTTGTTTGTTTTAAAGAGAGTGAAACAAACTTGTTTTACTCTTTTTCTATAAAACATTCCAAAACTTGAAACTTTAAAATAAACTTGTTTAGAAGAGTGTTTAGATTAGGATGAACAAAGTTTACTTTCTTTCTGAGATGTTTAAATAAGCATGTTTTGATATGTTTTTACAATTCAAACATGTTTTCCAAGTTTAGAGTTTCTCTGAACATTTAATATTAGCATGTTGTTTTTCCGATTTCTAAACATGTTTGGATGTTTTTGTAAATTTGTTTCCAACCTCAATTAAACATTAATTAAATGTTTATTCTTTTAAGTTTTCCATTTTCTTTCATAGATCTGGCCAACTTTTGCTTAAAGGATGTCAATTTCTCGACAACAAAAATCAATCAAATTCTGTTGGAGGTCCTTGGGTAAAAAATTAATTTTAATTAAAATAAAATTTTTAATTTTATTTTAGGCTCGTCTTCATGTTTTTCTTTGTGAATTATTAACCCCCGCTTTGTTAGACCAACCAGAATGTTTATCTGCTACAAATCAATGTTCTTCTACAAAATTATTTTTTAATGAAACTTCTCTAATTTCCCTTCCGTGTGCTTTACTTACTCAATCTGTAACACATTTTAGTTGTATTGAAGCAAACCCTCCCTCAGAATGTTCAGAATCTGCACTTGAAATGGTAAAAGAAAAATAAAATTTTGTAAAACATTTCAATTAAAGTTAGCACCATTACGACAAGAAAGTGAACATTGGTTTGGAGATTTAAATTGTAATGATTCTTCAAAACAACAACAAATAAATATAAAATCTTGGGATGTTTTAACAATTCTGGCAAATGCAGAAATGTTTTGTAAAAATAAAAAAACACTTGAAAACAATGAATTGGCAAAACCTATCTGGACAAAGGTAAAAACACAGGGAAAACAATGAGTAAATGATTAAAACATTGTTTAGAAAATAATGTTTGGAAACATAAGAAATATGTTTTTAAATAAAAACAATGTTTTTCCTCACAGAAACAAACAAAACATAAAAACATGTTTTTAAATGAATTTGAAAAATGTTTGGAAACAAGCTGATTAAATAAATGTTTATTTTCATGTTTGTTTTAATATTTAATGTTTGTAAACATGTTTTTCTCGTATTTTCTGATTTCTATAATTCAACCTTTAATAAAACAAACTTAATTTTAGTTGTGTGAAAAAGTGAACATTTTATCAGAAAATTCTGATTGTTTGAATGAATTAGCTAGAAAAGACAATAAAAAGTGCAATTTTCAGGTAAATATTTAAAATTTATTTTTATTTAATATTTTGCTACAATTTAGTTAAATAAACAATTAAATACTTCTTGTTCAATATTGGAAGCTTTTAATAAAAATATGGATTGTTCGATACATTCGCTAAATGAGTTGTGTCCTATTAGAGTTCAAGAGGCAGTTATTAGCATTCAGGTAATTAACAATTAATTGTTTTAACTAATTGATAATGTTTCCAAACATCAAAATAAGTACCAGAATCTTAGGCAAAACATGTTTTTATGCATAAAAACATGTTTTTATGATAGAAACATGAATGTTCGGAACAAGTTTTAAATGTTTATATTGTCAAGTTTATTTTAATCCTGATTTTTATGTTCGCAAACATGTTTGATGTTTTTATGTTTTTCTGATTCGTTTGAAACATGTTTTTTCATTAAATAACACAAACTTCTAAAAATTATAGGAGCAACTAAACGATGAGGCAATCTCCCAACAATGTTTTCAACAAAAAGAAGAGGGTTCAGAAAAATCAACAGAAACAAATAAATTTATTCTACACCCATTAAATGGCCAATGTAGTGAAGAACAAGAAGTTTGGCAAAATTAAATAAATAAATTTTTTAACAAATTTTTTAAAGGAAAATGCTCTTCTTTGTCTATCAGAATTGTCAGGCCTTCCCTCTCGTTTACAAAAATTATCTTCTCTGGGAGCTCTTTTTTCTAACCAAACAACTTTATTAAATGTCTGTTCTTTATTCGAGCAATACCAAAAATGCCTTAAAGACAGAGTTTTCCCAAATATTTGGAATTCTAGATGTGCTTTGAATTCGCCTATGAATGCTTTGGCAAGGTGGGGGGGGGGGGAAGGATTTTTATTTGAACAATTTCTTTTTTAAACATTTCAGAATTGGACTAGAACCTATTTGTGACAATACTTACGTGTTAACTAATTCTGTTTCTTCCTGTCTAAATTTTTCCAATTCATCTTCTTCATGTCAAAAGAATTTACAAATACTTGGGTTTTCGATTGGGTAAATATATTTTTAATTAAAATATTTTTTAACCCGAGAAAACCTCAAATCTGATTTAAAATTTCAATTAAAATTATTTTCAAGTGCTGTTCTCCAAGGAATACCTAATGGATCAGCACATTTATGTAAAGCTTTTTATTCTCTACGTGAAGCTTTTAATTGTGCCAGAAATTCGATGAGTGAATTTTGCCTTAAAAATGAAACTTTAATTAATGAATTTAATTCTTTATTAGATAAGGCTAGTTTCTTTATTAAAGAGTTTGTTTGGAGGGATCTAGTTGGATTATCATGGGGTTTTGCTACAAAATTTTGTCTGTAAATTATTTCCGTCAATAAAAGTCTATCGCGGATAATATTTGCGGACAACCTTCTGTTTTCTGGATTAGCCCATCTCCAATAGAAACCCAAATGCTCTAATAGAAGCCCATCTCTAATAGAAGACCGGCTCTAATATAAACCCACCCAAGGAAGTCTATTGAAAAATATAAGCCCAGGACTTATATTAGAGCATTTAGGGTATATAATATTTAACCATTCAGAACTTTTAACTCTCTCCAATTTAATAAACCCTTCATTCTTCAATAAATTTAACAAAAAAATTTTATAGATAAATTTAATTGGCCAAGAAGAAGGTTGCCCTAACCAACCTCCATCCAATTTTGATTCATTTTTGAGATATACACCAACAATTTCTTCTTCCACAAATAAACCACCACCAATAAATTCATTACCTCCCCAAAATTCTGGTGCTCCAATGGCACGTCCAATGCCTAAAGAAAATGAGGAAATTAATTCAGAAAATGAATGTTCTCCAGAACAACAACAACAATTCCAATTTTGTGTCCAACCTTTAAGTGCTTTTCAACCGGTAAAATTTTTAAAATTAGAAAAAAATTTCAAAAAAATTTTTGAAGCACCCTCTGTCAGTAATTAAAAATCCTCGACAAATTGAAGATGCTTGTCTTTCTTTTAATAATTTTACAAAATGTTGTGAAGGTTTAGCACCCAATTGTATTCCTCTATGGGCCCGTGGATTGGCGGCAATGTTTGGATTTGCTTGTGGAGAAGGAAATCAGAGATTTATTGATGTAAATTTTGTTAAATTTTTATAAAAAGGAGACAGAGATTTTGTCTAACTTATTTGGACTACTCAATTCTTGTTTTTGTCTAACTGGATCCGGAAAATTTCAGAAAATACTGAATATTTTCTAGTTATAGAGTAATCAGAACTTCGGAAAAATACAAATTTATTTTTCTCAGTATTTTATCAATTAATTAACCCCAATTATTTATATTAAACAATTATAATTGTTTTTAAAACACTTTAAAGCTTCGCCAATGCCTCAGACGTTCAACTGCTCGTCCCGAACTTCACGAATGTGTTCTCTCATTTTCTCGTGCTTCTCCACGCGAAGCTTGTACTTCCGCCAAACATTTACTTGAATGTGCTCTTCCCCCAATTGGTGAGATTGGACGAAAGAGAGTTTTAAAATTTATTTTTAGAATCAAAATGTGGATTTGAAGCTGGCCAATTTGAACGAGAATATGTTGGACGGTTTGCAAAGGCTTTAGATCCAAATTGTTCGTTGGATGGGTCTAAAGGAGGGGAACGTAAGTACCTTAAAAATAATGTTCCTAAATTTTTCTGAATTTTTTTTAAATTGTATTATATTACTAATACTGCCCAGAAAATTGTGTTTCCTTAAAATAAAAATTATTTGTGTTTATTAAATCCAATTATAAATATACTAATTTATTTTCTCTCTTTCTTTCTAGTTGCCGTCTTTTCTGGTCACGATTGTTCAACAAACCAAAAGCAATTAATACAGCAATGTTCTTCTCCATTAGGCAATTTACGCAGCCAATTAGACAAAATGTTTCAAGGAGGTCTTCAATCGGTTTTGAAAAATTTAAATGGACTTTCTACTCTCTTCCAAAAGGGTTTTTGAAGGGTTAAAAAATATTTTAATTTTTAAATAAAAAGGTTGTGTTCTCTCTGCACAATTTCGAAAGTGTGTCAATTCAATTCTGTCTACTTCAACAAATTGCACAATTTCGAGGTATTTTTTAAATTTATTTAAAAAATATTTTTAAATTATTTCAGTTGCCTAGTCGCTGCAGGTGCTGGTATTTGTGACCAGAAAGATGTTGGGGAGGCTATTGATTCTAATTTAGGATGTGTTTTTAAACAGGCAAGAATATTCTTTTAATAAATAAAAATACAAGAAAAATTCTGATTTTTTTTGTATTTTTTAAAAATCAGAATTTAAATGTATTTGTACCAGAAATGCCTCAAAACAGAAGATTCTGAAATTGTGTTTCTCTTTTGTCTAATATCTAAATTTTAGGTCTCTAACCCAGACTTTGGCCAATGTATTCGACAACATCTTGGACCCCTTCGCCAACTTAATCTTTCTGGTTTACGTTCTGTTTTGCCCAATTTTGTTGATTGTGTCCAACCAATTGTACTTAAACAATGTGGAAAAGTGCCCTTAAATGTTTTGAGGGTTTTGGCTTCTAATGGGAATTGCCCAAAAATTGAAGAAGTAAATTGAATTTTAATTTATTTTAATTTTTTCCCCAATTATATTTTCCTTATTTTTTAATAGAATACCGAAGTGATAACAACAACAACACTTTCTCCCCCAAAATGTACTGAAGAAATGAGGTTTTTTAATTTAAAAATTTGTTTTTTTTTAATTATTTTTAAAGGAAAAACCGTCAAAATTGTCAAAATCAGCATTTACTATCCAAATACCCATTTACACCGATTACTTTATTAAATATTTCAATTGACAAAAATAATACAGAATTAAATTTATTTTGTTCTGATTTGGATAAATTGGAAGAATGTGAACGTGAAACTAATGCATGCGATTTGGAGGTGATTTTAATTTAAAATAAAAAAGAATTCTGAAAAATATGTACATTTTGAATATTCTGAAAATAAAAATTAAAGAAAAAATATTATACAAAAATTCTGATGTAAAATACAATATTATTTGTGTGTTTTTAGAAATCAGAATTTTAAATTATTCCCCAGAAATTTTGTATTTTCTTAAATAGTTCTGAAAAAATAATTCTGAAAATAATTCTGATTTGTATTTATTTGTATTTTTCAAAAAGAAAATACAAAATGTTGTCTCTCTTTAAAATAAAAAATCAGAACTTAAAAGAAAGCACAAGAAACACAAAGAAAATACAAAATGTTGTATTTTCTATAAATCAGAATTTTCTCTTAAAAAAATCAGAACTTAAAAGAAAACACAAAAATTCTGTTTTTAATTAATTTTTAAAGGAGCCCTATGGTCTACCCAGAGCAATGCGTGCATTTTCTATTTATATTTGTTCTTCCCGAACAGAATATATTCAAGTATCTAATTGTTTATTAAATATACAAAAAAGTGAAGAAGGCCAAAATTGTTTACTAAATATTAAACAAAAAAATTTAAATAATGAAGAATTTTGTTTTAAAATAAATAAAACAAGTCACTGTATTTCTTCTAAAATATTTACTGAATGTGGAAATGAAGCTTTAGATTTTGTTTTTTCTGCTAGTAATGAATTTGTTGGGCAGGTTGGGGGATATAAGATAAATAATTTAATTGAATTTTTCTAGTTAGTCCCAAGTACAAAATGCCGTTTAGAAACGCCTGTTATTTCTTTACAAACGGGCTGTACAGAGTTTGTTTATTGTTTAATAAATTGATAGAAAAAAGGGGGAGAGTAGGTTTTCCGCGAAGATTAAAATAAAAGGCTATCAAAACATTTTAAAAATTCCAAATCTATAGAAATAATTTTTTTTTATTATTTGAGCCATCCGAAAAATCTCTCATATCTCTTAAATTTTCTTTTAATCATTTAAACATTAATTCTTTTTAAAGACAACAATTAGTTAACTATTTGGAATGCGAGACTGGACTTGACAGATTTAGACCTAGACCAATCTCTCTTATTTCAAATCAAAGTCAATGGGATGATTTTTGTAGTAATGCCTACACAAAATTTAGAAAATGTGTTGAGGTAATTTAAAGAAATAAATAATTTTTGGAGGGAGAGATTAATTTGAAAGGGGCAGATAGGGAAATGGGGGGGGGGGGGGGGGTTGTAGAGAATACCTATATAAAAATTTTAGTAAAGAACCGATCCAATTCCTTCTAAAAACTAATTTCTTGGTTTATTTTCCTCTAACTGCCGAAAATAATTTTTTCTATTTAAAAAATTGGAAAGAGCCTCTTCAATGTTCCCTTAGAAATATTACCATTTCCATAATAAAATCTAATTAATTCAGATTAATTTTAAAGGTACTTGAATGTAGACCAGAACCAGCTACTAAAGCAACACTAACTTTATACGAAAATGTTTGTGAAAGAGAGGTACTGAAAAGCCTTTTTTTTAATTACAAAAATTTCTTTCCTTCAAAAAGATAACCCGAAGAGACCACCGGCAATTTGGAAATTGTTTATTTAATGTAACAGAAACAGAAAATGGACAGAAATGTTTAAATGAATTTAGAAATGTCGATTTATTGGCTAAAAATGCTGGGGAAAATGTTTGTAAAGCAATAAATAAATTATTACAATGTTTGGCTATTCAAATAAATTCTAAATGTGGAGAGGAAGCTTTGCTTCATGTTTTTGATTTAAATAATATTTGGGCTAATGAATTTTATAGAGGTAAATAAAAATATATTTTTAATTTAATTTTTAAGAAACATTGAATAATTAAAAAAAATAAACCCTTCTACTTCAGAAAATAAACAAAAAACTAACAATCGGGGTCGAACCGCCAGCCTTTCACAAGGCTAAACCAGCGCTTTAGCCACTACACCATAGTGGGATTGCGATCCTAAGAAGGGAGCGGGTTTTCAGTTCCGGCAGCCCAGAAACCGGGTATTTTGATGAAATCCGGGTTTTCGGGGTTCGAACTCGATTAAATATCCTGTTCTAGTTAAATAAGATAATTTACTTCTGATATTAGTTTAACAAAAATTCTGAACTTTAAAAAAGGAGAAGGTTGGAGTTGTTGACAATTTTCGTGTAAAATTTTATGTTCTGGGTGTTTCATTGCTAAATAAACTAGAAGAATATTAAAAAATATTTCTTTTATTATTTAGGATGTTCATTATCTCCACCAGAAATTGAAAAAGAAGAAAAAAAGATGCTTCCGAAAATCGACTTTTCTTCCGATCAAATATTTACAAGTGAATCAACGAAGGAAGCAATTAATAGAGAAACAACAACAAAATTAAATTTATTAGAAAATAAAACAGAAAAAGAAGAAGAAATTCAAGAAAAATTGGAAACAGATGAAGAAGAGAAAAATAAAAATTCTGAAACAACAAAATCAGAAATTTGGGCAGAAGAAGAAGAGGAGGGAGAAAAAGTTTTAGTGAACACAACGACAGAAGAAACACAACAAAAAAACAACACAATTTCAACAAATTCTGAAAGTTGGGCAAAACACAGATTTGATGTTTTGTGTTTATTCTGTTTTGTGTTTGGGATGTTTTTATTATATTAAGGAAAGTTGTTTACAAAAGAATACAATATAAAATACGGGTCTGTAAAAGAAGAAAAGAAAGAGGAAATGAAGCACATCTTTTTTTTTATATTTATGGAAGGAATTCTGAATTTTCTATAAAAATTATGTAAAGTTAAACTTCCAATATTTATCCCCGTTTTCCCATATTTACCCCCATACTCCTATTTTCCAGCTACCAATTCTATTCACCACAAATGGTTAAGGATATCAGCAGACTCTGGATATCAGTGGAAAATAGGAGCATGAATGGGGAATAGGAGCAAGATAAATGAGAACGATAATCAGGGTGGACGCAATTGTGATTAGCTGTAATTTTTTATGTCCACAATTGGCTTTTGTTTAGAAAATATTTAATCCTGGAAATTATATGAAAACCCCAGAAAATTCTCATCCGAATACCTAGTTTTGGTATCCATTATATGGATAAAAGAATTCAATTGCGTCTAGCCCTGGTGAAAATATTTACTTGTTTTTGAAGTTATTCTCTGAATTTTTTTTAATATTTCTATTTGACTTCATTTTAATTTATTTAACCTTTTTATATTGAAGAAAAGCTGACACTAAACTTTAAAAATTGGCTTTTATATTTGATTGGACCTTAAAATGAGAAAATTTTATTTTAGTACTAATTTAGTATTCCTAACTTCTATTAAGACGCCATGTTTCACTTACTTTCAAGCAAAAGTAAATTTCAGAAATTTGGAATTACTCAAGGGTTAAACACGATTATAAAACAAACACTCCAAAAGTTACATTTATTTACAAACAAACAATTATACTACAATAGGGACAATAAGAATCACACAAGAAAATATGGGGAAATTACATAATAGATATGAGGGAAGAATTGTTTTCCTATATTATCACATTTCGACGTCATCATCCTCCGACAACCGCTTACATGTTGTACTCGATTGGAAGGTTCTTGCGGCGCACCATACCGTCACCCTGGAACCACTCGCGGCGGAATTGCTTGGCTGCTCCTTCCGGTGTGTTGGTCCATTCGACGGTGACACGATCGTTGTTGGTCGCTTCCGCAGCCGGATCGAAGGCGTCACAGGAGATGGCGATGTTGATGGCCTCCTTCGGGTCGAGAACACCGTTGGGCGGGTCCATGTTCAGACGGCGAGGGTTGGTCGTCTTGAATGCGAAGCCGATACGATGCCCACCAGAGTTGATGATCTGTAAAAGTGAGAGATGTTTATTAGTTAGAGGTTAGATTAATAAAAAAGTTAAGAAACTTCACCTTCATGTAGTAGGTGTGCTTGTCGTCGAACGGCGCGTTGAAGATGACCTTCACGGCAGGAAGAGTCGTGATGTCGCCGGGTGGAACAGACGCCATTGTTGTTGTTGAGAACGGTTTGTTGTAGCTGGAATTGAAGTTGAAGAGAAAGCAAGTTGGGGAAACTGAAGAATTATCAGGGTTTTTATAGTTTCGATCTCAAGCATACTGATTTTGAACATAAGAGTATAAAAGAAGCAGTAAAACACCAGTTTCCCCAACTTGCTTTCTCTTCAACTTCAATTCCAGCTACAACAAACCGTTCTCAACAACAACAATGGCGTCTGTTCCACCCGGCGACATCACGACTCTTCCTGCCGTGAAGGTCATCTTCAACGCGCCGTTCGACGACAAGCACACCTACTACATGAAGGTGAAGTTTTCAGCTTTTTTATTAATCTAACCTCTAACTAATAAACATCTCTCACTTTTACAGATCATCAACTCTGGTGGGCATCGTATCGGCTTCGCCTTCAAGACGACCAACCCTCGCCGTCTGAACATGGACCCGCCCAACGGTGTTCTCGACCCGAAGGAGGCCATCAACATCGCCATCTCCTGTGACGCCTTCGATCCGGCTGCGGAAGCGACCAACAACGATCGTGTCACCGTCGAATGGACCAACACACCGGAAGGAGCAGCCAAGCAATTCCGCCGCGAGTGGTTCCAGGGTGACGGTATGGTGCGCCGCAAGAACCTTCCAATCGAGTACAACATGTAAGCGGTTGTCGGAGGATGATGACGTCGAAATGTGATAATATAGGAAAACAATTCTTCCACCATAATTGTATATCTATTATGTAATTTCCCCATATTTTCTTGTGTGATTCTTATTGTCCCTATTTTCCAGTGTGATGTTTTGTAAATATTGTTTGTTTGTAAATAAATTGTTTTTAAATGATTTTTTGTCGTTCTATATAATATAGGAGATATCTCGGAAGTACTGGAAAGAGTCTTCCAGTAGCTTTGCTATCAATCGGGGTGGTCCGAATTTTCGAATCTGTTTTCTCTTCCCTTTAAACTTTTAATAGTGTGTTCATTGAGTAAATCGAAACTGAATTTTGCGGAAAAACTTTACGTACCATAAAAAATTGGAACACCTCATTTTAGGCATTACTTTTTAGTTAATGCGAGATGAGAATAATTCAAAATCGTTGAAACCCCAAAAAATTAAAAAAATAGGTTAACAAAAAGATCATTTTTATCTTGATTGAATCCACAAATAAATGAATTTATGAAAGCTGAAATTGCATGAAATTCTAAAAACACAAAAATCAGAATTTCGAAGAAACAAAAAAATATTCTGATTTTCCTTAACAAATTTATGTATTATTGTTATTAGTGTTGTTATTTTCTGTCAAATGTTGTTGTTTTTTAATAAATTTAACATCCAAAACATCCATAGGTCTAACAACATTTGTATATCTAGCCCCTAATTCAAGTAAACGTTGTTCTTGATGTTGTGGTAATCTTCCAGTTAAACACAAAATTTGTTGGGATGAATAATGGTGGTGATGTGTTTGTTGTTGTTGTTGTTTTTCTGGTAAATATTTTAAACGATTTTGTTTTGTTATTTCTGTTATTAATCCTGCCCTTCTTCGAACTAAATTTGTTGTGTCTGTATTACAAAAATTGTTGTCAACAATAACTGAATTTAATAATGAGGTTGATGTTGGTTGACGTTTACGTGAAGAGGAAGCTTAAAAAATAATTTTAGAAATTGAAAGAGGACATGGAGGGGAGATAATTCACCTCGATCAAAAGATGAGGAGGATGTAGACTCGTCACAATGTAATACTTGGTTTTGATATCGAAGAGCACATTGCCGAGGGGACCTGAACAAAAAATAATTTTTAATCTCTCCTATAAAAATAGGTGTATTTAGTACCTATAATGACTAGAACAAACATTAACATATTGCGAAACAAAATCCCAATTTGGCTGGAATGAATTAACATTTTGTGTTGTTGTTGGTGTTGTGTATGTGTCCATTCCATGTTTAGAAGTTAATGCCTAGATTTTTAATTTTAATTAAATTTTGATTTTGGAGATTTTGTCTCTTATATTAATCTATGATGTTATTCACTCTCTCATTTAGTGTCTAACCTTTTTACGGAAAATAAAGAAATCCGGAAAAAGTAAAATACTTTAATTCTCTATATTATTATGACTCCTAAAGTATTCTGATTCTGGTTAGAGATTCAGATAGTTAGATAGTACATTTACATAGGAGAGACAATGTAATACTCTCCTAAACACCATGCCCAGCTTGTTTAGGAGAGACAGAATCTATCAGAATGTAAACAAATAAAACACCTTCAAAAGTCGAATATCTTCATTAGCACTCCAAATAGGTTGCCCCTCATAATCATGATCCTCTAGTCCTTGAGGCAAATTCAAAAGTGATGGATTTGTACGCCATTCAGGACAAACTAGGCGAAATACAGAACGTGAAGGGTCTGAAGGAAGACGTTCCTCCCATTTTTGAGGGGGCTGTCCATTATTTCGACTTATAAATTTTTAAAAATTTTTAAACAAATTTTTTGAAAAACAAACATGTAGCGAGAAATAGGACCGTGTCCAGCTTGTTTTCGACTTTTTCTGACTGTTGATTCGATTGATTCTGAATTTTTTATTTTTATTTACTATAATCGAAAATTTTTTGAGAATACATAGTTTTCGGTACTAACGAAAGTTCCGATTCTGTATTTTCCGGTACTACTATACCAGTAATTTTGAAATTTCAGTACTCGGTCGATACCGGTACTTTTCGGTACTACCGGTACCGGAAAAATTCATTTGTCGAGCACTAATACTTGTTTTCTCTATAACCGAAGAGGAAACCCAAACAAATAAATAACTTTTTAAACAAATAAATTTATTTTTATTAAATACCATCAAGAGAACTAAAAGAAGATGAGGGAACAGTTCCAGGTATAGTAACATTAGATTTTGAAGGTTGTACTGATCTTTGATGAATAGTATTCAATTTTTCTTCTCTTGTAGTTTTTTCTACTGGAATTGTTGTTGAGGATGGAATTAGTGAAGGAGTACCTGGAGGTGATAATAAAAGTGTTGAGGGTGTTGTTGTTGTATTTGGTGGTGTTGATATTGAAAGTAATCCTTTATTGTGTTGGTCTATAAAAAAGTGTTTTTATTTTACGAAAAGAGGGAAGGGAACATTAAGAAAATTAAAAGAATCTCCCAAAAATTACCCAAACGAGATCTTCTTCCACTTGTAACAGAAGAACCTCTAGAAGCAGCAGAACCTGTCCTTTTTCTGTGTTTTGGAATTGAAGGTGGAGGAGGGGATATTTTTGGAGATAAAGGCAAAGAAGACAAATAATCTTCTGTTGTTGTTGTTAAATTCAAAAATTTTCTTTGTCTTCGAATAGAAATACGTGGAGGTATTTCGTTAATAGAAATTAGTGGAGGTAATTGAGGTAAACATTCTTCTGTCATTTGATAAGGCTCGTAGAAAAATGAATCTTCGAATGAATTAAAATTCCAATTTTCTTCTTCCAAATCTAAAATTGAATTTGGTGGTGATGGAGGCATCCAAGCCTGAATATATAGACAAGAAAAATTTGAAAAAAATATTTTTTAAAAGAAATAACCGGGATTTCTTCAAATGGCATGTCCAAAGTTGCGAAGAATGGTAACTAAAAATAAAGCAATTTTTTAGTTTATAAAATGGGTTGAAATAAATAAATGTAATCAGGAAAATTAATTTCATATCCCCGAAAAGTTTCCGGAAAGAGATACTGAAATTTATGTAGGAAAATGAGGGCCTATAAATTAATTAATTTGACTAGCTTCAATGTATTTTTTATAAGTTACTACTTCTGTTGCTATTAATTTTAAATTTAAATGTTGAAAGAAAATAGGGAAAATTTAAAAAATAGGGAAAGTCTCCTCCCAGCCTCTTCTAAATTTCCTAAATAAATTTAAAAAAATTCGACGCTTAAAATTAAAACTATATCACTACCACTACAACCCTCTCTTAATATTCAAAACCACCAATCCCTAACATCAAGCAAAACCTTGCTCTTTTGAATAAAAATCTGAAAATATTTTGGAGCTTGTATTTCTTTAAAAAATATTTTTTAAAGAGCAAGGCCTCGCGATGAAAACAATTGCTCCAAAAATTTTAATAAATTTATTTATTATAAAAAAATCTTCTTTTCCAAAAAAAGATTCTTTAAAACTTTCAATTATACAAAAGAGCAAAGTCTTGCAGTTGATGTGATTGAGAATAAACGCATAAAATATATTTAAGATTTGGATATATAGAAGAGGTGTAATAATAATGATAAAAATAAAGAGAGAGAGAGAGAAGAATATTGGCAGGTAAATAATAAAACAATTGAACAAAAAAGTTTTTAAAGTAGATTTGCCTTTTTGAAAAAAATAGAAATTATTTGTAGTCAAAGTATTTATTTTAAATATAAGTGAATATTACCCCTAGGATACATCTCCACCTAATAGCTAAATAAATTTAAAAATTGTAGTTATTATTAGTAAAGGTGTATTTGATAATGTGGGGGGGGGGGGGTACAGAGATATCTAAAAATATTTTGAAGGGTTATTAATCGTTTCCTCTAATTTGATTCTTCACAACCAAAAAAGGCAAATCCAACAAAACTACAAAAAATAGATGAAAAAACAAAACAAAAAAATACTCGTATAAAATCTTTTTTTTCTAAATTTTTTTATTTTAAAACACCCTAGAAATTATTAAAAATAGTTTTTAAGAGCCTTTTTTCCTGCTCTTATTATTACTACTACCAAATCCATTACTGCTTGTTTGAGGTAATTGAGGGATAGCAAAATTATTATTTGATGATTGTTGACTTGTTGTTGTTGGTGGTATATTTAAAGAAAATGATGAATTTCTTGTATTGTAACGCTTTTTTACAATTATATTACTACTAGAACCCTTTTTATTTTTAAGAGAATTACTACTATTCTTTCTACTAACCCTCTCCTCTTTTTTCAATACCTCATTTAAATTTGCATCAAAAGTAATATTTTGTTGTTGTTCTTCAATTGTTTTGTTGTTATGTTTTTGTTGTTTCCCATCTTTTGATGATTTTTTGCTAACAATACTTCCTTTATCAGAAACATCATCCTCACTACTATCTTGCAAAAATTCTTTTTGTTTAGCTCGAATTAGGGCCTTTAATTTAAAAAATGATTTTTAAAGAAGTTTAAATAATTATACCTCAGTTTCTTCAAATTCTTTATCTAAAGCAGGCCTGTACTCATTTGTAAGAAAATTAACGGCATATCGTTCAATTGGTTTTAACTGAAAAATAAAACACGTTTATTATTGTTTTTTTATTCTAAATTTATATTATAGGAATTAAAAATAAAACTTTATTTTCAAATGTAAAAATTATGACTGATCAAGAACAAAATCTGATCGAAACCACAATTTAAAAAATAGAAAAATTTTTTTGTTTGATAATCTTGGCTATTTTGACCAGATTGGAAACTATATGGGCAAGATTAAAAAAACTGAGACCGTAACCATCCTTGTTTAAAAATCAGAAAACTACTATAAAAATTCACCTCATTAATTAATTCCAAATATTGCTCTGAAGGACTTTCAATATAACTATTTCCACGTTCTTCTCCCCCTCCACCTCCTCTTCCATTTATTTGAGTATTTTCATCAAATTCAATTAAATCAACATTATTTTCTTCTTTAGCTTTTTGTGCTGCCAAAACATCTTGTTTATCTTCAACACTTAACATAGCCATTTCTAATTCTTTTGTTGAAGTTTTATTATTTTTAATTAATTCTTCATTTTCTTTTAATATATTTGCAACAGTTTCTTCATTATTAAATAATTCTCTCAAATTATTTGCTGATTTAAAAAAATCTGGAGTAAATTCCCCTTCATCTATTGTCATTTCCCCTAAACGCCTTTTTTGTGTTGATTTTGTTAAAATATTTTCTTCAATTGTTCTTTCACTAATTAAACGATAAATTGTTACATTTCTTGTTTGTCCAATCTATAGAAAAAAAATCAATTAATTTAAATTAAAAGATTTGGTAAAAATAAAAAATACTCTGTGACAACGATCCTGTGCTTGAGCATCCATTGTCTATGAAAAAAGATTTATTTAAAAAAATTAAGAAGTTTAAAAAATCAAAATAAGGCAGCTTCTACAAAAAGTAAACACACTCAAAGAAAAGCGGCCATAAATGTAACAATAAAAAGGAGAGCTTTGTATCGGTTTCCCATTGGGTAATGGAGGACTTAACTTTTTTAAATTTATATCCACAAGTAGTCACCATTTATAAATATATTTTCGTCTGTCCCCGTAAAGACAACTCTGACAACCCACGCCCAACTCAATAATTTCCATTTTAAATATTTAAATTTCCAAAACAAAAATTATTTCTTACCGGATTCCAATCAGAATCATAAAATATAACAGTATCAGCCCCAGTTAAATTAACACCAATACCCCCAGATCTTGTAGAAAGAATGAAACAAAATATAGAACTATCAGTATTAAAACGTTCCATCATTGCCTGTCTCTGATCTATATGAGTTGAACCATCCAAACGAAAATAGTTATAATTGTGGTGAGAAAGGAATGCTTGAAGTATATCCAACATTTTTGACATTTGGGTGAAAATAAGGCAACGATGTTTATTTTCATATAATTGTTCTAATAGCCTGGCGAGTACTTGAAGTTTTCCTATAAAATTATTTTTTTATTTAAAAGAACAAGAAAAAAATATTAATTAGACAAATATAAGTAAAAATTAAACTAAAGTCCAATCAGATAGGAATGAACCACAAATTCTCCGACAGTCATTGATAAAAAAATGTTTTTCCCCTAGGAGTCAAAATTTTGTTTTCCCCTAGCTTACAAAGTACCAGCTTATTTATCGCGCAATACTTCGCCTTCTCTACTTTTATAGAGACAGATAACCAGTAAAAATATGGAAGATATTTTTGAGAAAATTTCCAAACTTTTAAAGAATTAAAAAATTTTCTTACCACAATCATATTCAATTAAACGTAATTCTGGAAATTCCAATTTTGCTGCTAATTCTGCTTTATGTGCCAAAGAAATTTGAGAAGAATAAATATTATGTGTAAGTAAACGGAGATTCTCTTGTTGTAAAGTGAAACGTTGTGGAGGTTCAAAACATCTTTCTACAAGAAGCCTTTGCACGCAAATGAGAAAACTAAAAATAGAAATTATCAAAACAAATTTGCTTAAGTCTGAGTACTAAAAATCATAGATAATAAATAGCTAGTAGATCATTACAAGCTACAAGTGAACCTTTCAAACTATAAATCAAAACTAGAGTTGATTTTTCGGATATTATGAACCGAAAATCCTCGGTCTTTTCCTCAGACTCAAATATGCTTCTAATATCCATTTATTTATTGATTTACCCCAACTCAAATAAAAATCCAAAATACCTATTCAACGAATTTTCAATCCATTCAAGTAAATTTTGTCCAATTCTTTCGTTTATTTCATCAATAATACTTTGACCATTAAACCTTTTAATTTTTGGTAATTTTGTTGTTAAAGGTTCTTCTAATTGAAAATTATTTGGAATAATTCTACAAAAATTCATTAATTCTGTAGATATTAATGGCTTTGAAAATTGTTTTAAAGAAGTACTTAACCAAACTCCAATTCGTTTATTCTCGTTTTCTTTCTTGTGAATTAATGTATTTAAACGGAAACTTGGAGATTTTAAAAAGTTTGGTAATGTTCTAGTAGATTCTGTATTTGCCTTTATTTTGAGACATAATTCTGATGATGTTGTTGCTTCTTGTGGAGACATTTTTCGTTTTCTTGTATTGTTAACAAATTCAATGGGATTAGAAGACTAAAAGTAGAAAAATAAATTTTTAAATAAAATAAGAAAAAAAAGATTGGCGGGTTTAAAAAATGGAAAGAGGCAGCCATGAGAATAAGACAACCCGAATGGAGCTATTTGAAACCAAAAAGTTATTTACAATCCAGTATCAGCCATCAAAATGGAAATTTTTTAAATTTGCAAGAATTCCCCGTTATATTCTCAAAAGAAAAATTAGAAAAACAAACATTTTCTTCCAATCTATTGCATATTGATTCATCCTCTCCATGTTCTTGTATTATTTTAGGCCTATAGAAATGCCCTCCATTTTTATCCATAACAAATTTCAATCCATCAATTAAAGGAAGTATTTGTTGTTCGTCTACAGAATTATTTCCAAAATTTCCATTTAATAAAAGTTCTTTAAAAGTTTTCCAAACAAAATCGGAAGAAAAAGAATTTCCATAACACAATTCTGAGGCTTCAAGTTTTTGATTGATAGAAAAAATACGAGAAGAAAATTGAGGTGAAATTGGTTGAATAATTAGAGGAGAAACAACTGGACGAGGTTCAAACAAATTTGGATGATTACAACATTTACGTAATTGCATAATAACTCCTAAAACGGAAAACATACTGCCTGTTTTGAGGTTTTCTACTGTTCTAAAAAATTAAAAAAAAATTTTTAAGAAAAATAAAAAAAACAAACGATGTTTTAGATAAAAATTCATTGTATAAATAACGTTGTCTTTTAGACAAATGACATAAAAGAACACGTTCTGTTTTGGTTGGTAATTGTTTTTCAACTTCAGATTTAAGCCGACGAAGTATAAATGGGCGAAGAATCTATAAAAATAAAAATTAAAAATAAGAAACTATAAGAAAGAAAAGGATCAGAAAGGCCATTTTAATATTCCTAAATAAAAAATTGGTTAGTCTTGAAAGGTTAGAATAAGTAAACATAAATCTCTGCTTAATTATTAAGTCGAACTTTTCTCAATCTAGACGTTAACAAAAAAAAACATATAACATTTTCTTTAATAAAAAAAATATAAAGAATAACCTTGTGTAAACGTTGAACAAGTGCTTGATCGACTTCTGTATTCCCTTCAACCATTCCAGTTATTGGACAATGAAACCATTCTCTAAAATCATCGTGTGAAGCAAAAACATTTGGCATTAAAAAATGAAGTAAAGCCCAAAGTTCCATTAAAGAATTTTGTAAAGGAGTTCCTAAAAATTGTTAGAGAAAAATTAATTTAGAAAAAACCTGTAAGCAATAAACGTCTACGAGAACGTAATCCAATTAATAATTGCCATCTCTGACTCCGAAAATTTTTAATATTTTGTGCTTCATCCAAAATTAAGTATTGCCACGCTTTGTTTTTAAATGCACGAATATCTTGAGTTACTAGCTTATATGAGGTTATACAAATGTGAAATGCATTGGATTTTGACCAACCCTGGTAAAGAAAATAAATATTATTTAAAACAAGTAAATTTTTTTTAAACAGAAAATGACACCATGACGGAAAATGGTTTGGGTAAATTAAAGGTAAACCGAAAATCGAAAAAAGGATGGTAGGGACGAAGCCCATTCAGAACCAAATTAACATTAGTTTTGAGTTTCAAACCAGAATTTTAAATATTTTTTGCTCTGTTCCTGACATTTAACCAAAATAAATTACCTTTCTTTTCTCTGCTCTTTCCTTTGCTGAACCAAAATAATTCAAAACTTTCAATGATGGACACCATTTCTTTAATTCCATCTCCCAATTTAAAAGAACAGATGTTGGTACAATAATTAAATGAGGACCCCAAACAGCTCTGGCGCATGCAAGATGAGCAAGTAATGCAATTGTTTGTATTGTTTTTCCAAGGCCCATTTCATCAGCAAGTATTCCATTTAAATTCTTTTCATATAAAGTTACTAACCAGTCTAAACCAACTAATTGATATTCTCTAAGTTGACCAGTTAATAAAAATGGAACTTCTGTTTTGACCTAGAAAATAAATTTTAAAATTAGAAATAGCAGATAAAAAGGAAAGCCTCAAGAAAGGGCATAACTAAAGTAGTTGATAAAACCCAAGCAATTAGTAACTACCAATTTTCTCTTAGATTTTCATCAAATGGATTATTTAAAAAGCTTTAAGATATCCGGGCTTTTCAATAAAATAAAATCTAACCTCTGTAGTTTCCAAAGTATACCCTCTAGGTTGAAACTCTAAAGCAGCTTCAGCAATATTATCAAGTTGTTGTCTTCTAACTTCACTATTTTCTGAATTTAATTTGTTATAATCAACATTTCGAAGATCTGGTTTTTCATTAAAATTTGTGCTTTCCTCCTCTTGTTCTAAATCAGCAGTTGTTCGAGTCTGTTCATCATTCAAGCTTTCATTAATATCAGGTTGAATTTCCTTTGAAGGAACTGAATATCCTAAGGATTCAAGATAGCCTTCTGGTAACTAAAAAATTAATTATAATGAAAGGGAAGCTAAAAGAAATTTGATTAAAAAATAATTCCCAATGGACCTTCAAAATTTTAAATTCAAAAAATTCCAAATACGAACTTTTGTTAGATAAATTTCACAGAGAAAGCGTACAAGGGTTAACAAGGGAACATTCCGAACACCATCGTGTAGAACATGGTCGAAAACCGAATACCTATTTTTGGTGCAAAAAATTTCGAAATTTTTACATCAGTTCGGAATGTTTCCTTGTAAGATTTATTTAGTTAAAATTGGAGGAGGAGGATGAAGAATAGATAAAATGAAAGAAAAAAGATAAAATCTTGCTAGGCAAAAGATATGTAAATAAATAAAAACCAAACCGATGTAAGTAATTGATCCATATCCATATCTTGTTCTTTACTTAATTCATCTAATTCTTCCTCAACTGATCCTTTTGTCCCATTTGCTTCTTCAACATCAAGTGTTGATTCATTATCATCACTTTCACTGTCCATTTCAAAATCATCCGAACTTTTAGAAAGAACAGTAGAAGAACGTCCATTGGATTGAGTAGCAAAATTTTCATGAATTAGTGAAGTTATTTTGTCAGCAGCACCAACAAGAAAGTTTAAATGTTGATCGAGAGCTCTTCTTTTTTTAAGTTCAACAATTTCCTAACAATAAATATTTTAAATTAGTTTTAAGAAAGAGGATAGATCTTGATGGTTAAAAAATGTTTCGTGTTGGAGCTAAAAATATGCAAGGCAGACCAAGGGCGTAGTTAGGGGTTCGATTTCAGGGAGCTAAAATTGGGTGTCCGCCAAAAATTTTTTAGCCCCAGAAGTCCACCCCTGGCTTGAAGCAGACTAAAAACGAGGAAGATACAAGGCTACAAGGGCACAGTCAGGAGGTCGATTTCAGGGGGCTATAGCCTCAGAAGCTCCCCCAGGCTACGCGCTTGGCTATATAAATAATTTCAAAATTTAAATTCCAAAAAAAAAACTAAAAATAAATTACTTACATTTGCTCTAAAGTCCACAACTTTGTCCACATTTTGCCAAAATTCACGAATCATTTTAGCTATTGATCCACAAATGCGTTTTGCTTCTTTCTCATCCCTTAACAATTCTGATGTAGTCTTTATTCTTTTCAATTCTTTGATTTTACGCCATGAAGCTTTTGCATTAGAAGCAAACTAAATTTTAAAAATAAATTAAATTACAAAATTAAAAAAACTTTGCTAGCCAATCGACGCTTAAATTTTCTTTCATTCGAAAAATCATTTGCCAACCACAAAACTTCTTCCATAAAGAAATCCCAATGTGTTTTTCTCCTTGGTGGATCCATACATTTTGGAAGACGGGTAGATTCCCAAAGACCTGCCTCACGCAATTCCCTTATTCTTTCATAAACTTTGGCATCCTTAAAAATATAATTAAATTAGGGACGGCTACAAAGACTTTAAAGAAAGAAAGCCAGATGAGAGGAAGTAAAATAGGTAAATTACAAAAATTTGCACATTTTTTAACAGCGTTTAAAAAGAAGGTAGAAACCTCTTGGGACCTTCTTTCCTAACGAATTTTCGACAATTTTTCTTGAAAGCTAACAGGAAATTATAAAAATTAAGAATGTAAGAAATTATAAGCAAAATATTTAAAAACACACCTGAAGAGAATCCATTTGCGAACTATCCAATGATGAACTAGTTGACGGTTGATCAACATCAACTTCCTTAAATAAAAATATTAAATTTAAAAAATTGCAAAAAAACATTGTTTGCATCAATAAATATTTGGATTTGGATAGGTTTGAACTGAGCTTGTTCTTCATTAACGGCACTTGAAGTTGACGGCAGACTTAAATTAATATTAGAATAGAAAAATTTAAACGAAGCAGTTGAAGAAAATTTCTGATATTTGAAAGGGTTCTAAACAGGGAGATGGCAGATAATACGCAAAAAGTTAACAATTCGGCACAGGCCCGCAGCCATGAAAAATTTTCTAGGGGCAACAAGGAAAAACACTTTCGGAGCCAAATTTTTGCGACGGAAGAAACCCCAGGCTACGGGCCTGGTTCAGCATCCTTAAAAAGGCCTCTATCCTGTAGAACTCATAGTTGAATCTCAAGGGGATGGCCAAAATTAATCAATAAATTTAAACATGCCAAAAAACCTAGTTAAGAACAGACCGAGACCAAAATATGGAGTTATAGACTACCAATTAAGTTTTATAAACATAACCTACCTTATTGTTAATTGTTCATCATGAGAACTAGAAGGCACAAAATGTCTTCCGATATCAGCAACAAGACTTTGTAGACCAGAATTTTCCAAAGAAGATGGAATGCTAAAATATCAAAAATAAATTACAAAAATTAAAGAAAATAACCTCGATTCGTCCAATTCAGATAAATTATTGAATGATAAAACATCAAAGAAAAAACTGCGTAGTAATGCCTCGCTAACTTGAGATTTTGTTTGAGGAATATTATTATCTCCCATTTTCTGCAAAAAAACAAGAATGTTTAAGTGAAAATTAGTTATAAATGAAAATTAGTTTTGCAGTAATATGTAGTAACAATATCTTCGGTTTGCAGCTGTTTGCCCTAAGGTCAAGTAAAAAAAACAAAAATTTCAGAGAAAACTTACGCAAGATAATAATATTCCCTGTCTAATTGATAAAGAAAACAAATTTTACTTCAGCGATGAAGAAAAATGTAATATTTTGGGAAAAGGGTTTCAAAAGAATTTTCAAAAAAGAAGCATTAATCTCTCAGATAGCGATGGAAATATAATTCCAGAATCAAAGTTTACAGACATAGATTTAAGTACTAGTATTGTGTGGGATACCCTCAGATCACTTCCTAGTAAAAATTCTACTTCTCCAGACAATATACCTTATATATTACTTAAATATTGCGCTGACTCACTTGCAAAAATAATCACAGATACCTTTAGAATTATTATTGATAATGGGCAAATTCCATCAATTTGGAAATCGTCACTTATTATACCTCTATATAAAAAAGGGGAAAAATCAGATCCAAACAATTATCGTCCAATATCGTTAACATGCACCCTGTGTAGGATTTTAGAAAGAATTATCGCAAAACAATTAGTAAAATACTTAGAAGATAATAAGTTCTTTAATCAAAATCAGTTTGGGTTTCTTAAATCAAGATCCACAACAACACAGTTATTATCCACAATGAATGATCTATATAATGCAATACAAGATGGATATAGTATAGATATCATATACATTGACTTTGCTAAGGCATTTGACACTGTACCGATAAATATTCTTCTAGATAAGATAGTAAAAGCAGGCATTAGTGGAAAAGTCTATACATTTCTTAAAAATTTTCTATCTGATGGAAATTTCAAGATTAAGATTGGTGACCAAATATCTTGCGAATATGAAACATTCTCAGGTGTACCTCAAGGTAGTGTCTTAGGACCTCTTCTATTTCTTATTTTTATAAATGATCTTCCGAATCAAATCCCTGAAAACATTGGAATAAAATTATATGCAGACGACGTAAAACTATATGTAGCTCATAGAAATGGCATAGAAAGGGATGAACTTAATAAAGCTTTATGGAAACTTGAAAAATGGACAGAGTTAAATGGTTTAGAAATATCTCCTCATAAGTGCTTTGCCTTATATCTAGGGAAAAATAACCTGAAAAGAGAGTATAACATTCATGGATTAAAAATACAAGAAACAGAATGCATTCGCGATCTTGGAGTTTTAATTGATTCTAAAATATCTTTTAATAACCATATAAATATGGTTATAAAAAATGCATATCTAAAAAGTTTCCAAATAACAAGAATCATTAAGTCTAGAGACTTAAATCTTCTTGTTAATATTTATAAAACTTATATAAGACCCCAGCTAGAATATGCAACTGAAGTGTGGAATCCACACATGAAATATCAAATAGATAAAATCGAAAGAATTCAAAAACTATTCACTAAGAATATTTACAAAAAATGTGGATTAATCAAGGTCCCATATGAAGAAAGATTAAATACTTGCAAACTTGAAAAGTTAATAGATAGAAGAAAGATTGCCGATCTTTCCACTGCTTTTAAAATTATAAAAGGGTTTACATCTCTTAATTCCCAAAATTATTTTAATTTTTCAAATAGATCACTTCGCAGGCCTCTACTTCTAAGGATTAAAAAACACACGAACAGAACAAAAAATAATTTTTTTCATAGGGTGGTAAATAAATGGAATAATCTTCCAAATGAATCATTTAAAATAAATGATCCCAAAAAATTTAGAAGTTTTATTAAATTATCACAATCTAAATAAAATTTTTGGAAAAATTAACCTTGAGCGTTATTGTGTTTTTTTTTATGTGTAATATTAAATTCATTTATTTTTATTGTTCATTTTTAAAGTTATTTTTATTTTTGATGTTGTTTCCTACATATATATATTTTTTTTTTGACATTAATTTATTTTTTATGTTTTTTTTTTGCACCACATTAATGTATTTTAAAATACCTGTGGTTTGCTGATAAATAAATAAATAAATAAATAAAAGAATAATCAAAGAGCTCACAATCAGAGAAAAATTTTGCCACGGGGGAGGGGGCAACCTTATTACAAGAAACCTTATTTTTTTATTTAACAAAATATACAAACCTCCTCAACTAACAAATTATGTTTCATTACTTTTCTTGCTTTCATAATTCTTACTACAAAAAAATTATTTTTAATTAAAAAAATAAATTTAAATACCAATAGTACATTCCATATAATATTTTCTGTCTTGCATTAATGTATTGCATGTTGCTTCAGCTTCCTTTTCCTGTGGTTTACTTGATTGAGGGAGTGCTACTTTGACATTAATTCGTTTAGAATAAAATGAAGTATTGAGTGTTAAAACAGAAAGTTCTGTTAAATCTTTCTAAAATTGAAAAGAAAAATTAATTTCCTTAATTGAAAAAATTCAAATTTTACCCCCTAAAATTCGATTTTATTTCCAAAATAATGCTTCTTATTCACAAAACTCTATTATTCTGTCAAAATGTGAAATTTTGTTCTATTGGGTTTTCCAAACTTACAATTAGTAATGGACATGGATTTTGTTATCCGAATAGTTACGGCGGATACAGATGATCCGCAGGCATTTTGAACTTATCTGTATCCATATCTATTACCAAGCCTGGGGTTTTATGTTAAACACTTAAATAATTCCAAAAAATATTACTGCTTAACAATTCTTTATAAAAATCTTTTTCTTGACATTATTCCCCACATTTAAACGGAACTTCAAAAATAATGAGTTTGAATTATTATCATAAACCAAAATCTGAATCCAATATTATCAAAAACCCACCAAAAATTAAAATCATTTCAATTATTAAAAAACCTTTACTTCGTTAGAAATTAAAAATCCAGTTTCTACAAGCGCTTTAGCTGCCCTAATAATTGTTGGAAGAGAAAGAGCAGTTAAGGGGACAAAGTTGCCAAGTTGAAAGACATCTTGATTCGAATATTGTAGCAAAATAGATAACTAGAGAAGTTTTCTGAATTAAAAAACAAGACAAAAAATAAACTTGGTGGACACTCATTGTTGCTAAAAAATAAAAATATATATTAAAAAATATTTTTTCCAATTTAAAAACCTTGGTATTTGCGATCCAAATAATTCATTTGAACATCAGCTATTTTTTAAAAAAGATTAGAAATAATCAAAAAAAGGTGGAAATTTATTAAGAACAGAAATGTGTAAATCCCCTAGTTAATTTTTAATTATCTTCAGTCAAAAGTACCAACTAATCCCCGCTCCAAAAATAAAATTGAGCAGTTCAAGACAGCCCTATTCATAAACTGAATAGAGGAGCTATTTCCCTTTGCTAAAAACAAAGTTGACTATGACAGTCACCGGTCTTTACCATCTTCCTAACTTGTTAAGGGGTCAAATTAACAATTTAAAAAATAACCTGTAGAGTTAGCATATAACCAAGTTAATTTTCTTCCAGAATGGCTAGTTCCATAAAATTCCTCAAACAAACGCAAAGATTTTTGCAAAATTATTGGGGGAGCATAATCACCATTTTGTTCACTTTGGTTTTGAGAGGAAGATGGTTCCGAAGCATTTTGAGGGGCAGTTAGAGGCCAAGCACCTGCTTGTAGAACCATTACGGAAATTGATACCTCCAGTTTTTTATTATTTTTGACCATTTCCTTAAAATTTTTTTGAAATTTAAATAAAATTAAGAATTAATTAAATCTATGAGTGGTATAGGATTTGTAAATCTTTATTCACAAAGCATGTAGCCCTCAACACTTTTTGAAACAAGTTTTCGTGATGATTATCGTTAAGTAAAATCGAATCACGAACTTGCACATATTCTGCCCATAAATATTTTTTGGGGAGATTCACAGTCTATATGTAATACTCTGAAATTTGTTACGGAACTTTCAAAAAATTCAAGTCCAAATTAATCCCAGATTTTAAATAACCTCAAAAAATTGAATAACCTCCAAAAATCGTTTAGTAAGTCCTTGACTGACATTTACATCCGTAAACATTCGAGATAATTTACTTGTAAATTCATAACCACAAGCATCTTTCATTTTATTAATCATCGATTCTTCCAAATCCATTGAGAATGATAAACTGGCAATTAAACGAGTACAAAGCATTTTTGAATAATATTTTTGGAACAGGTCCTTTAAATTTATTTAAGAAGAGATTTATTTAATAAAATAAACATGTTTTTTAAATATTAAACGATTTCAAAATTTTTTGGCAAAATAGAAGCTCACTTTTAACCGAAACTTTCTAAAGAAATTTTCAGGCAAGAATTGGGGATCCTTTTAATATTTATTAAATTCAGAAAACACGACAGGTTAACGAATTATCTCGATTAATTCCCCATGCTAGAGTTGTGTTGAAACAATAAATCCCCACCCCAAATATCCTATTGCACGTTCAAATGCCAAAACTCGAATAATTCCCATCCCTCGATTAATTCCCCATGTCAAAAAAGGGTTGAAGAAAAAAATTATTCGAGAAAATACGGTCTTATAAATTCCGATTTTCTCAGCCAGGGTTAAATCAATAGAAATCGGACGAGGTCAAAATTCTTTTTTCTTCAATAAAAGTTTATTAGTAAAATTAACGATACCCCCGTCCCAAACTATCCAACATTTAGTTTCCAAAAATTATTCTAAAAAAACCTTATCGTCAATATAACGAAATATAAGAATTGATTTAGATAATTGAGCCTCAATTTCCGCTTCCGTTCTTCCTTTTCTTGTTTTCATTAAAATATCAATATAACGATTTAATTTTTCAGAAATTTTTGGAGGCTGTTTTGGATCTTCTCTATAATTAACAATTGATTGAATTGCTCTATCCAAGGAAATTGTAAATTCCCCATCACCAGAAAATATTTCAATAACCATTTGAGTAAATTTTGTGTGCAAATCTGTGGAAAATTTAAAAATTATTTCAAATTTCTGTAAAGGCGTGGAAAATTAGATTTTCTTTTTCTGCAGACAACAAATTTTTAGGTAGGCTTGGAATGATTTTCACCTTCCACTCCTTCTTCCAGGAGCCCAAACCATAACTAACATACCAAGATTAACAAAAAATGTTAGAAATGATTCAAGGAAAATGTTTTTCTTTGTTTTGAAATTTTATTAAAAAAATTTCCCTCTCCGTTTGGACAGAATAATTTTATTGACAAGAAACTATCTTTAACTGTAACTGTGAATTTGGTTTTTTGGTACCGTTCAATTAAGGACCATCCATCGAATGGTACTAAAAAAATCAAATTGCAGTTATAGTAGATGGTTCCTTGTGAGGATGGTACAAAATAAAATCAGATTTTCCCAATCCTCTCTTCAATTAAAAAAACCTGTAATATTTCCAACAAATTGTGCAGGATCAACAGTAGATGAAACATTAAATTCCATTCCCAATTTTTTAATATAATTTTCAAATTCTTTTAATAAAATAGGCAAAGCATTGTTTAGAGGTTTAAATAAAATATACATATTTTTTAAATCTAAATAAAATTAAAAATTTAAAATTCTGAAAAAAATCCAAAAAAAACCTTTCAATAATTCCCCTTGAACAACATCTTTACACATTAAACTTATTTTTTCTAATTGTTCATTAACCAAAACTTCATAACATAAATTTTCAATTTTTGGGAGTGTGCTGTGATGCAGAAACCGTTGGGCAAGAATTCGTTCTTCGTCAAGAGTTTTTATTACCTTTAGAAAAAATGGAAATTTTAGAAAAATTACAAGAAAATGAGAGAAAATTATTTTTCAATTTTTAGAGTTATTTTTCGTAAAAAATAAAGACATTTCTGTTAAAGACCAGTTAATCAATTCATTTAACAGACATATTTATTAAATCCGTAGTCAAAAAATTTTAAATTTTTGAGGGAAACATGATCTATTTAATTAATTTTTAAAAATTCAAAACACCACAGTTTGAATTTTTTACCACAGAAAATTAAAAAAAATTTTAAAGAGCCCAAAAAGTAAAACAAAAACTTAACAAATTTAATTAAAATTAAATATATTACCGCCTCCATATAAGGACAACAATCTAAACAAACAAAAGCTTCACTTGTCAAACTTTTATAAAAATTTTCTGTTGCTTCCAGAAAATGTTTTTCGAACATTTCCTCATAAAACTTAAAAAGAAATATTTTTACAAAAACTTAATTGGTAAATATAACCTCAGTGACAGAATTTCCTCCAGCCAAAGTAAAAGGCGATTTTTGTTGTCCCAAAAAGGATTCATTCAAAAATAATTCATTTACCTTAAAAGTTGAAAAAAATATTTGTTTGTAGTACTCTCAATCAAAAATAACAATTTTCTCTAAAAAATTTAACCTCAACAAAAGAAAGTATAGCCCCTCTAATATCAGCCAAATTAATTGCAGAATAAGTTCCTTCCAATTTTCTAATTTGTTGAATTAATCCAATAATGTGTTTAACAAGTTTTGAAGCTAGTGGAATAATTAATTCTCTTTTCCAAATTGCGAATGCTAACTAGAAAAAATTGTTCTTTATTTAATTAGAAAAAATCTTTTTAGTTTTTAAATACAGGACCTTGCCCACAGACACTTATGATAATATTGAACATGAACAGGAAAATATTAGATCCAGACAATTTGTGCTCGGAACGCCAAAGAAAACGCCAAAATTTTGGCGCACACCCCATGTTAGTCCCCACCCAGGAATCGACCCCTGGCTAATCCCTTGAAACTTTTATAAAAGTTTTAGTTTCAAGTTATGAGCCTTTAATTCCCTATCCAAAAATTAATTTTAAAAAACTTTAGGAAGAAGAAATGCCTTTATAAAAAAGAAAATTAAAATAACATTACGTCTCCAACACCCAAATGTGGAAAAGGCCCTTCGGAATCATCAGCAATAAAAGTATGTTGAGATTCTGCATCCATTTTCTCTTTGGCCAATTGTTTATTTAAATAACTGTTAAAAATATACATAACAAATACTTTAATTAGAAACCAAACCAATAGAGGTTGTGTAAATAACCCGCTCCCTGTTTGTATTTGCTCCATTCTCGGTTGTAGGCACTCAAAAGATTATCACCAGTTTGATCTTCCAAAGACTGGAAAATTAAGGAATCTTTTTAGGATTTTATATATTTATTCAAGGGCGTAGCCAGGGAGGGAGGCTTCTAGAACTAAAGCCCCCCCCCCCGAAATGGGGAAAAGGGAAAAATTTGAGAAGGGGATTGAGAAAAAAAGTGAAATTTTCGTCACAGTAAACGCCAAAATTTTTGCGCACATCCAATTTTAGCCCCCTGAAATCTACCGCCAAGCTACGCCCTTGAATTATTTATTTGCGGACATCCGCAAATATTGTCCGCAAAAGTAGTTTTAGAAAAATTAAAAAACTCCAAAAATCCCTACCCGACGCAATTCCTTTGTATGAATTTCCAAACAATCCCTGACAGCAGCATAGAGTTGTCTAGATTGTGTTTCTGGAACAGACACACAAACAAAGTAAATGTCACTAAAATAAATTAAAAATTATTTTTAAGAAACTCTTTCGGTAATTCCAAGGCTGGTCCCCCCCCCCCTTTTTTTTTATGTTTCCCTGACCATTTTGAGCTTTTTTGCTTGACATATAATTTACAATATATCATTTGAAAGAGCTGTTCAAGCTGAGTAGAATGATACTATGATCGGTCAGATTTAGAGATTCTGAGCAGAATTATGAAGCCAAATCCTCTCGATGGACATGCTTTTTGTGATGTTGAAAGGGATTAAAACAAATGGTCATAACTATGTTTATTTAAGTCAGATTTCGATGAATTTAGTACCATTCGATTCAGCTTGAAGAGCTCTTTCGAACGATATATAATTTGCGATAAAAAGTTTAAAAAATCGAAAAAAATAGAAAGGAAAAAAGGGGGGGGACCAGCCTTGGAATTACCACTCTTTCTCTTTAAAAAACCTAAAATTGTGATCCCACGTTAACCGTTCAATTGGCTTTAAAGAAATTATAGCTTCCGCAGTTTCTTTCAATTTTGACCAAACATCGTCGAAATTAACAGCTCTCGGACGAAGATTCATTGTTTTTTTAAATTAAAATTTAGAAAAAAAATTTTTGTTGGAGAAATAATAAATTATAGTTTTGATTAAATTAAAAAATAAAAAAAAATAAAATTAAAAACAATGATAATTTAGTGAGAAAGAAATGTGTATCGATCAAAAGTAAATATTTGTGATTAAATTAAACAACGTGATTTCTTTGCAAAAATAAAGCTAAAAGATATATTCAAGATTTACTAATTTTGTTCAAAATTCAATTACCTCATTTCTTCTAATAGGGCTACCGGGTGGTTTATTAGAAGGGGTTGATCTAATAGAGAAAGTCACACTATTAGAAGAAATACGGTAAATTCGATTTTATTTGACTGCGAATAAATGGTCAATTACCAACAGAACGGGCCACATAATCGCAAGTTTTTTCTGAAATGTTCTCCTGAAAAGTCCACATATTCGCCCCCTTTCTTCCAAATAGTCGCAAACAAAAATACCTACTCTAATTAAAATTAATTAGGCAAATTCCTTTTACTTTTTAAAAATTATAAAGCTTGTGTAAATTGTGTATTATTTTGTTATTTTATTTTTTTCATGTCTTCCTTTTAATTTTCTTCTCTTCTTTTATCTTTCATTCACAAATCATACCCCAAATTAACTATTTCATCAATTATAAAGTCCAAATCAACCTTCTAAAAAAATTTCAATTTTTTCTAAAAAACATCCTCAACTCCTTACCTGAACATTAGAATTCGAAATAACCATTCGAAAAAAATTTGGACGTTTTTTATGTTCATCTGGTTGGTATCCAACCTTTAAAAATTAATTTTCTTTTTATTAATTTCAACAACAAAAATCACCATTGTCGTCCCTCTTTTCATCATTTGCGCTTTTATTTTTGGGGCAATTTTTTCTAAACGGCTCATTTTTTCTCTCAAATCAACACTTCGAATACTTTTTGGGACATACCTCAAAAAACACATTTTTAGAGAAAAATACTCTATATTATCCCAATCTTTGACTTTTACAATCTCAAAATTGTTCCAAACTTTGAGGTATCCCTATAAATCTTTAAACTACCGTATATCCTTTAACAACTACACTGGGTAATTATTGTTTCGACTTTCCGTTGGAGGGAGTAGTTAATCGAGAGAGGGAAATTACATATAAGATGTTTGAAATTTGAACGTGTTTTAGGGCATTTGTTGGGGGTAATTATTGTTTCAATCTATCGCCGGATGGTGTAATCCAAGTGGGGGTAATTATTTGATGAGGGCAATTAATACAGGTTATACGGTATCTTACACATTTCTCAATTTTCTAATTATCTCATCGAGGGATAACTGAGAGATTGGTAAATTTATACAAAGATGGAATAAGATAGAGATTAGGTTTTTTTAAATAAAATATTACCAAAAACATATATTCAGAAATTCTGGCTAAAACAAAAAAAAATTTAAAATATTTATTTTCCAACTAAACAACTCACTTCATCCACAACCATTTCAAATCCTTCAGTTGCCTTAATTCTTTCAGTAAAGTATTTGGCCATATCCTTATTTTTTAAAATTAAATTTAAATAAATAATTTTGATTACCATAAGACGATTAATTTGACGACGATAGCCTTCCTAGAGAAAAAAAATTTAAAGTTCCAATACTTTTATTTATTTCCCTTTTTTTTTTGATAGTTTTCTTCAGACCTGTGCAAGGATACGGGTACAAATAATATCAGGATGCCTGTGGATATCCGCCTGTATCCGCCGCAAATATCCGGATATGGATACCAAAATCCGTGTCCATGCACAGGTCTGGTTTTTTCTGCCTGTTCTGCTTTAAAAGCAAGGGACATTTAAAATTTGCTCGTACTTGGGAAGTGTGCAAAAAATTTAAGATTTTTGTGATTTCCCCTACCCTACCTCCCTCCCGTTTCACTTAATTTCCATCTAGTCGCTTATTTGTTAGTGAGTTGAATATTTTTAAGAGGAGATTCAAATTTAATATTTTAATTAATATTTTTGTTTAATTCTTTACTTACCATTCCCTTTGAACGCCACATTAACCAAAGCTTGAAAAACAAAATTTTTTCAAAGTATTTTTTCCCATTTCTAACCTTAAATATATCATTATGTCGACCACATTGAATTGCTTTATCTCCAGTATCATAACTTACATCATAAGGTTTGTCTTGTTGGAAAAGGTAATCCGCAGACATTTGGTTGACTTGGAAGAGTAAACCCTTCAAAATTAATTTTTTTGACAAAATATTTGTCATGATTATGTTCAGATTAAGGTTGGCGGACCTAGGGGAATCCCTAAATATCTGAAACCGCCAACCCCAGTTCAGATTAACATACTAAAAACACCATTTTTTATTTTCCCTTCCCAAGGCACAAAACATGCATTTACATGTTTTGGCTAACCCCCAAAATTTTTTCTTTAAAAAGGTCAACAAAATTTTTATTTTCACCTCTTGTCTTACAAAACAAGCAGAACATTGAAGTAAAGACCCCATTAATTTGTGTGGATTCCAAGTAACAGACTTTGCACGTTCAATTCCCGCCAATTTGTGTCGGTATTCTGGACTTAACAAAATTCCACCACCCCAAGCTGCCTTCAAAAAATTTCTTGTTTAAAAATAAAATCTTTCCCTACATCAACATGTAGCCAAAGATTGTGTCTTTCACAAATTTCAGAAATCTCTTCTATTGGATCCCAAGCGCCATAAACTGTTGTTCCTTTAAAAATGAAAATAAGAGAACATTTTAAAAGAATTTATGTTTACCTGCCGTTGCACAAACAAAGAAAGGATAGAGACCCTTTGAAAATTTTTTATTAGAAAATTCTTAGTAACTGGACAGGTAAAAGAAGGGACAGATAAGATTATCTATTATGCTCTCTTAAATAACTGTACTATCTCTTTTTTCTCTAACTCAGAATCCGGAAATTTCCGGAAAACATTTAATGAGGTATACGTGAGAGACAGAAACAACATTGTTGTAATGTTTTCTGTATTTCAGAAACGGATTCTTCCGGATTTTGGTTAGACACGGAGTTAGAGAGTGTAAGACACTACACGTTTGCATGAGAGACCGCAAAGACAAATTTAACTTTTTAATAAATTTTCCATTATTTATTAAAATCCCCTCAATTTTTACTTACCTCTTCTTTACTTTTAATTATTTGTTCTTCCAAAGCCCTAGGAAGCATTCTGCCTGAGGCATCCGTTGGAATATTAAAACTGTTTTTAAAATTAATTTTGTACTAATTTATTTAAATTCTCTTCTCTAACCAATTGTCTGCCCCAATACCCAAAACTGCTGCAGCACTTTTTATTGAATAATGACTCTAAATTGGAGGGAAAAATAGAAAAACAAAATTTAAAAGACCTCTTCAGAAGTAAAACAACAAAGTGGGGGAATTGACACCATCCCTAAATGTTTTGCACGAGGGAAAACTGCATGTCTAAAAAATTAAGGGAAAGGATTTTTAAAAAAAATTATTGAAATAAGTTTACGGTGGTTATGTGACGAAATGGGCAAATTTTAATATACCGTATTTAATCTATTAATTCCCCTTGGGAATTAATATTCCAACCCATCCGTGGGATAGGGAATTATTCGAAGGAGGGGAATTATTCGAGTTTTGAAATTTGAGCGTTCAGGAGTAAAACAACAAAGTGGGGGAATTGACACCATCCCTAAATGTTTTGCACGAGGAATTTTGTGGTGAAAAATTAACCCTTCCCTAGTATATGGGGAATTTGTTTAGAATGGGGAATTAGTCTTGATTATGTTATTATTACTTACCTAGCAGCATTCACTGCATACAAATTAGCAATTGCACCACCTAAAAATAGAAAAATTATCAAATCTTTATTTTTAAAATGCCTGGTGAAAATATAGCATCTCCTGTCGGCCAACCAATTAATTCAATCATTCTTTTAGTTACCTTTTATTTTAAATTAAATTATAATTTAAATCAAATTGAATGGTTTTTTGGTTGGGTACCGAGTAATAAGGTTGGAGGATAGTCGGAAATCTTCGGATATCCGAACCGAAAATTTCCGGATATCCCGCCTTTTTCCTCCGGATCCGCCAACCTTACTAATTAAAGTATATTTTGACAATTCCGAGTCCCCTCCCCCCCCTCTCCCTTCTCTATTTTAATATCCCTTATTGTCCTTCTTGTTGTCTAACAATAAAAAAGTAGTAAAATACTTCGAAAACCGATTTTTGAATTTTAAAATTAAAATTTATATTCTCTTTTATTTACCTCTTTTTCCATTAAAATGAAAACAGGCGCTGAAAAAATTTTTTTCAAAAAAAAATTCTCCAAATACATACATATTTCATAAGTAAACATATTTGTATTGCAAGTAGCAGTTAACCATTCCCCAGCCATCGCTATCAAATCCAATCCTTGGGATAATTGATTAAAAAAATGTGGATGTCCTGTACGGACACCCAGACGTAGAACTTCACTACAAGACTGGAAAAAAATAAAATTTTATAAAATGTGTGTACTATTAGACAATAAATAGTGCTAAAAACCCTTTGATTAAAAAAATTTCAAGGTATTTTCCCCCTAAATGTGACTAAAAAAACTTGTAAACCCCTTTCTTCCCTCTATTAATTAAAAACACCTTAAGTAATTCATTTAACGACATTGGATCTTCAGGAATATTTAGATCAATAAGTTTAGCCATTTCTTCGGGTTGATGAAATTCAAGAACTTGAAAAATTTAAATTAAAAAAAATGGAAATTTATTTTTCTACTTTAAATCATTGAAAAAAATTAATTGATAAAATTATCAATAATTGTGGCATGCAGGTCCAGATATAATAACCCTCTATCATTATTTTTTAGTCTTCTTATCTTAGTTAATAGAGATCGGATCAAACAAAAATAAAAATTTTTCAAATAATTTTATTTAACCGATCATTAATTTAGTAGAGGATACATTAGAGGTCGGTGCGGGACGGGATCCCGCGCGGGATTTTGCGGGATCCCGTCCCGCAATCCCGCATTTTTTCGATTTGCGGGATTTTGCGGGATTTATCCCGCGGGATCCCGTCCCGCAAAGATTTTGAGAAAAAATTCCGACGCGGGATCCCGCAAATACGACTTTACCGACCTCTAGGATACATACAAGACTTTGTATTAATTTACTTACCTATTTCTCAATTTTAAAAAATAAAATATTTATTTAATTCACCTTTAGTAGATCTATCATTTTCTTCTTTAATATACCCCAAAAGCAATTCAACAATTGATTTTAAAAATTTCGAAGTTTCTTCCCATCCACGAGGATTATGGGGAAATAAATCTTTAAAAATTGTTTCCTTAAATTAAATTTATTTTTAATTTTACCCGTGGCAAATAAATTTTTATTTTCCATTTTTTCAGTAAAAAAAGGTCCATTTTGTAGTTTTTGTTCAATTTTTGTTGTTTCTTGTTGTTGTTGATTTCTGGAATCTTCCATTTTTCTTTAGTTTTGTATTAATTGTTCGTAAAATGGATTTTTAAAGAAATTATCTTAAAAGAATATTTTTTAATTAGGAGTGAACGCTAAAAAATTTTTTTTCTAAAAATTCAACGCCAAAACTAAAAATTGTTGTTAAATTTAATTAAAAAATTTTTTTTCCAAGTTAGTCAATTAATTTATCTAAAACAAAAATTCCCTTTCAAAAGAAATGAGAGAACCCCACAAAGTTTTGTTTGATAAATGTTTTTATGGGAGAAAAGGGGGAATACTTAATTTGTGTTTGTTGATTATTGCATAATTTTGGTAAACAACAAAAAATATTAAATAGCAATAAATAGTCAAATAATATTTTTTTGATAAAAATTGATTAAAACTTAAAATTCCTTAAATTATAATTTGTCTATTCCGGATTTATTTAAAGATAGATTATTGCACTCTCTCTCTCACTCTTTCCGGAAAATATTTTCGATAAATTAGAAAGACGAAAACAGAATATTTTAACATTATTTTTTATTTCTTCCGGAATTTTCCGGACCAGAGGAAAGAACAGAAAAACCAACAGAGAAAGTTGCAACTTTTTTATTTAAGTTAGGGTTGGATATTAAAAAATACTAATCCGACAAACCTTATACTCATTAAATAAAGAATTAAAGGGAGTATCTAATCACGCAAAAAATTTTTTGTAAAATTAATTTTTAACTGAGATAATAGGCAATTCTCATTTTACTTACCCTTCTCTTCCTATCTTTCTTCCAACTCTTAAGGACTTAAAATTTAAAAAATAACTATAAAATAATTCTTAAAAACCCGTTCAATCAAAAAATATTTTTCTCAAAAAAGATTAGAACAAAACCAAAAAATGACGGAAAATGACGAAAACTAAAAAAAGGATTTTTAAAATAAAATTTTTTCCTGGCAAAAAGTGGCAGAAAAATGGAAATAATAATAAATCCTCTTTAAAATTATTTGTTCATTTTACGGTACCCTTTTTAAAAAAGAAAAAAACAAATTAATGCCAAGAATTGCGGCACTCGTGACCCTTCCCCCTTTCAATTCTTTTGTTTAAACAAGAGGAGAGGATTGCCTATTTCTAAAATAATTTTTTTTGATTATTATAAATTTGAAGTGTTTTAATGACGAATTACTTTTTACTAAATAAATATTCACTTAAAATATAACAATAAAATATAAAATGAATTAATGTTTTTTAGATGGTCTTTAACAAGGGGGGACTTCCTTATACATCACTTGGATCTAAAAATAGATGTCTTAAGGACTAACAAATAATTATTTTACCCTGTTTAGGCAAATGACAGGGAAAGAGTTTAGCAAGTTTAGCCACCGAACCTGCGACCTCCTCTCATAGTTATTGCTAGGCGCTTTCGTTCACCATGTACAGGAGCACTGAGCCCCAGGGATCTCCTTTATCCTTTTAGATCGTACAAACCCCGCCTAAGTATCTTAAATGCTCTAAGGTGAATCATTCTCAAAACAGCCAAACAAAATTTTTACTATTGAAAGTATTTTTAATATTTTGTGGAGCAATTAATGTATTACATATAATCAATCAAAATACAATTAAATAATAAATTTAAAAAGAAAAGTCAAATTAAAATCACAAACTTATTTTTTCCTTTTTTCCCCAATCCTTTTGTCGTTTTTCTATTTAATTTTTTTGGTTTGTTGTGCAAACTTTTTGTCAGAATCGAAAAGTCTTTTATGATAACGTTGTGCTAATGAATTGACCAAAGAAAGGATAAACCAAAGAATCTTAACAAAAATTTTTTTTGAAAATTTTAAAAGAACTTTCTGAGGAAAAATAAAGAGAGAAAACCAGTCTTAATTAATGGCCAGGAAAATCGTGTTCGGGGTCTCACATTCAAGACGTGTCTAAAAGTTTTTGAGGGACTTGATTACGCGGAATAAGTCCCAAAAACTAAAAATATAGACGAGTTAAGGATATGGATCCCACAAAATCCCAATGTCAGTCAGTATTTTTATTCCAATGAAAAATCAAAGTTTTATTAGTCCCTTCTGACTTTCCTAACCGCTCTAAAATTATTAAAAAAAATTAAAATTCCAAACCATTGCAGAGACAATATAGGACATAACTAAAAAAATATTTTTCAAAAATTATTTAAAATTAAAAAAACCTTGTTGTAATAAACTCGAAGCTTGGATAGGAATTGGATCCCCAGGTTTTCTGTGTAATCTCAATTTTTGTGCCAAAAGAAATTCCCTCAATGGAGTGTGGATAAAAGCGCCAATATGTGGAATATTTTTCAATTGGCTAACTAAATGTTCAACATGGTGTTCTGAGAATGTTAGAACAACAAAAAGCATCTAAAAAATTTTAAAAAATAAGAAAAAAATATTAAAATAATTTTTAATTAAAATTAAGGGTGAGCGGAAATAATTATCAGTCAGAACGTTTAATTTTCATTTTTTAGTCTAATCCTCAAATTTTTCCTATTTGTCTGGTCAAGCAGCGAATTAAAAAAAGCGGCCCAACAAATATAATCAACTAGCACCCTCGAAATTTTCTTAACATTCCTCGAACCCCAAAATTCTTTTCAGACTAAAATTTTCTATATTATTCTTTTTAGTTAATCTACTCAAAAACCAATTACAAAAATTAATCATTTCAATAATTATAAAATAAATACAAACCTGTACATGCATTTTAACCAAAGCTTTCCCAATAAGCGTTGCACCAAAAAATGTCCAAAAAGGAATGAGAAAATGTCCACAAGTAATTCCAGCCAAATCAAAGAAAGGATTTGGAATAGATGCAAATAACAAAATTCCAGGAAAGCCAACTCTAGTAACTACCCGCTCCATCCAAAGCTTTGTTTTGTTCATTAATGACTTAAAAATTGAATTTTAAATAATTTTTGGCAAAAATTTAGTCTTGTAGTCGATGAACTATGCCCCCAAATTTTTTTCGGAATTGTAAAAAACTCAAAATCTAGAAATGTCTACAAAAAGAAACGTAGTCCCGAAAGATTCCACAAAAACTCACATCAGGTTGGAATAGTGATCGAGCTGGGTCTGGAACAAGGCCTGAGTTTTTCCTGTACCGAGTTCAGGCATTTTTTACCTCCCTGGGTTTTTCCTGGACTACAGGCCCAGGATCCGGCTCAGGTCAATAAATCAAACCCAGAATCCAGGAACAGGCTTTTCAAAAATCTCGATCACTAGTTTGGAAGAGTAATAAAACAGTGGACAAGGACTTTTAAAACTTTATTGTTAGAGTTATTATGTGTAAATAAATTAATTACCATGTTTTTGTTAGAATCACCCTCTTCCACAATAGAAAGAAATTCTTTATAATCTTCATCATCTGTTGGTTGTTCACCCGAAAGACGTGCAGCTCTAGCCATAAAATAAGGGGGCAATTCGCCTAATGCTGTGCCTGCTCCCCACATTAGCGATTCTAATCGAACCTTTAAAATTTTGGTAATCAAAGAATAATTTTTGTCGATTTTTAGGGAACTCCCATTTCGAAAAGAATAGTAAACGTTTTCAGGGAAATTAAAATCTTCCGTTACGTTGTATGATTAAATCGCCTAATCCAAATTTGGGATATTTAAACCGCTACCTTGCTAATAATTGCCCAAAGAGAAATTGCCGAGACCACTGATCCTTGTGAAGTTGGACAAGTTACACTTAAATGTTTAAAAATAAGACTATAATTTAAAAAATACAAACTCTTCTGGATAGGGCGGTTCTGGAAAGTCGAGAGAATTGCACTCAAAAGCAGCCAAAGTCACACGAGCAATATGAGGTCCCTAAAAATATAAAAATCAATAAAAAGAAAAATAAAAACCAAATAAAGGAGGAATGTGTGAAGACCAGTCCCTAATCCAACAGAAGAAAGAACACCCAAACCGAGCCAATATAGACACCACAACATCTTTTTTTCAAATAAATGTACAAATTGAGTGTGATAACCGGGCACCATATACAAAAAAGCAATTAATGAAGGCAATAAAATAGCTGGAACAAGTCGTTTTATGCAGAGAAGACTGAAAAATTTTAAAAGAATTTAAATAAGGCAGTGATATAAGCCTTTGAAGGAAATGAGCTAAAAATGGACGAGGTCGGGACCAAACCAATACCAAGGGCGTAGTCAGGGGGTCGAGTTCAGGGGACTAAAATGGGTGCGCCAAAATTTTGGCGTTTTTGGCCTTCGCCAACAAATTTTGGCCTCTCCCTGGATACGCCCTTGCTCAATACAATCTTAAACCAAACCCAAAACCTAACAAACTACAACAAGATAAACTAATGAAAAAAACAAAAAACATAACATCAAATATAAAAAACAAAAAAACCTTTTAAAGAATGACCAAATAATTGAAAGAAGCTCAAACATAAAATATTGCATAGTTCGAAAAGGTCGTTTCCACAAAACAATATTTTGCCTTTCATTTAAATTTGCCATACTTGGAGAAGTGTGTAGACCCCCATTTACAATACAAGTACCATTTGCTTGGTGATTTTTGGCGTTTTGAGTTTGTTTTTTGTCTTTTTCTGTGATTTTTTTGGCTCTAAAAATTGAGGAAAATTGGGGAATGTTTTGGTAATTTTGGGTAATTTATTTAAAAAAATGACAAAAATATTTTCGAAAAAATGAAAAATAATCCTTAAAGATTCAGAAGAATTATAAAGCCAAGAATAACTAACTGCCCTGGCTTCTCAGTCAGTCAAAATTCCAACGGGCAATTTAAAAATCCTTAATTAAAAATTAAAATAAAAGAAACAAACGTTGAGGGTTTATTAACAGAACCATTAACTTCTCTCGAATTATTTGTCGTTTTCCCTCCATTCGATTTCAAATCATTCTCAATTTTTTCTGTTTTTCTGTTGCCCACATTAATTTCTTTTTCTTGTTTTAATTTTTTCTTTGCATTTTTGCGGGCCATTTTCTGATAAAAATTTAAAAAATGAAGAATATCAAAATAAAATTATTAGTTCATTTATAACAGGTAAATGAGTTAAAAATGATAAGAAATGACCCAATTAATCTTTTTTGGGAAAGTAAACAAAAAAATAAGCTTCCCAAACAAAAGAACAATTTTTCAAAACGACTTAAACTGAACGTTGACAAAATAGGGACGATTCAGAGTAGACAATACAGTATCGCCGATTCAGTATTTGGGCTTTTCGGCCATAACTTTTTGCTCGATCAATATTGTCGGAATTATTATATATGATTTGATAGGTCTCGGGGTGCTGCATCTTTTTCATAATTGGACTGACCTGATCTGATCAATCTACAAAAAGTTATCACTGATAAACGACGTCACAGGCATAAAAAATCGGTTATTTAAAAATTTAAAATAATAATTAAAATATCTTTTAAATCAAATAAATAAATTAATTAACATTTAATAATTTTAATCATTAATTAATTAACATTTACGTCCAACCCTAATAATAATATTTAATACATACAATTAATATTTAATATATTTCTTTTTCATTTCACAGGGTGGCACATCCCAACTTTTACGCAATTCATTAAAATAAACTCGTTGTTCCTCTTCTCTCCCAATAATTAATTTTTGTCCAGTCAATAAAGCTTTGGTTGATTTATAATTATTTACTCTTTTATTAGTTTTTGTTGGGTCATTTAGTGGAAATGGCATAATTGAATTTATAGCAAGTTCAGGTTGTGGTTGGATAGAATTATTTGATTTGAAACAACATTTAAAAATGCCGAGACATGATGTTAATTGTTTTAGATGGGATTTGAATGCTTTCAGCATCGAGGAATGAAACCTAAAAATATTTTTAAAGGGGCTTTATAGAGCTTTCTAAGAAAGGAATTTTGTGGACTCAAGACTTAGGCCGGAAATGGATAAAACAGATCGGGCCAATTATGAAAAAGATGTCGAATCTCGAGACCTTTCGAATGATATGAAAATTATTCAAATCGTTCGAATATCAGTAAAGTTATGGCCATATACTGAATCGGCGATACTGAATCGTCCTTAACCGGACAAAATAGGGACGATTCAGAGTAGACAATACAGAGTATATGGTAACTAAAAAATTTTTCGAAAATTTTAAAAAATAATTTGAAAAATATAAGGCTACTCCCAAAATGACATCCGTGTCAAGCGTTTTGTCGAGTGTCAAGCGCCCCTCCCACATTGAGAATAAAATGCACGGAACAAAACGCTTGACACTGATCTATTGTGGGAGTAATTTAAGTAAAACTCATCTAAATAATATTGAAATGAGTTCTCCAAAATCCATAAATGATTGAAATCCCGATTCTCTGAACTATTGTTGATGCCTTATTAATTCTGATTAATAGAAAGAAATTTCTCAATATTAGAATATTTTTTAAAATACTTTTAAATCAGTTAATAACTCCCAAAATATTCATAAATTAATTCTCTTTTATTAAGGAAAAAATTATTTTTACAATATTCCTAATATGTATTTTTTTAATATATAAAATTATTTTTATTTTCTCCATTCAACATCTCTTTCAATAGAATTAGATGCATCATCATCCAAATTATATAAAATTCCTCCTTCATTTTGTATTTGTTGTTCTCCTTAATTTCTAATTATTTTTAAACATTTTTGGACACCTCCCTTTATTAAAAAAATTTCTAAATTTTAAAGGGAGGTGCCCACCTTTTTAATTTTTATTTATTTTTTGTTTTCTATCAGCACTTCTAACACAAGCAGCACGAAAACGGCCATATGGAGGAATACATGGAGTTGGAATTGCTGCGGCTGCTACGGGGTAGGGGGCAACAACTGCTGTTGGTACTGGCATTGGGGCTGGGGCAATTGGTGCTGGAATGGGTGGTGGAAGTGGGGGCGGTGGTGGATACTGGAAAAGAATAAGAATAATTTGATATACATACTTTTAATTATAATTTTAAAATATAAAATCAGAATTTATATATTGTGATATTGCTTTGGAACAATTTAAATTTATTTTAAAATCACCCAAATTTAATTATTAAATATAATTTTACAAATGCCACTGGAATTGGTGGTGGTGGCGGTGGTGGGGCAGCAGCAACAACAGGAGGTGGAGGCACAACACCGTAAATTCTAATTAAAATAATTTTTAAGTAAAAATCTCGAATATTTATTGAATCTCTGTAATAAAATTTTAAGTATATTGGAACAAAAAAAGATCATATGTATATAAATACCGTATATGCTTAAATAATTACCCCCTATATTTCCTACACTAATTATGTATCTCTATTCATATGCTTATAGTAAAATTAAGAAATATTTATGTCTAAACAATCATTTTCTCATTAAAATAATTACCCCCTCACTAATAATTACCCCTACAACGAGAGGTTGAAACAATAATTACACTGGGTAATTATTTTAGCAAACACGGTACTTACGTTCTAGAGACGCAAACAGTCCCTTCTTGTACTAATTCTGGCGGGCAAAGACCTCAAAATTTTTTGAAAATATTTTTAAATTAATTTAATTTTTTTACAAATTCCTTGTGAACAAACACTTCCTCCAGTACATTCAACGCCTGGCTCGCATGGAGCGCCTGGAAGTGCCTACAAAAATATACAAACATTAAAGGATGTTTTTGTTTAAAACCTGTGGAATAAGTCTTCCAGTAGGCATTGGTGCTGCTGAGACGGCTGGTGCTGGAGGAAGTGCTGCTACTGGCATTGCAGCGCTAATAAATAGAATTTATTTGTTTTTTTGGTTATTACAGAATTTTTTTATTTTTGATTTACATAAGCAGAATTCGGTTATTTAAAACATTTTTTAAAAATCTCAGGAAAATGAGATTTTTTCTCAGATTTTTTAAAAGATTTTCTCAAATTTTCTAACCATCCTGCAGGTAAAGGTCCGCATGTAGCTGGACCAACAGCTTAAAATTAAAAATTTTTTAGTTTATTTTATTTAATAAACCTCCAAATGCTTGTCCATATGTTTGTCTTTTTGAAGGTTCTATCCTCAAAAGTGTCAAATTTTTGACAGCAAAACAAATTTCAGTTAAAACAAAAAGGGGGATTATTGAAAATAATTTAGAAGAAAAATTCATTTTTGTATTTTTAAAATTTTTATATGTATGTAAGTTAAGTAGGTATGTATATTTATTTTCAGTCCATTTAATTTTCCTTTAATTTAAATTTAAAATAAATCAGAATATTATCTAATAATTTGAATCTAATTAATTTGTTTTTAGTTCTTGAAAAATCTTAGGATATCCGGAACTAAACCGAAAAATCATCGGTTCTTCAGCTCGGTTCAGAACCGACAAACCTAGTAGTTACTACAATGCTCCACCTTATCTGAACTTCACCCTAAATTTTCGATTTTCTCGACTTCTACCAGATCAATCTGGCTGATATAGCATAACCCTTGGGGCCGTATGCATCTTTGAGTAAGGAACGTACTTCAAATTTTAATTGAATTTTTATTTGGTAAAATATTTTGGAGAAAGAAAAAAATATATTTTCACTCATTTGTGACCACAATCCACGAAAGAATATTAAATTCTGATTATTCTCTCCCTTTGTTACAAGTAAAGTTTTTCTTTTTTCTCCCTTTTTAAATACTTAACGGACACCACAAAGAAAAGAGAAAAACAATTGTAGTTGAGGAAAATCCGAAAAAGAAGTGTTTTTAATGAAAAAATACAGGAAATGATTTTCAATGGGAGGAAGGAAAAATTAAAAACAATAACAATAAACTAACCAAACAACGTTTACCCAGAAGATCAACATGATTTTTTGTGGATAAATAGGTGGACATGTCTAAAAAACTTTAGTCCCCCAATCTACCTTTACCTCCAATATCCTTCCCTAAACTAGCTACCAAATCAATTTATATTTATTCACACAACAAGTTTATATACAACAATCACATACATATACAAAAGATGACAATATATACATGACAATATATATATATACAATTACAATAGTTACATTCAACAAATATAGCGAGGGTTATACAATCACATGAGAGATTTATGGGTGAATTAGAGCCTTTCCGCGATATATCTTTACACATCCTGCTCATCCGTTTCCTTTCATTCTCGCTTCCCGTTCTGGAGTTGCTCATACAGCAGCCAAGGGGATGTCGAACTTGTGCGCTGGTTCTGCCCCGTCACTGAATGACGAACGTGGATCGTTGATGTCCGGGTCGACGGGCGCGAGCAAGATTTCCATCCTATCGTCCGATTTCGGAGGTCCATTCTGAAAAATTAAATTTGTTGTTTTAGGAAGTTTAAAACTGAAAGGAAAGCTCCATACCAGACGAAGCACTTCCACTTGTGTGCTGGTGCCGGACTCGACGAACCCATAGACAGGGTTGACTCGGTAGAACTCATTGCACGTAGACTTGCACTTGAAGCTGTAGCGGATCTGAAAAAGCCGGAACTGATTAAAAACAAATCAAAGATGAGTAAAATAAAGAAAGAAAAGCTGTCACCTCAGCACTGGTATTCGTGAGTAGCAGATTGATGCTGCCTCCAGCTGCCGGAACGCTGATCGTTGTTGGTTCCAATGTCACAGGGAAAGCCGCCATTGCGAGTGAGCGAAGTCGTGCAGAAGGCGATAGTCGACGTTTGCAGTGTTGCTTGAGTTGAAGTGAGTTTACATTCAGTTTTGGACAAGGGCTTTTATAGTGAGTGAATCAATGACGATGACAATCAAGGATTAATGATTCACTATGAAACTCCAGGTTTTAAATTTCTCCACAACTTCGCTCACCACGATGAATGTTTTCCTGACATTGGAACCAACAACTACAAGCATTCCGGCAACTGGAGGAAGACGTTAGTATCCTTTCCAATTGAATGACCCAAGGCCTTGATTTGACTGATCTCAAGAGATTTCTCGTTACATTTATTTCACCTTTTGATGTTTCATCTATCGCCTTTTTTATTATTTTTTTAAATTCATTATCCAGAAAGTTAAAAGAGTCGTTTTTGAAAATTATTTAGAATTTTTATTTCGTAATTTAAAGATAGCTGAAAAGTACATTTCTCTATTACATCAGTCTTATTTTACAAAATCAAAGAGAAAAGTGCAATTACAAAATAAAAAGATGTTTATTTTTAGTCAATATTTAGCTAGACATTTATTTAAATTATTTTAATATTTAAATGTTTATTTAAAGAGCTAGTATATTTAGCTAAATCTCTCCATAAGATTTAAAAATAATTTTAAAAAATGTTATTTAATTATTTTCTTCTTCTTTTTTTATTAAATATTTTTATTTTTGTTAATTCGATAATTACAAGTATTAATCTTCCTTCACCAAAATGTCTGTTAATTAATTTTAACAAAATTAAAATTTTAAAATTTTCAGTTCCCCCAATTCCCTACAAAAGCCAACAATTTGAAAACAAAAAATTATTTTTTCCTTTAAATCAAAATAAAAATAATTTTTCTTTTGGAGGAATTGAAACAAATAAAATATGTTTTTAAAAATAATTAAATTAGCGATAGGACATTTTCAACTTAAGGAAGATAAAGGGGAGGAGGGGAGTGGTTTGAAGGGGGGGGGGGCGGTTTGATCCTAAACGAAACCAAAACAATTTTAATTTAACAGGACAACCTTTAAATACTAAAATAGTAATTATTTTTAAGTTAATAACTTATTTTCAATAATTTCTGTAAATTCTTCCAAAAATAAATTAATACCAAAGGCTAAAAAAATAAATGGATTTGATTCAAATAGGGAAAAACGTTTGTTTTTAATTTTTTAAATTTAAATAAATTAAACCCTAAATTGTTTGTACTGAATAAAATAGGTAATTTTCATTAACTCAAAATAGACAAACTTTTCAAAAAACAAAAATTTGTTTGTAAAAGTTGTTGACGAAATTTGGCATATGAAACAAGCAATAAAACAAAAATAAAAGCAATCATTTAATGGTGAAATAAAGGGTTGGAAATTAACTGTCCTGAATTTTGGGATCCTTTAAAGGCACACATTTAAACTAGAGTAGCACCTCTTCCCCCGAAACCTCGACCCGGCCCTGAAGGCTCGGGGGCTACCCTAATTTAAACTGTAAAATCTCAAAATTATTTTTAGCATTCAGCAAGAAAGAGGCAAAAGTTTTCGTGGATAATTTAATAGAATTTATGGATTTAGATGTTGAAACGATAAAAGATTATAATTTACTTTTTGAGGAAACAAAATATTTAATGAATAAAGAAAAAAGATTAGCTTTTATTGAGAAATTGAAAAAGGAAAATGTTTCTTTAAAAATGTTAAATAATCTTGAAGAAATAATTAATATTTTGGATAATCTGGAGAAAGAATTTAAATTGATAAGTAAATAAAAATTATTCCTTTTTTTAAATAAGAGAGGGTTTTTAATTTAAAAATTAGTCTTTAAAAATTAGCTTTAACAATTTAGCTGCTAGAGCGATATTTTAATGGATTTTAAATTCCTGTTTATTATCTCATTTTTCCTTACTTCTTCTCCCTTGCATTATTCTAGATACTAGACTCGGATAAGGTTGTGGCGGTTCCGGTTATCCGGAACCGAAAAAACCTCGGATATCCAGAAATTTTCGGTTCGGATACCGGTTCCGGATATCCGGAGCTTTCCCAAGAACCGCCATCCTTAGACTCGGACTAGCTATTTTAAAAGCTTTAATGTTTATAACAATTCCTTTTTTAAAGAAAATATACAACAAATTACTTCACAATTATTTATTTTTGGATTATATTTATATTTTGATTATATATTTGGAACATTTTCAAACAATATAGAAGAACAAAAGGAAATTATTTCAGGGCAAAACAAACTGTTTATTTTTTTAAACCCTCCTGTCTATTTTAAATTTTTAGTTGAGAAGTGGGTTTAATTATTTTAATTAAAAGAAAGAGGAGAGTGGAGTTGGTAATGTGTTGTTTAGTATTACAATTTTTTGGTTTTCAACCAATTTCTATATAAATTTAGAGAAGTTTGGATATGAAAAGATTTACATACACTGCTCCACATAATTATAAGTCCACCCCTTTTTTCGGGATTTTTTGACTTCCAGTGATCCAAATTTTCTGAAAATTTAGAAACACACCTTTTAGTGAATAACTAACTAACAAGATGTGAATAGTTTTTGGCTGATTTTTTATTTAAAAAATTTTTAGACCAAAATTTGCAATTTCGGCCTCCACAAAATTATAAGTCCACGTTTCAAAAAAGATATTTCCAAGTTTAGGAAAAATCTACAAAAATTCTAGCAAAGATATATTATTATAAGTTATGAAAAAATAAAAAAGAACTAGACCCATATCTTTTCCTGGAACCGAGATCATTACATATGTATTTAACAAATTTTAATACTCCCCCCCCCCCCTCTAATACAGCCCCACTTTGAAGAATAGTTGAAAAATAGAGCCCCACCCTCAATTAGAGCCCCACCTCTAATACAGCTCCACCTAAAAAATATAGGAGTAGAAATAAAGAATAGCCAATAATTTTTTTAGTGTATTAAGAGAGTGAAGTGAACAATGGGGATTAAAGGAAAAGAAGGATTATGGGCTTATAAGGATTGAGAGAAGTATGAGCAAATTAAGAGGAAAGGAGATATCGCGGGTATATGAAGTATTAAGAGAGGGTTAAATTAAATGGCCGAGTTCTCGAAAGGTCTACTGATACCATTACCTATATACTATTTCCACATATCTATCCAAATAATCTAATATCACATATATTCCTCTAAACCCCTCCTAATATCTACAAAAAACGTATAAACTTTCCAGTGTATGAATCCAGTGTATGTATGAATCCCTTTTTACCTTTTTTTTTCTAAGGGCCAGTAATCTTCACTTATTAACCAAATATTCTTTTTAGCTATAATGTTTTTAAAGAAAAAAGAATAATTCAATATGGAGCAATTAATATTGGTTTATATTTAAAAAATGAATTTAATTATTAGAAAGAATAATTTTCTTGTCAAAAATTTTTTTGTTAATTTTAAAATTTATACAATTATATATGTAGTAGAATATACAAATTAAATAAATTTTTATATTTAAAAAATTATTTTTAATTAACTAATAAATAAATGTACGGTCAAATCTCGATATAACAACTTAAAATGAACTTAATCATTTTAAGGATCAGGGATTGACAATTTTGAATTTTAAAAAGCGAAAAAAGCGGCATATGGAAGGCGTATGCGGAAAGGCCAAAAAAGGCGGAATTCTGCGGAAGGCGGAAGCGGAGGAAAAACGAAAAAAAATTTTTATTCACAATCACAATTTAAAATTTTCATATTATCATGCGAATCTAAATTTCCCTACATTACAGAAGATACACTCGAGGTCAAAAATATTGCCACAAATTTTGGATATTATTTTAGGGGATTTGAGTAGATTAAGAGGGATATCGCCGGATTAATTTAATTATTAGAAAAGATAATTTTTATCAAATTTTTTTTTGTTAATTTTAAAATATATCTGTTATTTTGGTGATTAAGAAATTATACAAAGGTACCTTTTTTTATTTTTCAAGTCAACAAAAAAAATAAAAATTAAACAACCATAGAAGAATTTTTAGAATTATCCGATGTTTTTTCTTCTTTTTTATTTTCTTTAGAAGCCACCAAATGTGCATCTAATATTTGAGGAATTTGACAAGAAATTGTATTTAATGAAGTTGATAATTGGCTAATAAAATTATTTAAAAGTAAAACTGTTTGTGTTCTAGCATTATTTAAAGTGCCATATTCTGTTATTTCTTTTGTTTGTTCTAATGATAAAATTTTTTCATCGAATGTAACAACTGGAATAAAGATAAGAATTTAAAATATTTTTTTGGGGGTTGAAAGTCCGCAAATTTTTAAAATTTAATTTTGAGGATTTTGAAAATTTATCTTTTATTATTTTAACAAGGAAAGGTTGCGAGGTGTCCGACCTAAAAATGGTCGAGACCGGGTTCATTCAATAAAGAATGTGCCCTTTTAGGGAAGGAATTTTTGCCGTTTTTGCCCGTTTTTTGATCTAGACAAGATATAGCCCTCCAAAGTCCCAAAATTTGGCATAAATATAATTTTTAATTTTACTTGAATGAAAATTAGAAGGAAAAACAGTTGGAAATTTATTCCCGTTTGTAGTTTGCGGACATTTAATTATTTAAAACTTCAAAAAACTAACCAATAGGAAATATCCAAGAATATTGTGAACATTGATTAAACAAAACACTAATATTTTCAGCTTCTTTCCCAAAAAGTGGACAAGTACATTCATCAATCAAAAAATTGCTGAGATTTTGATAGGGAGAATTTTCAAAAACTTTTTTGAGTATTTTACTTGGATAATCACAAAATTCAATTCCTTCTAAACGAAATCTGAAAAAAATAAAAAAAAGTTTTCTGTCAACGAAGAAAAGTTAAATTACACCAATTAAGGTAATGCTTGATTAAATTAAACAATTTGCGTCCCTGTAATGCCTTTGACATATTGAGATTTAAAAAAGGACAAAAATTAATTTTAAAATTCTTTCGAGTGTAGAAATTAAAATACGGAAATTTTAACTTTTCTAATTTAAGAATAAAACAAAAGGAAATTATTTAAAAAATAAACCAACTTATTTTTAGCTAGCCAAAGAACATCTTCTTTGACAAAATTTGTATGACAAATAGCCATTAATCTAAAACCTTCAGTTTTAATCCATTTATTTAATTTCTCAATTAAAGCTAATTCGTACAAACTGAACTAAAAATTAATAAAAAATTATTTTTTGATTTCCTGTAAGGTTGTACCCCTGTCAACAAATGTCGGGGAATTGGTTTTTTTCAAAAAATTTTCAAATTACTGCCCAATTTAAAAATATAAAAAATTTTAAGTCAAAATATGTAGCTCTTGGCATTATAAGACGGTCCGTACAAAATTATACCACCAAGAATTTAATTTAATTAAAAAAACCTCATTTTCACCAAAAAATTCTTTTTGTGGAGAAGATGTTGCATAAATATTATATGGATTATTCAATTGTTTAATTTCTTCCTCCAATTGTTTTGGTAATACTGGAGCTAAAGCTGATTCATAAACTCTTCTTTTGTAAGGACGAGGTTGTGGACGAAAATAATAATTTGAAACATGTCGACAACAAAATTTAAATTGTTGTTTTAAATGGAATAAATTCATTTAAAAATCTGAAAAACTGTTGAAGTTACTGATTTACCCAATCCAACAAAGCATAAAAATTTTAAAAAATTTTTAACCTTTGCAACAAAGTAGCCTGCAACAAAAAGGTCGCGACAAAGTGGGCCGTACTCCCACTAGAGTATGGGTAGGAGACGATTCAGTATTTGGGCTTTTTGGCCATAACTTTTTGTTCAATCAATATTTTAGGAATTATTATATACGATTTGATAGGTCTCGGGGTGCTGCATCTTTTTCATAATTAGACTGACCTGATTTTATCACTCTACAAAAAGTTATCACTGATAAACGACGTCACAGGCATAAAAAATCGGTTTTCACGTTGTAACTTTTTTCGAGATCATCAGATCTGATCGAGCCAATTGTCAAAAAGATGAGAATCTCGAGAGCTTTCGAATGATATGAAAATTATTCGAATCGGTCGAATATAAGGAAAGTTATGGCCATATACTGAATCCGCGGATACTGAATCGTCCTTAACCGGAGATTTTCGAGGACAACAGAGTCTCTATAAGCTAATCCTCATCTTTCTAATGATTGATTAAAAATCCATTAGCTTTCTTGTTTTTTATCAAAAAATCCAATTATTCTTTCTATATTTAATTTAATTAATTTATTCACGCTAATTTTCCCTTTTATTCTTTTTTTTTAGTTGTCTAAAAAATGATTGAAGCGAACAGTGCAGCAGCAGCAACATCACAAAGAATTCAAACAAAACGAGTAGAAAATGATTTTTCTTCAACAAATTTAGAATGGGAAAATCATTTAATTATTCGATTTCCTCCAGAAATAGCAAATAAAGTAAAAGATTATTTGGATGAAGATGCTCATCATATTAGCCAAACAAAAATGAATATAAGTTTTAATCAAAATTTGCGGTCTGGAACTTTAAATTTTGGAAAATATGAAATGGATTTTTCTTTATATGATTTGCCTTGTATTTCTGAGGTTTTTTTTTAAATATTTTTGTTTAGTCGGTAGTTCAAAATAGTTACAAATTCCAATCACTTTTTATTATTTTGCATTAGCAATTATTGAGATCTCTCCAAATTCTGACATTCTTCAATTTTTATAATATTAGTTAGTTAAAAATTATTTATAGTTTAACAAACTATTTATTTACCAAAAATTTTCCCATTTATTCTTTAGAATTTATTAATTTTTAATGTTTAACTCAACTTTACTAACTAAATTTTGTTTATTTTAGGTAATGAAAACGCTCGATAAAAAGACAGTATATAAAGTAGCTGATGTATCCCAAATTATTGTTTGTTCACCTCCAGGTGAAAGGAAGAAAGGATCAAAGACTGAACTTCCTGTTAACGAGAAACACGAGAGGAGAGAATGGCCGCATGGTATCTGCCCGCCTATGAGGTTTGCACAACGCAAAAGATTTAGAAAAGTCAAGAGAAAGAAATATATGGATGCTTCTGATGTTGAGAGGGAATTGAAAAGACTTTTGAGGTTTGGAATTTTTTAAAAGATTTTGGGACTACATAGCTTTCCTCTCCTGTTCCCAATAAGTCAATGTTGGGAACAATTTTTGTGCATATTTGAAATATTTGCCTGCATATTTTTGTTGCATCCAAAAATACTTTGAAAATGCATGGAAAGGCAAGGGGAATCGATTTTATTTTTCCTTTTCTTTTACTGTTTAAAATTTTATTTTTACCTATTACTTTTATTAGATCTGATTTGGACGCAGTAAATGTCAGATGGGAAGTAGTTTCAATTGATGAAATGGAAAGGGCCGATAATGAAACACCACAGGAATTAAAGAATAATTCTGGGAATAATGTAAGCTAAACAAATAAAGAAAATTTAATTTAAAATATTTTAAAGGATGATACCAATCAACAGACCGCTGATGATTTGGATTATGGATTATTTTTATCTGATTCGGAGAATGAAGATTAATTGAGTTTTTAAATTTAAAATGTTTGTTTCCTGAGACAATTGTATTTTTTTATAAAATTTCCCCCTTACCGACGGCCAATCCAATTTCAGGGGAACACTGGGCCTACTTGAATGTATTCTAACTGTGGAAGTTTTTGAGACGAATACGTCCTGGTCTGTGACTGTTGAATTAGAATCAAACGATTTGAATATTGCTTTGTTCTCACAGTTTCCTTTTTAAAACTAATGCTCCAATCAGTAATATTCTTTTTAAATTTATACCATTTTTAAATTAAAGATGGTTAGAAGAATATTCCAGAGGAATTGTTTGGAAGAATATTCCCGAGGAACGCCATTCAGTTGTAAACATTTTGAAACTGATGGCATAGAACGCCGAAAGAATCTTTATGTGGTTTATAATAAGCAACTGTGAGAACAAGGCAATATTCATATTGTTTGATTCTAATTCAACAGTCACAGAACAGGTCGTTTTCGTTACAAAACCTTTCACGGTTAGAATCATTCAAGTAGGCACAGCACAGTCTTTTCTTCAAAATTGGATATAAGATGGATCAACGGCTTCCGGGGGAAATTCTTTTACTTTCGCTTTTGAGCAAATTTGATATTGTAATTTTTTAAAAAATCAATAAATTATATTCTATTTTTGACTTTCATTATTTAAAAAATTTTATTTTTTGCTGATATTTTTTCATTATTTTTTTTAAACTAAAATTTTTCTTTCAAGCCGCAGAGGAAATATGCTCCAACGGCAAAGACGGAGACTTTTCCTTTTTTGTTCGTTGACTATTTTTGTTATTTTTTGCCTTCTTTGGCTAAATTCCTTTAATTGTTTTAATTATTTTGAAAGAACTATTATTTCCAATCCTATTAAATCTTCTGTTGATTACAATAAAATAGATGAATTGGCTTATTTGAATCCATTTATTTTTATTGGTGGAATTCCAAGGTTTTTTTCCAATTTTTAATAAAATTTAAAAAATTAACAAGCCAAAAAATGGTTGTTTAACTCATAACATTTCACCATTTTTTGGTTTGTTATGCGTCTTGGATTTTAAAAATCGGCGCATAACAAACCAAAAATTCCACACATAGTCTAAGCGATACACGGAGGGAAGAGTAGCTGAGAAAAACGGCTTAAGATTTGGTGTTAAAACCTGAACCAATCCCTTGGAACTATAGACTCATTAATTTTAGGTTTTGCAAAAGTGTATTTTATTTCCAATTTAAAACTAAAAAATTCAATTCAAAATTTTTCATACGTATTTTAAAATTTTTAGATCTGGAACAACATTAATGCGTGCAATGTTAGATGCTCACCCAGATGTTAGATGGTTTGGTTATATATTTTTATTATCTTTAATTTAAATTTTAGTGGAGAGGAAACTCGAATAATTCCCCGTGTATTGGCTTTGCGTGCTCAATGGAAAAAGAGTGAAAAAGAATGGAGGAGACTTCAAGTATTTTTTATTCTAACTTTAACTTTTTGGTACTTTTATACGATTATCTATCTGAATTATTTCCACTTTTGGGGGGTGTGGCAGAACGGAAAAGTATTTTCTTTTCTTTATGTAAATAGTACTAGCCATAACTAATTGTAAGTTTCTCAAATTTTTCTAAATTGACTCGTTAACTACTTTATTTCCCCTACTTCACGTGATTTTTCGTAAAATAAAAAGCCTTTTGCATAATCAATAATTTTCTTAAAATTTTAAGGAAGCCGGTGTAAACGAAAAAGTAATCAATTCAGCAATTTCTTCATTTATTGTAAATGTAATAATTGGACATGGTGACCCAGCACCTCGTTTATGCAATAAAGACCCATTTACATTAAAATCAACAGTTTATCTGTCTGAATTATTTCCAAAAGCAAAATTTATTTTTATGATAAGGGATGGAAGGGCAACTGTTCATTCAATAATTTCAAGAAAAATTACAATTACTGGATTTGATTTAAATGATTTTAAACAATGTTTACAGAAATGGAATGCTGGAATTGAGGTTTTTTTTTAAAATATATTTTTTTGAAAAATATTTTTTTGGAATTTAATCTAAAAATAATTAGAAAATGAATAATGGGACTTGATTGAGTTTTAGGGCCTCTTAACTTGTCCTTAAAGTATTGGCTTCTTAAAAGTATGGGAAATTAGTGTTAAATTGACCCTGTAATATTTCTGGAATTAAAAGGGCGAATTTCTAATAAACGATCCTCCCTCCCCTTGAAAAAATTTTGGTTACGGACCTGATTCCTACGCTATTTTTTATTTTAAAATTAATTTTGAATTTTTTCATGTAGTTTTTCTAAAACTTAAAGGTAATGAATGAACAATGCAAGCAGGTTGGAGAAGAAAAATGTTTAAAAGTTTATTATGAACAGGTTTTTCTTAACAAAAATAAGATTTTAATTATTAAATTTAAAAAGCTTGTTTTACATCCTGAACAAGAAATGCGTAAAATTTTGGACTTTTTAAATTTACCTTGGAATATGTCTGTTTTACATCATGAAATGTTTATTGGAAATAAAATTTCCCTTTCTAAAACTGAGAGAAGTACAGATCAAGTAATTAAACCAGTAAATTTAGGTTCGATTATTTTTTTAAGAAACTTTTTGATTTTTAAAAATTGCCCATTTAATTTTTTTGAAATGAAAAATCTTCTCGTCTCGTTTTTAAGAATCCCTAAAGTTTAGATTATTGTTGTTCACAACTAGTTAATTTTTGCATGTGGCAACTCAAAGGTCCTTAAAATTCCCTTTTTGAGCCGTCACAGGCAAAAATTAACCGTTCGTGAAAAATTAACGGGTCTATAATTTAAATGCCTTTTCTTTTCCTTTTTTAAAGAATTATTCTTTAGACGCTCTTTCAAAATGGGTTGGAAAAATCCCTGAAGATGTGGTTAATCAAATGGATGAAATAGCACCGATGCTTAAAGTGCTCGGTTATGATCCGGTTAATTTTTATTTAAAGAATTTGTTTAAATTAATAAACAGAATGCCAATCCTCCAAACTATGGAAAGGCTGATGATTTTGTCCGAATAAAAACTGAACAAATTCATAAAGATGAACAAAAATGGTATGATAAAGCAAAGGAGTTAGTTATTGACCCAGAAAAGTTACAAAAACCTCACCAGGAAAATGAAGCCTCAAATCAGAATAATTTGACTGCTTTGGCTGGATAGTAATTAAAACCTCTAATTTTTATATTTTCCGGGTTTCCCTCCATTGTGTCCATAAAATCTCTTGCTGACATTTTGTGATTTTTTCTTTTCTTTTTAAACTTAATTTTTATTTTCTGGTTTGGAGGGAAACAATGCAATTTAATGACTTAATAAAATTCAAATAACTATTAGAGTTCGGACTGAAATGGATCTGACAGTCTTGGGATAATAATAACAATCTTTCGATAATAATCTGACAGTCCTTTTGTTTCGATAAATGGAGACGTGAAAATTATTAAATCTTTGAAAATTGGAACTCTAACATTTTTATGGAAATTTATTTTCTGATTCTTCCTAATTTTTGCGGGTTAAATTAAAGGCATTCTCTCTTAATGTATAATATTTTTAATAATATATGGTAGTTTTTAATTTCTAATAATATTATCTGTTTTTTTCATATGAATTTCTGTTTTTATACTTAAATTTTAAATCTGTTCTTTTTTAATACACATAATATATCTACCTATATTTAACACTTTAATTTCTGTTTTGTCTACCTTGCCTTTATTTTCTTTTTTTAATCCGGTCTTTATCTTCGTAAACTTGTAAACTTTCCTTTATATGGGCGGTCCCAGAAAGATTATAATTTAATTTTTTTGAAATTTATTTAAAATTACTATCAAATTAAAGAGTATTTTTTTACTTCTCTCTAAAATTCTTGGAACCGTTCAAACCCCTCCCCATTGCCCAAAATTTTCCATTTTTCAAAATCCTTTCAGTTTATCCTTTAATTGATCTTTTTTATTCAAATAATAAGCAATTAATCAATTAATAAGCAAATAAAACTTTTCTTTTTTTTAAATAAAATTCTTTAGTTAACAATAAAATGCTTCTCCTTTTCTTTATCTTCTTGCTTGATTTTTAGCTATTTTCTCGATTATGCCGTTAAACATATTTTGTGTCTTTTATATTACTGGAATGACCCAAATCTAGTTATTTCTATAAGGGGAGTGGTGGCGGGTTATTTTTATTTAGAAAAAAAAAGAGGTGAGAGACATGAATAGATACTAAATTATTTTTGGGGCGATTTATCTACTGATTCTTCCCAAACATTCGATTAAAAGATTGGCAGAAGTGCGCAATTACTTTGTTTTTTTTTGTGACGGATATGGGTTTTTTAGATAAATCAACTTTCAACGGGAATTAACTCTTCTTAAATGCTAATTTCATTGACTTTTTTTTATAAATTTAATTATTTTGGGTGATTAACTTTAACAAATGTTCATTTTACTTTTAAAGAAGATCTTGTTTTGAAAAGCATTTCCATTTATTTTTAATGAAAATAAATCAGAATTATTTTTAAAAAGGCCATGAAGCCAGCTTTCTTCCTTTTTTATTTACAAGATGCCGAAAATTTGAAGAATATTACAGGAAATAAAAATATTGTAAACAGAAAATATGAAAAAATAAGGAGATAATGTTAAAATAGGGCAAATACCCTGTAAATAAGGTAAACCCTGTCTTGAGTTGGTATTTTCCGGAAAATACTACATTGTTTTCCGGAATATCAATAAGAATAATAATTGTATTGTCCAACCTTTTTTAAATTAAACTAACTTGAATACTTCAACTTTTTACAGTTTTTCTCTCGCGATGGCACTGCCACCGCTAAATCGACAACGGTTAAGAAATGTCTTCTTAATTTTTAATTATTTATTAGCCTTTACATTAATAATTACAGAAAGTTTACCTTTAGATGGTAAAAATTTAAAAAGGAGTAATCAATCTCATCATAAAAGACAAGGTAATTTTAGAAATATTTTTGAAAATTATTTTTGGTTAATATATTATAGCTAGAAATCACAACAATACTTCTGGACAGATTTACCCAGCAGAAGCACTCGTTCCAAAAGTTACAAAACAATTGGACGGTCAGTTATATAAAATGACCCTTTTATTGCCCCTAAATTACCTCGATTACATTCCTCCCTTTAGACCCACATCAATCATCTCAACCACAATTTGTTGCCAATAATGGACCTTTAATTAGAATGCCAGATGGACAATTTGTTTTGGCAACGGTTTGAGAAAAATTTAATTACAAAGAAAATTATTTATTTTTAGTCTGCATCAGAACAACAAAATCGTCAATTACCACAGCCAATACAAACTAACCAACAACAATCTCATATTCAATCAGAAAGTAAAGGTGTTGAACATGGTGGGAAAATATAAATAAAAATAATTCCCCTCCCTTGAATACCTGTTATTTCGCCAAACTTGTTCTACAAAAAATATTTTTTAAATTATCTTTTACAAATTAAACAATTCAAAAACATATTTTACCAGAGGATATATTTATATTTGGATATTTCAGAAATTTACCGTATTTACTATTAATTCCCCTCCCTTGAATAATTCCCCATGCCACGGATAGGTTGAAAAAATAATTCCTCAGTGGAATTAATCGAGTAAATATGGTATTTATTTTTCCAGAAATATTTATCTTTTTTCCGGAAATCAAATAATTATTTGATAAACATTAAACAATTTGCGGAAAAGATTATTCCTCAACATTATTTTATTTTTCCTTTTTTAATAGAAAAATGATGCTTTTTTAAAAATGTAATTTGTTTAGGTAGTGAATCTTCCTCCTCATCCCCTATTCCCGAAGGAGCACAATCATCATCAACAACAATAACCTCAACAATACCAGAACAATTAACAACAACATTACCAACAGAAACAACAGAAAGTGAATTACAACAAACATCTTCTTCCCCATTTTCAACCTCAACATCATCATCTTCTCCTTCTTCGACTAATTCACCAACACACATTCCTTCGGTTGATAAAAGTGTTGATTTGGATGGAGATGGGGCTCTTTCCTTAAATGAAGTTCAATATGCTGCTGTTTGTTTTTTTATTCTGATTAAAAAATTATATTTTAAAAATAGTTTGTCCATCACGGATTAAGTTCTTCTGTAGTCGAAAACCTTTTCAAGTTAAATTAATTTTAATTTAATTTTAAAAAATATTTAGTGATGTTGATTTTAATAAAGACGGGTTTCTCTCTTCTATTGGTAATTTAAAGAAAATTAAAATAAAGAAATAAATTAAAATTAGAATTTAATGAAATTCGTCCTTTGGTATTGGCTAAGGCGGAAAATGCTGCATTGCGTTATTTACAAGTAATTAAAAATAATTATTGAATGTGTATTTTCCGGAAAAATATAAAATTCTGATATGTAGAAAATATTGTTTCCGGAAAAATATGGAATTAATTATGTTCCGGAAATTATATTGTGTAAAAGTCAAAAGTAATTTATTTCCGGAAAATAGAATAATTCCTAATTTCTGGAAATTTTTCAAAAAATTAGGAGTTGAATTCTTTTACTAATAAAATACTCACCGTATATGATTGAATAATTACCCTGAGTAATTATTGTTTCAACCTCTCGCTAGACGGGGTAATTAATTGAGAGGGGGAAATTATTTGAGAGGGGTAATTATTCGAGCCTTTTATTTCCCCTTAAAGAATGTTGATTCTGACCACAATGGATTGCTTAGTTTACACGAAGCAAAAGCTTATATTCTTCGAGAATATGGAATTAGTAATAGAGATGTTGAACGTATTTGGCGTTTAGTGGTAAATTTAGAAAATTGGAAGAGACGGAATTTTAAAATTAATTTAAAGGTACCTAGTAGTGGGGATGAAATGGATGCTGTTTTGTTTAGTAAATTGAGAAGGTTTTTTGAGAATTTAATTTTCAATCTGTTTTTAAATTTTGAAGGAGAGTTCGAGGAATGAGTATTCGGTTAGCTAGACAAATTATGAAAGTTTGTTTTTCTTTAAAGATTAAAATAAAATAATTTTTTGTAGACTGCTGATAGGGACCAGGATGGGCATATCGACATGAGAGAGGCTGCTGTATGTTTTTATTTTATTTTTGAAAAAATAAGAGGCTTGCTTTAATTTATTTTTTAAAATGATCTGGATTTTGTTTAGTACCTTAAAACTTGTATATGTTGTGAAACGTGAAGAAAACAATTAAAATTTTCTGAACAAATTTTAAGAATTTTTATGTTATTGTAACAGTTTTGTTTTCCTCTAACCTTTAATATAGAAATCGAATTCAATTATCTCTGGCACCTTGTCTTGATAAAGGTTGGAGTGTTGCACAAACACGATTAACCGAAACAAGACCTAGTGAAGGGTTTTAATGTAAGCAGTCCTATTAGATTTGTCTAAAACCAGACTAAAAAATCATTTGGATTAGGAGAGTGTCTAATCTAAAGAAATTAATTTTTTTGATTGGAACATTACAATTTAAAAAAAAAATATAAAAAAATTTTCTCTTTAAAAATAAAAATTTTGTAGATGATAGCATTTGAACAAGAAGGTATTGGAGCAGGGGAAGTTGTTGAAATGCTTGGTATTTTTTTTTGAAAAGAAAATATTTTTTCTTCTAAAAATTAATTAAAGCTAGTGTGGATGATAATAACGATGGACAATTAAATGCACCAGAATTTGCTGATTTTGAGAGAATTGTTTGTAGAAAAAAAGTATTTAAAATTAAAAAATAAAATTTAAAAAAGGTTCGAGCCAAAGCAGTCGAAACATCAAAAAAAGCTTTGAAAGTAGTGGACACAGATGGAAGTGGGACTTTAACAATGGATGAAGCTAAGAAAATAGCTTTTGATCATTATGGCTTTGATGAGGCTACTTTAGAACCTTTTTTTGCCCAGGCAGATGAAAATGAAGTTTTTCTTAGAATAAGAAAATTAATTTTAAAAATTAAATAAAAGGATGGTCAACTAGATGCTGTTGAATTTGCTGGTTTCCGTTCGGTAATTAGAGGCAGAGCAGTCAAAAATGCGTTGATGTTGCTTCCGGAAATGGATGAGGATGGTGACGGGGTGAGTGCGGGGAAGAAAGAAATCAGAATTAAAATTCTGATTTATTTTTTCTGACTAAATTCTGATCCAATTTTGAATTATTTGTCAGAAAATTCTGATTTTATTTAAAAAAAGAGTTCTGATATTTTGATCTTCAGTAAATATTCTGAATTAATTCTGACTACAAATATTTTCTTTTAGAGTATAAACGAAGGAGAAGCCGAGCAGCGAGCTCGTCGGGAAGACGATATGAGCGGTATAATTTAAAGAAACCCTATTGTGTATTTCTTTTGTATTTTTAGGTGCAGAAACACATAGTCTTTTTGCTATCGCCGACCAAGACAGAAATGGATTACTTGACAAAGTTTTCTGGGGAAATTTAAAAAATAATTTTTATTTAAATTTAAAGGTTGAATTAGCCGATTTTGTTCGTCTTGTTAGACTAACATCTATTAAATTTGTTTCTGACCATTTTCGAGATTATGACACTAATAGAGATAAACAAATAACTTTGGATGAATTGGAACGTTTAGTTAAAGATCGATATAAATTGGAACCGACGGTTATTTTGTTGAATTTAAAAATCTGAAAAATTATTTTTAGCTTATAAGACGCTTTTTTGATAAGGTGGATGTTGACAGAAGTGGGGATTTGAATCCGGGGGAAATTGTTGACTTTAGACATGAAGTGAGAAGATTTGCACAAGACAGGGGTAAAAATAAAAGAAAAATTTTTAAATTAAATTTTTAAATAAATAAAGTAATGCAAGCAGAATTGGAAGAACAAAATCGTAAAGAAATGGCAGAGATTGAACAAAGACTGCGTCAAGAAGCTCTGGTAAGTTTAAAGAAAAATATTATCTTTGTCATAGAAAAATACAAACTTTTCTGGTTTTGTAAAATTAAAAATTCTGATTTTAAAAAATCAGAATTTAAAACAAACAAAACTTTAAGGCAAAGAAACAACCAACATCAACAATACCTCCCGAACAACCAAAAGTAGCAACAGAAGAAACTAAAACATCAACAAAAACATCAGAAATTACAACAAATTCTGATTTAATAAATACAAAAACACCAACAGATTCGTCAAACTCTCAAGAAGAAGAAGAAATTGAAAACATTGGAGAAGAGGGAAAAACAAAAGAAAAACAAAAACAAGTTGAACAACAAACAAACCAAACAACCAATGTTTTTGCTAATGTTTTAGAAAATGCAACAACAACAACAATTGAAAACAATGTTGTAAAGATGAATGAAAATGAGACACTTAATAGACAGCCAACAACAACAACAAATAATTCTCAACTTGTGGAAGAGAAACAAAACAATAAAATAATTGAAGAAAATGTTGTCGTTAGAGATAAAAATGAAACAACAACAAATTTAAACATCCAAACAACATCCACACAACAACAACAACAATTATTAGGCAATACAACAACAATTATTAATTTACAAACAACTGAAATGACAACAAATATTTTAAATTCTACAACAACGGTAGAAACAAATAAAGAACAAATTTCAACTAAAAAACAAAAGAAAAAACGTAGGAAAGGCTCAACAACTACAACACCAACAACAACTACTACTACAACTGCAGAGGAAAGTTATGGTTGGAATTTTTGAAATAAAAATTTGAAATATAATTATCAAAAATATTCTAATAGAAGCCCCGGTCGGTTATTTTCAATGAGGTTCATTTAGTGGGCTTCTAGCAATCGGGCTAGAAGCCCACTAATAATAGAGAATTAGGATATTCTCTATTATTAGTATAATAGAGAATTAGGATAATAGAGAATTAGGGCTTCTAATAGAGAATTAGGATATTTACTAATTATTTGAATATATTTCGTTAATAAAATTTTTTTAGAAGACCAAGAGGGAGAAGAACAACGATGAAGTTTAAAAAAAAAGAGGAAAATTTAAAATATATATTTAATTTGTTAAAAATTTAATTTAAAAAATATTTTTAGTTTTGGAATAAAATGAAAGGAATTTCCAAATAAAAAAATTAGCGGAATTAAAGAATCTTTTAACCCTTTTTAAATATTAAACAATATATTTGTATTTACATTTTCTAAAAGAATTTTTACAAATCAAAGTTTAGTTGTGTACTCTTTCAATTTGAAATATTTTTTTTAATTTTAAGATATCAGAAAGTTATTAAACTCAAAAAATATTGAATTATTTAAATTAAAAGAGTACAATTAATTTAAAAAATTACCACTACAAAATATTCATTCACATCAATTCAATGCATAAGATAAATGAAAATAAATATAAGACAACTAGAAATAACTGCCGCCAAAATTAAAGTATCCTTGCGTTTTTTCATTCGAATTTTGTTCATCAAATTATTAAGTGCTGGATATTTCTCTTTAAAAGAAAAAAATGTAAATTTAAAACGAAATTTAAAATTAAATTAGGAAAGAGAGTTCAAGTCTAACTACCAACTATTTTATAAACAAATATAAAATCTCGCTTCCCAATCCCTTTTTAGGGGTTTCTGAATTTTGTACTTCTATCTTCCCCCGTCCAGGAATAATAAAATTTTTTTTATTATTCCTGAAAGGACTGAATGAAATAATTGATTTTTCTTTGAAAGGAAAAAAATCGCCCCGTTTTGTTCAAGAAAATCTGCCCGGCAAAACAATAATTAAAAAATTCAGACCCTCCCCAAACCCCAATGACTCCAAGGATTAACACTAAAAAATAAAAACAAACTAGTCAATTGATGAACACGTTTATTAATAGCCCCAAGTCCACTACTTTGTGAATAAAGCCCTTCTCTCACAGACATAGCAATACTTATTTGATCATTTAAAAGACGATCACAACTAAAATAAAATTAATTTAAAAGAATTAAAAGAAACAAACTCGCTAATACTTTCATTTTCTCTAGTTAAATAATCTGTAGTTCTACAACGATTATTTACAGTTGACGTCATTTCCATTAATTCATCTCTTAAAAAATAATAAAATTAGTAAGATAAATAAAATTCTAATAAAATACAAAACAAAGTTTTTTTAGAACATCGAAAAAATTCCAATTAAAAGTATAACTTTGATTAAAAAATTCTAAAGAAATCATTTTGTCTTAAAGCGACTAACAAGGAAAGGTTGCGAGGTGACCTACTAAAAACGGTCGAGACCGGGGGATCCTTGCTAGAAAGGGCACATTCTCTATCGAATGAGCCCGGTCTCGACCGTTTTTAGGTCGAACACCTCGCGACCTTTCCTTGCAAGAATGTTTCTAAATTTAAAGAAAACCTTTGTAATTGATTTTTAATATTTTCATGCGTTCTTCGAAACTCTGCACTATAATCTCTAAGAATATCTTGATGCCTTCTAAGAATGTGTTGTTGAGGTGTTTTGTTAAAAACACTTTTATCTTTATCAAAACATTCTTGCATCTAAATTAGTAAAATTAATTTTTTTTCTAAAAATATTTAAAAAAACCTGAAAATTAATTTCACTTAATTTTGACAATTTTGATTCAATTTCACTCGTAAGCGAGTCAAAAGAACGTCTTGAATGGGATTTGCTTTGAATATCTGTTTGACCTAAATTAAAACAAATTTTAATTTGTTGAGTTTAAATGAAAATTTTGGATAAAAAAATTTTTGTAATTCACAGAAAAATAAAAAAATGAGAGCCTTTAACCTCGTTTACAAGAGTTATTTCCAAAAAAATAAATTTAGCAAACCTGCATTAGAAATATGAAATTTATTAAGAGATATAAGACGCATATCAATTTCATTTTCCAATAATCTTGCTTTTCGTTGAAGGTCCTCCATAATTGATTAAATAAAATGTTGAACAATGCTAAATTTAACTATCTAATTTTGAAACAAAAAAATTAAAAACGTGTAAATTAAAACAAAATTGATCAAATGAACTTTTTAGGGCAGTTACCAATTTGAAGTTTTACTTAATTAAATTAAGGTAGGGGACGATTCAGTATCGCCGATTCAGTATCGCCAATTCAGTATCGCCAATTCAGTATCGCCGATTCAGTATTGGCCGATTCAGTATTTGGGCTTTTTGGCCATAACTTTTTGCTCGATCAATATTGTAGGAATTATTATATATGATTTGATAGGCCTCGGGGTGCTGCATCTTTTTCATAATTGGACTGATCTGATCAAATCACTCTACAAAAAGTTATCACTGATAAACAACGTCACAGGCATAAAAAATCGGTTTTCAAGCTGTAACTTTTTTTGTGATCATCAGATCTGATCGGGCCAATTATGAAAAAGATGTCGAATCACGAGACCTTTCGAATGATATGAGAATTATTCGAATCGGTCGAATATCAGGAAAGTTATAGCCATATACTGAATCGGCGGATACTGAATCGGCTATACTGAATCGGCGATACTGAATCGTCCTTAACCGATTAAATTAGGTAAGGTCTACTTTGTCGCCAACATCTTATCGCGGCCGGATTGCCGCAAGCTATTTTTTCGGTTTTCGTTTTCGAGTTAGGCTAATTCTTGCTTTACGTTGTTAAGTAAATCAAGAAGTGTGATTGTGATTCTGAATTTTTATTTATTTTTTTAAAATTTGTGCCGGCTATTTTTTATTTTAACGCTGATTTATTTTGTAAATATTTTTATTTAGAAATTATTAATAATGATTGGAATAAGGCATTTATTTAGAACACATTGGACATACGACACACTTACTGGTGGATTATTTATTACTTCGGGATATTTTTTTCTGAAAGGTTTCTTTAATTTTTTGTTTTTTAAATTTATTTTTTAAAGATGCTCATGGATACCCAGCTATTCAAAAATTAACTATTACACATACAGATTTGCCAAATGCAATAGATGATGATTTAATGATAGCTATTGATAACGAACTTTTTGCAATTACAAAAGATAGATTATATGCAGATGCAAACACTAATGTTTGTTTATTTTTTATTTTTTTTAAATTTTAGCTTTTATTTTTAAATACAAAAAATTCTAAGACATTCATAGTTAATTGAAGAATTAAAAATGTCAAAAAAATCTTCAAGAAAATTATTTGAAGATTTTTTACCAATTTTTTTATATTTTTATTTCTTTCTATAATATTCCGTTAATTTTGAGCCGGTTATTTACACTTTTTATTTGCTTCTTAATTTTCCTTTTTTAATACAAAAAGGAGAGATTGTGAACCATAGGAAAAGTGGAGCATATTTAATTAACATTTTTGTCAGAAAATTGTTTAAAATACAAAACTTAACGAATAGAGCAATTTTTAGAAAAAATAATTTGAAATTAAAATAAAATTTTTACTGGTGAGACTCGAAAATTTAACACTTTTCTGTAAAGCAAAACTAACAATAAGCATTTTATTAATTAATATTTTTCTGTTGTTGGTCTAAAAATAATTTTAAAAAATTTTTTAGTTTAAAATAATGGTTAGCGACAATATTGAATCAAAAACTCATGGATGTTTTCAACATAGATATAATGCTCTTTTACGTTTCTCAAATAGATTGGTACTTAATAATGTAGAACAAATACGCAAAAATTATCCAAATTTCTTCAGGCTTTTTAAAGAAAAGTTTTTTTTTTAATTTTTAAAATAATTTATTGTTAATGCAGGGAGGGGGTTTTTTGACATAGAAAATTTTCTTGAGAAAATTTACCTAATTTGAGTCTCATTAATTGTGCGTTAGATGAAATAGAATTTCTAAATCGTTAAAATTGTTTAATTCTTTTTATTTCCTATCCTCTTAAATAGCTGTTAATTGGAATTGGAAAAATTTTCTTAAATTTTTAATTAAATTAAAAAATTCAATAATTTTATATTCTCATGAATTTTTAAAATTCTGTAGCAAATATTCCAAAAAATATCCATTTAAAATTTTAGTGGACTGGATAAATTGGATGCATTAGATTCTTCAACTTTGACTGATTCTGATCTCAAAACTATTTTGTTGACTAAAAACGCTAAAAAATTTGTAATTGCCAGAGAACTTATATATGCTTCTAGGTTTTGTTTTTGATTAGGGATCTACGTCTAGCTGGATATTTTAACGAGTGATTCCATTCATGGGCGTATTCGGAATTTTTAGATTGATGTTTAATGACTGTTTAATGATCTAAGCTTGGGGGTTTTCATTAGTCTAGCTCCCCAAAATTCCCTCTTGATTTTGTCACTCATGTACTGGCGAGCCTTTCCCTTTCAATCCTTATTTTTAAATTAATTTTTTTAATTAAAAAAAATTTTTTCAGTTCAAAATTTTTACTTCCGCTTTTTGTTTCAATTGTTGCTTTTATGCCAGGTTTTGCACTTTGTTATTATTTAAGATCACAAAAACACAATGATTGGCTAGCTTTTATTCCTTCTTTGGTTTTAAGCATTTTATTATTGTATTTATCTGTGAAAATGTATTACAGAGATGAAACTTTTGATTTAGATTTTGAAGCTGCTAAAATGTTTGTTTTTGAATATTTTTTAATTAAAATTGGGGAAAGAATAAAATATTTAGTGAGACTATTTTTTGTTTGAAAAACCATTTTTATGACCTTAAAAATTTTTTTTGAATTTTCATGATTGAGTTTAAAATGCGGGGGGGGGGAGGTCTAGGAGGCCATAAACCCTTTATGAAAAATTTGGATGGTCCTTCGATTAAGGACTCCTCTCCAAACTGCGACCTAATCTAATCTGTTCGGCCATCTAGCCACACATCGGCTGCTGCAAATTTTGCTGTTTTGTTTCTTGTTCTTTATTGTTCTTTCCTATCGCTGACTAGATCGCTGACTAATTTTTAAATACTTTTTAATTTTCCTCTTATTTTTTTAAATTTTAGAGATGAGGATCACAAAAATGGATGCATGTTTGTTTTTTTATTTAAATTACAAATTTATTTTTTAACTTTTAGTGATTATTTAAAAAGCAGTATCGAATTATGCAAATTACTCAATAAATTAACAAAAGGGAAATCTGATTTTGATGAAAATGGAAATTATTTGGGTCATTCAGCTACTTATGTTGACAGATTGGAAAGAATTAAATTAGATAATAAAATTAGGATTTGAATATTTTCTGTTTGAATAAATTTGTTTTTTTCTAAAGTTTTTGATTTTATACTAAAACATTTTTCAGAAATTGTTTTTTTATTTTATTTATTTGACTCATTTTCAGAGCATTTTCGAATGTAAGGCATCTGTAAATTGCAATTTTTTTGAGAATTTCTCTTCACTCTTTAAAATATATTTTTTAAATTTGATTTACTCCCAAAAATCAAAACATTAATAACTTTTAGATTCTCAAATAATTTTCAAAAATGTTTAAACAAAAAATGGATATTGATGAATTTTATCAAAGATTTTGGTTTATTTTTTAAATTAAAATTTAAAAAAAATAATTTTTAGGTTAACAAAAAGCAAAGCAGACAGCTTTTTAGCTACAAAGAAAGGGGCATTATTTCGTGTTGGTGTTATTGGAGTAGTGACTGCAGGTTTGTTTTTTATATTTTTAAAGAATCTTTGGAAAGTTGTGGCCTTCCAAAATTTGATGTAAATTTAGAAAGGGACATGTATCGGTCACTAGCCTGTAATTAAAAAATTTGACACGATTTCTTAATTAGAACTTTTTTTCATTGAGATCAGTTATAAGATATTTAAACTCATTCTTTTCGAAACGATTTATCTACAAAAATTATTTTTTAGAACTAAATTCTTCCAGTTAAAAAATTTTTTTAAGCTTATCCCATTGCAAATCTCCTTATGTCTGGTCCATTACTCAGCGCTTTATTTCCCTGGAGGTACAAAGTTAGCAATGAGTGAGTAAATAAATTTATATTTAAAAATAATTTGGCATAATTAAAAATTCTTAATTGAAAATTTAGCAAATTTGTTTAATTTATGGACAGAAATTTAGTGGGAGGGGAGGAGGAGAGATTCTCTTTTAAAAAAATTTTCAGTTCTGTAGGGGTGTAGTGGTGGTTTTTTGGATTTTAAATTTATTAATTTTCTAATATTTTTAAATATTTTTAAGACTTCCTGACCGATTAAAAAAGACGATTGAACAAGTTATTAACTTTTTAATTAAAAAATTTAAATATAAATTTCTTTTTTCAGCAATCTTTCTTTTGGTTAGAAAAAGAAGGGAGAGGTGAAAGTGATACTTTCTTTTCCTTTACATGTCAACTTGATGCTAAAAGTAATTTTTATTTAATTTTATTTGGATAATAATTTACCTATTTTTTAAAATTTTCTTAACTTTTGACTGTCTGATAAGAGAAATTAAAAAAGCGGGATTGGGGTATTAGAGAGAACTTCTGAGGGACTTTGAATTGAATTTACCTAGTTTAAAAAGGGAAGCGGGGAAAAGGAACCTGTGGAAAATCTAACGCTTTCTGAAGTTTTCTCTTTTCTAGGATTCTAACAATCAAGGCCGTAGCCAGGGGTTGATTTCGGAGGGAGCTAACATGGAGTGTGCACCGAAATTTTGGCTTCCTTGGATTTGCCCTTGCTAACAATGACTATCGGCAATTTTATAGGGATTTTGCATTTCTGCCGAAAATAAAAGGCATTGTGTATAGAATAACATATCCCGTTTCTCAGGGATTTTCCTAATAAAACAAATACCCCTCTATCCTCTTGATGTGAATTATAATTTCAATTTTTATTATTTTTCTTAGAAAGTTTTGATTCAATTAGAATTGGAACTTTGGCTAGTCCAACAGGTGCACAAATTGCATTACCTTTTTATGTTAAATTTAAAAATGAGCAAGAGGCATTAGAATATGCTAAACAAAATTTGGAGGTAATTTATTTATTTTTAAGAGAAAATAATTATACATATTATTACACTTTCCTCTACATTCCATTTTGTTATTGAGAAATCTAAAAAAGAGAGAAAAGTACAAACTTTAGAAATATTTTTTTATTAAAAAATATTTCTTTCTTTTAATTTTTTTATCTTTATTTTTCTTTCCATAATTATTATTCTTTTAATAATTCAACAAAAAAAAACTCGAAATTCTATCAATATTTTTAAAATTATTTTTTTAAACTAATTCAAAGTTTAAAAGTCAAAATTAATTTGTTATTATTTTCAACAAAAGTTTTTGTTTTGCGAATAAAAAAATGGAAATCTTTCTCTCTCCCCCTTTTTTCTATAAATCCAAAAATATTTATTTTTATTTGTTGACAAGGTTATTTGAATATTTTTTTTCTAAAATCAATTCCTTCCAAACAAATAAATAAATAAAATTTTAATGTTTTCCTTTCTAAATTCACAATTATTACAAAAAAAAAATATATTTTAATATTTTTCTAGCCATTTAATATCCTTGGCAAAACAGCTTGTATTATATGGGAATCTGAAATTGGTAAACAAATTTTGTCGACTTTTGTTTTATCTGATGAGGCTTTGGCTTTTTTGGTTGCTAGAGATCTTTATGCTGTACAAAAGCCGTATTTATTGACTCAGGCAATTTTTGCAAAATAAATTTTGTTTAGTAGGGGATATTGGAGGGGGGTTTGGTCAATTAATAGAACAGTCCAGGACCAAGACTGCACACAGACTCCAAACCAACTTTTTACAGGACTTGAAACAATTTTTTGTCTCAAAAAGACATTTTAGATTTTTTCCCGCACTCTTTTCTCGAAATATTTTTGTTTTTATAATTGTCTACAAAAAACGTTGTCCCCCTGATTTAAATAAAAATAATAAATTGATTGTCTAAAATTATTTTTTCTTTCAGGAAGCACTAACATATTTTTGCCACGTTTGTTTTAAATTTTAACCGATTATTTATTTATATTTTCTTTTTTCTTTAGGTTCTCACTTTTATGTTGTGTTTTTATGCTCTTCACGTTTTCGCCTTTAGAGGAGATTCTTTAGTTTTTGCTGTTGCTCTTCCAATTCTTGCTGGAATTGCTATTTATGCTGCTGTTAACTGGAATAAATTGGGAATGTAAATAAATTTATATTGAGATTAATTAATTTATGGATTATTTAAGGCTGTTTAACATGAGATTATTCAAATTCAATTTAAAAACAGTCATTCATTGTTTACATTTTTTTGGTTCTCTCAATCCTTCCACCCACTACAACTTTAATTTATTCCAACTAGTGATCTAAGGCTTTAATTCCCTCTTAAACCTAAAAAAATATTTTTAAACAATATTTTTTAATCTCTTAGTTTTCTAAGGGAAATTTAATTTTTTTGATCTATGTATTTTTTATTTTTGGTCACTCCACTAATTTCTTTTATTTTTCTCTTAGTCCTAGATTATTTTAAATATTAATTTTGTTTAGTTTTATGAATGAATGCCATGCAGATATAATGGCAGCAAATCTCTCAGTATTGCATACTAAAGGGGGCCAAGAATATTATATGAAATTTCTTAGCAGAAACAGGTCCTTTCCTTTTAAAATAATTTTTCCAATAAAATCCCTCACAGAATATTACGAGATTTGCTTAGTGGAGGTGACAAATTATTTAGCCCTATTGGAGATGTAAAAAGGTCAATTGCCAAATATGTTAATAGATATGATGGAATTAATGATGTTTCGAGTAATAATGATCAATTAACTTTGTCTATTTTAGGGGATGATTATTCTTGAGAAAAGAAAATTTGTTTTTTTTTGTTGATTTTTTGATGTTAGAGCTTTGGGAGAAAGTAGTTCCTCCTACCGAAAAAAATTATTTTTTTTGAGTTTTCCAAGCTCTAATTTTTAAAAATTAATTTTTGTAGAAAAATTATATTAAAAAAATTTTTTTTTAATTTTTATTTGTTCAAACAAATCAAAATTTAATTATTTTTAATTTATTTAAAAATTTATTCTAAACTTGAATTTATTTTTTGGCCTATTTAAAAGAAATGAGTACATTAACTGGACTCGTTTCTTGTGCAATTTCTTCCCTTTGTTTTGGTTCTATGTATGTGGTGGGGATTTTAATTGGAAATTTAAAAACTTTTTTTAAAAGGGTGTAAGAGTTGCTGGGGATCCTGGTGATGGAATGGTTGTTCAGTGGATTGTTAGTTTATATTTTGAGTTTATTTTTGGAAATTTGATTGTTTTTGGGTTTGCTCTGCAATATTTCTGTCTGGAGTTGTTACGGTGATTTTTTTTAAAATTCATAAAAATTCTTTTGTTTATGGAGTAACACGAGGCGAGTTCTTTTTGGCCTGGTCCTTTATTGTCCCTTTGTTTCTTTTAAGAATTCTAGTGAGAAGGTACTACATACTTTTAAAATATTTTTAACAGTTTGTCTAAGCGAAAAATTGAATTTCGTATTGCTGACATCTTCCCAAATATTTTCTTTGTAAGGTTATTTAAAAATCTTTAATTTCTCCAAATCGTACCTAGAAGGCTACTCAAAAATACCCAAAGATCTTTATTAAATTAAAAAATATATTTAAAGTATATCGCTACTGGAGCACCTCCTTTTCAACCTTTGGCAATGCTTGGTGGACTTCTTTGGGCTATTGGTAGAAAATAAATTTAACAAATTCCTTTCAAAAGATTTTTTCAGGCAATTTAACAGCTATTCCAATAATTAAAACAATTGGTTTAGGAATGGGTATTTTAATTTGGGGAACTGTTAACTGTGTTGGTAATTAATTAAATTAAATTTAAAAATTATATTTTTAATTCAAAAAAAGTTGGTTGGGCAACTGGACGTTTTGGACTTTTTGGGGTAAATTGAAAAATTAATTAAGGACAAATTTTAAATTTTCTTTTTTAGGTAAATGCAAGTACTCCTAGCTCTCCTAATTTGAATTATCTTGGACTTGTTTTTGTTATTGTTGGGTAAATAAATAAATATTTAATTGGGAGGGGGGGGGTTGCTTATTTTTGAGAATTTTGGAAGGTCAAGGGCCAAAAATCTTATTTTTCTTGCACCGCAGGCGATCCTTAGTGGTGTTAAAAAGTAGGACTGGAACCAAAACTTTACAAACAAACCGGAACCAAGAAATCCCAGAACTTGGCCTACCAGAATCGAAACTTCCGGAGAAACACTAGTGCTTCGAGGTAGAACAACAAAGGCTTTTGAATTAAAAAAATTTTTTTTAATCTTCCCAAAATTTCCAAAATTAAATATCGTCATTTTTCAAATTTTTAGAGGAATTCTTTTTGCATTTGTCCGCCCCAAACCTCCCCTTACACCAAAAAGAGATTCACTCCAACAAGGCTCTCCAATAATTATAAGACGTGAAGAACCCCAAAATACAAATATTGAAGAAGGGGAAAGTTTGGTAGAACAACAAATAGATGAAGAAGAAAGAGTAAATATTGAAACAACAGAAAATAATATTAATTTAAGTATAATTAATTCTGATGGAATGAAAAAACGGATATTGTAAGGAAATTATTTGTTTGTTTTGAATTTAATGGGTTAAATTTCCGAAAAACTTTTACGAGCAGAATTTAACAGGGAAGGAATGTTTCCGGAAAAGTTTTCAGAATAAGTTTTATTATTTAAAGTTTTACAAGTTTTTCTTTAATTTTTGTCTTTTAAAATAAAATCTAGGGTTGTTGGCGACCGGTTACTAACCGGTACTCCCGGTTTTCGGTTAATCTAAATTTTAGAAACCCGGTTTTCGGTTTTGAATTTTAGGCAAATACCGGTTTATTTTGGAGGAATTTTTAATAAATTCACTCATTTTCACAAATTTCAGGCTTTCGGTTTTTAAAATTTTCTAAAAACTTTTAATTTTTGGCGAAAAATTTAAAAAATTCCTATTTTAAAACCGGTCGCCGACAACCCTAATAAAAACCAAATAAATTTTAGAGCTGTTGTAGCTTCTATTTTTGCTGGTATTGGCTATGGATCGACGTAAAATTAGAAACAATTTTTCCTAATTTTATTTTTTTTATCAAAGTTTTACTCCAGTAATATATATTCAAGACAATCCTCAACATTTCAAAAATCCTTCCAAAAATGCAATAGATTATGTATTTTCACATTTTACTGGAATTTATTTAACATCAACATTTGTTCTACTTATTTATATGTTTTTTTGACATTTTCTTTTTTTTAAATTTTTAATTATTTTTAGTGCTTATAAACAAAATAAACCTTATATGGATAATGCTTTAGTATTCCCTTCTTTGTTGGCCGGTGTTTTGTGGGCAGTGGCTATGCTTGCTTGGTTTTTGGCTAATGATATTGTAAAAAATAATTTTTAAATTAATTTAAAAACACTCCTTTTTACTTGAATCCCTTCTTTTTTTATTCAAACTTTTAAACTAAAAATCGTTTTTAGTTAAAAGTTTTATTCTTTAACCATCGGAACGTCTTGTAATACCAAAAGCCTAAAATACCAAACCACCAAAGACCTTTGAAATACCAAATTGATGTCCGCGAACAACCCTAGTAAATAACTAAAAAGTTATTTTAGTATTTATTTGGTATTATGTTCTTTCCGCAGTGGTATTTCAAGCGTTTTTGGAGGTTTGGTATTTCAAGCTTGTGATATTACAAGATCATACACTAACCATAACGATGTTAGTAAAAATATAAATTTATTTTTATCTATTTTTATATATTTCTGTTTCCATTTTCTGTAAAACTCTGACCTTTTTATTCCGGAAAAGTTTACCCTAAAAATTATTATCTCGCTACTACATATCAACAAAAACTTCATTTCGTCATTTCCCCTAAAATTTTATATTTGGTCACAACTTCCATTAAATCCACTCAAATCTTTTAAACTTTCTAAATACTTAAATATATTAGTTATCACAAGCAATAACCTTTCCAATTAATGCAACTTTGCCTGGTTTAATAGCCAGTTTATGGTCTGTTTTTTATTTTAAAGAAATTGAAATGGAGGATTTGAAATTACTTTTATCTGCTGTTTGTGTTACTATTTTTGGTTTTTTTAATTAATTTTAAAAAATAATAATTTATTTTTAAAGGAGTTACACTTGTTGGACTTTCAAAGACTATTTAAAAAATATTTTTTTTTTGTAAAATTTTGTTAATGACCTTTCTTTAATGTGCAAATTTTTTATACATTATTTTTACATTTTTAAATGATTTTTAAAAATAAATATTTAAAAAAAGTTGAAGAAGATATAATTATAATTAAATGAGTAAAGGATGCCTATAATAAACCTGAACTGAGCAAGATACAGAATCTTCTCTTAATTGAATGTTGAATCTCCAGTTGAATTCCCCCTCTATTAGAATGCCCCCTTGGAGTATGATTGAAAATAGAATGTGGATTCGAAGTATTTGAGGAAAGATATAAAGGGAATAAGAGGATTTAGAGAGATATCAAATGATTGCGGGGATAGGGAGGGATATCTGGGATATTAAAGGTTAAAGGGTTTTAGATCTTTGAAGAACCCCTATCAAACTCAAAAAACAACTTTTATATATTCTTTTTCAGGCTGTAAAAGAAGGAATTTTGAAATAAAAAATTAAAAAAAAAGTTAAATTTCAAAATAAGGATTGTAATTTCTGGGAATCAGTGAAAAATAGCCTCTCACGTACTTTTTTTGGCTCTATCTTAGGACATGCGTCCCATGAACTTTTATGCGTCCCATGATCGTATATGCGTCCCATGATCGTATATGCGTCCCATGATCGTATATGCGTCCCATGAAAGTATATGCGTCCTATGAACTTTTATGCGTCCTATGATCGTATATGCGTCCCAAAATTAATATAAGCGTCCCTTGAAGTATATGCGTCCCAACATTAATATGTATAAGTGCAAAACAATTTGTAAATATTTTTAATTTTATTAATGACAATTAAATATGTTATTATGTTTCCTTGCTCAAGGGACAACGAGCAGTAAATTAATATTTAAATTCACATGGATGAACTTTTTTCCCATCTGTGTTAAATAGAAATACAGCACTTCATTTGGCCGGATCGACTATGTCTTATTATATTTCCTGGTGTGTCTAAAATACCGTATCTATTCTAATTGAATGGCCTCTCTAGTTGAATGGCCCCTCCAATTGAATGGCCTTATAACTAGAAACACCTAAATCGCATTTCTTTATTTACTTTATTGCCAAGTTTAAGTCCTTTTTAACATGCAAATCCTTACATATATTTTTGAGCGAGTCTTGAGTCAAACAAGCGTCTATTGAGAGGAATATCAGGGGATTTGAGAAGATGGGACGCATATACTCTGATGGGACGTATATACTACTTTTGGGACGCATATACGATCATGGGACGCATATACTTCCATGGGACGCATAAAAGTTCATGGGACGCATGTCCTAATATAGAGCCCTTTTTTATCTGCGGTAACCTAATGTATAAAGAAGTATTGTTGACAGGTGATAATCTCACTTAATCACGCCCCTAATATATACCTCCCAATCATTCTTTATTCCCTCAAGTCCCTTTATCCTTCCATAACCCTTGAAAGGGGTGATCATTAATTCCTAAATATCGCCCCAACCCTATCAAAAAATTGAAGAAATCTGGCTTCCATTCTTCAAAAATCCTTAAACTTTTTAAATATATCTACATATTTTATCAAGTCTTTTTAATCAGGTTTATGTAAAAGTTTTTTTATTAAACAAATAAATAAATTTTAAAATTAAAAAATTTTTTTTTAATTAAATAAATTTAATTGATTTATTGTCACATGTTTTTTTATTTTTTTTTGCAAGACTTAAGCAACGACGCTCTTTTATTATTCCCTTTTCTATATTAGGATTCGAAAGAGAAAATCTCGAAAATCGAAATTTCGAGACGACTGATTTAGATAAAAAAAATTTAGCGAGGACACATCCGCTATTTTTAAACTCCCCCTTTTAATATTTTTTATTTATAAAATAAATATTTATTTATTTACTCATTAACAAATTTTAAAATTAAAAAAAGAAAATGCTAAAGAATTTTATAAAAATAAATTTATTATTATTTATTTTTATTATAACAAAAAATGATGGAATGGACCCATTTTATGAAAAGGATACTCTTGAAAGTCTTGTGTGGGGGAGTGGAAATAACTCGGTAATTTATGTTATTTTCTGGGCATTAAATTGTGTTTTTTAAATTTAAACTCATCAAAGAGTAAAGGTTAGGATATGTTTATAGACTATGTTTTAATGTTTTAACGATTGACAGAAATAATCGCTAAGATTTACAAAATTTACTTTGCCTTCTTAACCCTTTTGTGGATCATCTTGAATACCACAAACAGAAAAACACTGTACATAATTTCCTCTAAAAATTTCCAAATAAAATTTAAATTAATTCTCACATTTTTAGGAAAATCAAAGCAATCCTAATGTCGAAATCAACTCAACCACCCCTATGCAAACAAATCCTCCCCATCCCTCTTTGTATAATCCAAACATTCAACACCCTCAATTTGATCCAAATTTTCATCATTATCAATCACAAAATATGTTTTCATCATCATCCTCTACAAACCAATTCCCTCCACATTTCCAATATTGTGGTGGATATTACCCAAACAATCAACATTTTGTCCCAAACCATCCCTCCAACTATTTCGGTGATTCCTCACATTCTGGCACTGTTGAAAACTTCCAAGAAAACCTTCAAGTTAATCAAGGCTTTCATTCTGTTTATAATACAAATTTACTTCCAACCCAACAAGCATCATCGTCTTCTTTTAAAAATATTATTGAAGGGACTACAAGTATGTTAAAAATTTAAATTATATATTTTAATATTTATATTTTAATAAAAGATGAAGATAAAGAAATTATGGATGAATTATGCAAACATGTTCAAAATATAGATGTTAATCGTAATTATTTTAAAGTTTTGTGTAGTGCCGTCCATTTTATGTTTTATTATTTTAAAGTAGAGTTCGAGTTACTCGACTCGACCGCTCGGGTTTTCTGCGTAATTACTCGACTCGGAACTCGGGATCATAATACTCGGATTACTCGAACTCGGGTTTTCCCCAATTACTCGGTACTCGACGTGCTCTAACTTTAACCCTTTTTTTAAATCTTAGCTACAGCTCCGAGTATTTTCAAAATTAAGGGTTTTTTTCATTTTCCTTTCTCTAAGAATTGGAATGGGAATAAAAAGGAGAGATTCCGAGAACTATCCAATCTCTTCCAAATTCCCTCAAAGGGGAATTTAGAACTTAGAAATTTTCTGAATAAAAAATTTAATTATTTTAAGAAAGAGGAAAAACGAGTAACTCGCAGAGATTCAAAGACCAAGAAAAAGAAGATATTAATTCAATTAAAGATGCTTGTAACAAAAATACTTTAATCGAATTCCCAACAAATTTTGGTTTGTCTTTTAATTTTTTTGAAATTTTTTATTAAATATTTAGGTGATTATTGGTATTTTTTGAAAACTAAAATTTACAAAAATTTCAAATATTACTCAAATTCGAAAAAGAAATCTGGCACTTCTTATCTCTGTTCCAACGAAACTGTTAAATGTAGAGGAAGACTGAATTATAAAATCGGATTAAAAATTGAAGAAACACAGAAACATTTGTGTATTGAAACGGGTAATTTGTTGAAGTTTTTTGATCTTTTTATATTTTCGCGTTAATTTAAAAAAATCAAGGCGCCCTCTTTTGCGGTTAGGGCTAGAAAATCTTTGAGAGAAGCAAAGCTATGGGAGAAGTACACAAATGTGGTAAGGGGACTAGCTAGGGGTAAAGGGACTAGCTAGGGATTGGTCCTCCCTCAGCTATCTTTTGGGAATATAATAGTGGACGTGCCTTTATTTGTTTATAGCATACTTCCGTTCTCAACATCAACTTAACTTATAATAATTTTCATCCCCAATAAACCGGGGTTGAAAATAAAAAAATTGAAATTTTTGTAATTTCATTATGTGAAAAATTATTTTTTAAAATTTTAAGAAGAATATGTTTCCCTTGTTTCAATTTGCATTAACTCAAAATTTAAAAATCGAATGTCTACTAGTTATTCAATTTTTATAAATTATGTAAATAACGGTATTATAAAGGAACAATTTATTGGAACTCAAGAGATTGGGGAAGAATGTAAAGAATACCCAATTCCTTTGGGATTGGGACAAATTAAAATTAAAATTAGATGGATAAATGTTAATTTAAATTTAAACGATTTTAATGATGAATTTGTTGAGGTAAAATAAATTTAAAAAATATTTCTTTAGGTTTGGGGGGGGGGGGGTTTGATGGATTTAAACAAATTTTGTTTTTTACAAAAATTAAGGGAATCTTATTTTTTATGTAGTTTTTTCCTTAATAAGTTAAAAATAGAAAGTCTTTGGTAGAAAGTCTACTATGTAGAAAGTCTTTGTCCATACCTTATTTATCATAACTTTACTAAAACTAAACAAATAATACATATCAAAATACAATCAAATATAAGAATTAAATGGGGAACAAAATAAATTGGATTTTTCGAAATACCCCTTTTTGGCTTTAAGTCAAAGGTGCAGACGCGAGCAAAATTTTTTTACAAAATTGCCGCAGCGATTATGCTATTTTCCCCATTTCCGAAAGAGTGATTGTCGGAGTGACTCCAAACTTTTGGGTTATTAAGCAAAGAGCTTTGCCTCAAAAATTGACCAAAGAATAATTCAACGACTTCAAAACCGGTGTGTACGGTAGCAATTTTGGGACAAACTAAAACCGGGTAAATTGGCTGCACGACAACCTTGCATCACAGCAGGGATTGAAGTCTGCTTAAAGATCCAATCCCTATACCAAAAGTTTCCTCAGACATAAGGCTGTAAAACGTCCTGAAGGATTTCGCGTAGTTAAGCGGGTAAATGTCCAGCTCGCATTCTACCTTCTGCAAATGCAGTCCGCAAAGGCGTTCTGCAAGAGGCATTTTTGCTACATTCTCCTCCTTTTCTTCTTTCCCTTCATTTTCTTTGAGTTACCAAATGATTGGTTGACAGCTTGGCGTAATTTTTTGGGCGTTATTCATGAAAAAGATTTAATTTATAAATAATTATATAAAAATTAAAAAAAATATAAATTTATAATAAAGTTATAAAAAACTAAGCGGCAAATTGTTGGTAAAAATTTTGAGAAATTGGTAAACCAAGAATTCAGATTTTCTTCTGTATTAATATGTATGAATATTGTGGATATTTTGTGGTATTCGCGGATATTACATATCCGTATCTATGAACATCTCTGATTTTTAATATTTTATAAAATTCAACCCAGCCTAGTTAAAGGTTCCCTTGATTTACAACTTTATCATAAATTTATATATTTTTTTAATTTTTATATAATTATTTATAAATTAAATCTTTTTCATGAATAACGCCCAAAAGATTACGCCAAGCTGTCAACCAATCATTTGGTAACTCAAAGAAAATGAAGGGAAAGAAGAAAAGGAGGAGAATGTAGCAAAAATGCCTCTTGCAGAACGCCTTTGCGGACTGCATTTGCAGAAGGTAGAATGCGAGCTGGACATTTACCAGTTAAGCGTATTTATTTATTTTCACCGAAGGATTCATGAAAATCAAGGAATTTTGATCGTTTTGCAAATAACAGTCCATATATATCATTTCGAAGGAAGAGTGTTGGAAATCCTTAACAACTGAATAAGAAAGAGAAGATTTAGAGGCCCAATATTAGTTATTATTGCGATTCGGACATGTCTCTTTCATAAAAATTTTGTCATCTGAAAAGAGGAATATAGGTTGTGCGGCTAATTTACAAAAATTTTTGTTCGCGTCTGCGCCTCTGTATTAAAGCCAAAAAGGGGTATTTCGAAAAATCCTAATTTATTTTGTTCCCCATTTAATTCTCTTAATTCTCTATTACTTGATTGTATTTTGATATTATTTGATTGAGTTTTAATAAAGTTATGATAAATAAGGTGTGGGCAACTACCTAGTCACCCTGTAAATTGTTTAATTGATAAGAGAGATTTTAGATTTAAAAAATTTTTATTTTAGAAGACGTTATATGTTAATGACACAAAATATTTGGAAAATAATTATTTAAAATTGGATTTGGATAATATTAATAATTGTAAATGGGAATTGTTTAGTGAAGAAAAAAGAAAGGAAATAATTTATATAAATAAATTTATGTTTGGTCCAGAACGTGAAAAATTAATTTATAAAAAAAGTCATTTTATGGGATATTTAGAAAAAAGAAATGAACAGACAAAAATTGATGACAAAAAGAAAAACAAATAAAGTAAAAATAGAGGATAAATATTTATTTGGAAGTTAAAAGAAAATTTGTGATTTGATTGGTGGTGATGATTGGGATTTTTTAAGATTATTTTTGGGGGGATTTAATTATTTTTTAAATTTATTATTCACAGGTTTATGAGAATTGTTTTTGAAAATTATTTTGAATTTTTATTTTGAGATTAAAGGAAGACCTTCCCTCAATTATATCAGTCTTATTTTTTAAAAAAATCAAAGAGAAAATTGCAATTACAAAATAATGTTTTAGCAGGCTTGTTAATTGACACGGATTTTGGTATATCCGGATATAACAAATATATCAGGATATATCCGCGGATATTCGAATATTATCCGTATCCATTACCAAGCCTGTGTTTTAGTCAATATTTACCTATAGACATTTATTTAAATTATTTTAATATCTAAAATGTTTATTTAAATACTAGACATGATTTAGCATTAAATTTATTTAATTTTTTTTCTATATTTATTTAAATTAGGATAGCTTCCCGAGCCTCTATTCATAAAATTTAAATATAAATTTAAAAAATATTTTTTAAATATTTTCTCTTATTAAATATTTTTATTTTTGTTAATTCAACAATTACAAATAATTTTTTTTCTCCAAAAAGTATAATTAATTAATTTTGACAAAATTAATAGAATTTTAAAATTTTCAGTTCCCTCAATTCCCTACAAAGGCCAACAATTTGAAAATAAAAAATTATTTTTTTCCATTAAATCAAAATAAATATAATTTTTCTTTTGGAGGAATTGAAACAAATAAAATATGTTTTTAAAAATAATTAAATCAGGAAAACTTTAAAATAAAGTCATTTCCTTTCTCTCTTTGTATGTATTGTAGGAAGTGTGTTAATGACAGTGACGGCCCCACCCGTTAATTTAAAAAGAAGAAGGGTCTGTAGTAGAATTGTCAGTTTAACCAAATTCTTCGTTAACTGAACCAAAAATTTTTAGTTTTTCGGTTTCGGTTTGAAACCGACAACCCTAATTAGGAGAGGAAGGCGGAAGAAAAATAAAAATTTCTCCACATTTCAAAATTAAGAGAGTAATTTCAAACAAGTAAAGTCTAAAACGAAATCCCCAAAACCTAAAAGCTTTGTATAAAAGTTAAATATCCGAATAGAAAATTCAATATCTGTAAAAGGATTCAACCAAAAATTAACTAAAAATAACTTTAAATTTATCTCCTTTTGGATTATCTCTTTCTTAATACATTTAATAAAAACCTGAACAATATTTAAATACTAAATTAATTATTTTTAAGTTAATAATTTATTTTTAAAAATTTCAGTAAATTCTTCTAAATCAGGGCTTCGATCTCGAATTTATAAAAATCCGCAATTTTGATCGAAAAAATCCGCAAATCCGCATTTTTAAAAATAATCCTCATCGTCATATCAAAAAACCACAAAATGAGGAAAAATCCGCAGAAATCGAAGCCCTGTTCTAAATTAATACCAAAGGCTAAAAAAATAAATGAATCTGATTTAAATAGGAAAAGGTGTTTGTTTTTATCTTTTAAATAAAGGATTTTTGGACAAACATTGTTGATATTTTAATTTTATCTAATTTTAGTAGAATTTACGGATTTAGATATTAAAACTATAAAAGATGATAATTTACTTTTTGAAAAAGTAAAATATTTAATGAATAAAGTAAAAAGATTAGCTTTTATTGAGGATTTAAAAAAGGAAAATGTTTCTTTGAAAATGTTAAATAATATTAATGAAATAATTAATATTTTGGATAATTACCCCGGGTTTTTATTTTAGCAAATACGGTAGCTATTTAAAGGCTATTTAAACACTTAAAAATTAAATATGGAGAAACAATTTTAATAATTAATTAAATTACTAAATTGCTAAATTAATTTTGAAATCATTTAAAATAAGTAAAATTAGGGTCTGTTTAAAGGCTCTGTTTTAATGTTTCAACGATTGGCAGAAATAATCGCTAAGATTTACAAAATTTACTTTGCCTTCTTAACCCCTTTATGGATCATCTTGAATACCACAAACAGAAAAATATCCATAAAATAAAAAAAATTAAATAATTTCACATTTTTAGGAAAATCAAAGCACTTCTAATGCCGAAATCAACCCAAACACCCCTATTCAAACAAATCATCCCCATCCCTCTTTGTACAATCAAAACATTCAACCCTTTCAATTTGGTTCTTTATTAATATCCCGCCCCCCACCCCTATTTGAGTCTCAGATTAATTTTCCTTCCTTGCTGTCATCATTTATTTTTCCTTTTTTTATAATGTCAATCATTTTCTTCCCTCGAATATAAGACACCCAAAAGGACGCACGGCCATAAAGGCGCAAAGCCATAACTTGCTTCATGGTTTTCGAACCTTACAAAAATTAATATTAAACGATTTCTTTCATCGAGCTAAAGAGAATGCTAACAAAAATGACAAGGGCCAAAAATATTACAGAAGGTTATGGCTTTGCGCCGTTATGGCTGCGCGCTTTTTTGGGCTGTACTCCTCAAATATCTTAAGTTTCTAACTTGCCTTTTACTTATAATATTCGAGGGAAGAAAATGATTGGCATTAAAAAAGGAGGGGAATAAATGATTGACAGAAAAAAAGGAAAAATAATCTGAGACTCAAATAGGGGTGGGGGGCGGGATATTAATAAAGTACCTTCAATTTAATCCAAATTTCCATCAACAAAATATGTTTTCTCCATCCTCTACATATCAACACCCTTATCACCAAAATTTCCCAAATTTTGGTGAATATTACCCAAACAATCAACATTCTATTCCAAACCATCCCTTCAACTATTCCGGTGATTCCTCATATTCTGGCACATTTGAAAATTTCCAAGTTAATCAAGGCTTTCCTTTTTATAATCCTTATTTACTTCCAACCCAACAAGCATCATCGTCTTCTTTTAAAAATATAATTGAAGGGACTACTAGTATGTTATAACATTTAAATTATATATGTATTTTAATATTTATATTTTAATAAAAGATGGAAACGATGATGAAATAATGAAAGAATTATGTAGCAATATTCAAAATATAGATGTTAATCGTAATTATTTTTAAATTTTTTGTAGTGCTCTCCATTTTATGTTTTATTACTTTAACCCTTTTCAAGTCTTATGTAGCTCCAGCTCCGAGTATTTTCAAAATTAAGGGACTTGTTTGTCCCAACATTTCCTCTTTCATTTTCCTTTCTTTAGTAAGGATTGGAATGTGAGTGAATCTATGTACATATAAAAATATTTACAAGCTTGTATTTTCTATGAGGGAATGAATTCGTGAATTTTACACTAAATAATAAAGAACTTCTTAGTTCCAAAGGAAGGTACAAAAGTTTCGTGTATTTGTTGTGGGTAAATAAGTTTTGGTTAAGGAAAAGGGGAAAGAATAACATTTATTTTTCAATCTTCAACTCTTCCACATTCCCTCGAGGGGAATTTACAACTTAGAAATTTTCTTAATAAAAAATTTAATTATTTTAAGAAAGAGGAAGAACTAGTAACTCGCAGAGATTCCGAGAACAAGAAAAAGAAGATATTAATTCAATTAAAGTTGCCTGTAACAATAATAATTTAATCGAATTACCAACAAATTTTGGTTTGTCTTTTAATTTTTTTGAAATTTTTATTAAATATTTACAGGTGATTATTGGTATTTTTTGAAAACTAAAATTTACAAAAATTTCAAATATTACTCAAATTCGAAAAAGAAATCTGGCACTTCTTATCTCTGTTCCAACGAAACTGTTAAATGTAAAGGAAGACTGAATTATAAAATCGGATTAAAAATTGAAGAAACACAGAAACATTTGTGTATTGGAACGGGTAATGTGTTGAAGTTTTTTGATCTTTTTATATTTTCGCGTTAATTTAAAAAAATCAAGGCGCCCTCTTTTGCGGTTAGGGCCAGAAAATCTTTGAGAGAAGCAAGGCCATGGGAGAAGTACACAAATGTGGTAAGGGGACTAGCTAGGGGTAAGGGACTAGCTAGGGATGGCCCTCCCTCCTTAGCTATCTTTAGGGAATATAATGGTAGAGCCTTTATTTGTTTATGGCATACTTCCGTTCTCAACATCAACTTAACTTATAATAATTTCCATCCATAATAAACCGGGGATAAAAAAAGAAAAATTGAAATTTTTGTCATTTTATTATGAAAAAAATTATTTTTTAAAATTTTAAGAAGAATATGTTTCCCTTGTTTCAATTTGCATTAACTCACAATTTAAAAATCGAATGTCTACTAGTTATTCCATTTTTATAAGTTATGTAAATAATGGTATTGGAAAAGAACAATTTATTGGAACTCAAGAGATTGGGGAAGAATGTAAAGAATACCCAATTCCCTTGGGATTGGAACAAATTTTTATTGAAATTAAATGGATAAATGTTAATTTAAATTTAAACGATTTTAGTGATAAAATTGTTGAGGTGAAATAAATAAATAAATATTTTTTAGGGTTTGGTGGGTGGGGGGGGGGGAATTAAGGGAGCATTATTATTTTTTTAGTTTTTTCTTAATAAGTATTGCCTAAATTCAACAGAGATTTTGCACAATATTTTTTGCGTTAGCTAAAACTCATTCTATCAAATTGTTTAATTGACAAAAGGGATTAAAAAATTTTTATTTTAGAAGACGTTCTATGTTAATGACACAAAATATTTGGAAAATAATTACCATTTAATTTTGGATTTGGATATAAATAATTATAAATGGGAACAGTTTAGTGAAGAAAAAATGAATAAAATAAATAAAATAAATTATATAAATAAATTACCGTTTGGGCCAGAACGTGAAAAATTAATTTATGAAAAGAGTCATTTTATTGGATATTTAGAAAAAAGAATTGAACAGACAAAAATTGATGACAAAAAGAAAAACAAAAAAAGTAAAAATAGAGGATAAATATTTAATCGGAAGTTAAAAGAAAATTTGTCATTTGAGTGGTGGACTCTGATAGGGATTGGGATTTTTTAAGATTATTTTTTGGGGGGATTTAATTATTTTTTAAATTTATTATTCAGAAAGTTTATGAGAATTGTTTTTGAGAATTATTTTAAATTTTTATTTTCAAATTAAAAGAAGATATTAAAGGAAGACCTTCCCTCAATTACATCAGTTTTATTTTTAAAAAAATCAAGAAGAGAAAAGTGCATTTACAAAATAAAAATGTTTTAGTAGGCTTAGTAATGGACACGGATTGTAAAGCATATATAGCTATTTAATTGCTAAGGCTGTGCAGTAGGCGGCATGGTGTAATGGATAACACATCAGTCCGGTCTACTGAAGATGCTTGTTCATTCCCAGCCGCTGATTAACCTTTTGCACTAGATAAAGGAGAGAAATAGCTATAGTCCAGCTGTTTTACTGGATTTTGGTATCCATATCCGGATACATCCGCGGATATTCGAATATTATTCGTATCCATTACCAAGCCTGTGTTTTAGTTTACCTATAGACATTTATTTAAATTATTTTAATATCTAAAATGTTTATTTAAATATTAGACACGATTTAGCATTAAATTATTTTATTTAATTTTTTTTCTATATATTTATTTAAATCTATAAATTAAAAAAAATTTTTTTTAATTATTTTCGTTTATTAAATATTTTTATTTTTGTTAATTCAACAATTACAAATAATAATTTTCTTTCTCCAAAATGTATAATTAATTAATTAATTTTAACAAAATTAAAATTTAAAATTTTCAGTTCCCTCAATTCCCTACAAAGTCCAACAATTTGAAAACAAAAAATTATTTTTTCCAATAAATCAAAATAAAAATATTTTTTCTTTTGGAGGAAATGAAATAAATAAATTATGTTTTTAAAAATAATTAAATTAGGAAAACTTTAAAATAAGTCATTTCCTCTTTTAGTGTTGTAGAAAAGTGTGTTAATGGCCACGACGGCCTCACCCATTTAATTAAGTAATTAAAAAGCAGAAAGGTCAGGAGTAGGATTGTTAGTTTCACCAAATTCTTCGTTAACTGAACCGAAAATATTCGGTTTTTCGGTTCGGATTGAAACCGACAACTCTCTAGTTTTTTGTAAAAATTTTGTTAATGACCTTTCTTTTAATGTGCAAATTTTTTATATATTATTTTTACAATTTTAAATGATTTTTAAAAATAAATATTTAGAAAAAAAGTTGTTGAAGAAAATATAATTGTAGTATAATAAAGCTTAACTAGGTTACATATATTCCTAATTCAAAAGGATTTTTTTCTTCAGTTTACCGGTGTTATCCATTAAATTTGGGGATTAAATATAGCTTATTTAAAGGCTATTTAAACACTTTAAAATTAAATATGGAGAAACAATTTTAAGAATTAATTAAATTACTGTTTGGTAAATTAATTTTTAAATTTCATTGAAGAATCAAGAATATTGTAAAAATTTGAACAAAAAAAAAGGAATGTCGTAAAAATTAATACAAAATTGAAGAATATTTTTGAAGAAAGGACAATCACGCTTCTCTTTTTAATTAAACTCCTCCTCCTCTCTAAATTTTTATTTAAAAATTATTTTTTCTTCATTTAAATTAACAGATTTTTAAATTAAAAAAAGAAATGCTAAAGAATTTTATAAAAATAAATTTATTATTATTTATTTTTATTATAACAAAAAATGATGGAATGGACCCTGAAAAGGATACTCTTGAATCTTTAGTGTGGGGAAGTGGAAATAACTCGGTAATTTATGTCATTTTCTGGACATTAAATTGTGTTTTTCGGGTTTAAAATAAGTAAAATTAGGGTCTGTTTAAAGGCTATTTTTTAATGTTTTAATAGTTTTCCTTCATTGGTTGACAGTTATAATAGCTAAGATCTACAAAATTTTACGTAAAATTAACAAAATTCATTGATGGAATTAATTGTCATTTAGACTAGAAAAATTTAAAAACCTTATTTAACCTATATAATAGAAAAACAAATTTTAAAAAGCTGAAACAGATTGTGGAAGATTAAAGACAAAATAACTAATGAGGAAAAATCTCTAGGGACGGTCAACTCAAAGCTTTGTCCAAATTAAGAAAATCATTTAACCCCTCTGTAAATCGATCATTTCGAATAAAACAGACAGAAAAATATCCATAAATTGACCCTATTAGATAATTTTCTTTAAAAATTTCCAAATAAAATTTAAATAATTTCATATTTTTAGGAAATACAAAGCACTCCCAATGCCGAAGTATTCGACTCAACCACCCCAATTCAAACAGATCATCAAACAGATCATCACCAAACAGATCATCACCATTCAACCCCCTCAATTTGATCCAAATTTTCATCATTATCAATCACAAAATATGTTTCCCTCATCCTCTACAAACCAATTCCCTCCACATTTCCAATATTCTAGTGGATATTACCCAAACAATCAACATTTTATTCCAAACCATCCCTCCAACTATTTCGGTGTTTCCTCACATTCTGGCACATTTGAAAATTTTCTTGAAGGATTTCAATCAAATCAGGGGCCAACAAATAATCTAACACATCAGGTAGCTTATTATACCATTACCTATAAATACAATTAAATAACAATTTATCTGTGATCAATTAACTTTTTTGCTAAAAATTTCCAAAGAAAATTTCAATAATTACCATATTTTAGGAAATACAAGACAATCCTCCACATCCCTCTTTGTATAACCAAAACATTCAACCCCCTCAATTTAATCCAAATTTCCATCAACAAAATGTGTTTTCTCCATCCTCTACAAATCAATTCCCCCCACATTTCCAATATTCTAGTGGATATTACCCAAACAATCAACATTTTATTCCAAACCATCCCCCCAACTATTCAGGTGATTCCTCACATTCTGGCACAGTTGAAAATTTTCCAGAAAATTTTCAAGTTAATCAAGGCTTTCCTTCTGTTTATAATACAAATTTACTTCCAACCCAACAAGCATCATCGTCTTCTTTTAAAAATATAATTGAAGGGACTACTAGTATGTTATAACATTTAAATTATATATGTATTTTAATATTTATATTTTAATAAAAGATGGAAACGATGATGAAATAATGAAAGAATTATGTAGCAATATTCAAAATATAGATGTTAATCGTAATTATTTTTAAATTTTTTGTAGTGCTCTCCATTTTATGTTTTATTACTTTAACCCTTTTCAAGTCTTATGTAGCTCCAGCTCCGAGTATTTTCAAAATTAAGGGACTTGTTTGTCCCAACATTTCCTCTTTCATTTTCCTTTCTTTAGTAAGGATTGGAATGTGAGTGAATCTATGTACATATAAAAATATTTACAAGCTTGTATTTTCTATGAGGGAATGAATTCGTGAATTTTACACTAAATAATAAAGAACTTCTTAGTTCCAAAGGAAGGTACAAAAGTTTCGACTAAAAGTGTATTTGTGGGTAAATAAGTTTTGGTTAAGGAAAAGGGGAAAGAATAACATTTATTTTCCAATCTCCAACTCTTTCATATTCCTTCGAGGGGAATTTACAACTTAGAAATTTTCTGAATAAAAAATTTTTGATTATTTTAAGAAAGAGGAAGAACGATTAACTCGCAGAGATTCCGAGAACAAGAAAAAGAAGATATTAATTCAATTAAAGATGCTTGTATCAACAATACTTTAATAGAATTACCAACAAATTTTGGTTTGTCTTTTAATTTTTAAAAATTTTTAATTAAATATTTATAGGTGATTATTGGTATTTTTTGAAAACTAGAATTTACAAAAATTTCAAATATACCATAAATAGGGATAAGGAAGCTGGCGCTTATTATCTCTGTTCCAACGAAGCTGATAAATGTAATGGAAGACTTAAATATAAAATTGGATTAAAAATTGAAGAAACACAGAAACATTTGTGTATTGGAACGGGTAATGTGTTGAAGTTTTTTAGGCTCTTTTTAAGCCTGGTAAAGGGACTAACTAGGGATGGTCTTTAGTAGAGCCCGGCTCGATACGATTTTTTTCGATATTTTTCGATATATATTTTTCGATATTATCGAAAAAATACCGACCGAGAAAATTTAAATATCGAAACAATCGACCGACCAAATGATAAAATATCGAAAAAAATATCGAACGTCATTTTGGTAAAAAATTTTAATTTTTGGCGCCATAAAGGACAAAAATGGAAGAAATCTAGCTTATTGGTCTTCAAAATTCTTAAAATTTTCGCCTGCGGCGCTGAAAATGAAACAAATCATGTATCCTGGTCTACCAAAATTCTCAAAATTTTCGCCTGCGGCGCAGAAAAAGGAAGATTTCTGGCTTCTTGTTCTTTGGATAAATAATTCAAATAATTTATGCGTATGACACTGTAAATGAAAGAATGTTGCCAACTCAATTAATGGTATTTCGATGGGTGAGAGTGATCTGAAGTAATTTTCAAAGATTTGGGATATGAGTGATATTCAAGGATTTGGGTCACTGTCCCCGTCCCGGTGGCAAAAACCACCGCAACCACCGTCACCTTGAAAACAGCCACATGACCGTAAATGTTAAACCCTAATTTGTAGGAATATCTCTAAATTCCAAGATATCCACTTTATCCCTCTTAATCCACCAAAATCCCATGATATCCCTCCTACGCCCAACTCCACAATATCCTCTTATTCCCTCTAAATCTCTCGATATGTTATACATCATAATCCTCCTATATCCCCTTAAAATCCACCTCTATACATATCTACTGATATGTATATCTACTGATATCCTCTTATATCCTTTCAATCCATCCACATGCAATTCCCCTAATATCAGTATCTCATATAATCAATCTTAATCTCAAAATTTTAACATTTATTTTACCATTTAAAATTTTTTTAAATTTTTTTGGAAAAATCGAAAAATATCGAGACTTTTTTTTCGATATTTTTCGGTTTCGATATTTTTCGATATTTACGAAAAAATATCGACCGAGAAAATTTTGACTTTTTCGATATTTTTCGATATTCGGTATTTTTCGATATTTATCGAAAAAATATCGACCGACCCCTCCGTCCGGGCTCTAGTCTTTAGCTACCCTTTAGCTACCCTTAGGGAATATAATGGTAAACGTCTCTTGATTTGATTTATAGAATGGCCCCAACATACTTCCACTTAACTTCGTATAATTTTAGTTTCTGAGGATGAAGATAAAAAATTGAAATTTTTGTAATTTCATTATGTGAAAAATTATTTTTTAATATTTTTAGAAGAAAATGTTTTTCTTGCTTCAATTTGCATTGAATCAAAATTTAAAAATAAAAAATCTACTAGTTATTCAATTTTTATAAATAACGGTAATGGAAAGGAGCAATTTATTGGAACTCAAGAGATTGGAGAAGAATGTAAGGAATACCCAATTCCTTTGGGATTGGGACAAATTTTTATTGAAATTAAATGGGTAAATGTTAATTTAAATTTGGACAATTTTAATGATGAATTTGTTGAGGTAAAATAAATAAAAAAAATTTTAGAATTGGGGGGGGGAGTTGATGGATTTAAACAAATTTTATTTTTTACAAATTAAAGGAGCATTATTTTTTTAAGTTTTTTTTTCTTAATAAGTATTGCCTAAAATTCAACATAGATTTTGCACAATATTTTTTGCGTTAGCCAAAACTCATTCTATCAAATTGTCTAATTGACAAAAGAGATTAAAAAATTTTTATTTTAGAAGACGTTCTATGTTAAAGGCACTGAACATCTAAAAAATAATTATCTAGAGAATAATTATTTGAAATTGGATTTGGATATTAATGGAAATTATAAATGGGAATTGTTTAGTGAAGAAAAAAGAAATAAATTAGAACAAATAAATAAATTTACGTTTGGATCTGAACGTGAAGAATTAATTTATAAAAAAAGTCATTTTATGGGATATTTTGAAAAGTTAATTTATCGGGCAAAAATTGATGACAAAAAGAAAAACAAAAAAAGTAAAAATAGAGGATAAATATTTAATTGGAAGTTAAATAGAAAGTTTTTGATTTGATTGGTGACTGGGGATCGGATTTTTAGGTTATAACTATATTTTTTTGTGAAATAGTCCTGATGAATTGAGCTCAAATCCGTTTTTTTAATTTTTTATTTCCGGGGAGTTACTATCACCTTTTTGAACCTATTTTGGCGTTTTAGAACCTAAAATAGGTTGTAACCTATTTTAAACAAAAAATTGAAATTCTTAAACATTTTTTTGTCTTTTTTTGATAACTTTGTCGACCTTTTTTGTAACCTATTTTCTAATTTTTGTCACCTATTTTTGCATTTTATACAACCTATTTAGGTATTTATTTTAAGGTTTTTACGACCTAATCTGATCCCTACTCTGATTGGGATTTTTTAAGATTATTTTTTTGGGATTTAATTATTTTTTAAATTTATTATTTAGAAAGTTAAAAGAGTCGTAATTGAAAATTATTTTGAATTTTTATTTAAATTTAAATTTTGAAATTATATTCCTCTATTACATCAGTTTTACATATTTTAAAAGATCAAAGAGTAAAGTGCAATTAAAAATGTTTTAGTCTATATTTACGGTACTTTTCCGTTATCCCTACACCCCCTTTTTGCGGACTGTTTTATGTAAAGAATGGTCAGACTTCTTCCCTTCTTAATTTCACCAAACTTTTCCTGTTGGGTGAAATCAAATCTCTAAATATTCATTTTAATTCAAATATCCTCTTAATTACTTTTAATCACCTGCATTGTGACTGAATCGACGTTTTTAAAAGAGAAATGTATTCAACCTTTATTAAGACCCAGACCTTAGATTTGTTTCTTTTTTAGTGCCGCAGGCGAAAATTTTAAGAATTTAGGGAGGCTGTAGGCAAAAAATTTCAAATTTTTTATCATAAAAATAACGGCGTTTTGCCGCGCCAAAATGACAAAAACACGCCAAACGCAATAACGCCAAAATCGGCCAAAAACAGCGCCAAAACGCAACGCCAAAACGTCATGGCGCACAGCCCTTTTGGCCAGTATACTATGTATTTCTCTTAATAATTATTTATTTTATTACTGCAGCACCAAAAAAGGAAGAAATCTGGCTTCTTGGTCATCCAAAAAAACTTTAGGTAGCTGAAACTTGAAGTTTTGGCTCGAGGATCTTCCATAATCACCCGATTTGGGGTATATCGGGGATTTGGAAATCTGTCGGAGGATTATAGTAATATCGGTAGATTTATAGCCCGGCCCATCCCTGGTTTAATATTTTTTTTTTATTTTAAAAATTTCGATTTTCGAAGATTTTTTGTTTCGACGCAGCTCTGTTATTCAGACAGTGCGTTTTGGCGTTGCGCCGTTTTGGGCTGTACCCCCTTTAATTTTTTAGTTTGCAAATAGTAAATTTTATGGAGTTAGATTAGAGACAATGAAATGATCCAAAATTTAGAAGCCTACTTCCCGAAAATTGTTAAAAATTTATTTTAATTTTTTAATTTTTTTTTTGTTTTAGAAATTTTGTTTGTTTGTGTACTACTAGACATTTTTAAACTTAAAAAGAGTAAACATCGAACGATTACTTCTCTTTCGCCCTCTTCTACGTCGTGCGACGACAATGGCCTATTATCTAAATGAGAGGAATATAATCACAGAAAGTGAAGACGAAAGACCATCAAAAACAATTACATCAATTTCCAATCAAAAAATGTTAAAAATTCACAAAAATTCATCAAATTTTACAGAAAATAATTCATTTTTGGATAAATTGTCACCTTCTGATCGGGCAAAGAAATTTGCGGCAATTGCGTGTGGAGAAGATGAAGTTAAGAGTGGAATGAATCTTGGAATAGGGAGTGGAACGACTATGAAGTTTTTTATTGATTGGTTACAAGAAACGATTGAAAATGGAAATTTGGAAAATATTAAATGTGTTCCGACATCTTTTCAGGTTTTTTGTTAATTTTAATAATTTGGGGAACAACCCCCCTCTCAATATTTTTATCTTTGTAAGTTAAAGTTTAATGACATTGGACCTTTCAAAAAAAACTTCGGGTTGAATCGTTAATAAGGTCAGTCATCTTCTATGGTTTAGGTTTTAACGTTCCTTCCCATCCTCCATCAATTTAGAATTTATGGTTCCCGTCACAACCTCCATTTTTAAACAGCCTATTTTTCCCTAACCTAACATGACAAAGATCGAGATTTTTGAAAAACCTGGGCCTGTTTCTGGGTTTGATTTATTGACATGGGCCTGTAATCCAGCAAAAACCCAGTCCCCGGAAAAACTTAGGAAGGTCAAAAAATGTCCCAGGACTCTGTGTACATGAAAAACCCAGGCCAAGCTCGATCTTTACTAGAGTTGTTAAGAGGGGGGAATTTAATGGAAAATTTAATTTCCATTAAATTTAATCCAGGATTCTTTTATTTTTAATTTTAGACTCGAGTTTGGTTAAATAATGCTAATTTGCCTGTCTACTGTTTAGATCAACTTAGCAATTTAGATTTGGCTATTGACGGTGCCGACGAAGTTGATAAAGATTTAAATTGTAAAATTAAATTATTTGAAATAAAAAATTTAAATTTTAAGGTATAAAAGGGGCCGGTGGTTGTTTATTACAAGAGAAAATTGTCCAAAATTGTGCTAAACGTTTTGTTGTTATTGGTGGATTTGATAAATATTCTGGAGGTTTTGGACGTGTTGCAAAGAGTATTCCGATTGAAATTGCTCCGTCAAGTCTTGTCCCTGTACAGAAATGGATTACTGAAAAACATGGTTTTTTAAATTTTTCTTGTAAAACTTTAAAACGCCGAATTTTTGGTTAACCATACTGGGACTAGGACGATTTTGAGAAGCTAGAACGGCTTTACGAAATCCATTGAAACCATTAATATATTACTGGTCTAGGGAATTTGAAACTTCTCGAATGAAACGTAATCTACGGGGCACGCGGACATATCGGGTTTCGGGACCTACGGCCACTGGGTCTTGGATAGTATATTGTTCTATTGAAGAATAGAGTTTTTATGTTTTAGAATAAGCGTAAACATGCAAGAAATTATTTTTGTCCTCCCAATCTCGATATGTTCGGTCTACGGCACGGAAAAGTGTCCCGTCTTTCATTTTTACCATATTCTATAAATTATCCCTCAAATCCTGTTATATCATCTAATGCCTTCAAATTTATTTTAAAATTATTTTAAAGGAGGAAAGTGTATATTAAGAATGGATTCTCGAAAATGTTTTCCAGTAATTACAGAAAATCATAATTATTTGGTATATTTTTAATTATTTTTTAAAATATTTTTCAAATTATTTTTTAGTTAGATTGGCATTTTCCAATACCTGTAAGTGATCATTTTGATTGGAATTTAGTTAATAATAGTTTGTTGTGTATTCCAGGTTTTTTTTTGTTATTTTTCAAAATTAAAAAAAAATTTTTTTAGGTGTAACAGAGACGGGATTATTCCTCAATGTTATTGATGCTGCTTATTTTGCTACTCCGGATGGAGAAATAAAAAAAGCAACAAAATGATTTTTTTCGAATTTTTAAAAAGTTTGTGTTTTTGCTCAGACATTCCCTTGCCTTTTCTTTTTAATTTTTAATGCCTCAGAACCAAAAAGACTAATTTTTGTTTTAAATTTATTTTTATTTTTTAGTTAGTATTTTTTAATTAAAACCCTCCATAGTTTACGAAAATATTTTCTTTCAAAATTATTTTTATTTAATCAGACCTCAATTTACGTACATTCTCAATTTTTGAAGTTTTTTTTCAATTTGGTTGGCCATGGATTTTTTTTAATTTTAGTTAAATATTTTTCTTAATTTACATTTTCTGGCTGCAAGAGTTTTGTATATAATTGAGGTCTGACTGAAAAAAATATTTTATAAATTTATCAACTTTCATTACTATTTTTGTTTATTATGGAGAGCTTCACTTACAAATTAACAAAAGAATGGAGGGAGATGAAAGAGACTATTTGGGTTTATGTGGAAGTAGGAGTAGAAAAGTTTTCTGGAACTCACAAAACCAAAAACCCAAAATATTTTTTAAATTATTTATATCCCTTCTTTTGTTTTCCTTCATTTTTGTAAATTAAATATTTAATGTAATTAATAAATTGTTGTTAAAATATGAAATTTTTTTTAAAATTTATTTTTATTGTTAAAAATACAATCGAAATTATTTTTAATTAATTTTGTTTTTTTTTAATTTAATTTTTAAAAGATTTATGCTTTTGAGTTTGGCCAGACTTTCTAGGCGACCCGATACAAGACCTTTATATCGACGTTTGCTTACAAATCGACGTTTGGATATTTTGCATTTGAGTGAGGTTTTTTAAAAATAATTTGGGGATTTTTTTTGTTTCTTGTATACTTGTTGAGGAGAAATTGTAGAAATCCATAATTTAAAAATGGGCTGGAAGTATTTGAGTTTATATTAACTTTAAACTGTGTTTATGGCTTATTAAGCGGTATCCCCGGTCTTCAATTCATATTCTATTTAAGTGTTTGAGTTTTAATTAAAGAAAGGTTTTATTCTAGTTCGGAGGATTTCTAGAAGAATCACTCATAATTTTTAATTTCATAAAACGGTTAATTTTGGTAAAAAAAAATCAAAATTTATTTTAGAAAAAAGGTCATTAACAACCTTACTTTAAGCATAAATATTAAAAAAATTTTCCTAAAATAATTATTTTTTAGGTATTGTCAGATTCATTACTCTCGCCTTTTTGCCTTACACTTCTTCATTTATTGTTACAACTGGTTTTATTTATTATCTTTACGAAAAACCAATTAAGAAACAAGAAAGGCGACGTTTGGAATTTGAAATTTTACAGGCTCAATTGGCTGGATTTAAATTTAAAGAAGAAAATAATTAAAATGAATGTTGTTGGAAAGGTTTGTTTTTGAATTAATTTTTAAATATTTTTCTTTAAAAATACACAAATAATTGTTAGTTTTAGAAAGATGGATAGGTGTCAATAAAGTTAGGATCAAATAAAGTTTCCCCATTCAATTTAGACTATAAATGGCCAGTTAAGGGTAGATTCCAAAATTTTAAATAGCCTATTTTGCTTGTCTTCACGTTCAGACTTTTTCCAGTAGTTTTAATTAAAACCTAAAAATTTGAATGTTTTTGTGTCAGACTGACATTCTTTTTTCCCATTTATCCATTTAACTTTAAATTACGGTTGCACCCCGAACGCTCGGGGGCGAGTATGACGGGGTACGGGGGTTTCAAATTATTTCGGGGCGGGGTACGCGCAACTCTAACACTAACAAATAAGAACTTTAAATTTATTTTATTCTTTTTCTCAAGGTCAAAAAAATTGGAAGCATTTACAATGGTGTTGGTGGTCGTTGGAGAAGTAATTTTATTTCGGAATTAGCCCATACATTAATGAGAAATGATTTGTCACTTTTTATTTTTGGTTTTGGAATTGGAGCTGGATTAGAATTAATTAAAAATCATTTAATTATTGGACAAGTTTCTTTTTACAAAGTTTTTCGAGAAAAGAATGTCCCTAGGGAATTGGAAGGGTTTGAAAATGATTTGAAGGAAAGGGAACAAAGAATTGAAAGTAGTTTGAAAAGAATGAGAGAAGAAAATATGAAATTAAATTAAATAGAGTATTTTCTCTCTTAAATTTGTTGTTTTTTGCTTTAAAATTTGTTGAAGGAAAAGATTACTTTGTCCCCAGAAAAGAAAGAAAATTGTTGAGTGTATGTTGAGTTCGAAAATTATCTGAGAGTTTATTTATTCGACCAAGTCGAATTCTATTTAAAAACAACCGGTCATCAGGGGATTAGTAATCTGTTGAATTTGTTTCTCTTTGATAATAAAAAATAGTAGGATTTTTTTCTGTTTTAATTTTAAGGAAAATTTTAAGAAATTTGATTTTTTGAGGAAGAAAAAGCAACAAAAATTGATAATTATTTTAAACTGATATATTAATTAAAATTTAAACTTTTATTTAAAAACAACTATTTAATTTTTAAATTAAATTGAAAATTGTTTTTGGAATTAAAAAAAAATTATTTTTTTCCTCTTTCATTTTCCCCAAATATTTCCATTTTCTTTATTAGAGCTCCCAAGTCGAAGTGTAAACGAAGCTTGTATTTCATTATTTTGTTGTTTATTATTTTCACCTAATTCATCAAGTATTGCATCTAATGGGTGATTATTATTGTTATTTTCATTTATTTTTTGTTGTTTTTGTGTAGTGGTTATTGGTGGACGGAAATTTCGAAGAGAAATTTGTCTGACTTTAAAAAATTAAAAAAATTTTTTTGAAACCAAAAACCCAAAGAAATGAAATTTTGTGGGCGTAGCCACAATGAATAACTTCTAAGAATTTTTGCTTTTTCACCGTTCAATTTCTGATCCCTCGCCCAAACATGACCCTTTAAGCTTCACAAATTCAAAATATTTTTTAAAAAAATATTTAGAATTTTTTAGAGAAGTTAAGACAATAATTAAAGGGTAAATCTATACAGAATTTTATAAAAATAGAGATTATTCCCCATTATCTAATTTTCTAACACCGTTCAATTCTCTTACCCGGAATTGCTCTCCTTTGTGTTTGTGGACGTTCCTCGTCTTGTATTATTGCTAATTTCTTCATTGTTACCTAACAAACAAATATTTTTCTCCAAATTATTAATTTAATTACCATCATATTAGCCAATGTTTTACATCTTCTTAAAAATCCATCCACCAACGGCACTTAAAAATTAATTTTAAATAAAATTAAATTTAATAAAAAACATTTTTCTTGTAATAAACGTTCCTCTCTAGCCATTCTTTCCATCGTTTGTCTAATTTCCATTTGTATTTTTCTTTGTAAAATGGGAATTTCAACTGTTTAAAAAAATACATATGTATTTTTAATAATTAAAAAATAAATTGGAGAAGTTAAAAATGAAAAAGGGAAAAAAGTTTCCATGGAAAATCCACGAAAATTGTCAGGGAAGAAAGATAAACTCTTCTAAAGGAGTTTTAAAGAAGTTATTAGCAAGAAATTTAGTGGTAAAATCATTTTTGGACGCATTGTAATAGAGAATATTGCTTCGAAATTTCAATTTGAGAAAAAAAATTAATTTTGAAGGCTAGGGATTAAAAAAATCTTTTTAGTTTTCTATTGGAAAAGGAAGGGAACCAGGGCTGGTTGCAATTGGAAAAAATTTCGCAAACGCAATCCACAACCCGAAATTTTAATTTTAAAATACGCAAACGCAATCCACAAATCGCAATTGCGTCCAGCCCTGAAGGGAACTCGAATTTATCAATTAATGTGAAATTAAACATCACAGATTTAATTAAGCACCTTTCAATTCCACAGATTCCCGCCCAATTTCCCCCAAAGCCGTAGTTAATTCATTAACTTCGTCTAATTTTAATCTTCTTGTAGAATTCAAAACAGCACTTCTAGTATTTTCTAAATTTGATTCAAAATTTTTTAAAGAAGATTGGACATTAAATAATCTATTTAAATAATTTGTAATAAATAAATTTTGTTGAAATAAATTTGTATTTAAATTTGTTGTTCTCTTTATTTGATTTAATACATCTTGTATCATTTCATTTCCATTTAATGTATTTCTCTTTAAAAAAAGAATTAAATTTATTTTTGTTTTGGTACATCTTTGAGATAATCTGAGCTGGTGGAGAGTAAGGGAAAATCGAGATGTGGAATATCTGAGAAAGAAAAGTTGTGGACTAAACATGGGGAATTATTAACTCAATCCGAACCAACTCGTTGTAAGGAGAATTACCAATGTAAAGGAAAATGTAAAATCTCACAGAGCCCTGATCTATTAGTGTTGCTCATTCAATTTTATTTATCAGAGACAATAGTCGTTTTAGATTTTCTGTTCGATCCCAACCGAGATTTTCGGTTCGTCAAACCGAAGAATCTGGGGAAACCGAAGACTGGTCCTTTTGCCCAGCCTGTTTGCACTTATTGTTTTTCCTCATTTTTAAATGCCCTAAACTTTTAAATGTCCTTTTTTTAAATTCCAAACAAACAAAAAAAACTTCCTTTACCTGAACATCCTGTTTAAGCAAATCCAAATCCCCTCTAATAACCTCCAATTCATTAATTATATGCCCCCACTCCTTAAAATCATTTTTAAATCTATCAAAACATTCAGATCCATTAGAAAGTGTTGTTGAAGTTGTGGAATCAGCCAGAGCTAGAGCCCCGTCAAATTGAAGCATTTGACGTTCAGAATTATTGTTAACATTTCCTTCTCGATAAGGCAATAGAGCACATTGAACTAATGAACATAAAGTAGCCATTTGACGTTCTAAACTGTCAACCTTTTAAATTTAAAAAATGTTAAATTTGATTTTCTTCATTAATTAATTACTGCCTTTATCTCTCCATTACAACATTGAAAAAAGATTAAGGGGTTAACAAAAGTTTAACAAAAGCCGGGAAGAATTGAGCCCGTAACCTCTAAAGTACTTCACGGTGCTACAACTTATTGCTTTCAATTTCTCCTTATACCGCCTAAGTGTTTAAAGCTAGATGAATTATCCTTATGCTCTGCTTTCTTCTCCATATTTCATCAACCGGAATTATAAGTTAAACAAAAATTGAGATAGTGAAAATAAAGATCTATCTCTGGTATTAAGTGTATCTACTAGGGTAGAAATACAAGGAGCACATATTTATCTATCACTAACTACCCCAATTCTCTATTAATTTCCACTACCTTTCTTCGTGTTTCTTCTTGTTGGTGTTGTTCAACAATTTCTTCCCTTGGAGTGCTCGATCCCGATTTTGTAGTATAATAAATAGGTGTTTGATTACCCCCAAAAGAGCAAGTAGAAGAATCACTTGTATGTCCCCCATCAATTAATATTCTTCTTTTTTGTTTGTTTTTATTAAAATTAGAGCCTAAAACGGATGCTGGTCTAATAATTTGTTGTTTATTTAATTCATCTCCCCATTCATTAATTTCTGGTTCACTAAGACATTCAATTATTGGGGCATTATTTCGACGATTAAATGAAGGCGAAGAAGGCAAATTTTGTTCAAAAAGTCTTTAAAATTAAAAAAAACTTAAAAAATATTTTTATTTGCCCTTCTAACTTGGGTTGGTTAAAATTAAAATTGAAAAAAAATTTAACGGTTAACCGAACAGGATCCAAAAGCTTGGGGGTATATCTGTTAATAACCGCTGTGCCCAACCCTGTTCTTAACCTTTAATTTGGGGGTTCTCTGCTACATTTCTCCTGCAATTATTTATACTTGAGGGTATTTGTTTCGCCCGCCATGTACAACCTGAAGGGTTTCCCTTATTCCTTACACTAATTTTAATTCGTAATTTATCCCTTTGTGAAGGTCAATTAATTTACCTTAAAACACAAGAATCTTCCAAATCCTCCAAATTTTCCAATTCATAAAACAATCCGTGTGGAGAATTTAATTTTTGAATATAAATCTTTACATTATTTGAATGTAAATGTTTGGATTCTAATAAGGGAAATGAACGCAAAAATAAACTTTTTAAATGTTCTATTGAACGTAGATTTGGGGGAAATGTTGAACGTTTAGTTTCTCCTTGATGCTCCAAAAATAAATAAATTGGTGGGGATGATGAGGATGATAAACCTTTTAATTAATAATAATTAGAAGAAGGTAAGGCAATCCCGGAGAATCGTGGTCCCTGCGGAAAAAAATCTTAAAAATAAGAAAAAGGATTTTTCTAGGGTAAAAAAATATGCTGATTACGAATCTGAACTCGGATTTTGAAAAAGTTGAATCCCGGACCCGAAATTCGGACATTTGACATTTTGGGAAAAATTTCGAATAATAAACAGAGCGCAAATTGGTCAAATAATATCTCATTCGAAAGAGCTCGACGAGCTGAGTCGAATGACATCAAAATCAGCTTGATTATTCAAGTTTGGACAAAATTATGACACAAAAAACTTAGGCTTACGTTGTTTGTTTTTTGTGGTATAACTTCGTCCGATCTTGTTCAATCACGATGATTTTGGTGTCATTCGACTCAGCTTGAAAAGCTCTTTCGAATGAGGTATAATTTGCATATTCGAATTTTTTACCCAAAATCAGCTTGGTCCCCCCTATGGTTTTTCGATATTCGAGGACCTATATTCGGGTTCGGGATTCGACTTTTTCAAAATCCGAGTTCAGATTCGTAATCAGCATATTTTTTTACCCTATAAAAATCCTTTTTCTTATTTTTAAGATTTTTTTCCGCAGGGACCACGATTCTCCGGGATTGCCGAAGGTAAGAATGACCAAAAGACAAAGGAGGAGAGTGATATCCTTTGGTTATAGATATAATGATGATTTATTTTAGTGTAACCCCCATTCCTCGCAAATTTAGAATTCCCGATATTGGAGGGAGAGACTCTTAGAATGAAGTTACTTTCATAGATATTCCTGTCTAATTCCCCTGTCCTCTCTCAAAAATCTCTATCCTCAATCTCTTTTTTGTAAATTTCTAAATTTTTAATTAATTACCTGCCCTTTGTCTACTGCTACATTCAATAGGTTCATCAAATTCATTTGACTCAGAATTTCTCATTTGTCGTAATAATGAATTTGCTCTTTGACAGTTATTCTTAATTTTTTAAAGTTTATTTTTTTAATTTTTTAGAAAGGTATTTCTTAGAGGGAATCAGCGTTTAAAATAATAATTTTTAGAAAGCCCCCCCTCCAATTCGCTGCGCCCAAACATCCCCTTCTTTAATTACTTACATTATTTCGATTAGGCCTTGGTGGTTGTGAATTTTCTCCAAAATTATTTTTATTATCTTGATTACTAGCAATCCAAGTATTTTCATCAGAAGAATTATTTCCATTTTGTGAATAATAAATTGAGGGAGGGCTTATTTGAGAAAATGAACGCCTTGGGGCCGGTTGGGGAGATTTTGGTTTTGGAGGTAATGCTGCAGCGTTGCCAGAAGGAAATGAATTTGGCAGAGGTGGGCGAGGAGGAGCTGAAGGTGGAGACAGACCATTTGGAGAGTCTAAATAAAAGGGGAAAATATTTTTAAAAGAAATTTGTGTATATTCTGGCGCGGTAATGTTACGGCGCTGACTTAATTACTTGACCCTACTTTATAACAACACAAAATCTAAAAGTTGTTATTTTTTAATTTTTACGAAAAAATCAACAACTTATTAATTTGAAAGTACTAAATATCCCTCCCCTATTACCCTCTTAAAAATTAAAATAATTAGGTATATGTATAAATCCCGCCATAATCTCCTTCCTGGCCTTCACTGAAGCGAACAGCTCTTTGTCTTCTTCCTGTCATTTTTGGTGTAGTTTCAATAATTTCTCCATCAAATAAAGGATTAGGAAATTTTTTAGCGTGAAATTCTGATTCTCCTTCTTCGTCTGTTGACTCTAAACCGTCATCCAATCGAGGAAAACGTTTTAGGCGGACTTGTAATTTGGTAAAAAGAGAGGAAGGTTTGGGCATATTATTTATCTTTCTTTACTTTTTAAAAGTGTAAAATGAAACCAATAAATGACCAGAAAAAAAGTTTTAAAAAGAAAAAGCTGACAACGATTTATTTTTACACGGGAATGGCCAATATTGAAGGAAGGAAAGGTTTAAAAGAGAAAAGAGAGAAAAGTGAAGACAATTCACGGAAATGACAAATGACTGAATGGAGAGGGAATTTGCTGAAAGGTCAGAAATTCAACAATTTGCTTTTTAAATTAAACTAGTATATAAATTCCAGCAAATTATATTAAAACAAAAATATTGGGATAATAGTTAGAGAATTTTCCTAACAAAAGAGTCATTGTTTTTCTTTCGTGTTAATTAGGGGAATTGATCAGTTGGTGAATTGCTCTCTCTAAACAGTTTTGAGAAAGATCTTTAGGGGCGATAGATTGGTCGAGAAAACTTAAGGAAAAATTCTTTTTAGCAAATAAAGGTATAGTTAAAGAGGCACACACTTTACAACAAAACAAAATAGCAATAATAATAATAACAAGATTAAGTAGATTTGTGTGAAAGAAGGAATATATTTTTAAAGCTAAAAAGCTAAAAAAGAATCTTTAAGTGGAAGGAAGAAGTTGGTTTTAAGTTGAATTTATGAAGAGAAAATATTCTTGAAAAGAAACGTTGTTGGGGGGGGGGTATTGAAGGAAATAAATATTTATTATGGAAACATTAATTAAAAAGAAAGCTTTGAATTATGTACCGTATATTAGAGATCGGAATTTTGTTCCGTACCGTATTCCGTACCGTAATACCGAAAAATACCGATGAAATTCAAAATGTTGCCGTACCGTATTCCGTACCGTATTACCGACTGTAATACCGATAAATACCGAGAAATACCGACAAATACCGATGTTTTTCATCGGTACCGTATTCCGTACCGTATTTTTTTTCAAAATTTTTCCGTACCGTATTCCGTACCGTACTACCGATACGGAATACCGATAAATACCGAAAAATACGGCCGTAGTACGGACGGTCCGATCTCTACCGTATATACTGTATTTATTACCCTCCCTCAAATAATTACCCCGCCTGCTTTTATTACCCCCTCCAGCGAGAGATCGAAACAATAATTACCCAGGGTAATTAATACAGTATATACGGTAATTGTATTAGGGTGAGTAATATAGTTAATTTTATGAAGCGACGTTGATTTTTAAATTTTTTATTTAAAATGAGATAAAATGAGAAAAATTTGTCTTAGCAACTAAATGATTTTCAAAAACGTTGATATATTTATTAGAATTGAAAGTTTGGGAAATGCCGGATCCCGTTTAAGGATTTATGAATTTCTTTATCCGGACCGGATTTTCGAAATCAAAATACGATTTTTATCAAAATACCCGTCGGGACTACCGGATTCGGTCCGGGTTTCAACTCTAATATGTAAAATTTAAAGTAAATTTTTTAAAATTATTGAAACGCTAAAGATAAAAATTCTCCACTACATTTGTAAAAAGCAACTAAACTATGTACTTATTTACCTTTATTTAAAATTCTTCGATTTGTCTTCATTTTCCTTTCTCCTTCATTTATTTTTTCTGATTTAATTTGAATACAACGTTCACACAAATCATCCCCAAAAGGCATAGAAAATACTTCATTAATATCACAACCATAATCTGATCTCCAAGTAGTTACTGGCCTTTGTCTAATACAATTAAGCAACATTTTAGCTACTAAAATATACTTTGAATTTTATTATGTGGGCATTATTTAGAGAAGGAATGTTTGAAAACCAAACATAAGAGCCTCTATTAATGAGAGGTAAATGAGGGCCTAAATGAGGGGACTTAAAAATGTTCTAAATTATAGGGGGCATTGAATAATAGCGTGACTGTATATTTAATTAAAAGAAGTATGTAACTTAGTAAAGGCAAAGGCGTTGTTCAAAACTTTTTTAGATTTAGTAATTTTCAATAATTAATAACTTATGATAAAAATATTAGAGATAGCATTGGAGGTTTGTCTGACTGGAGTTTTGTACGAGAGTCTCGGTCTCGTCTCGGTCAGATCCATAATAATAGATGAACAAAATTTAATTATTAATCTGTTTGTTAAAAATTAATCCGTGATAACTCCACCTAATGAGGCCGAATTATTATCTACTATATTTAAGGGTATATATCAAATAACAAAATTTTAAGTTATTAAACAAAAAACAATTTCTGACATTGATTTATATTTATTAATAATGCATGGAAAAGACGAGGAATAGACAAATTGTTTTGTTTTTTTCTAACCACAAATCAAGGAAAAAATGATTGGGCACAGTTGCCCAATCATTATTATTTAAAAAAATATTTGACATAATAATGTTTATATTTGACATAATAATATTTAATATGTGATATGCAAAAATATATATTTTTTTTAAATTAATATGCTGTTCATAAAAGGAATTATTAAAATAAAAAATTGTGATTGTAAGAGTCTGCGGAAGTAAAACTTTGAAAGTTAATTCCGGGGAGTCTGAAAAAGTGCCCGAAATGTGGAAATGAATAAAGCATTCTCCAATATGTGGAATAAACTAGGGTAGCACCCCGTCCCCCGAAACTCCGACCTCCGAAGGCTCTACCCCGGCGACTCCCGGACCCGAAGGCTCGGGGTGCTACCCTAGAATAAACTATTAGAGGGTTCGAATTTTGAGAGGGGTGAATTTAAGAAAAATTTAAAGGAAAGGGGGAAGAAGTAAAGAAAATCTTCACAAATTCCTCTTTACATTCAAAAAAAGGATAACATAATAATTTTTTCAATTAAAAATTTTTTTCAAATTTATTCTTCATCTACCAAAGAATTTAAACATTCCTCTTCGGGTAACGGCCTTCGTTTCCAACGTGGATTTGCTATTAATAAAAATACACAAGCAGAAAACCCAATTAAAGAAAATCCCAATAAATTAGAAAGTAATTGACGTCCACAAAGTTCTTTCCCGACAGTCCAACAACTTTTAAAAAAATAATTTTTAATTTAAAGTCTCTCAGATTTCTAAATACCCATGATGCCAAGCAGCATATTCAGAAATCCCCAATAAAGCTGTAACTGTGCAAGCAAACAAAATTAAAAGTCCCCCCAATTGGTGAAAAGGTAAAATTGCTCTGCGAAAATCTTGAGAAAGTCCTGGCCAGAAAAATGAAAGAAAACCGGCACCAAACTTTTTAAAAATTAAATAGAAATAGAGAGGTAGAAAGTATACCTGAAGAAAATAAAAAATAACAGAAGATATTCCAATCCAGGAATGAAGAGAAACTAGATTGGGTAAAGGGTCATCCTCGCCTTGGCTGTTTTTATGTAAATCTGTTGAGGGGGAATTGTAATTAGTGTTTTTATTGTTTAGAAAAAATAATTAATTTATATATCCATAGATCTTTGTAAATAAGGATTGGGAAGTGCTTAGCTGGGGTCTAATTCACAATTACTATAACACCGACAGGGATCCTGCTAAAGTAAAACAAAATTTGTTTGCTTCCCCTCCCATCAAAGCCTAGTTTTAGGTATATTCTGAAAAGTCCAAAATTATAAAGGCGACTTTAGACTTCAATAAAGTCAGTTACTAATTTATATCTTAAAATTGGCTGTTGAAAGGAGAGAAGATAATTTTACAAAAAAACAATATTTCCAATAAAAATTCAAAAATAACCATGAGAATCCCAAACAGCCTTTAGGGCAATTAAAACTAATAAAAGAGCAACAGAATGTGTTGATAAATGAAGTAACTTTTTTAAAAGAGAATTTTTTAAAATTAAATTTTCATTTTAAAATTACTTTAACAAATCGTTTACGTTCATTTCTGTAAAAATATTAAGGGATTTTTTTTAATTAAAAATACAATATTTACCGAAAAACTCGATAGACTAGACTTTAAAAAAATTAAAAATTAATTTAAAAATAAATTATATTTTTTATACATAGATTCGCCCTGAAGAAAAATAACAGCAATCACCATAAACTAAAAATAAAAATATTTTTTTCTATTTATGTAGATTAGAGGTCGGCAAAATCGCATCCCCGTAACGGGATTCTTTTCAACAATTTTTACGGGAAAGGATCCCGAGGGATTAATCCCATTCGTCGCTTAAAATACGGGATTTCGGGACAGGATCCCGTAAAATCCCGTAAGGGATCCTGTCCCGTGCTGACCTCTAATGTAATTATTTAAAATAAATTCTCAGGCTCAAATAATTTTTATTTGGGAGATTTTGGGAGAAAAAAAGAATAAAAGAGTAAATTAGAGTATTTAAATATTTAATTAATTTTAAATTTTTTCTCCAACCGTTGGGTGATAATGAAATTGTTTTGAAGGGTTTTCACTCCAAGAAAACCCTCCATCTTCAAAAGCCCCCATCCATATAGCAACACCAAAAACTGCCAAAATTCCAAAACATTGGGAAAGAATAAATAAATAATTAAATAATTTTGTGCTTTGTCGTTCATCCAATAAAGGTGGGGATTCGAAAATTAATGACATTAATTAGAAAGGGATCTAAAATTAAAATTGAATGTATTGAGAGGGAATTTAAATGGAAGATTTGGATATTTTTAAGATTGGGGGAGAAGGGGTGGGGGTAAATAAAAATGAAGTAAAGCAGTTGGGCTATAGCTATTTCTCTCCTTCAGCCAGTGCAAAGGTTAATCGGCGGCTGGGGTCATCGGTTAACCGAAGCCGAAGTGACAAACCGAACCGAAAATCTTCGGTTTTTCGGTTCGGTTTGAAACCGACAACCCTATCTGTGAGCGAACCAGCATCTTCATTAGACTGGACTGATGTGTTAACCATTAAACCACGCCACCTAATGCACAGCCTTATGAATTAAACAGCTATATGCTTTACAATGAGGATTATCTTTTAGGAATCTTGAAAAACTGAGATTTTTGAGTCAAAAAAGTTTGCAAATATTAGAAGATTTCTAAAGCTTCTGGCATTAAAAAATAAAAAACCTGTCTCTTCAATAAAAGGAAAATAAAATTAAATAAGTCTAAAAAACAAGAAAATACTAGAGATAAATAAACATATACACTCACTAGCTTTAATTGTTGGAAGGCTAAAGAAAAAATAAATAAAAATTACTACACAATTTTAGTTAAAAAAAGACACATGCGAGAATAGAGAATCGATGTGGTTGGGTTGTTTATATATTTGGAAATGGCCTTTAAAAAATAAAAATAATTTTTTTTAGGAATTTTGTGTTAACAGAAATATTAAAAGAGAAAACTTTTTAATTTAAAAAATAATTAAAAAGAAAACTAAAATTTATTCTTTAAAAAGGAAAATATTAAAAGTTTTGGAATATTTTATTTTTTATTTAAAAGAGAAATCACAAAAAGAGGCCAACTGGGTAACGGAATTTTAGCCTCAGTCTCATGTCAGAATTTCGGTAAAGGCTGTTTTAGTGTCGAGGCCATATTTTGGGCCATAACTTTTAGCTAAAATAATCCTCCCATTAATAACTTTCGTTGATATAATAATATTTATGTCGGTTAAGAAGCAAGAAGGTTGACCCAAAAACGGCCTCGAATCTGAAACAGCGATTCTGAAAATCGTTCAGTACCACAATATTTTACCTTATTATTAGCTTTATTTCTGGATCCCAAAAACACAAGTTGTTTCCTTCTCTTTTTGAAAAATCTAAAAACGAGTTATCCAACTTAATATAAATCAGAAATTTGTCAATTTAAGAAAACAACTTGTTTTGTTTGTATTCCTCCCCCAAAAGTATTTCGAATAATTAATTTCCACAAAATTTAATTAAAAACCTAAATTATCTTCTCTTCCTTCTTTATTTTTAAGTAAAAAGTACAGGCAAATCATCTTCTTCATCTAACATATTACGAATTGGACGTCCATCATCTGGTTGTCTCTCATTATACTCATCTTTTGTTTCAGCCAAAGCTCTATCTCTCTTCTTTTTTGCTTGAATTTTCTTCATTCGAAAGAATTCTTCTCTTTCCATTTCATCCAATTCTGTTACTAAAAATAAAAAAATTTTTAGAATGTTAAAATAAAATTTTAATCAAATTGAGTGGCACAACTAAAATTAAATTTAAGAAAACTTAAAATTTTAAAGATAGGGAGAACCGGGAAAACATTCCCTTCCAAAAAATTTTCCTATTTACTCTTGGACTCAATCTGGATCCTAAACTCTAAACTAGCATTAGAAGCCTTTTAAATAAACAAATAAACAAACCAATATAAGTCAAAGTATTTTCAATTTTAGGAATAATAACATGCTCAATAGCATTAACACGTCGATTAGTAATTTTTATAGCTTCATCCAAAGTAATAAAACAAGTTTGTAATGTTGCAAGTTCAACCAATAATTCTATTGCTTTATTGTAATTCTTAAAAAATAAAAATATTTTTTAATTGTTAAAAAATTTTCTATTAATCGATCGTTAACTAATTGTAAGTAACCAAAAATTCAAAAAAATCATCTTATGAGGAAACAGAAAGAGTTTTTCTTGATTTGAAAAATAAATTTTTAAATAAAAAACCTTTTTTAATTTCCCAATATTCGCTCCACCCTTTCCAAGTCCTGTCAAATTATAAGCATCCCCATCCAACCCTTCACGTCTATGAGCTTCAAACACGGGAAGAAAAACACCTAAAAAATAATGTTTAAAACCAAATTTATATTTAAACAAACCAACAACATTATCTTTCCTCATTTTAATCTAAAAAAAATAAAATTTGAATTAAAAACAGACAAAAAAGCCTAACAGTGTATTGAGCCTGTGTAGAAACATTTTGAACGACATGGGGAGAAAAATCGCCAGCAGTAAATTTTGCTTCGGCCAAAGAAAAGGCCGCTTCTTTAAGTATTTCTGCCATCTTTTTCTTATTCTAAAATATTAAAAATGTCAGAATAAATGTATTTTTTAGCAATAAAGATCGAACTGAGCCTGGACGAAGGCCTGGGTTTTTCCAGTACCCAGAGTCCATGCCCAGGCATTTTTTGACCTTCTTGTGTTTTTCCCGGACTACAGGCCCAGGATCTGACATAGGTCAATAAATCAAACCCAGAACCCCAGAACAGGCCAAGGCCTTTCAAAAACTCGATTTCTATTAAACAGTTTTTAAGTAAAGGTAAATGCCCTCCAAAAACATCAAAAATTAAAAAAAACCTCCGTAATTTTCTTCAGAATTTCACGAAAACGCAAATTCAAAGCATCCGCCTTTTTCTTCAACAAACTATGTCCTTTCTGAGCACCTTTAAGACGAGTCTTCATTACAGATTGTGCCCTTTTATTTAAAAAATAAATTTTTAAAAAGATTAAAAAACAGCTTACATTCGAGAAGGAAAAACAGCAATTCTATCTTTGCCGCCACCAGACATTTTGTTAAAATTTATTTATTTGTATATATTCTAAAAATAAAAAGAGTACGAAAAACAAGAAAGTATCAAATTTAAAAACAAATTTAATGGAGGTCAATTTGGCAACAAAGCTTAGAAATTAAGGCACGTGAATTTTTCACCCTTCCTTTGAGTAAAAAAAATTTATTTTTACAGTTAACGAGATAAATAATCAAAATAAACAATACTAAAATTAATCACAAAAAAATAATTTGATTTGTCCCCGCGACCAAAAATCGTTAAAAACAAGATTTAAATTTCCGCCAAAAATAAATAAATTCGTTTCGAAAAATTTTCTTTCAAAAAGGACAAAATTAGGAAATCGATCATGTGGGAAACGCCCAAAATGGCGCGCGTTCACAACGCGCGAAGCCATAACTAGCTGTTTCTGGCCTTTATCAATTTTGGTACCAATTCCTTTAGCCTGACGAGAGGAATCGTTTCATACTAAATTTGTTAAAATTCGGAAAGTTTGAAGCAAGTTATGGCTCTGCGCCGTTATGGCCGCGCGCCCTTTTTCCCTTTTGGGCTATACCCCGATCATGTGCACCAAAGCCATGTGAAGATCAATACATATTTTTTAGAAAAGTAAATTCATGTTGGCAAGGAAGGTTATTAATCTATTAAATGTAAATTACTAATACCTGACAAATTATAATTTTTAAATCCTTCTTTTTAGACTAAAAAAGTAAACTTATTAAATTTTAAGTTTAACATTTAATAAAAAAAATTAAATAAAAATTTAACAAATTTTCATGGATTTGGCAAGTCCAGGCGATCCTTTGTCTAACAACGAGCTTATTCTTAGAATACAGGTATATAAAAAATTAAAAAAATTTTAATCTTTGATTGTCCCCCCCCCCCCTCTCCCCTCCCTCAACTTTATTTTTTTGCTTTGATCATGCCCTCCAATCCTTTTATTGGCATTTGAAGGAAATTTGTGAATACTGCGGGTTTGTTTCATTATGAAACAAAAATTTCCTCAAAAATATACTTCACAATTAATCCTGAGAAATTAGAAAATTGCCGGTTTTGATTGTTGACTGTTAAAAATTGGTATATAAATGTGAACATAAATATTCTCATTTTAAAAATAAAATGAGCTTTAATTCCAAAAATCTTAATAAAATTTCTGATAAAATAATTGAAATAAAACCCTCCAAAAATAATGAAAATATTAAATGCGATAGGAAAATAAATTCCAGTAAAGACGGAGAGGATTGTGATGAGGTATTTAATTTTGGTGTTAAATCGAGAAATCAACACAAAATCTCGGTCACTGGAATCGAAACTTTTAGAGTTATTACTCTCGATTGATGGGGTCTGAAAAGATATTTGGGTTGTGAATTTATCTTCTCACAAGGGAACATTTTGAACTGTAGTCAAAAATTTCGGATTTTCTTTTGCACGATCGTGTAGAGCAAGGTCGATAACCTATTGCCAGTTTTTGGCTTTTTTGGCCCTGACCCCCATTCGAAAATTTTCCTGTGCAAGTTAAACTAATCTAAAATTTCCTTCAAAAATACTAAAAATCTTGGAAATTTTATAAAAAATACATATTTAACAGAAACTCGGATCTTCATTCACTTCTAGTATCGAAATATGTCAACAACAAATTTTAGCAATACTTGGAGATATACCTTTAGATACTATTTCTACTGCCAGACTGGTTAGTATTTAATGAAAAAAATTTAAACAAAAAATTTTTTTACTAAAAGATTACGGCGATGATTATATCTACAGGAGAATATTATTCCTCCTCCTCTTCTTCATTTCCTCATGAAGAAAAAAGTAATTGGGATATGCTTTTAAGTGGACCAAATGTCACTTCAACAGCCATGCCTTATGATGGGGCTATTTTTGTAAATGCTATTCGAGCTATGGTTCGGGAAAAAAATTTTTTCTGAAAATTATTTTAAAAAAATTTCAAGTCTCCAACATTGGATTGGTCAGAAGTTCTCCAAACATTGGATAATCAACATTTTTTTATCAAATCAAAAAATGCTTTACAATTACTTATGATTATTTTAATAACGGGAATTGCCCCAAATCCTTTCCCTATCGGACTAATTTATCGATTATGGGCTGGAAATAAAGGTGGACAACTTTCTTTGCTCAGCCAAATTATTCATCATCCGGATGTGGTAATTAACTAGATTTGATAGTTTATGAGGAATTTATTATCTTTTTCATATACCCCGATGTCGTGGATTCTCACTAACAATCCCCTATTAAGTACCTCTCCTTCAAAGATTTCACTTATACTAACATTTATTGCTTAACTCTCTAGGCTATCCTGGCATCTAGATTATTCTTTTACCACCTATTTTTTATCTATATATCCTGCCTGGATTAACTATGTCTTAGAAATATTTCTGGGTAATCCTGCAGAATCTGGGAGACACCTTAAAAACATCTTAAAAATTATTATTTTTTTCTCAGAATAATTTTATATAGGTAATCGACCATGCTGGACACGAATCTGAGTTTAGAATTCGTTTATTTCGAACCCCGGACTTGATTTCGACCAAGTCGAAATTCGGGATAAAAATTCGGTATTAAAAATTTAGGGCTATTCTGATACGCGTATTCGAGCTGAGTCGAATGCCACCAAAATTATCGCGATCCGACTAAATAGGGCCGAGTTACAGACCCCCGAAATTTGAAAATTTTTGGGGTCAAAAAATCGAAAATCCAAATAATAGCTCATTCGAGAGAACTCGGCGAGCTGAGTCGAATGACACTAAAATCAACTCGATTGTATGATTCTGAACAACCAACGGAATCTTCGGTGGAAAAACTTGGCATATACTAAAGCGCCCCCAAATCAAGTATATGATAAAAATCATAGATGAAATGTCACATTTGACAAAATCTGATATCAGATTCGTGACCAGCATGGTCGATTACCTATATAAAATTATTTTCAGAAAAAAATAATAATTTTTAAGATGTTTTTAAGGTGTCTCCCAGATTCTGCAGGATTACCTATTTCTGACTACTACTAAGTAATCCAATACTAAAATTTAAGGATAAAATACATCCTCCTTCTCTTTCCCTCATCCCTCCCCAAAATTTATTTACCATTCCCAAGTTATTGTAAAAGATAGGAAGATTTTAGATAAACAGTTAAATTTTTTAAAAATAATTTTTTCTTACTTTTTCCGTTCTACGTTCTCGACTATCCACACCATCCTGTTGGAAATTTGGGATGTTTAAAAGTCTTTCCAGACGAATCAAACAGAGCTGTGGGGATGTGGAAATCTCTGGATTTAGTTGAAATTATATTTCGATTGGGGGATATTCCGGCTTTGAGTAATCAAGTATTGACTTTATTGAGAAGAAGGTTTTTTGTTTAGATTTTGTGTTGATAATATGTTTTTAATTTTCAGTCCAGGACCGATGGCATTATGTCCAGATTTGCTCTTTCTTGGTGTTTTGCAAATAAGTGTATGTATTTAAGTATCAGAATTTTAAACTATAGATGTATTTAACAAATAAAAATAATAAAAAAAACACAAAGTATTGATAGAAGAGGAACGCTATTTTAATTCTCTAACAGGAAAATTCTGATTTAAGAAGTTCTTTATTTTTTTCATAATTTCTGATTTTTTGATTAATAAAAATCAGAATTTTTTCCTCAGTCAGAATTCTCTCCTCAATTCTTCAAAATTTTATCAAAATAATTTCCAAATTTATTCAGATGCCAATGACTCAATTTCGTGTTCATGTACTTAAATACCTCGTATCAGTTTTATTATCTGGCCATTCAAATGCCGTCCCAGTATTTCAATTTGCTTGGAATTTCGAAAATCATCGTGTCCAAATGCGTCAAATTTTGTTTGGTTCAATGGCCGCTTATTATTCACAAAATCCGGAAGACCAAAGCCGTTTAACACGAATTTTGGAAATTACACACGAATTGAAAGGGCTGAGTGAATTGTTGAGTATAAATCAATTCCCGTTTGTTATTGACATGGCTATTTTGGCTGCGAGAAGGGATTTTTTGAAATTGGATAAATTTATTGAAGATAAATTAACTGAACACGGTGAGAAGGAAGGAAGAAATGAATTATTTTGGGAGTAGAAAATACGAATTAATTAGTTAAATTATTGTCCTGGGTTAGAGGAAGAATTTTTGTTTTAGGGATACTCTAGCTGAACAGAGGCAATCCTGTTTAAGCAATCCCGATACTAATTGTGAAAAATTCTGTTCGTTATTCTCATTTCTTCAAAGCCTTTCTTTTCCTCTTCAATTAAGGAAAAGAAGATTCCTCTTCCTCTTACAAACTCTCTCCAATTGGAACCTCTTCATTCCCATTCCATTCCTTCCTTGTAGACCCTCTTATCTCCTTTTTGATTTTAGAAATTTGTTAATTTCTCCGCCTTGGGAATGAATTACCTCCTAGAAACTCTCTCCAACTGGAACCATCCTTCTCCCGCGTAATACTTATTCCTAACTAAAATCAGAAACAAATAAATCAACACACCTTTATATATAGGAGAACGATTTGCACAAGATTTGTGTCAAGCTATGAGAAGGCGATGTCCCGGTCTTGGAACTAACAATCCATTATCAACAGAAAACTTCCAATTAATATTCTCAGCATTACAACCAAGAGCAACTGCTTGGCCAATAATAGCCACAGAATTAACACAATTAATTGGATTGCTTAGAAGCAAGGCAAAAAACAAATTTATTCATTTTTCAAAATATTAAATAAATTTTTAAGGCTATTCCAAGGACAGGTACTTCATCAACATCTTCAACTTCAACGTCTTTCATGGGAGGAGGAGCTCTTCCATTTATGCCTATTAAAATGAATGAAGGAAGGACATCTGCAGGAACACCAGTTATTGGATCTGGGGCAGCAGGAGCAGGAGGAGGGCATATTGGAACTCCAAATACCCCAACATCAAATCCTTTTACTCTTTTCCAACAAAGAGATCAAATTATGCGCAATTTACGTTCAACACCTGGAAATGAATTTCGAAGTCCCGACTTTCGAAATTTGTCACATTTACACAGTGGATCTCCTAGCCATGGAAATGTTGATTTTGGAGGTCTGATTGCTGTAAAAATTTAAAACAAAAAATAAGTAACTTAATTCCAAAAAAATCACAACAATACTGTCAAAGCTTTAAAAAATCGCTTGAAAAATCATTCCAATACATAGAATTGGCATTCTGACAATTTAAATTTGGACATTTTGTCCTTTCCAATTTAAATTTTTTTCTCCATTTTTTTTTTCATTTTTGTTTGTTTTCGATATTTTTAAGCGGTACTTTTTAAGAAATTTTAAATTAATTATGTATGACTTTACTTAAAAACTCAAATGCTACAACCAACAAATCAATACCTGACTTATTTAGATGACTTGAGCACTGTTGTGTTTGCTGAGGAAATTCAGGAAGAAGCAAATTCCTATTTTCAACAAGTCTTTTCTTTTTTAGTTCAAATTTATTGATTATTTTAATTTAAAGATTTATGCTCCAAATGGACGGATGTCTGTTGCAGAATTTATTTCAAAGCTTAAATCGTTCAAGATCTCCGCTAATCCTCGGGATAGGGTAAATTATATATTTCTGTTAAAGTTTTGTCTGCGATTGGTTAGAATGTCTGAAACCCTAACGTTGATCGTTTTTTGATGGATTTCCTGTCTCTGTTACTATAAAATATTCTTGTTGTTTAGACTCTCTCCAATTGTAGACAAAACTTACGGACTTCAGTCAAACTCGCTTATGTTCTTTTATTTTAGGAGCTTCTCCTCTGTGTTATAAAAAATCTGTTTGACGAATACAGATTCTTCCGCGAGTATCCTGAAAGGGAATTGCGAACAACGGCAGAAGTCTATGGAGGCATTATAAGGGAAGAGATTGTTGAGTAAGTTTCTTTAAATATTTTTCTTTTCAAATTTAAATTAGTTATAGACAAATTCAATTTGCTACGGCTGTTCGGCGTGTTATTGAATCATTAAATGATGAACCTGGAAGTATGCTTTGGACTTTTGGAATTATTGCTTTAAATAGCTGTCGAGCAATTCTTCATAAATATCCAAAATTTTGTGAGATGGTTGTTGCTCTTGAAAGTTTTAATCGCTTTCCTTCTGGACTCAAAGACTATTTGACGTTTGGAGTTAAAAGTCAACTTCCTCCAACACACAGTGGTGACAGAGGGGATATTACTTGGACATCTGGACAATCCTTTATTCCGACTGGAGGAATGATACAATCTTCTCCCTTCAATATTCCAATGATTGGCTCGACACAACCTTTGTCAATTCCGCCAAATATTGGAGGGATGAAGTTTTCTGCTCCAAGAGGACTTAATGCGGTAAGAAGATCTCTTAAATTTTTAAAACCTGATTAATCCATCCTTTTAATTTCAGGGAAATTCCATGTTAAACGTCACCAATGTCGACATTCTTGTTAGTGCAACTGAGAGAGATGGTACACAAGTCAAACAACCTCCACAAGTTGTCTTTGAGAAAGTTGCTTTTACTTGCAACAATTTGTGTACTAATAATCTCATGGAAAAGGTTTTTTCCTTTATAAAAATTTTGTGCTTTTTCCTTAACAAACTATCAAAATTTATTTCCTCTTACTTTTCGTGTTCACAACGTTCCCAAATTCTACAATCCTTCCTTGATATACTAATCATAAAACATTTTCAGACTCAAGAAATCAACGAACTCGTAAAGGAAGGTGGCGAAGACTTCAACAAATGGTTTGCCCAATATCTGGTTATGAAGCGTGTAACTGTCGAGCAAAACTTCCAACCTCTCTACAATTCTTTTTTAATGCTAATAAACAACGAGACTTTGGATGAATTTATTCGTAAAGAGACTTTTCGAAATATTGATATTCTTCTAAAAAGCGACAAACGCCAAGCTGTTTCTAATTTTGGTGATCGTCAATTACTTAAAAATCTTGGACATTGGCTTGGAATAATTACTATAGGAAGAGATCAACCAGTTTTGGCTAGAAATTTGGATTTGAAGTATTTGTTGATTGAAGCTTTCTATAAAGGACAACAAGAATTGCTTTATATTATTCCATTCGTGGTTAAATGTTTGAATGCGAGCGCTAAGAGCACGGTTTAATTTTATTTTATTAAAATTAAGGGACGTGGTTCCTAAGTTAGGATTTTGCTTCTTTTAACAATCCTTTCCAATATCCTGTTTTCTCGGGGTCTATGTCCTATTTCCCCATACATATTTGATATATTTTTAAGGGAATTTTATAACTCTTTTTCGACATTTTATCTAGTTATTAAATCGTTTTGCAGATTTTTGGACCTCGGTGTGCTTGGATCTATTCTCTTCTCAAAGTGCTTGTCGAAATTCACAACGAACCGGACCTTAAACTCAACTTAAAATTTGAAATTGAAGTTTTATGCAAAGACCTCAGTATTGACTTACGAAGCGTTGAAGTTGGGAATTATTTGAAGGAATCTAGCAGACTGGTTAGATTAAAAAAATTTAACACTAACAAGGAACCATCGTTTACTGTGACTGCGAATTTGATATATTTTTTGGTACCATTCGATAGAGGATCCTCGACTTAGTATCGTGGCGCTATCCGTTTTCTTGCAAAATTAGTTTGGGCCGAGTTATGGCCGTTCAAAGTTAGACGCTAGAGTCTGAAGTTATTGGGTAAATAAACATTTTCTCTCTTATTTTTCATCCTCAAAGAACCAAGCCACGCCCCTTCTCTTTATTTATAGTGTCTGAATTTTTCTCCCTTATTTTTTTCTTCGCGCCTCTTGCATTCTTTTTTCTTCTTTGTAAGACAATGTGAGGAAAGCAGAGAGAGTGGAAAAAAGTAACAGCGCGCTTCTTTTAGCTTTTTTCATTATACTCAACCACTCCCATGGAATGAAACTTTGAACGGCCATAACTCGGCCCAAACTAATTTTGCAAGAAAACGGATAACGCCACGATACTAAGTCGAGAATCCTCTATCGAATGGTACCAAAAAATATACCAAATTCGCAGTCACAGTAAACGATGGTTCCTTGTAAGTTTAATTATTTTTATTTTTAGCCAAAACTTTTACCTGTCAAACCAGATGGTCTTTCGCCCGTTCCATCTTCTTCTATGGGACCACTTCAACAGGCTTTCCATTCAGGAATGTCCATGTTTGGTGGAGTAAATAGGCCTGGTTCTGCTTCAGAAATGCTCTCGAATTTAAATATCTCGGCTACTGGTGGAAGAGATTCAGCATTTTCTGCATCGCCTGCCTTTTCTTCACAACAAGCTTTGCAATTGCCTTCAAGAAGTTCTGTTCAAACTCCGGCAATTCCAGCTTTCAATTATGCTGATTTGAACATTTTTACTCAATCAGGTTTTTAATTAAGATTGAAAGTACTAGTAAGATTCATCCTTTATTATTTATTATCCTTGCACTTAAACTGAATTCTTTTATAGAATTAATTTTAGTAGTCGTAGAAATTAATGCTTATTTTTAAATTTTTAATGCATTTATTCTGTTAGGTCTTTTGCAAAATACAACAATTCCACAGCATCTTATTCTTTTCCAAATGCATCCAAATTTGAAGTATCTCTGCAAGAATGCAATTCTACATGCAATTAAAGAACTTATTGGTTTGTTTTATTTTTATAACTTTTATAATTTTCCTTTAAACAATCAGGTGGAATTGCCGATCGTGCAATTAGCGTTGCAATAACTGCCACAGAACATGTCTGCCGTAAAGACTTTTGCCTCGATCCATCAGAGCAAAACATTCGTCGTGCAGCTCATCAAATGATGCGTGCAATGACTGCAGGAATGGCAGCAATTACATGTCGAGAACCATTGGCAACAACAATGCTTGGAATGCTTAAACAATCACTTTGTAATTCTATAGGAAATATTCTAACTGGAAGTGATCAAGCAAAAATGATTGACGAGACAGCAATTGCTGTAACAGAAGCAAATATTACTTTGGCAACAAATTTCATTGTCAAAAGTTCTTGCGAGAAGGCAGTTATTGAAATTGAAAAACGTTTGGATTCTGAATTTGCTGCACGTAGATTGGCTATGAAAGAAGGTAGAACATTCCAAAGTGGGGCTGAATTGACGGCTGTTTTGGAGAAAGTTCCTGAAATGATTCGAATTCATCAAGGAGTTACAACAGAATCGAATATTAAAATTTATGACGACTTTTCTGCGTATGAATTTTTTAAATTACTAAAACATTTCTAATCCTTTACTTTTTTAGAAAGATTTGTGGTTTCAAGCCTCTCGTTCCTGAAGAGCGTTTTATCGAGTTCACACGTCGTGGTCAAATGACAACTCCAGCAGCTGGTAGTGGTCCAAGTCGAACACCAACAAATGCTTTCTCTACTCCATTTGTTCCAGCTACAAGTATTTCATCATTACCCGATGGTCGTCCTCCTACTGCAATTACTTTGCCAAATATGCTTCCTTCGCATCCATCGCAATTGCAACATCCAACAGCAATTATGGGTGGTGATAGAATGCAAATGAATTCAAATTCTCTATTTCCTGATGAAAATACTTTTAACTCTGCAAATCTTGGATTAAGAAAAATGAATGAAGATCAAATATTGCAAAGCAAAGTAGAGACTATTTTGAGGGAATGGATTACTATTTGCTATACTCCAATGGCACAACGTGATCCTCAACATGCTTTGGCATGTATTGTTCAAATGGTTTGTTTTAATTTTTATACTTATATTTTTTGGTAAATTGAATTGAACACTGGGAATAGAGTTAGGCACAAAAGAATATTATTAAGTTTAATAAATTTTTGGACATTTTCTTCTGATAAATCTTTTGTTGGGGGATTCTTGAATAATTTTTTAAATTTTATAGATGCATGACAATGGAGTATTAGCAACTGATGAAATGATTACAAAATTCTTCAAGATTTGTGCTGATATTTGCTTTGACGTTTCCTATCGTCTTCTCAAAAATGATTGTATTGGACAATCAACAGTTGTTCGTCAACGTTGTTATTATACTTTGGATGCCTTTACTAAATTAACTTGGTTTTTCTTTTAAAATTTTAAAATAATTTTAATAAAAGCAAACTTTAGTTTAATGGTTAAGTACAGTGATGGACAACATCATTCAACAAAAGTTAATTTACTCAAAAAGGTTTTGAATATTCTGAGCAGCGCTGTCCACAAAGACCATGAACAACGAAAATTCGATTTTAATGGGATGCCGTTCCATCGAATTTTAATTATCATGTTTAATGAATTGACAGCTCCAGATCCTGTTTTGGATCCAATCCAGTGGCACATTCTTGAGGCTTTCGGGTATTTTGACTTTTAAATAATTAGTTAACTGTCCAATAAATTACAAAATAATTTTTCTGACTTTTTTGGCATTAACAGGGGTGATTGTTTTTCCATGAGATTTTTTCTTGAAAACTATTGTGGAAATAATCTCACATATTTTTAGACAAACACTTTTCTTACTCCAACCTCGTCGTGTGCCTGGATTTGCTTTTCATTGGCTTGATATTATTGGACATCGAAACTTCATTGGACGATTGCTTGCTGATTCTTTTGATTTGGGTCGAACTGGTGCTATGTATACTCAATTAATTCTCTGCCATCTTAAATTCTTGGCACTTTTTCTTCGCAACGTTCAACTTCCAAAACCTATTTCTTTTATTTACAAAGGAACTTTGAGGGTTTTGTTGGTTATTCTGCATGACTTTCCAGGTATTTTTTTGTTTTTAATCTTGAGTCCTAATATTCAAAAGATACGGGAAGATTCTTTTGCCTTTTCCATTTCTTAGTTTCTATTTCCACACAGTGAAGATAAATTTATTATTTTTAATTTCAGAAATTCTTTGTGAGTATCACTATGTTCTCTGCGATGCAATTCCACCAAATTGTGTGCAGCTGCGCAATTTGATTTTAAGTGCATATCCAAGAGATATGAGACTTCCAGATCCTTTTGCAGAGAATTTTTCGAAGGTTTTTTTTTTAAATATTTTTAAAAAATTTCCTTTTTTTAGATTGAAAACTTTCCAGAAATGAGTACAAATCCAAAAACACACAAAGAAATTAACAATATAATTTCTCAAGATTTGCGTAAACGTTTGGATGATTATTTAGAGACTCGTTCTTCAATTAGCTTTTTGTCTGACTTACCAACATTTCTTGAAACATCATTACAACAACAACCATCGTCATCATCACCTAGTCAAAAATATAATATTAGTGTTGTTAACGCTGTTGTTATGTATGTTGGTGTTAAAGCTATTGATTCTATTAATGAAAAGAAACAACAAAAAATTTCTATGGAAAGTATTGCACATACTGCTTTTATGGATATTTTTCAGAATTTGGCTGTTTCTCTTTGCACTGAAGGTTTTTTTTGAAAGTTGTTTTTAAAATATATTTGAACTGAAAAAACGGGCTGGTACTGATTCCTAGGGAATCCAAAAATTTTTCTTTTCTTGAAACACCAAAAATTAACTTAAAATTTAGGTAAATATTTGCTCTTCAATGCCATTGCCAACCAATTGCGATATCCAAACTCGCATACTCATTACTTTAGTTGTACAATGCTTTACCTCTTTTTGGAGGCAAATTCTGAACAAATTCAAGAACAAATTACTCGGTAAGAAATTTATATATTCTGTTTATTTGGGAGAATGATCCAGTCCGAGAATGTCCTTTAAATTTAAAAACATTTTTTTGTTTTAACTTGTTTAACTTCTTTACCATTTTTGAGGTTTTCCAAAGTTTTTTGCTCCTTTCACTTCTCGTTTCTGTTATTTTTATTTTTTAAATTTCAGAATTTTATTTGAACGTCTCGTAGCACTTCGACCACATCCTTGGGGTCTTCTCATAACTTTTATTGAGCTCATAAGAAACCCGCGTTACAATTTTTGGAAACATGATTTTGTCCGTTGTGCACCAGAAATCGAACGGTTTATGTGGGTGAATGGAAAATATAACCTAATTTTTTTATTTTTTAGTTTGTTTATGAGTGTTGCTAATTCTTGTAGTGTTTGTTCTATTCCAACAGAACAACAATCTAATGGAACTTGAATATAATGATGTGAGGTTATTAGAAAAATATTTTTGGGAGAAAATTTAAAAAAAGAGAAAAGAAAATTATTTGTAAGGGTTAGTTAATTTTAATAATGAAATTTTAAATATTATTTTTTGTTTAATTTTATAAGGACAATTCATTTAAAAGAGATAATTTAACCGAAAAAATTAGAAACAAACTGTCGGTTGTGGGATGATTTTTTTTGAAATTTCGAGCTTCAAAAAATTTTCTTTAAATTTTTTGGTGATTCTCTCCTTTAAGTGAATTGTCTTTATAAAAGGTTTAATATATCTATATTCGTTTCACATTTGCCATTTTTATGTTTTTATTAATTTTGTTTTGATTATCGACACACAACCAACTACATATTTAACTTGTTTTCTTTTCCACACTCCCGGGTAATTATTAATTACTATTATATTATTTGGATTTTTTAAAAACACTCATTTTTGTTGTTCTCTCTCTATATATGTATCCTCTCTTAATTTTTTTTTGATTTTAAATAAATGTGTTTAATTTTTAAAAAGATATTGAGTGTATTCATTTTAATTGAAAGCTTAGTTCTTTCTCTTATTAATACATGTTAGTGTTGGTGAACCCAAAAAACATTAATTTAAGCGTTTGTATCTTCTTTTAGATTGAAGCCTTGACAGCATTTTGGAGAAAAGGAAAATTCGAGCATTCCCACATCCCCCTCCCTATACAGCAAGCCCAGCCTACGCCGCTAATAAAAGTTTCCAAAACGGCTTGTTTTCAACACAGCTAGAATATGGTTGTTTTTAGCTTATGAGGATTAGGATTCGGTAAATGATTATTTCGGTTTTCTGTATTACCGAAATTAAAAAATCGAGTTTTAAATCCCAACTTAGCGGATTTAAAGTTGGACCCGAATTTTGTGGATCCACCTTGAGTTTCATCGACTTTTGAAAGTTCAAAACGCCTGCGGCACTAAAATTGCACAATAATTGCGCTTGTTTTCAAATTTTTTAGTTTATTTTTAATCAAAACAATTTTCTTGATAAACAATAAAAGGGAATTTAACGACTGGTAATTTTAATAAAGTTTTGCTTCCATCAAATTCTTCAATCATTTTAGCAATTATTTCTCTGATCCAAAGTAAAGAATTAATTTGTAAAGATTGTGAAGTTAAACGTTCTTTTTTAAGAGGTTTTCCGTTTTCTGTCTTCTTTCTTTGTAAAATTTGAAATACAAGAAACCCTCTTTCATTTCGAAATAAATTTAATGAAATATCATAAATATTTGCATTTATTTCTTCAAAAGCTAATTTTTTGTTTACATCTGTTAAATTAAAAATAATAATATAGGTATTAATCAGGGTTCGGATCGAGAAAATGTCAAGTGTAAGTACAAAAAGTTCAAATTGGAAGTACACAGGGGGAAAAATTTTCAAAATGTAAGTACGCTAAAAAATTTTTCAAAAACCTTTTTTAGTGCCGAAACTGCTAAAAAGTCTTCCATTTTTTGCGCCGCAGGCGAAAATTTTGAGAATTTCGGGGGTCCTTAAGCCAGATTTCTTCCATTTTTTGCGCCGCAGGCGAAAATTTTGAGAATTTCGGGGGTCCATAAGCCAGATTTCTTCCATTTTTTGCGCCGCAGGCGAAAATTTTGGAATTTTTAATGTTAAATTTAATTTTTTAACCAAAAAGTCTATTTGTAAGTACGTACTTACAAATAAGTACATTTTTAATTTTGGAAGTACGAAGGTCGATTTGTAAGTACTGTACTTCCAAAATAAGTACGAATCCGAATCCTGGTATTAATAGTGTTAGGGGTTTTCTTGATTCAACTTTTCCAGAACAGAATTGCTAATTTAAAACAGATCCAAAAATTTTCGGTTTTGTTAATCGAAGGACTCGATTCAGGCTGAGAAAATTTTCGATTGTGGCACTAAAATCGAAATCCTCCGTTGCCTGGATTCCAAGGGTGTATCCAGGCGGGCTTTCGCCTGCGAGAGTTCCATTATACGACGATTTTTCAATTTCAGTTAATCGAAGATGGTGAAATCGACAATCCTACTCTTAAACTTTCCCCAAAATATATTTTCGAATATTTTGGAACAATTTGGGGCTTAATTAATTGTGGATAACTTACTTGAGAGATCAAAAACCCGTTCCCCATCACAAGCAATAATAATTTTATCCAAAGCCTTAACAAAATTAAAAGCATCTGGCAATAACAATTTAGGTAAATATAAATCTCTCCATTGACTATCATTTTGTAATCTATAAACATTCTTTATTTGAATAGTTCTGTTGCCCGACACTCCTTCTCTCAATTCAATTTTTATTTTATTATTTTCCCCAAGTTTCAATTCATCTGAAGCCAAAGTTGTCCCTCCTAAAAATTTAAAAAAATTAATATATTTGTGGATATTATTTAAAGATTTTGGAGGTGAAAATTATGAGAAGTGAAGGGGGTTGTAGGTGGAAAAAAATTCATTTTGTTGATATTTTCCCTCACAAAATTTTTCATTTTCCCCCAGCTCAAGAAGGGAAGCGGCTCCAGCTCAGAACTGATATTTTTTACTGATACATTTTCATCTGTCCCGTTTTTAATAATAAAAAATAAAAAACCTTTTGGATTTACAACATCTATTTGTTCTATAAATTCATTAGATTCAAAGTTCTATAAAATAAAAAAAAGTAGAAAATATAAAATATTTAAAACCTTTAAATCAACCCTTAATTCTTTTAATTTTTCACTTCCATCAAATTCTTCAAGTATTTTAACAAATATTTTTCGAATCCAAAGTAAGGAATTAATTGGGATAAAAATTGAATTTATTTTATTTTCTGACTTTAATTTTTTAATTAATTTAAATCCAAGTTGGCCTTTCTCATTTCGAAATAAAATAAGAGAAATATCATAAAAATCGGTAATTATTTCTTCAAATGCTAATTTTTTGTTTAAATCTAAAATTATTAAAATAATTTTAAATAAAAATATTTAGAGAAATTCCCGAGTTTTTTTTTACAAAAATCAAGATTTCGACCGTTTTGGGTAATACCGAGGCTGCTCCCCTCCCCTTTTTTCTGTTCTAGTTTTTTCATTTTCTATGACAAATTAAATCCATTAGAAAGAGCTCTTCGAGCCAAGTCGAAAGGCTCGAAAAAAAGAAAGTCATATCGTAAATTATATGTCAAGCAAAAAGCCCAAAATGGTCAGGGAAACAGAAAAAAGGGGACGCCAGCCGAAGAATTACCAATTGCTCATTAGAATTTTGACAGAGGAGAAGACGTTATATTATTATTATAAAAAAGGGGGGGGCAGCCTTGGTATTACCCAGTTTCAGAAAAAAACTTTTTATATTTTTTATTCCCCAAAAAACCTTACTAAATTCATCAAAAATCTTTTCCCCATTACAAGCAATAATAATTCTATCCAAAGCTCTAACAAATTTGTAAGCATCAGTTGGCATTAATAAATTAGGTAAACGTAAATATTTCCATTCAGAATTTTCTGTTTTAAACATTCTTGCAAAACTAATTGTTCTTTTGCCAGATTTCCCTTGTATTAATGAAATTTGAATTATATTATTTTCTCCAAGCTGTAATTCTTCTTGAATTAAACAAGCTTCTATTGACCCTAAAAATTAAAAAAGTTATTCTATAAATTTGCGGACAAAGATTTGCGGACAAATCTTTAATTGAAAATTCCAATCTACAAACTTTAATGGCATTTTGGAATTAAAAAATATTTTTTTATTTTGTTTTAATAAAGGGTAGAGGATAGATACATGTAGGGTTACCAAAATGGCCCGACTCGGACCGAAAGATCTAGTCGGGCCTATATGTTTGGCACGAAGACTCGTACGGCCCGACTCGATAAAAACAAGCCCGAAAAAAATGCCTCTACCATCGGCCCAACTCGAAAACGGCAATCTTAGTTACACGGTCTTTACAATTAACAAAAAATTTATTTATAAAAACTTTAAAAATACCTTTATATTTTATACCAACATTTGCTTGATTTATAACTTCATTACTAGATTCAATTATCTATAATTTAACAAAAAATAAAAATTAAATAAAGAAAAAACCTCAAAAGAAGACGAATTTCTATTATAACTAGATAATTTAACAAAACAAAAAGTTAAAGCTCTAAAATTAGATTGTCGATAAAAATAAGAACTAAATAATCTATTTAATTTTAACATTTTTTATTCTAGAAATTAAATATAATTAAAAAGGAATGAAAAATGAGACCGAAAAACTCTAAAAGGGGATTGGAATAGGGAATACTCATTTCTTCGAAAATAGCAGATTCGAACCGAAATCTCTGGATCCCCAGCCATTAGAACAAAAGAAAAATAATTAAAATTTTAATCAACTTTTTTAAATAAACATCAAATGTATTAATGAAGACATTCAATATTTTTCTAAAATTAAACACATTTATCTTTATATAAAATCAAAAAAATTCAAGAAAATAAAAATTCTTAAATAAGAGATTTTTTGATTTTTAGGTGTAGGCTACTTATCAATTTTCAAATGGTTTGTGCAAATTATGTAATGTTTTTTATATGTAGTGTTTTTATACCAACAAAACATTGGAGAATCTTTTGCAGGGTTTTTTTAGAAAATATAATCCATAATTTGGACACAATTAGATAGCCGACTAATCTACACCTAAAAACAATAAAATCTGGTATCAACATGACGATATTCCTCTCATTAGGGGGTTAAAATTGTTTCACGCAGCCAACCTATCGTTTATCGAAAGAAAATGCGCTCAGGGTATTCTTAAAATTCTCCGTTGTGGAAAACCTCTTCAGAAAAATTTAAAAGAAGCATCATACAAGAAAGCATTGGAGAATCTCTCGAAGGTTAACAATTATTAACAATTTTTATTTTTTTTAACTTGGTCAGTTATTTAAATGGCAATAAGGAAGGAAAAATGTTTTTAATTAGGAAAGAAATGGGGCAGGACAAAGGAGATGAAAAGGAGAGAGGGTAATCAACTTCAAAACTACCAAGTTAAAAAAAAATAAAAATTGTTAATAATTGTTAACCTTCGAGAGATTCTCCAATGCTTTCTTGTATGATGCTTCTTTTAAATTTTTCTGAAGAGGTTTTCCACAACGGAGAATTTTAAGAATACCCTGAGCGCATTTTCTTTCGATAAACGATAGGTTGGCTGCGTGAAACAATTTTAACCCCCTAATGAGAGGAATATCGTCATGTTGATACCAGATTTTATTGTTTTTAGGTGTAGATTAGTCGGCTATCTAATTGTGTCCAAATTATGGATTATATTTTCTAAAAAAACCCTGCAAAAGATTCTCCAATGTTTTGTTGGTATAAAAACACTACATATAAAAACATTACATAATTTGCACAAACCATTTGAAAATTGATAAGTAGCCTACACCTGAAAATAGAAAACTCTTAAAATTTTAAAATTAAATAAAGGTTTTACAAAATTAATTCATAAATATACTCTTATGTTAGTCTTTAAAAATATCTTCTATAATTTAAAATAATTTAAATCTTCGCGCATTCAAAGAAATAAGCCGCAAACATTTTCATTCCATTTATGTAATTGTAGACATCCAATTTTTCATTCTAAAAAATTTTTATTAAAAAAATTTAATTTAAAAAAACCTGTGAATGTGCCATATCATCAGAACGTCCCATAGGCAAAAGCATAACATTCTTTCCAGTAATATTCTTTAAAAAAATGTTTTTTTTTAAATTTTCTTTTAAATTAAAAAAAACTTGGAATGTCAAAGTAACAGGAATACTTCCACCTTCTCTAGTAAAATCAGGCTCAACTCCATAAACTTTAAACAAAAAAATCAAAAATAAAAATCACTTTTCGAGAAACCTTTTTTAACAGCATTAGCCCCAGCCTTATAATGTGCATGTCTAAAATCACCCAACCAAGCCAAAGCACCGCCGCTAGGAATTACTCTAAACAAAAAATATTTTTTGTAAAACTTTTTTAAATTTACCTAATTTTGTTGGCAGTATTTCTTTCAGCAAAGATTTTAGTCAAATGAGCAATAACAACTTTATCAACTTCAGCTGGAAACATATCTGGCACGAGTCTATAAAAATTAGAATCTTCTATGAATTATATTTTCACTAACCGAATGCTGAATTTGCCAATAACTTTAGCGGGTATAACAGTTTTTGTTCCTTTCCCATAGAAAGCCCCCTCAATACCTAAAAAATTATTTTTAAATAAAAAATTGTCTCAAAACCTACCGTGAACAGAAAGTGAAGGTTGACGCCATCTACGCATTAAAATTTCTTTTGGATTTGTTGAAGTTAACTTCCCAACTCCAATATCCTTTTGAAATGCCTCCTAAGAGTGGATGTTTTTAAATTAATAAAATAAATCTCCGACCATGTCAAATGATGTAATCTTGTCATAAAGCTAAAGAAAAGAGAAAAATTTTTTAAAAACACTTATTTGTTTATTTGAGTACAATTAATTGGGAATATTGCTTTCCTCAACATAATCCCCTCTTTTAGGTCTCACTTCCTGTCAAGGAACAATGAAAATAGGCGTGGCCTATGTAGGCGCGACCTATTGACAAGGTAGAATCTCCCCTCGTACAATTAATTGCCCACCAATTAATTGTACGATTAATTGGGTTTAATTGTCTACCTCAGATTCTTCTTTTGTCAATTCTGCCACCATCTTATCCAACCCACTACAAAATACTTTTTTAATTTTTAGAAATATACACTAAATACTTTATAAGAATATTGCCATTATTATCAGTTAATTGACTCAAAATCCAGCAAAGGTCAATCATTGGTTCGTGTCTTAAAAATTAATTTAAATTTGTACTCTAGTATTAACTTGAGTATTTCTCGGTTTTGGTATTTTTTGGTTATTTCCGGACAAATTCTATAGAAATTTACTAAATTCTCAAACTGAACAACACTACGAGACTGCAAAAAATCTTAAGGCGATAACCGAGAAGTACTCAAATTTATAATTAAAAAACAAACATTGCTCCTCCATAAGTCCCAGAATGTAAATCTTGTTTTGGTGAAGTAACCTCTACTTGATAAGAACAGATTCCTCTTTAATTAAATTAAAAATAAGAAAAAATTATTTTAAAAAATTATTAAAAGTTTAGTAACGGAGTAAGATCTCCTGATGTAGATTTTTAATAACCCTTATATATTCTAAATGAGTTCCCTATCTCTAGTATAGACCGTTGATTTGCTTATTAGTAAACTAACAAAAATTCTATATTATCTAAAATTCTATTTTATCAAATTAAATTAATTTTTTAAAAATTAAAAATCAGATAAATACCTAAGTCCATAAGTAATACACGGTTTTTCCTTTCCAAGCCAATAATTATCAGAAATACAAGTAAAGTCAACATCTTCCAAAAATTCTTTTTTATATTTATTCAGAATTGTGTCTAATCCCAACGACCCACTTTCCTCCATTCCCTCAAAACAAAACTGAAAAAATAAATTCTCTTCAATTCAAAAAAATTAAAAAAAAACTTTTAAATTAATCGGAATTTCAATTCCCAATTTTTGTAAACTTTCAATAACATTAAGCCATCCAAGTACTGGACCCTTATCGTCAGTAGAACCTCGTCCAAATAATTTCCCATCAATTTCGGTTAATTTAAATGGCTCGGTATTCCTAAAAAAGAAAAATATTTTTTAAAAAAATTTTGTTTTATTTGATTTTTGTTTCTTTCCTTCTTTTTTTCCTTTAAATAAAGTATCAAAACTTAATTTATTAAAAGTAGTATTTATGACCGATTTATGTATTTTTGTATGAATATGGAGAGAATAATAAAAGCATTTGAGCACCACAGGTAAAAATTAACAAATCATAAACAACCCTACTTATTGTTAAAAGTATTTATTTCCGCCTATTTTGCTTTGTCAAAATAGTTAAAATAAAATCTGACAATTATAGCTTTAATTGGGAAGTTTAGATTTTGAAAATAAGGTAGCACCCCGTCCCCCGACGAATTTTTAGGCAAAACCCCGAAGCCTCAACCACAACAAACCCCGACGATCCCGCCTCCAAAGGCTCGGGGTGCTACCCTATTTAAAAACAAAGAAGTTCTGGTTCAAATCCCTTTACATAAAATTTAAAAATTTTATTTTTAATTTACCATCCATCATCAAAATTGGCTGGTTGAACATCCAAATGCCCATAAATAAGCAAAGTCTTCTTATTTTTGTCCTTCCCCAATGTCCCAAAAAGAACTGGAGGAAGGGGAATTGTTGTTCCGTCAGGCAATGTTTGGGTACTGTTTTCGATTTGTTTACAAGAAATTCCAAGTTTTGTCATCATCTTTTAAAAAATTTGTTTAAATTTAAAAGAAATTAAAAAAACTTTTTCAGTCCATTCAATCATCCTAAAAAAGAAAAAAAATATTTTAAAAATTATTTTTGTAAAATTCTCTTCTTACTTAAAAACATCCTGTCGGTGTTCAGCAGTTGCAGAAACACTTGGAATTGCAACAGCCTCACGTAAACGTTCAATCCATAAATTCTTGTTTGATTCGATATATCTATATTAAATAAATTTTTTGAATTTTTTTTGAACTAGAGAGTAGAGATTGGTAAAATCACATTTGCAGGATCCTTATCAGGATTGGGTTTTACAATTTCGCACAGGACAGGATCCTACAGGATCAATCCTGAAAATCCTGCCAATCCTGTTATTTTTTTCAGGATCCTGTTCAGGATTTCGGGATTTCCATTTCTCTCAATATTTAAATTTAAAAAATATTTTTTATGAAAATAAACATTTACTTGAATATATTATCACAAATTTTATCCTCAGCAGACATTTTTATTTTTAATTTTTTTTAGTAAAATAAATAAATTGTGTTAGTTAATTCTAAATAATATAATAAATGATAAAAATTAGGTACCTAAAATGTTTTGCAAAAACGAGTAAATATATTTAAATGATAAAAATATTTGGTAAATTATTTACTTTTAAATATTTTGTGGAAGGGAATAAATAAAAAGATAAGAAAAATTAATTAAAAAAAGATAATTTTACAAAAATATTTTTAAATAAAATTTTTGAGCCATTTTCTCTGATAAATAAAGTAATGTGTATAATTGAAATAAAATATAAATAAATTGTTTTTGATTATGGAATGGGGTTAATTGGTTAATGAATCAAAGAATAAAAATAAATAGAGCAATGAAGTAGAAAAAAATATTTTTTTAATTTTTGAATTGGAAAAACCTGGTAAAGGAGGGTAGGGGACGATTCAGTATCGCCGATTCAGTATCGCCAATTCAGTATCGCCGATTCAGTATTGGCCGATTCAGTATTCGGGCTTTTTGGCCATAACTTTTTGCTCGATCAATATTGTAGGTATTGTTATATATGATTTGATAGGCCTCGGGGTGCTGCATCTTTTTCATAATTGGACTTACATGATCTGACTCTACAAGAAGTTATCACTGATAAACGACGTCACAGGCATAAAAAATCGGTTTTCACGCTGTAACTTTTTTTGAGATCATCAGATCAGATCGGGCCAATTATGAAAAAGATGTCGAATCTCGAGACCTTTCGAATGATATGAGAATTATTCAAATCGGTCGAATATCAGGAAAGTTATGGCCATATACTGAATCGGCGATACTGAATCGGCGATACTGAATCGTCCTTAACCGGGTAAAGGACGATTAAGTATCCGGGTAAAAGGGGACGATTCAGTATTCGTAGGATAAAATACCCTTAAGTAATTTTCACGCGTGCATCAGCCGGCTGAAAATACTGTGTGTCTATAAAATCGAAAAGTAAACAAAGCAGACTATTTTATCTTTAAATTTGTTCGAAAATTAAAAAGTAAATTGATAATACATTTTATGTTAAAAATTAGTCTAAAACAAATAAACTTTTTGCTGAAATACCGATTAAAGGAAGAAACTAGTTAAAGGAGGCGATCAAACAAGTAATATTCCATTACTTACCCTTTTGTACTTACCCTTTTGAATATTCAAAGGTTATATATCAGGGCTCTCATCGACAAAATGCCACTCAAAAGTATCAAAATCTTGATAAAAAAGTATATAGGGAGAAAATTTCCAAATTTAAAGTATACTCAAAATTAAATTGGAAAATATTTGTTCGTGCTCAAATCTTTTATATTTCTCTCTTAAATGAATCTTTTCTAATAATTTCTTGCTTCCATTGGGCATTTTGTGCATTTCAACGCATGACATGTCAAAATTCGCTGATACAAGAAATAAAGCCCTGACAGTCTTAACCTCAAGCTTTCGTCCATTTTCAGCGCCGCAGGCGAAAATTTTTTGAAATTTGGAGCCCAAGTAGTCAGATTTCTCCCATTTTCAGCGCCGCAGGCGAAAATTTTTTGAAATTTGGAGCCCAAGAAGCCAGATTTCTTTCTTTTTCAGCGCCGCAGGCGAAAATTTTGATAATTTCGAAGGCCCAAGGCTAAAAAAATTCACTTTTTTGCCCAATCCCTTCCCCAATTTCATTTTCAATCCAAAATGTTGATTTTAAAGTATATACTTTCAATAAAGTATAAATTCAATTTCTTAAGTATGGAGGTCGGTTTCAAAGTATAATACTTTCAAATAAAGCACGAATGAGAGCCCTGTTATATATATTATGAATATTCTCGACGATTTCATTCAAAATATCTAAATGATGACTGGAGAATTTTTTGTCTTGGATTTAATATTTCAATTTTATTAATTTTTCATCTTTTTTTCGTTAATTTTTTTTCACTTTTTTTTAGAAAATCTTTCAATATTTTTAAAATGGAAGTTGATACACCAGTAGATCTTGATGCTACTATTCCAAGTGAAATAGAGACACTTATTGGTGAAGATGATTATTTGACATTAAAGAAATTGGAGAATAAATTGGCACATTTGGATGTTATGGAATTTGTAAGGGTTTCTTTAATATTATAGAAAATATTTAGAGATTGTTTTTTGTTGTTTTCTGTTTAATTATTCTGTAAAAATTTTATTTTTTTAGTATCTCAAAAAGGATATGCGTAATTTGGAGAAGGAATTGGTTCATGCACAGGAAGAGGTTTTTTGAAATTTTTAAATTATTTTTGCTTTAATTTAAAGGTTAAACGTATTCAATCTGTTCCTTTAATTATTGGCCAATTTCTCGAAGCTGTTGATTATGATCATGCAATTGTTAGCTCAACTACAGGTTTTTTCGTTAAAGATTTTTATTGAAATTTTTTGTTACTTATAATTAACATGGCTTGAGTAAAGCCCCTTAAAGAATAAATTCTCATTTTCCAATTCCTTCACATTTATTTTTATTTACTAGAAAAATGAAATTTGTCTTTAACCTTGCCAAGTATAGACTTGGTACCTGTATTTTTTTACATTTTTTGACTCCTATTTTCTGAATTACAAATTCCCCACCTCAAAGAATTTAGAAACAAAACTTATTTTTCTATATTCTCAAAAATAATTATTTTAATTTAATTATTAGGTTCAAGTTATTTTGTTCGTGTTCTTTCAATTCTCGATCGTGAATTGTTAAAGCCTGGGTGTAGCGTTGCTTTACATAAATATAGCAATGCTTTGGTTGATGTTCTTCCACCAGAATCTGATTCTTCTATTCAAATGCTTCGTCCAGATGAAAAGCCTGACGTTTCTTATTCGGATATTGGTGGACTGGATACTCAAAAGCAAGAAGTGCGAGAAGCTGTGGAACTTCCTCTCACCAATCGTGAACTTTATGAACAGGTTTGGGAGAATTTTAAAAATGTTATTTTTTGTATCTGGTTTTTCATGTATTCACTATTTTTTAAAAATCGCATAAGAGTGATTTTTGTAGCGCCAAATATACTTTTATAAAAAATAAAAAAAATATTATAATTAATTTAAAAATTTTCCAAATTCAGATTGGAATCGACCCTCCTCGTGGCGTTCTCCTTTTTGGGCCTCCAGGATGTGGAAAAACAATGCTTGCTAAAGCTGTAGCTCATCATACAAAAGCTTCGTTTATAAAAGTCGTTGGAAGTGAATTTGTTCAAAAATATTTGGGAGAAGGCCCTCGAATGGTTCGGGATGTTTTTCGTTTGGCAAAAGAAAATAGTCCTTGCATTATTTTTATCGATGAAATTGATGCAATTGCCACAAGACGTTTTGATGCACAGACTGGGGCTGATAGAGAAGTACAACGGATTTTGTTGGAATTATTAAATCAAATGGATGGATTTGATCAAAATACAAATGTTAAGGTAGAAAAAATAAACAAAATTTATTTCTTAAATTTCATCCCCTTTTTCGGCAAATTTTAATTTAGTGGAAATTCTTGTCTGAATTTTTTCCTATTTTTTAAAACATTTTCTCTTGTTTTCAATAAAAAGTTTAAAAATATTGTTATTTAGAAATGAAAACATTTTAAAAGGTTATAATGGCAACAAATCGACAAGACACCCTCGATCCAGCATTACTTCGTCCGGGCAGATTGGATAGAAAAATTGAGTTTCCAATGCCTGATCGTCGACAGAAACGTCTAGTTTTTTCGACTGTGACAGCCAAAATGAATTTAAGTGATGAAATTGATCTTGAAGATTTTGTTTCCCGTCCAGATAAAATTTCGTGTGCTGAAATTGCTTCTATTTGTCAAGAGGTTTTTTAATTTATAAATTATCTCCTGAAATTTCTAGGGTGGAGGGGAAAAATTGTCGAAACGGGGGATTTGGTTAATTTTGGAAATTAATTCTCCCTCGGTGAATTAAATTCTTTGTTTTGTCGGCATTTCTTAAATAAAAGTAAAAATAAAAAGCCCCGTATTGTTTTTCCATGTTTTGGCTCCAAAATTATTCTCCGAAAAAGAGCTTAATTTTAAATAATATTTTTCAAAACTTTAAAGGCAGGAATGTATGCTGTTAGAGAGAATCGCTACATGGTCCTTAGCAAAGATTTTAACAAGGCATATAAACAAGTGGTCAAGAAGGACAGTGATACTTTTGACTTTTACAAATAAAAAATATTTTGTGCGGATTTTAAAGAAAATTGTGTCAATCTTTTATTTAAATAAATGGAGGTAATTATTTATTAGAATTGAAAAAAGGAATTGAAAATTCTGTTTTTAAGCATAAAAAAGTGTTGTTGGAGACCAGTTAATTTTTCCCTGTGGCAGATAGAAAAGAATAAGAACTTTTGAGCCGCCACAAGGAAGAATTAACCGATCGCCAACAACCTTAAGTAAAAAATTAATAAGACCGTAAATTTGTCAGGTAAGTCCTCTGTTCGTGTAAAATTCTATTTCCTAACCAACAAGAATTAAAAATACATTTTCTGCATTGAAAAACATCAAATTTTTCGGTGGTCGATTTTCGTTCAATTTGCATAACCAAACGGTCAAAACACCTTTTATCTTTTACAGTAACAGACCCAGCAATATTTTCGCCTGCATGTAGGCCAAAATGACTAAAAAAAATTTTTTGTAAAATTTTTTGGTAAAAATTATACCCAACACAACTTCTTTCGGGTATTTGAGTGTAAAAATCCCAATAGCCAAGTCCTGTCGCTCTTCTCCTTTTTGAAGAAAATTTTAACAAAATATTAATTTTTTACCTGTAGAGATTAAACCAAGCATGGTCTTGTCTTATTGTTAACTATTAATTTAAAATTAATTGGTTATTTTATTGAAATTATTTTTAAAATAATTGGGAATTTTATACTTTAATAGAAAACTTTCTAAATTTTTATTAAATTTACCGTTCCTATTCTATACCAGCCTCTAAAAATTAAAAAAATATTTCAACTTTTTATTTTAAATTTACCTAGGCAATTTTGTATCAATTCCATTTTCTTCCGTAAATGTTGGAGTGGGAATGTGGGTTTCACAAGTTACAGAACTAATTTTAATTTTTTTTGAATTTATTTAAAAAGATACCCGCAAGTAACTTCATTTGATTCTCTTAATTAAAAGATATTTAAATTAAAAAAAAATAGGGAGAGAATTCTTTGAATCTTTAAATTAATTTACCTGTAATATGTGCAGTAAACATTCCTTAATTTTATTTTATTTAAAAATTAATTTTAAAAAAACAAACTCTGCTTTGATTAAATCAAAACTTTTTAAAATTAAAAGACAAATAAAAATAGTAATAATCAAAGTCATTAAAAGAAAAAAGAAATTGATTTATTTTATTTGGAAGTATACTACATCTTCCTTTAAATATTTTTGAAGGTTTCCTATTTCTTCCATTATAATTCAAATTGGAAAGAGAAATAACCTTGAAATGTATGAAATTAAAGGCAGAAAACAAAAATTAAATTCATTTAATTTTTTAACAAAATGGGGGGTTTAATAAAAAAATTAAATAATTTTTATAAGAAAAATAAACAGCCGTGATTGAAATTAAGATTAAATTACCTAATTACTCTCGGACCTCAATTGCTTGGGAAAATTTTAATTTCTAAATTTAATTGGAAAAAACTGATATAAATGTGAGGCTAAACATCTAACAATTTATTGTATACGGAGGAGTAAAACGACACCCGATAGAAAAGGGGGAGAAGAATATACTTGGTTGTTGTACTGTGTCGACTGGTACTATAGCACAAGAACAACGAAAACAATCATTTTAAATAAATTTTCAAACAAAATATTTAAAAAATAACAATTAAAAAATAAACAAATTTTTAATTTCTCTAAATAATTTATTAAATTCTTCATCTTCACATAATTCACAATTTTCTCCAAATTCTTTTTCAAAAAATCCAATAATTGGTTTTATTCTTAATTTTAATTGAGAATTTATCTGAATTTCTTCTAATTTTTATTTATTTATTTATTTACACCACTAGGGTGTGACAGTCAAAAATAAAACAATTTAAAGTGAAATTACGAAAAATAAAAATGCAAATAAAAAAAATGTCCTTAAAATAAAAATCAAAGCAGCTTAGTAAATAAAATTATATCATTTGTCATTTAAGATATTGGAAATATCCAACTGTGCAAGAAGTTTAGAAAACATTTTGGGTGTATTTTTTCTAATTTCTATAGGAATTAGTGAATAAATTCTAGCAGTTCGAACAAAAAAGGAGTTGTACCGAATCATGGTTGAACAACGTGTTGGTTGTATTTTATATTTTTCGCCCCTAGTTTTTGTTTGTTTTATGATATAAGAATTATTATGGTTAATTTTAATTTTCCCAAATATATTTTGATGAAATAGCTTTAAATCAGCTTTAAGTCTTCGACTTTCAAGGGATTCTACTTTAAAATGTTGTAAAAGTGTTTTGTATGGTGGAATCTCTTCTATTTTTACCTTTGTGATTCTTTTGTAAACAAATCTTAAATATCGTTTTTGTATGTTTTCTATTAATTTAATGTTTTTCTTAGTTAAAGAATTCCAAACCGGTGACCCAAATTCTATAATTGACCTTACGTATATATTAAATGCTTCTATAAGAATTTTAGGATCTTGTGATTTTAGAGATTTAATTAATGCATAGCAGTTTCTATTGGCCCTTAGAGATATTGTTTGAATATGTTTATTAAACTTGAATTTAGAAGTGAAGAAAATTCCGAGATCCCTATTCTTGTCTTCATTACTAATCTGGAATATTTTGTGGTTTCCTATTGAGTATTGTAATTTAGGGTTTGATTTACCTATATATAATACTGAGCATTTATTTAATGATATGTTGAGACCGTTGATGTTACAATATTGAATAAATTTATTAATAAATAATTGTAAAGAATTGTTAGATAAATCGGTTTTTGTTAGAATTTGGTAGGCTTTGATGTCATCGGCAAATAATTTTATTTTTATTTCAGGAGTGTAACAGAATGTTGGTAAGTCCGATAAGTATATATTAAAAAGGAGCGGACCTAAGATAGATCCTTGCGGAACTCCACTAGTAATAGAGAATTGTTCAGAATATTCATTTCCTATTTTAACAACAGATTTTCTGTTGTGTAAGTAATTAGAGATCCATTTTAAGAGTGATGTTTCAATTCCTATTACTTTTAGTTTTGTTAGAAGACGTTCATGGGGTATAGAATCAAAGGCTTTAGCTAGATCGAAATAAACTATGTTTATTAAATTTTTATTATCCAATGCAAATGATATATCATCTTGAACCTCAATTAGTTGGGTAGTGACGGATTTGTTTGGTCTGAATCCATGTTGACAATCTGGTAATATACCATTTTGTTCAACATAAATTGATATATGGTTTGCAATAATTTGTTCAATTATTTTTGTGATTGAACATAGTAATGAAATTGGGCGAAATTCTTCTATTTTGGGTATCTTTAATGTTTTTGGTATTGGTATTATTATACTTTGCTTCCATATTTCAGGAAGTGTTGAAGTCATTAATGAATAAGAAAAAATATAATATAAAGGATAATAAAGACTTTTAGCACATTTTTTAAGGAATATACATGGTATTGAGTCATAAGAAGAGTTAGTTTTTTCAGGTAGCTTAGAAAGAAGATCAAAGATTTGAAGTTCATTTATGATTACGGTTTGACATGTATTTTGATTTGTTATAGAGTTTAGATCTGCATTGTCTAATGAATTTTTATTAAATACAGAACTAAATTGGGTACTTAGAATTTGTGCTATTTTATTATCAGCGTATACTAATTGATTATTATTATCCAAAATTGAAGTTATTTTCCTGTTTTTGGATTTAAGAAATGAAGAGATGTATGAGAATTTTTGACTGATAGTTTGTGTTTTATGCTTTTCTCTATTTTTTAAAAATTTGTTAGTTTCAGAATCTATTCTTTTTGATACATATGAGATTTTACGTGTTAGCTCTGGCGTGGATTTTTGTTTCCACAGATTTTTTAGATATAATGTCATTTTTTCAATGTGTTCGGGTTTTTTGAGATTGTTAGATTTTACTTTAGATTCGGGAACAAAGGAACAAATAACATTATGTATAATCGATTGGAAAGTGAAATATAGTTGATTTATGTCAGAGCATTGTGTGAACACTAGATTCCAGTTTATAGTTGAGAAATATGCATTAATTATTTCATAGTTAGCTTTACGAAAGTTAGGAAATTTATATGGATTATCTTTGTGGTTGTTAGTGGAAGAGATTCCAAATTCTATTGTATTGTGGTCCGAGTTACTTATTGGTGGATTAATAGTTATTGTTTTTATTAGATCCTCTTTATTAGTTAATAGTAAGTCTAATATATTTACTCCTCTAGTGGGTTTATCAATTTTTTGTTTTAGTCCTAAACTTTGAATATATTCTAAAAATAATGTTTCTTTGGTATTTTTGGTTTGAGTACTATAATTCTCCCAATCGATATTGGGAAGGTTAAAGTCCCCTAATAAGATAAGTGGGTAGGATACAGCAGATATATCATACAAGATTTGCAAGATAGTTTTAAAATCCTTAATGGTTTCTTTAGTGATTGATCTATAAATTAAAATAATACGAATTTTTTCATCTGGAGTTAATAAATCTATACAAGATATCTCAGATAAAGTTTGGGGGATTTCTATTTTAATGAATGGTATTTTATTTGATATAAATAAGCAAGTTCCTCCACCCCTACCTTTAACCCTATCGGTTCTGATAATATTATATGGGGTACCATGTAGTAAAAGGTTATCATCAACTATATCAGTCAACCATGATTCAGTTACCCCTATTAGCTTATAACGGTTTTCTAATAACAAAAAGTGTAAATTTGACAATTTGTTTTTCAAACTTCTTGAATTAAAATATAAAAAATTAATAGTATTTAATTTATTTAATTTTTTTTTAAAAGTCAGATTTTTTTATTTTTTCTAAAAATGTGAACCTCCGATCTTAGAATTACCGCATCTCCATAAACAATCCAGTCCAATTGCGGGTTTTCCATCCTCTTCCTTTTGCACTCTTCGATCAGTTCCCTTCGTCGTTGTAATTGTTGTGGTGTCATTGATTCACGCATATTGATTTGGGGAAAAGATTTCTTGCCATTTGTTTTCCATTTGTTGAGAAGATCATGCTTAAATTTTCTTGATGGTAAAACAATTTTTAAAAGACGGGCATGACCATTGTTGGGTGGGTTAGACTGACGTCCCATACGGTAAAAAAACCTGGGTGCGCACTCAACCCCCACCGAGTCGAGTAGACTTGTTATTGCATTGGAGTCATCGGCCATTTTTTCTGATGGAAGTTTTTTTGTTGATTCCGTCAAACCAGTCACTACAACACTTCTTTCACGCTCTAACTCCTCTGCTGAAATTGTGTTTGATTTTGCTGCCCCTGAAAAATATCCATATGGTTGCTTTGTTTGTTGTTGTTCTTTAAGTGAATCGATTGATTTACTGAGTAGGTCAAATTGTTCTGTCAGGGTTTTAATAAAGTTTAATAAAATTGGAGTTTGCTCTGTTGTCAGAGTTGGAATAAAAGTATTGATTGTTGTTAGTGTTGTTTTCACCAAACTGACTTGACAATCAATAAGAGAATTGAGAGAATATGAATTTTCGTTGTTGTTGCTATTATTGGAGAGAGGCGAAAAATTGGCCTCTGTTGCTGTCCGTTTTGCAGGAATTTTATTTGCAGACATTTTTCCATCAATTTCCATTTTTTTTTTTTTTAAACCTTAATACTCGAACTTGGTGACAGCCAAAATGAACTGTGACAGCCAAAATGAATTTAAGTGATGAAATTGATCTTGAAGATTTTGTTTCCCGTCCAGATAAAATCTCGTGTGCTGAAATTGCTTCTATTTGTCAAGAGGTTTTTTAATTTATAAATTATCTCCTGAAATTTATTGGGTGGTGGCGAAAGTCGAAACTAAGGATTTGGTTAAATATTGTAAATTAATTCCCCCTCGGGGAAGTCGATTTTTTGTTTTGTCGGTACAAATAAAAGTAAAAATAAAACCCGAATTGTTTTCTCATGTTTGAACTCAAATCTCATTCCCGGTTTTATTCCGAAAAAGAACTTAATTCTAAATAATAATTTTTTCAAAACTTTAAAGGCAGGAATGTATGCTGTTAGAGAGAATCGCTACATGGTCCTTAGCAAAGATTTTAACAAGGCATATAAACAAGTGGTCAAGAAGGACAGTGATACTTTTGACTTTTACAAATAATATTTTTAAAAAAATATTTTGTGTGCGGATTTTAAAGAAAAATGTGTCAATTTTTTATTTAAATAAATGGAGGTAATTAATTATTAGAGTTGAAAAAAGGAAGAAAATATTATTGAGATGAGTGTGTTTATTTTTTTGAAAAGACCGGTTAATTTTTCCATGTGGCAGCTCAAAAAGAAAAGAAAAGCTTATGAGCCGCCACAAGGAAAAACTAACCGGCCTCCAACAACCTTAAGTAAAAAAATTAATAAGACCGTAAATTTGTCAGATAAGTTCTTTGTTCGTGTAAAATTCTATTTCCTAACCAACAAGAATTAAAAATACATTTTCTGCATTGAAAAACATCAAATTTTTCAGTGGTTGATTTTCGTTCAATTTGCATAACCAAACGGTCAAAACACCTTTTATCTTTTACAGTAACAGACCCAGCAATATTTTCGCCTGCATGTAGGCCAAAATGACTAAAAAAAATTTTTTGTAAAATTTTTTGGTAAAAATTATACCCAACACAACTTCTTTCGGGTATTTGAGTGTAAAAATCCCAATAGCCAAGTCCTGTCGCTCTTCTCCTTTTTGAAGAAAATTTTAACAAAATATTAATTTTTTACCTGTAGAGATTAAACCAAGCATGGTCTTGTCTTATTGTTAACTATTAATTTAAAATTAATTGGTTATTTTATTGAAATTATTTTTAAAATAATTGGGAATTTTATACTTTAATAGAAAACTTTCTAAATTTTTATTAAATTTACCGTTCCTATTCTATACCAGCCTCTAAAAATTAAAAAAATATTTCAACTTTTTATTTTAAATTTACCTAGGCAATTTTGTATCAATTCCATTTTCTTCCGTAAATGTTGGAGTGGGAATGTGGGTTTCACAAGTTACAGAACTAATTTTAATTTTTTTTGAATTTATTTAAAAAGATACCCGCAAGTAACTTCATTTGATTCTCTTAATTAAAAGATATTTAAATTAAAAAAAAATAGGGAGAGAATTCTTTGAATCTTTAAATTAATTTACCTGTAATATGTGCAGTAAACATTCCTTAATTTTATTTTATTTAAAAATTAATTTTAAAAAAACAAACTCTGCTTTGATTAAATCAAAACTTTTTAAAATTAAAAGACAAATAAAAATAGTAATAATCAAAGTCATTAAAAGAAAAAAGAAATTGATTTATTTTATTTGGAAGTATACTACATCTTCCTTTAAATATTTTTGAAGGTTTCCTATTTCTTCCATTATAATTCAAATTGGAAAGAGAAATAACCTTGAAATGTATGAAATTAAAGGCAGAAAACAAAAATTAAATTCATTTAATTTTTTAACAAAATGGGGGGTTTAATAAAAAAATTAAATAATTTTTATAAGAAAAATAAACAGCCGTGATTGAAATTAAGATTAAATTACCTAATTACTCTCGGACCTCAATTGCTTGGGAAAATTTTAATTTCTAAATTTAATTGGAAAAAACTGATATAAATGTGAGGCTAAACATCTAACAATTTATTGTATACGGAGGAGTAAAACGACACCCGATAGAAAAGGGGGAGAAGAATATACTTGGTTGTTGTACTGTGTCGACTGGTACTATAGCACAAGAACAACGAAAACAATCATTTTAAATAAATTTTCAAACAAAATATTTAAAAAATAACAATTAAAAAATAAACAAATTTTTAATTTCTCTAAATAATTTATTAAATTCTTCATCTTCACATAATTCACAATTTTCTCCAAATTCTTTTTCAAAAAATCCAATAATTGGTTTTATTCTTAATTTTAATTGAGAATTTATCTGAATTTCTTCTAATTTTTGTATTTTCCAAAACAATTTAAATTCATTAATTAATTCCAAAAATTGATTTAATAAATCTTTGTAATTTTTAAAAATCTAAAAATAAAAATTTTTTTCTCAAAAAAAATTAAAGAAATACCTTTCCTATAGTAATTCTATCAAATTCTTTTTTAAAAGCTTTCTCAAGTAAATTAACAAAAATTGTCCATTGTGTAATATCCTCCCCATTTTCCGGCTTTTTTAAAAATGCGTGAAGACGTTGTAACTAAAAAACAATTAATTAAAAGTATTCTAAAAAATTTAGAACAGATTTTTTTTAATTTTAGAGAGAAAGCTCTTCTTGTAGTAAAACTAGCAAGGAATTTTCCCAAGTTAAGAAGAGGGGCTGAGTTGGAGAGCTCCAAGGACTAATCTCATCAAATCTTTTGGTATTTTCTGGGAAGGGGGGAGGGGTAAGTCTGTATTTGAATAAATATTGGATATTTTTGGAATGGGATTTCTCTTGATGAAGAAATGTTTTGGAACCATACCCCAACTTTGCAACACCAAGAAAAATACAATTTTTTTTTTGATTGGACGCATAACCTAGGCCAGCACCAATTAATCATAAATCTTGTCAGTCATTTCTTCCTAGTATTTTTTTATTAAATTATGATTAAGGAAAATAATTAAAATTTAATTTTTTGGACCTATTTAATTCTCTAAAATTGTGCAAAACTTCCATTATTATCCATATAGATTCCAAAATATTTTATCAATCAAAAACAAATCTCCAACCTTTCCACCAAAAGACTGTCTCGAACTTGCACGTGCCAAAACCTTCAAAAGTGATTTCTTCATTCCTTCCAATTTTTCTTTATTTTGTTCATTTAATATTTCAATCGACATAATTTCTAGAGGGCATTCATCGATTTTTAAATTTTTGTCCAAATCCATTAATTTTTCCAAAGCAGATATTCCACTCTCATAATCCCCAATATCAACAGAAATTAAAAGAAAATTTGTCCAAAGATAAGTATTTTCCCAACTTAATTTTAAGGCTTCCTTAAAAATTGAAAAAAAAATTTAAAATTTTAAAAAATACAAAAATACTTGTAAAATTTTGTGTGCTCGATGTTTTTGATTTAAATGAATATATGAAGCTGCTAAAAGAATTTTTTTAATAATTTGTATATTCAAATTAAAATCAAAAAATTTACCCAAATTATTCCAAGCTTCAAAATGTTCAGGTTCAATATTTACACAACGATGAAAAGCTTTTACAGAAGTCTAAACAATTTTAAAATAAAAAAATTTTGATCGAATTAACCTGAAAATTGCCGGATTTCATTGCAGAATAACCATAATTAAAATAAATACCAGGCTAAAAATAGAAATTAATTAAAATGAAATAAAGGTACTTTATGGATATGTCACCCCCCCTACTATTTTGAGTCTCAGAGTTTTCCTTATACGTAGAAAATGGTCAGAGATTATTTTCTTCTCCATGTCAATCATTTTTCTTTCTTCTAGCAAAATAAGTGAAATGGGGTAAATGTAGAAACGAAATGAGTGAAATGTAAGTACAAAATATGTGAAAAGGCAAAATAAAAAAGCAAAATACTTGAAGAAGGAAAAAAATGATTGACATGGAGAAGAAAATAATCTCTGACCATTTTCTACGTTTAAGGAAAACTCTGAGACTCAAAATAGGAGGGGGGTGACATATCCATAAAGTACCGAAATAAATAACAAAAAACAAACAAAAATACCTGTAATGGTTGGATATCCAACGATCTTTCAAAATGTTTCATTGCTTCAGGAAAATTTTTTCGTTTTAACATTAAATTTCCTAATGATGCCCTAGCAAGTGCATTTCCATCTTCGGAAACCTAAAAAGAATTTTAGACAGAATTTTTTTGTGGAGACAAAAATTGAGAATATTTTTCTTTCGTTAACATTTTACATTTTTCAAACAAATATCTAAATAAAATTTCTCTCAAGAACCCCACCCCCCCTCCCCTTCCCAACACCTCCAAACAGATATAAAATTAAAAAAAACAAACAAACTTCAATAGCTTTTAAATAAAAACATTCTTCATTTGTAATATTTCCAAGAAGACAATAATAAAAAGGATCTTCTCCTTTTTCTTCCAAAAGTTTTTTAATTAAAATTTCGGCCTTTTCAGATTGTCCAGAATTTAAATAACATTTGACAACATCTTCCCAATAATTTAATTTTTCAAATATTCTAATAGCCTCAGAAAAACATCCGAGCGAAAGTAAAATTTCTGCATGTAATTTACTTACTTTCCAAAATGGAAGAGGAGAAGAAACAAAAATTAAATTGAGTCGTTCTGATTCTATAGACTGTGAAAAGTTTAAAAGAAATTTGTAATTTTTAAATATTTTGAATTTTTAAGTTCGGAGGGTCTCATAACGTTAAAACGATGAAATATCAAACCCCCAAAAACCGTTGAATGTCAAACTGGATTTTCTAGTGGGTTTGACATTTCTAAGAATTTAATTACAAAAATTCTGGTTTTAATTTTTAGTGAAAATTCTGATTTAATTAAAGAACACCCAGTAAAAGTTTATATAAATATTGTCCAGAAGAAAACTCTCGACTCCCTTCAACTTTTCCCTTTCTAAAACAAAAATTCTGAATTCCAAGTCCAAATCTAAAATAATTTTCTTTTACTAAAAAATTAACCTCATTTTTAACATTTTCATTCAAAATATTAGCTAATATTTCCATTTGAGAACAAGCCCTTTCAATTCTTCTAGAATTTTTTGCTTCTAATTTAGAACGTTCAATTAATGCTCTCATTTGTAAAGACCAAAAAGGACGTTGATCTATTACCTAAATTTTTAATTAAAAATCTCTTAAATTAAACAAAACTTCTTCCAAAAAGGCCATACAAGTTTCATCTTCAATTTGTTTTTCAATTTTATTTCCTTTCCTTTCCAATAATGCACTAACCAAAATACAAGCAATTTGGTGTGAATTAATTTTTTGTATTTTATTTTTGGGTTTTTCATCAAATAAAATTCTTTCTAAAAGTGTATCATCCCCATTTTTTGTATTTTGAATTATTTCTGTTGGTTCTTCTATTTTTTGATTGGTAGTAGAAGTTATTTCAAACTAAAATTTGAAATTTGTCAAGTAAAAGGGAGTAAAAAATGAGAAGGAAAAGTGTGGATATTTTAAAAATAAAAATATTTGTAAATTAAAACAAACTTCGACAAAAAGTTGGGGAACACTTTTCTCTTGAAATTGAGTTCTTTTTCCTAAAAATATAATTTATTACAGGGTTCGTATGGAGAAAAAGTAAAGTTAAAGTGCTTCAATGAAAATCAGAGAATATCCAGGGACGGAGTTTTTTAAATATCCAAAGACCAGCCGAAATCTTTTTTTGGATTTTAAAAATCAAATAAGACAGAATTCACATCTAATACTAATTTCGTTTTCACAGTACGTACTATTAAAGCATCTATATTTGATGCTATTAAAGCATCAAATACAAACCCTAATTCAATATAATTTTCTTTAAAAATTAAATAAATTATTTACCTAAAGCTCCACCTAATTGTAATTGTTTAAATCCGGCAAGTTTAATTGCTTCTTCCAAACATTTCTTTGAAGAGGAAAATTCAAAAAAATTTAAAAGAGAAAGTGCCCTTTCCAAAAGAAATTCTATTTGAAGATTTTTGGAAGTTGAAGAAGAAATTTTAAATAATAAATTGGACTAAAGATTAAAAAAAAACAATTAAAAATTAATTTAAAATTAACCAATTCATTCATTTGTTTAAATAAATCAATCTGTTTGTCAAACAAAATATTTGACCAAATATTTAAAAAACGATATTTCCATAAAAGATGTTCAAAAGATGAATTCCAAGAAGCAGGTAAGTGACGAAAGGCTTCTTTTGCTGCAAACAAATGTTCAATAAAACTAACAATAAGAAAATTTAGAATTTAAATTAAAAAATATTTTTTACTAGTGAGGGAACTCAAGGGAGTATCCAGAAGGTGAATTTCGAGGGGCATAACACGCGATTTCTAAAAATTCTGATTTTTCTTTTTCAGCGACACACGCGAAAATTTTTTGACAACGATTACAAACTATGAGTTGCGTACGCGGAAAAAAACCACTTCTTTTAACATTTTTTTCCTTAATCAACCCCTAGAATAATTCAAATTAAATAACAAACCGGGCCCCATCAAACGGTTTATTCAATCCAAAAGATAGTTCATTAAAAGAAACTTTCTTCAATTCCTCAAGCGATTCAAACCCTTCCAGAAGGTTTTTACCGACATCAGGTTGACCTAAAAATTATTTTTGGAATTAAAAAAAAATTAAAAAATAAACGTTCAAATCCAGCAAAGTTAGCCCCAACAAAAATTAATAAATGAGAAACTGCACAATTAAATAAATCATCCTCTTTTAAATTTTTAATTTGTTGACGTAAAAGAATTAAAAATTCATTTTTATTTTGCATTATAAAGGAAGGTATTTTTATTAAAAACTATTTAAATTAAAAAAATATTAAAATTGAATAAAAAATTTATAAAAAAATTAATATATTTTAAATTCCAAACATTTATTAAAATTTAAAAAAATAAAAGAAAATATGTAAAGTTGTACATCTATAGAATATGCTTTTAAATATGAGTCTTAAAGAATACATTGGAGCAGAATAAGACGAAAAATAATAACCAGGGATTTGAATGGATAAAAGTGTTTTTAACACAGAAATATTTTTTTTTGTAATTTATTGTTTAATAAAAAACTTTTTATTTTTTATTAAAGTTAGAGGGAAAAATCATAGGCGCCGGTCTAGTTTATGCATCCAAACAACAAAAAATTGGATTCTTCTTGGTAAATCAAAGTTGGGGTATAGTTCCAAAACATTTCTTCATTTTTGAGACCTAATTGTAAGCCCACTGGATTAGACGCATAGAAGTTCATTGGATGCATAAACTAAACCAGCGCCAAATCCCCTTTTATATGTACGAAAATAAAATGACTAAAATTTCCCAAAATTAATTTAAAATTCAAATAAATTCCATTTAATACCCCCATTTTAAATAATTTTTGTCTACGCCTATAACTAGAATATTTAACTAAAAATAAACTTTTAAAATTCGATAGAATATTTGAGTAAATTTTTCTCAATTAAATGCAAACAAAAAATTTCATTTTTTAAAACCTTTCAAAATTGGATAAATCTGTTAAAAATAAAAATTGTAAAATAAAAAAATATTTAAAGAAAAACCTGATTAAAAGCCTCGTCAATATCCTTTTTATATTTTGCCCCAGTTATAACTACCTTTCCGCTAACAAAAATAAGTAAAACAACACGAGGCTTAAATTAATTTTTTAAAAAATAAATTTAAAAAGATTAATTAAAAACATACTTTAACCATTCGATAAATTAACCCAGGAAATAATTCAGGCTCGTAAGTACTGAATTGGGCGTGGGTAATACAAAGGCCTGAATTAAAAAAATAAATAAAATTATATTTACAAAAAATAATTAAAGATTTATGAAAAATACTGCTTTTTGGGGGTATTTTAGAAGATCAAAATCAAGGGGAATAATTTAATAAAGAAAATTTTGATTAAATTAATGAAATACTGTTATCTAAAATTGAAAATTTATTATTTTTAGGGTTATGGCTTTTGAGTCGGGCCGACGTCGAGTCATTTTTCGGGCCTCATTTTTATCGGGCCGGCCCGACCGAGTCTTTTTCGGGTCAAAATTTGATGCCCGACTCGATCTTTCGGACCGGTCCGGGTCCCCAACCCTAATTATTTTGATTCTCTGGTTTATTGAAAGAAAATTCTGGTTTAAGACTTGTTAGAAATCTTGTTAAGAATCCATTAGAAATTAGATTTTCAACATTCCCCAATAAAATTTTAATTTTTATTTAATTCTTATCAATTAAATATAAACCTTCCAATTGTATAGGAAATTTAACATCACAAGACCCAACCATATTTTGAACTTTAAATTCAGTAAATTTTGCATTGAATCCCAATTTTTGAACAATTCTTGCATATTTTCTAGCCGCCAAACGGCTCATTTCTTCTGATCTAAATTTTAAAATAAATTTAATTTAAATTTAAAATAAAAACTTCGCTCCAGTGCAAACCATTTTTCCAGAAGAGAAAATTAATGCAGTCGTTCTGGGATCGCGAATGCGCATAATAACGGCAGCAAAACGTCTAAAAAATAATTTTTTTTTAATAAAAAAATTTTAATAATTTTTTACTTTGGATTATATTCAGCATTACGAGCTCTCAAAGCAATTTGTTTAAGATCCAATTGAACACCTAAAAAATAAATTAAAAACAGGTAATATTTATTGAACCGGACAGAACCCTTTTTTCCTCCCCAAGTTTCCCCCAATTTTTCCTCCATTTTACTTGTTTTGGCATGTACTTGCACTTGTATAAAATTAAATTATCCTTTTTGTTTGATTGTAGGCAAAAATTAGAAAGGCAATATGGATGGAAGAAAAGAAAAAGTCTGACCATTTTGCAGAAATATAGGGGCAAATTGGGTAGGAAAACGGAGGGCTGTCCGGTTCACCTTAAAAACATAAAATTCAAAAATAAACCTAAATTAACCGTAGATACAATATTTTGTAAGGTAGGTGAAGGTACTTCTGCCGGAGCACTAAAAGGAGTCTGAGGAATAACTGTTGGAATATTTGAAGCAGGCAATTGAGAGCCAATATGATGTTGAGAATCTCTAACAGAATACCCTCCTTGTAGCGGAGTCATTGGAATATTTAAATTATTTAGAACACTTTCAGGCCCTCCATCATTATAATTACTTGCTGAAGCTGGAATTCCTGCCAAATTTACAACAGAAGAAGGACCTTTATATTCATTTCCTCCACTTGAAGAAAATGGATTGAGAACAGATCCTGGACCTTGACTGTTGAATACAGAGGCTGTTTTAGAAAATAGAAAGAATTAGTAAATAATTTCATTAACAAAGTTTATGGATCTCTTGTTTGAATTTGCCATGGAGAAAAAAAGAGAAAAATCTGACCATTAATCTGACCAATCTAAGGAAAAATAGGTGAAAAATGGGGATGGGCAGCTTCAAAATTGCACAGATCAGATTACAAAAGCAATTTTTTGACTATTGTTTCGTAAATAAATTGACACAAACCCTAACTTGCCTTTAGATTTAGGTTCAAAATTAATTTGTCAAGTGTCAAAAATCTACTTATAACCCTAATTGTAAGAGAAAAAAATTAAAAACCTGTCCCTCCAACAGAATGCATAGATTGCGCCCCAATATTTATTGTAGAGCCCGGACCGGCACTTCCAAACAAATTTTGATAATTTGATAAAGGCTGTTGAGATACCGATCCCGGGCCATTCGAACCAAAATTCAAAACTCCACTGTGCATAGGTGTTTGTCCACCACTTAAGAGATTTAATAAAGATTGAGGATTTGCTGGTGAAGTGCCGAATTGATCCATATTTAATTATTAATTATAGTAAATATAATCTAATATCAATAAAAATATGTAGATTACTAAAATTAACGAGTTAGGAAATAAATTTAAAAAAAAGTTGAGGTAATCCTAAATTCGTCCCAACAAAGCAAATCCACAATTCGGCCTACAGGACAAAACCGAAGATTCATCCTCCTTAAATTCGTCCCATTGAGCAAAAATATATGTTTCGTCCTAAACACAAAAATTCACGATTCTTTCCTTCCAAAATTGTCCCAATCCAAAACGTCCAATAGACCAAAAAAATACTCAGGAGCTATTGATAATGATTCATCGAAGAATTCAAATTTTCGATCGAACTGACCATAGCGACCGATCAAGAATCTCTTTAGGGATCGATCACTCTCGTTAATTGAACATATTGATCAGATTACTGTCTGATGTTTTTTGACTAAATAGACAGAAATAAGGTAATCTGGAAGATATTTCATGTTCGATTTTGTGGAATTAATGGTGATATAGGGTCGATGGCCATATTATTATAGTATCGATATCCATAATTACAGTATTTTTTGTAGAATTTTTCAATGAGTAGAAAAACAATATTAGAAGGAAATAATTAGAAGACAATATTATGGTTGATAGAAACTAAAAGAATTTTTTGCAGAAAAAATGCCTTTTTGCAGAACGCCTTTTGCGGACATGTGGATTGCGAGCTATCCATTTACCGGGACGCTTTTACTTGTTCATGGGACGCTTAAAAACTTATATGACGAATGTCCTAAACTAGAGCCGGCCGATAATTTTCAGAATCTACTTAAAGGGCATTTTATAGTAATTTTTGCAGCCTTCTCATGGGACACATAAAAGATCATGGGACGCATGCCCTAACGCATGTCCTAAATTTTATCAAGTTTTTTAAATCAGATTTATGTAAAAGTTTTGACATTAAACGAATAAATTAATTTAAAATAAAAATTTTTTTTTAATTAAATAAATTTAATTTATTGTCACATGTTTATTATTCCCTTTTCTATATTAGAATTCGAAAGAGAAAACCTCGAAAATCGAAATTTCGAGACGGCTGTGATTTAAATAAAAAATTATTACCAAGGACACATACACCAGGGGTGGCGCAAGTCCACAAAATACGAGACGAGCGCCACTCCTGACATACACTATTATTAAACTCCTCCTTTTAATATTTTTTATTTATAAAATAAATGTTTATTTATTTATTCATTAACAATTTTTAAAAAAATTAAAAAAAAATGCTAAAGAATTTTATAAAAATAAATTTATTATTATTTATTTTTATTATAACAAAAAATGATGGAATGGACCCTGAAAAGGATACTATTGAGTATTTCTTGAGGGGAAGTGGAGCTTTTGGCAAAACAAATAGTTTAAGACAGGAGGTAATTTACCTACCTATATTATTTTCTGTGTATTACCTTGAATACTACAGGGTGACCATAAAAGTTTAGTGAATGAAAAGTGTCCTAAACTTTAATGTTCACCCTGTACAAATTGAAGAATATCCATAAACTGAACTAGTTACCTATATAATTTCCTCTTAAAAATTTCCAAAGAAATAATAAATTCTCTCACACTTTTAGGAGAATCAAACCACTTCTAATGCCGAAATCAACTCAACCACCCCTATGCAAACAAATCATCCCCATTCCTCTTTGTATAATCAAAACATTCAACCCCCTCAATTTAATCCAAATTTTCCTCAACAAAATATGTTTTCTTCATCCTCTACAAATCAATTCCCTTATCATCAAAATTTTTTTCTTGGGCATTATCCAGATAATCAACATTTTGTTCCAAACCATCCAAACTATTTCGATGATTCTTTACATTCTGGTGTAAATCAGGGGTCAACAAATAGTCTAGCACAACAGGAATGTGCATATACCTATACAACTAAAAACACTAAATTTGTAGTCAATTAACTTTTTTCTAAAAATTTCTAAATTAAATCTAAATAATTTCCACATTTTTAGGAAATACAAAACAATCTAAATGACGAAATATTCAACTCATCCACTCCAATTCAGACAAATCCTCCCCATCCCACTTATAATCATGCCATTCACCCCCTTAAATTCTATCCAAATTTCCATAATCCTCAATCACAAAATATCTTTTCATCATCCTCTACAAATCCCCTTCAATATTTTGGTGGACATTACCCAAACAACCAACATTTTGTTCCAAACCATTCAAAATATTTTGGTGATTCTTCACATTCTGACAAGGCTCAAACTTTTTCAGAAACCTTTCCAACCCAACAAGCATCATCGTCATCTTTTAAAAATAATGAAATGACTAGTATGTTATGAAATTTAAATTACCGTAAATACTCTAAAATAAGCCCTGGGCTTATATTTTTCAAAGTGTAACTTTGCCTGGGCTTATGTTAAAGTATGTAAATTAGGTATATATTTTAATATTTATATTTTAACAAAAGATGAAAATGATGATGAAATAATGAAAGAATTATGCAAACATATTCAAAATATAGATGTTAATCGTAATTGTTTTTTTTCTTTTAAAAATTTTTAGTGAAAGTTTTGTGCAGGTGTTTTGTATTTGACTTTTTATTTCAATTAAAAAGTATTAAAATTTAATTATTTTAAGAAACTGGAAAAAGACGTGACCAACAAAGATTTCGTGAACAAGAAAAAGAAGATATTAATTCAATTAAAAGTGCTTGTAACAACAAAACTAGTTTAGAATTGCCGACAAATTTTGGTTTGTTTTTTAATTTTTATTCATTTTTTGGCATTTTGTTTATACCCCCCCCCCCCCTATTTGAGTCTCAGACCGTCAAACATTACGAGTAAAAGGCAAGTTATTAGGCAGGAAAAGATAAACGGTAATAAAAGAAACCATACTATAGGCAAAAATTAACATTTATAAGGAAGAAAATTTGGCCATTACGAGGCAGAGAAGAATAAAAGAAAAATTAATCTGAGACTCAAATTAGGGGTTGGGGGGGGGGGTAATAAAGTACCCAATTTTTTATTTAAAATTTCTAGGTGATTATTGGTATTTTTTGAAGACTAAAATATTGTCGAAAATTTCTGACGAAACTTTCGTCGAAGGATAAAATTATTAAATTAATAAATTTCATTTTTGTATGACATCATTTTTGATCGTTATCGCCTATTTTTGCTCTTTTTCCGTTTTTCCATAAATGGATGAAATTATCCATTTTTATCTAAAATTCCAATCTTTTTAATAATTTCATCCATTTTCACTTCCGCCCAACCTTTTAACCGCAAACATATAATTTTTTAATGTCTTTTATTTTTTCCATTGCCCACATTCCATACCACACACATAGATTGTGGCCTATTTAAACCTAATCATTTTTCCCACTCTTTATGTTTTTACATACCCATAATGTTTTGACATACACAGTTCTGACTTATCCACACCTAATCATTCCTTATCTTTACCAATTCCAACCACCCTTTTCAACCACACAAATAATTGTAAATTTCTTTGAATTAAATAAATATTATTAAAATATTCGTTTGTTAGTATTCTTTGAGAATATTCGCCTAACTTTCGTCTACGTCTAAACTTGGCCGTCTAAAAACCTTTGCCTCCGTTTGGTTTGCCCTGTCTTAATCTTTGGGATTAAGACCTCATCAATACCCTTTACCCCATCTTCTTATTTTAGCGGCTAAACCTCTTTGATCCCTCGTCAGTGGATTCCCGACCTAAGAAGTTTGCCGTTAAAATTGGTGCCACGACCCGGGACTGCCGTCGACATTCATCAGTCAACACAAATTCAAACAACAATTCGACTATATTTCGTCTGCGCCGAAAGGATCAGCCGTCGACAAAGACCAACATTCCCAGCAGAACAAACGACTATAGTTGAACCAGTACAGCGACCTCAAGCCGTCCAACTGTACACCTTGAATTTATTTTATTGGCAGCCCTTTCGTCTAATCAACTCGTCTAAATTCTAAATTCGTATATTGGTTAATTCCGTCAACGTATTAACAACACTTAACCTTTCAACATGTCACGAATACTTCGTCAAGAGCTCAGTGTAGCGGTGACGTCACTCGTAGAACGTCTAAAGAATGCCGATTCGTATATCGACAAAATCAAATCGACACCCACGGAAGAGGAGGAACGGGAACTCCTAATCGAAGTTGAGATGGAACTCGTACATCTATCTCAGAGGACCGAGAAGCTCCAATCAGTTATTCGTCACTATCATCAGTATATGGAAGGTTTAAGCGAAGCGAAGCAAGATGAGGAAGAGAATTTTTTAGTCAACTACTTGACTGACGACGAGAAATCAGACCGAAATGAAATCCAACATCATTGGCCAATCACCAGTTTGGTCAACCGGGCAAATGAGGCAATCAACCATCTAAAGGCTTATCGAGTCATGCGTCAAATGACAGATAGCAACAGTAATAATTCACCAAGTGCGCAAGGATCTATCAACCTCAACGAATCGCAACGTACACATATTATTTGGCCAAACCAGGAAAGATGTCAGTTATATTCGGATGAAAAAGAAGAAAGAGAATGGACACGACTGCGACGAAACGTACGACAAAACGACAGAGATGCTTACGAGCCAGAATTAAGAATTCGTCAGGAACCGTCACAAACGACCATTTCATCATTGAATGCTCTTAAAGTCGACAGTGTGCGTCTACCTACGTTCGGCGGCGATATTAGAGAGTGGCGTACATTTTGGGCAGCATTCGAACATGCCGTCGATCGACAACCATACCCTCTCTTCCAGAAACACCTCTTGCTCTTGCAAAATCTTAGAGAAGGATCGGCAGCTCGTGAAGCTATCATTGGATACCCACCATCAGATACCAATTACCCAATCATCAGAGAAATTTTGAAGGATAAATATGGTAACGACGATCAACTCAGCGACCAATTAGAAGCACAACTCTTAAAATTACAGCCAATTCGAAACAACCTTCGAGAATTGTCCCAATTTCAAAAGGAAGTCGAACGAATTTGTTTGCAGCTTGAACGTTTAGGAGGTCCAAAACAACGATTCATCTGCAACATCATCAAATCAAAACTTCCTCAAGAAGTCTTGCAACAGCTCATCACAGAGGAGCTGCGTTCGAGAAGAAGGTGGGATGATACGGATCTTCGGAACGCCTTAGCGGATATCGTCAAAATACGACAAGCGACGGAAGAATGTATAGCATCGTTTCAACATGAACCACGAAGAGAACAACATCGAGATCAAAATAATTATGAAGCTTATGGAAGGGAAAGATTTGAAGTACGACAAGAAACACGACCAACACCACGTCCAATGGAACAACCGATAGCAGTTCCTGGAGGCAACGAAAACGACAATTATCGTGAAAACAATGAACCGTTCTGTTCGCTATGTTGTAACCCTGGTCACAAACCGAGCCAATGTTCAACATATTCAACACCTCAACAACGTGAAGTTCGTCTATTGGAACAAGGCCGATGTTTGAAGTGCTTGCAGCAAAATCACACAACCGAGCAATGCCAACGTTTAAGTAATTGCCGAAAGTGTGGAAGTGGTCAACATCATTTCCTTATTTGCGCACCACCGCCGAATCCAATCGACTATTCAACAACTCAAGTTTGTTACCCTGCACCACGTCTAGATGTGCAATCGTTTGGGGTTCAGTCTTCAACATTACCGCCAACGTCGAATTCAAATGTGTCCCAACGCCAAACATCACCACGTCGAAATGAGGAACCAAACCCGGATGGAACAGTTGGAAATGCAACGATGTTCAACAGTCAACGAGATACGACCGCAATGTGTTCGCTTCATGAGTCAATGGTTTCTGTTAAAGAAGTCAAAGAAGAGACTGCCCCAGTCATGGAAACTCAGGACACAATGGAACCTGAAGCAGTGAAAGAAGAATCAAAACCGACTCTCGATTCATCAACTTACGACGACAAAGAGAAGTTAATATCCAAACACATCGAAGTTTCATGCAAAGTAATTCGTAGTGAATGTGTTTTGACTATTGTTCGCCTTGTGTCAAGAAGTCAGATCAGTTATACCGTCAAAGAACCAGTTGTTCAAGAAAAGCCATCAAAAGCATCACAAGAGGTTTTAGACAACATACCTTTGCAGAAAGAAGAATTAACTGATTGTGTTCAACCGTCAAAACAGCCCGAAGACATTCGTATACATACTTTGGCAAAATGTAATGAAGTGACAACAAGCGAAATGACAATCAAAAACGACAATGACAACACCTCAGTAAATCCTGATAGATCGTCTAAAGAATCGTCACAACCAATACTTCAGAATCCAACGACATTACCGCCGATCAAAATTCAGTTAAACCGGAAGAACGTCAAATGGAAAACCTGTCATGATTCAATAACCGACCAATACCACCCGTCAGGAAAAGATAATATCGACAACGCCAAAATCGACAAAACAATATTCGAACTAGATCCGTCAACCAATCCAGGATGGTTTTGCTTAATCCTTATTCTTCGAGATGTAATTGGGATTATCCAATGCCTACGACCACGTCAACTACATGTATTCAAAACGTCTAAAGCTTATATCAAACAACCTATGCACGATTCTTATAGCAAACAAGACGACAAAACAGTATGTATCTGGAGTATACGACATGATCAATATTCCTTGTTGGAAAACTGTGCAACATACCCAACCAACAACGTTGATACATCACACCATGCACTAATCAGCAGCGATGGACTTTTATATTTAAAACCCCGCGCTAATTTCTGTAATGGACCTGAAACAATCATGAAATGTCATCACTCAGGCAGATATGGCATATGGATGATCGGCAAAACGTCAACTGGATTTGTATACATTTTCTTGCAACTACCACCAACATTTCGAATTTATCGACAAGAGGAATCAAAACAGCAACCGACAAAACCAACCCAATCTCGTCTACGTCTATATCACCAGAATATACGTTTGGATGTAATTTATTTGGAATCGCGGATGCGTCGACTAATACGCCTGAACCCTTTCGACCATTTCGACAACAAAACGACTGCGCCTATTTTTACCATTCAATTCAACGACTTCCATTCAATTTACTTTCTGCGTGGCCGGCCGGATGTTCCTTCCAGAAAAAGGAAAGATTTGCGTCAAATGGACAGATTTTCGACAAATAGATATCTACATTTGATCCACCACCCACAGATGAAACCAATGAGGTCAATGGAATTGGAATGGAGGAAACCGTAAAGAAATTTTTTGTAAATTTTATCTTTCTATTTATCCTTTTCCCTCATTCATATATTTGTATCTGCCCCTCTCAAATTCTTAATCATTTTTTTGTAATTTTTTCAAACGTTTGGAATGGATGAACATCAACTCAAATTTCATCAATAATGGGTCCTCATCAAATGTCACAGCATTTCGTCTAAACGTCTAACCTTAACGTCTAAACATTAACGCCTAAACTTTAACGTCTAAACCTTAACGCCCAAACCTTAACCGTCTAAACCTTAACGTCAAAACTCAACAAAAGAAAATCACAACAAAATCGTCAAGTTTAAATTTAAAAAGTAATCATCAAAAGCATCTTCAAATTAATGTTATTGGCGAAGCCAAACAAACTAAATTAAATAAGAACGTGGTGAAACATCATAATCTTAAATTTCAACCTCATCAAATAAAAAGCAAAACTTCAAACCAAATCTTTACAACAAAACTTATAAAACGCAAAATCGACAAATGGAATATCGACTAAAACTTTAAATCGACTAATCAACATAATCTTAACAACTAAGGACCCACTGATGTGCCTGCCCGCGGCAATGTCGAAAATTTCTGACGAAACTTTCGTCGAAGGATAAAATTATTAAATTAATAAATTTCATTTTTGTATGACATCATTTTTGATCGTTATCGCCTATTTTTGCTCTTTTTCCGTTTTTCCATAAATGGATGAAATTATCCATTTTTATCTAAAATTCCAATCTTTTTAATAATTTCATCCATTTTCACTTCCGCCCAACCTTTTAACCGCAAACATATAATTTTTTAATGTCTTTTATTTTTTCCATTGCCCACATTCCATACCACACACATAGATTGTGGCCTATTTAAACCTAATCATTTTTCCCACTCTTTATGTTTTTACATACCCATAATGTTTTGACATACACAGTTCTGACTTATCCACACCTAATCATTCCTTATCTTTACCAATTCCAACCACCCTTTTCAACCACACAAATAATTGTAAATTTCTTTGAATTAAATAAATATTATTAAAATATTCGTTTGTTAGTATTCTTTGAGAATATTCGCCTAACTTTCGTCTACGTCTAAACTTGGCCGTCTAAAAACCTTTGCCTCCGTTTGGTTTGCCCTGTCTTAATCTTTGGGATTAAGACCTCATCAATACCCTTTACCCCATCTTCTTATTTTAGCGGCTAAACCTCTTTGATCCCTCGTCAGTGGATTCCCGACCTAAGAAGTTTGCCGTTAAATATACAAAAATTTTAAATATCAATCTTCTGGTGCATTCCAAAGAAGTTATGCCTATTACTTTTGTTCTAACAAAAAAGCTAACTGTGTAGGAATATTGCGTTATGACAAAGGATTTAAAATTACAGAAAAGCAAAAACATTCTTGTGTGGAAATTGGTAATTATTAGGGGGTTGTTTTGAGTGTGTTTTGAGTAGTGTTTTCTAAATTCCATTAATTTCTGAAAGTTCTTGTCTTTAAATTTATAAAATTGAAGAGGCGATATTTTGTTTTAATTACCGTATTTCTTCTAATAGTACGACCGGTCGGTTTATTTTTCAACCATCCTCTAGAGGGTCGGTCGGTTTATTAGAAGGGGTCAGTCTATTAGAGAAATACGGAAGAAATACGGTATTCCTTGTTTTTAATTATAATTAAAATTCTCTTTTAAGAATTTTTAATATTTATTCTTGATTTGTTTAGTATGTAAAAATTATTAATATTTATGTAATTAAAAGAATATAGGTATATTATTTTTTAGAAGAAAATGTTTACCTTGCTTCAATTTGCATTGAATCAAAATTTAGAAATCGAAAATCTACTAGTTATTCAATTTTTATAAATAACGGTAATGGAAATGAACAATTTATTGGAACTCAAAAGATTGGGGAAGAATGTAAAGAATACCCAATTCCTTTTGGAATGAATCAAATTGAAATTAAAATTAAATGGATAAATGTTAATTTAGATTTAAATTCTAATGAAGATATATATAATGAGGTGAAATAAATAAAAAAAATTTTTAAATTAATTAGGTACTTTTAATTGTTAAAGGATTTTAGAGTTGAATTAATTGAAGGATTTTTATGTTTAATTTTTTTATTTTAGAAGTTGTTCTATGTTGATAACACAAAATATCTGATAAATTACTGTTTAATTTTGGATTTGGATAATATGAATGGAAATTATAAATGGGAATTGTTTAGTGAAGAAAAAGGAAATGAAATGGTTCAAATAAATAAATTACCGTTCGGATTAGGACGTGAAGTATTAATTTATAAGAACAGTCATTTTATGGGATATTTTGAAAAGAAAAACTATCAATCAAATAAGGATAAAAAAGGGAAAAACAAAAATAAAGTATAAATACTTTATCGAAAGTTAAATAGAAAGTTTGTGATTTGGTTGTTGGTGTTATTGACTCTAAATGGAATTTTTTAAAATTATTTTTTTAGGATTTATTTATTTAAAAATTTTTTGGGATTATTTGTTGGATTATTTGGATTATTATTATCTTTTGGATTATTTATTTATTTAAAATTTATTTTATATTTCCGGAAATTTTAGAGCCACTTGTTTAAAATTATTTTGAATTTTTATTTCGAAATTAAAATTTGTCTGGTAAAAAATTTCCTTTATGTTTTTATTTTTTAACAACACTAAAACATTGCACTAAACCTAAATGTCTAGTAAAGTTTAATGGAGGTTAAAAAAATTAAGCAAATTAATTTCTTAATTACTTTATCAAAAAAAAATTTCTTTAAAAAAATATAAAACTGACTAGATTTCAAAATTTATGAAAGTTATTAAAGTATTTGCGAATATTGGCAAAACTATATTAAAAATTAAAGCATTCAAAGAAAGTCCCTAAATACCTATATGTATGTCCACTCTACCTTTTCACCTTTTTTCATTCCATAAGAGGTGCATTTGATGTTTTTAAAAGACAATGTTCAGAACCAGCTACAGAAGCAACACTATTTGTATCTTCATCATTATCATCATCATTATCTTCTTCTCCTCCACCTCCTCTTTCTCCTTCATTTGGTGATTTCTCTCTTTCTAATATAGATAAAGGTGTTGATTGAGCACCATCTTCTTCAATTATACTTCTTAAAGGTGTTGGTCTTTCACTTGGACTTTTACATTCTGTATTTTCTGTTGTTGTTGTTGTAGCAGAATTACTCCCTCCAAGTGTAGCAGTTAATGATTGAGTAATAAATGGTTTCCATTTTCTCATACAAGTTATGAATAATTGAAAAAGAGTCCAATCACCAAGTGGAAGCTTCAAAAAATATTTTTTAGAAAAATGGTGTTTTTTGATAAAAGGTGTTTTTTGAGAGTAAATATTTAAAATAACTCGAAGAAGAAATTTCGAGATAACAATCACACCCCCAATAACAATCAAATTAATAGAAAATGTACTACAAATTTTAGATGTGCTCTGTTATTGAGTGTATGTAAACACTTTTATTGGAAATTTTCGGATTTGACTCGGATCTATCTCTCCCAACTAATTAACGTACATACACAAAAAAGCAAAATTATAGTTAAGTTCAAATAATGAAGGAGCTTGGGGGAAACCAGTTATCCTACTAAAGAATAGGAGGGGATAGAAAAATAATTTTAAAAAATCTCACATTTAAAACAATTCTTAATTCCTCCAAATTGCAAGAATGTAAAGCCAAACCATTTAGATTGTGTTTAATTAATTTTTCACCAACATGCTGAACCTTATCCTTTAAATATTAAAATTTTAAAAAATAATCTTCTCATTTACTTTAGAAATATTTAATCTTTTCATTAAAGCATCAATTTCCCCAACAGACATCCTCGCAAGAGGTTTTGAAATACTTGCCCACACCAACGGATCATCAAAAAGAAATTCAGCTTCAGCCCCCAACAATTCTTTTAAAGGTCCAAAAGGGTCATGACTACTCCCTCCACCACCCTTTTCTTGTTCTTCTGTTTCTTCTGCTAAATCAACTAAAGGTTCTCCTCCTCTTTGTTCTCTTATTAATCTTCTCATATAAGGATCTAAATTTGAAGTACATGGGGCAAATGATCTTGCATGTCCAACAGTCAACTTAAAAAAATTTTTTGCGAAAAAAAACTTTTTATAAACTTGATTTTGTTTTCCAGCACATAATTTTCTAAAAACTGATTCAAATTCGGAGCTATTTCTATCCAAATCTTCCATCCCTTCTCGAATAGAAATTCTACTTTTCAATTGGCAGTAAAGTTCGTAAAGGAGAAGAGAATCATCCTAAAAAAATTTTTTAAATTAACAAATTATAATTAAAAACCTGTAAACTACAAGCAACATCAATTAACCAACACATTCTCCTAAAAAATAAAATATAATTAAAAATTTACTAGGTAAGGTTGAGAGACTGATATTCCCTTTCTAAAACGTAAATTTTTAATGGATTAATCATTAAAAATATTATTTATTTACTTTAACATTCTTGAATTATTTCTAAAGTATAGAAAACAAGAAAAAAACAAACCACGGCCACTGTTCAATTAAAGAAACCCAAGCATATACTTGCCACCAATTAAATTCAACTTCAAAAACTCTAAGTAATCTTCCAGTCAAAGCTATACTGTTAACTATTCGACGTCTTTAAAAAAGAAAATTTGTTAAAATTATTTTTAAAAAATTTACAAAATTCGTGGATTTATATTTGCAAATAAATCAAAAGAAGGGGAAAAATGGCTAATTTCATTAACATTTGTTGAGATTCCTCCAACGCCTGCAGAATCTGTTCGATCTGTTGCTCGAAGTGACATTTTTGAACCAAGAAAAGTATCAGAACGAATTCTATCTTTTAATGGGAGAGCACTTAAATTATTTACATCTAAAGCCATTTTCTTTGCATTTTGTTGATTTCTCATTCTTCTAAGTGCAACAATGTGATCAAGGAAAAATGGCCTATAAAAAATAAAAATATAGACAGGACTCGAATTCGAGTACCCAAAATTATTTTAGGTAGATGTAAAACTTGATTGACTACTGAGCTTATTTGATAATGGAAATGTTACTAGTTGAGAAAAAAGTTGGACCGGATTTTGGAATAGGCTGTGGAAAATTTCTCGGGTCAAGGTTCGGTTTGAAAAAAGCCGGTTTCGTGAAGCCCATGAAATCCCTACCTGATACCCTCTTCAATTTAAAACTCTTTTAATAATATTTTTTCAGCCCCAAGTATGTTTATATTTATTTAAATTCTCTTATTTACATTGTAACAATATTCTTTAAATAATCACGTCCAGTTATTTCATTTTCAGAACCAGAAGAACGCAAATTTTGTTGAATTGTAGAAATTACAATATTTCTATCTAAAGCAAGTAAAACAACAAAAGGAGCATTTTGACGAGAACAAAAAAATAAATTGAATGCCTAAAAAATAATTATTTCTTACAATAAATAAATTAATATACATCCAATAATTGAACCATTTTATTTTGTTCACAACTATCCAAACCATCTACCATTATTACTAGTCTTGTTTGACTATTTATAAAAGCATCAAGAGTTGTTACCTTCAAAAAAATAATTTTGAAAAATTGTATAAATTATACCAAAGAAACAAGTAAATCAACTTCTTTTTGCAATTTTTGTAACATTCGTTCGAATGGTTGAAGGTGAATTCTGTTTATTATACGAGCAATTCGATGCTTTGGCTAGAAAATAATTATTGACGTCTTTTTAGAAAGAAAAGGGATTAAAATAGGAGTGGGAACTACTGGTCCAGATCAGAGATGGATTTTCTTCCGCTTCCGCAGAATTCCGCTTTTTTGACACTTCCGTCTCTGCTTTCTTATTTTATTCCGCTTTCTGCAGCTTCCGAATTCCGCTTTTTAAAATTCAAAATTATCCATCCCTGGTTCAGATCCTGCTCGATTGTTTGCGTTGTATGCCCATTTCCCATTTAATGATCCAAATTTTCCAAAATTCCTGTCTCTAACTAGACCCCCAATTAAAAACCATAGACTGTATTTCATTCCCATTATAAAAGATAAAAACAAACCAAATTAATAATTAATCTAATACTCAAAACATAAAGTAAAACAGTTCCAGAAATAACACTAAAAGCAATAAAAACAGAAGAAGCCAAATGTTGATTTTGAATAAATAAAAGAGAGGATATTGCCAAAGAAAGAGGAAACATTAAAATAATTAATAAAACAGGAATTCCACAAATACTTTGAAGTTTAGAACTATTTTCTGCATTTTGATATTGTTTAAAACTTGTAAATAAACGAACAGCAAGTGTTCCATAATGCTCTTTAAAAAATGAATTTTTAAGAATCTGTAAATCAAAACCTTCAGCAGCTACAAATAATGATTGAACAATATTAGCCAATGCTTGTTCTCCACCAATAAAAGAAAGTCGATGATTGTCAGCAAAAAGAAAACTGACTGGAGATATTAACCTTTTTTAATTTAATTTAAAAAATTTGAAAAGAAAGGAAAACTTTTTTTCATGAATTTCTTTTTCTGTTCCACGTGTTGGAGCATTCAAAGTCAGAACAGAAAGCATTAATTTAAAACGAGCAAAAGTTCGCGCTAATAAACGTGCAGCAGAAATTGAACCATTCCAAAGCCGGACCTGAAAAACAATTTTTAATTTTTTAAATTAAATTTGTGAAATATTAATGAAACAAAAAAAATTTTGAAAAATTTTATTATCATTAAAAACAAATTTTTAAAAATAAAAAGATTTTTTAGTTAAACTAGGGTTGTTCACGACCGGTTAATTTTCACCTGAGGCGGCTTAATGTTCTTTAATTAATCAAAATTTTCCAGCGAGCTGCAACAGGCAAAAATTAACCGGGCGTGAACAGACCTCCTTCTAACCACCCCAACAAACTAAGTCCAATTAGAAAATAATTTTAACAACAAAAAAACCTCGCTTCCATAATAAATAAAACTATAAGCACATAAAAATACTAAAAACATTCCCAATCCAACACCAAGAGAAAAAAATAATTCATTCCCTTCTTGCACAATAGAAAATAATGCTGCACTTAATAAAGTAATTAATGCAGAAATTAAAAGAACAATTAAAATTAGGCTCCAACTCCAATATAATTCAATTCCATCTAGCCAAGTTCGAGAAAAAGACTTCATTGAATTTCTAATTCGAGATAATAATATTGATTTTCCAGATCCCCATTTTGCATAAAGACCAATTGTTAAAGGTAAAGAAAGATTTGGTTCACAAACAACATCAGCGATTACCTGAAAATCACTTGAAAAAAAATCTTTTTAAGAATAACATCTCCATATGAATCAAATCCCAAAAGACTTTTCAAATCAACTTCTGTTCCAAATGGACCAAATATAGTAGGCAATATTGGCTGTGGTGATTCTTGGTCTAAAAATTATATATTCAAATTAAAACTAAAATACTTCAAATTATTATTGATTTCAGAAACAATCAAATTTCAAAAAATTTGTTTAAAAATGAAATCCAAAGAAAATCAAAAATAAAAAAAAACTTTTCTCAAACAAACCTATTGAATAAGGTGTTTCACCTAATTTATTAGGTCGATAAAGCAGTTTTGAATCCGACGGGTTAACCAGCAAAATTTGAGTAAGACGACGAGAACGAGCTCTAAGTGCCAAATGAAGAGCTTAAAACAAACATTAAAATTAAAGAAAAAATAATAAAAACCGTTATCTCCAGCATTATCTGTTGTACTTAATTTTGCTCCCATACTAACTAATAATTGAGAGACTTGAACATCACGATTTTTAATCTTATTAGAAAATTGAAAAAAAAATAAATTAATTTTATTAAAATTTACAGCTCTAAGTAAAGCAGTATCACCATCTCGATTTTTTAATTCCAAATTGGGCTTCTTTTCAAGCAAAGCCAAAACAATATCTGAAAAAATGCATTAATTTTTGGTTATTTTAATCAAAAAAATAAACTAAAATAAAACAAATGCAAAAAATTAGGGATAAAAACTTAAATGACTGGAAATGAGTTTGAGAGACTAAAAACAAACTAATCGAGTAAATACCAAATCCGATAGAAAGAAAATATACCTGAATAATTTTTATCAATAGCCAGATGTAGAGGAGTTCTCCCTTCAGAATCTTTAGCATTAACATCAGCATGCCTTTCTAAAAGCATACGAACCTTAAAAATATTTAAAAACTAAAATAAATTAAATAAAAATTTACCAAATTTATATTTCCAGAACGAACAGCGTTAGCCAAAATTGAATTACCAAAACGATCAACTGTATTAACAAAAGCACCGGATTGAAGTAATGAAGCAGCTATTTCCGTGTAGCCTAAAATAAAAATGTAAAAATAAAACAAAGAATGAATAAACATTCAGGGAAGGCAAAAAATATATAAATAGAATCGAAAAAAATGAAAGAATTTTAGGATTCTTTTAGAAGCAAAGCTCATTGGACTTTTAGAATCAAGTCTAAAGAGAAACAAAATAAATTCAAAACCTTCTCTAGCTGCAATTCCAAGTGCAGAAAGTCCATTATAATCAACAATATTCACATTAGGTTCACGTGCCAACAATGCCTCAACAACAGGAATATAATTTCCTCGTGTAGCAAGCATTAAAGCACTCGAAGCTACAAAAATTAATTTTTAAAAAATAAAAATTAGAAAAGAAAACCTTGCATTCCAACAGCATCCAATTCAGCCCCAGAATTTAAAAGATATTGAACAATTTGAAGGTGACCTTTCCTTGCTGCCCAAATTAAAGCTGTACTTCCAAATTTGTCACTAGTATTTACTTGGGCCCCAGCTTCTAATAATTTTGGAACTAATTCAACAAATCCTCTTCCTTAAAATTTTTATTAATTTAAAAAAAAGCGAAAACTTTTCCTTAACCTGAAGCAATAATTAAAGGTGTAAGTCCATCCTCTTCTCCAACAATATTTACATGTGCTTTAAATTCAATGAGTACATCAACAACTTCAGGTCGATTTTTATAACAGGCCCACATTAAAGAAGTCCAACCCATCTAATAATTAAATTTTAATAAATAAAGAAAATTTTAAAGAGATAAGAAAAAATAAAATAGAAAAATAAAAAAATTATTTTCCCGGAAGGTTAAATTTTATAAGATTAATTTTATATAGGTAAGACACTAAATTAAATATAAAAATAAATCTACTAGTTTTTCCGCAAAAATAACACAAAAGAAAATAATTCCAAAAATTAAAAAATACCAAATCCGGATTTTCAATAGAAGCCCCAGCATTCAACAAAGTTCTAACAATATCAGCAAATCCATGATGTGAAGCATTTAATAAAGCTGTCCATCCATCATAATCAGTTTCCTCAACATCAATATCCCCAACAAGTCTTTCAACAATTTCGTGATGTCCAAGACGTGCGGCAGCATTCAACAAAGTTTCCCCAGCAGAATTTTTCATAGCAGAAACATGAACTTGTGTATTGTTGAAAAATGGAAATTTTCCTTTAAAAAATAACTTTAAAAGAGAAATTAATTTAAACAAACCATCTTCAACTAATTGAAAATATTCATAAACATTTGAAGGAATATTTGAAGAAGACGATTCTTCATTTGAAAAGAAATGTAAATCTCCGTGATCCCGATGGATAGATCTTTGCTCCATTTTTTCGTAACTAAAAATTTCAAAAAAAAATTAACAAAAAAAATAAAAATTTTTATGTAGAAAGATAAAAGAGTAGAGAGAAAAAAAGAAAATTTTAATAAAAACATTTCGCCAAAATTATACATTTCTCATTTTTTTAAAAAAGTTATTTCACTTTTTGTTGAAGAATAAATATTCGTAAAATCATTTAATCTCGAAGTTTTACTTTAAGTGTTTATTTTCTTGTTTTCATACATATACTTGAATACTCGTGACCGAAAAGGATTATGTAGTCTGCGGGTTTACACCCAGACAACCAAGATTTCAATTCCGCTCTACAGGCACCGAACCTAAGTTCCCATTACTAAAAGTAGATTACCGTATTTCCGAAAATAAAACCCACTGTGAAATAGAGCCCCACCTTGGACGATAGTTGAAAAATAGAGCCCCATTGGGTTTTATTTTCGGAAATACGCTATTCTAAAGAATATCCTTGTCCTTTTCCAATGTTTTATTTTTATTTCTATTTTTCTAAATCTTTTAATTAAATTAAATAGTTGAAACAAAAAAGAAAATAGGCAAATCTCCAAAATTCCTCATATTTTTTATACTTTCCATACTTTTAGCGACGCTTCTCCCCGTCTTTTTCAAATCTCAAAAGAATTACCGCCACGCGGTTTTTTTCCTTTTGAACAGCCGCCTTTTATTTGTGTGTGTGGGCTTTCCAAAACACCTTAAAGTAAAAGCCGCTCACTTGATTTGCAGCCGTTTTTTGGATGAAAACAATGAGACAATAATTTTATTTATTACTTTTAAAGGGGCGCGTCTTTATTTTTTTCTATGAGGGAGGGAGTTAGTGCAGATTTTTTGAAGTTAAACTCTCTGACAAAAATTAGAGTGAGTGAATTTCGAAGCCAGATTTCTTTTTTGCTTTTTCTTTTGTTCCTAATTCCCTAATTCTTTTACAAAATTTTATTTTTTCGATAAGTTTATTCTACAAAGGGTTGAAGTACTAAAAATTAAGATAATCGTTTTTCGAGTTTCGGCCCTCAAATAAGAGTACACCCCAACCTACCTATCGAATAAGCCCAAAATGATAATTCAAAATAACAGATAAGGGATCGAACATATTTTTTAAAGTGCCTTACTTCTGTTTTTCGTTGATTTTCGAGGTATAGGAACTATATGAATATTTAAGTTTAATGGAAATTTTGTAGATTTTTAATAATGTTGGAAACAACTTTTTAGGAAAGTGAACCTATATTTTTGTTGAGATCCATTAGAAAAAATTGCCCTAATATAGAGAAAAACAGTTGTAAGCTTTAAATTGATAAATTTTGTGTGAACTTTAAATCCTTAATAATTTTTGCCTAAAAATTCTAAAAAAATTTTTAAAGCAAAACTGCCAAGTGATGTGTGTATTTATTTATTTATTTCTCTCCTCCTCCTCCTACTCCGGAAGTCTTTTTTGTCCTTGTTCTTTTTTTTTGTTCTTTTTTCCTTACTTTTCTTCTTCTTCTTCAGCTGCCTGCGTGATTTATTTGCCGTCGGGCTTCTTTTGATCTTCTTGGCGCTAAGCTAAAATTTATTTTCTTCTTCATTTCAAAACTCTGCGGCCAACCGATTGATCGTTGGCAATTGTGAATATATACTTAGAGAGTGGGAGGACAAACAGTTAGTAGTTAATTTAGCCTTCTCGAATTTTCAAAAAAATTTAATAATAATTCACTCAATTATTCGTATTTTTGTTTAAATTTATAATATAATTTATTTGTTATTTTTCAACTCAGTTTATTAATTTTAAATAAATTTAAACTTAATTAAAATTAATAAACATTTAAATTTATCAGTTCATTTCATCTAATTACCGTCTTCATTTACTAACTATTTATTTAATTTTTAAAAATTTTTTCTTTTAAATTTATTTTTATTCAAAATTTATTCTCCTCTTCCAAAAATCCTTCCTTCATTTCCTTCATTCCTTCCATTTTTTCTCTTTCCTTATAGTTCCGCTTGATTGGATTTGGTTTGTTTCTTTTGTGATCATACGCACGAGCAACAAGCTAAGGAAAAGGGATAATAATAATTTTTTGTTTACAGAAAGAAAACTTAAGATTTAAAATTTTTTGTTTGGAATTTTGACTAAATTAAATATTTTTCTATTAATTTTTAGAGGCTTTTTTGGAATTTTGATTACTAGCAACAAAACTTAAATTTTAATTTTTTATAATTAACCGTAAAATTGGATAATTTTCTATTTTTTTTATTATTTTTAATTTTTTTGTCACAATTTTAATTTTCATTACTAGCTAAATTAATTTTTTGATCAAATTATTTTTGAATTATTTGATAAAAAATATTTCCTTTTTTCTATTTAAATTTTTTTCAATTAAATTTTTATAAAATATTTAAGTAATTTAAATTGAAAAGATTTATTTATTATTGTCCCCTCTCTCTCTTTTTTTTCTTTCTAATTTACAGTAAATTATTTTTTGTAAATTTATTTTTAGTCTTTTTCTAAAATTTTAATTAAAAAATAATTATTATTATTTTTTAATTGGATTTTTTTATTTCTCGTGAATTACTGTGTTTGTTTGGCTGTAGTTATTTAATTGACACAATCTTTTTTTTTTATTTTATTAGATTTATTTTTAAAGTTTTAATATTAAATTAAAAAAAAACTTTTTCTTTTTCACGCGCACACCGCTTGAAAATTTTATTAAAAAAATTGGCCGATGGAATTGGGATAAAATGTCCAAAATTTTGTTTGATTTTTTGGAGGTTTCTTTAATCTTCTAACAAAGCAAGCTTTATTTAAATAAACTTAAAAATACCTATTACCGTAAATGCTCTAATATAAGCCCACCCGAGGAGGCCTATCGAAAAATATAAGCCCAGTCTCTAATCTCTATTCCCTCCAAACTATTTTCTATTCCCGCCCACTCACTTTTGAAATATATAAGCACAGGGCTTATATCAGAGCATTTACGGTAAGTTTCTCATTAACGTTAATTTAATTTAACGACTTTAAAAATTCAGAAAAAAACTCAAATTTAGGAAATTCGGTTTAGAATTTTAAATTAATTTTAGACTTTAAAAAGTCAAACCTTTTTTTTTCTTATAATTTTTTATTTTTCTATTCCCTTCAAACTCTACATACTTTTTTTTCCACCAAACCTTTATTTTCTTATTTTCCCCATCACCTTGAATATATGTATTATATACAGCTGGCACGCCAATCACCCGGCCCATTAAATTTTATTAGGGCTCCGCTGCCTCTCAGTTCTTCTTTTCCTCCTTCCTTTTTTTCTCCGTTGCCGCGCGTAACCTCAACCACAAACAGAAAGACTCGTTCAAATTAGCATGGCATAATTTTTCTGAGGAGAAGAAAAATGCAAAAATAAAGGGGAAGGGGGGGGGGGGAATTGAGGAAAGAAAAAAAGGGAGGGGGGGGGGACGGTATATCTAAATAAAAAGTTAGTTTTGTGTTTGCCCTTTTCTAGTAATTTGTAAAAGAATCGCGGTTAAATTAAGCAGCTGGCTAATGAAAAAAATAAAAGGGAAGTTTTTTGGAGAGGATTGGTAGGGAGAACTTATATGATTATCAAAATAATGAAATTCTGTAAAAATATTTTTTAACTCTTTATCTAACCCCTTCTAAAAATTTCAGAATTTCTGGTTTTTAATTAAAAAGTTATTTGTGAAAGTACCAGAATTTATTTAAAAAATTGTCAATATTTTGTAGCTATTTGGCTCTAACTTATTAAAAAATAACACAAAAAATGTGAAATTTATAGAAATATTGGTTAACATTTAAAGGGATATTTATACAAAATTTCACAATTTTAGAAGGTTATTCTGAAATAATTTTATAAAATTCTTCCGCGTTCCCTTCCCCCCTATTCTCCACTCATTTCCTCATTAAAATCCTTTTTCTTTCTTCTTTTTTCTCTTTTTAATGCCAATTTCTACCAATTTTTGACTTTTTTTTTATTTTTATTTACCCCCTCCTCGCCCCCCTTCTCCATCCAGTAATAAAATTCGCATAAAATCGGCCAACGGCAGGCCACAAAATTTCAGACATCAAAAGAACATCATTTTCAACAATTGGGTGAAAGCGAGTCGAGAATATTTTTTAACGATTTTTAGAGGAAATAAAAAAATCCTTTTCACTCACTTTTCTCGTTTTCATCTGTGGGTGGTCTTCCAACTATTTTTTTATTTTATTTTTTTCCACGATCTGCATGAAGGACCGCGCCTTCTTCCCTTAGCGGTAGCTCTTTGTTTGGTGAATCACCCCCCCCCCCTCTCCGTTCTTTAACTCATTTTTTTCTCGTTTTTTTGTCCTCCTCTCCACACAATTCCACACATTTTTCCTAAAACATAAGGGAACCAATGTGAGTGGACAAAATTATTAGAAAAAAAAACAGAAAATGGGCGAGGCTGGGGAGAAGGGGAGGGACTTAGACGTTTGGGCGCTGAGAAGGTTGGGCGTGGGGTTAATAATTCCCGAGTTATTTGACAGAATCAAGGAAATATCCCAACAAAAATTCCGAAATTTATCGAGAAATTTAAAAAAACTCTGAGAAGGGTATTTTCCAGAATTTTCAAGAAAATGGTACTTATCTTTTCGGATTTTCCCGATCACGCCAAAATTTTACGCGTCCAATCGTCCCTAAATGAAAGGGACGAATAAAAGGAGAATGAAGGAGAGAGAAGGTTTACGGTGGGAAAGGAAGCATTGGAGGGTGACGGCAATTTCCCTAAAATATATTCTTCTTTTTCTTTTCTTTCTTGGGTATAATAATACATATGTACATTGTCAGCCATTCACAAACACACAAATAATTTTTTTTTAATTATTTTATTTTAGAAGCCAAAAATTTTTTCCAAAAAAAATTTCAAAATGCCAAGTTCCTGTTCTCCCCCACAACCACCAATTCCCGGCAGTCTCTTCTTTTTAGAAAATCCCAACACTAACAACAATAATTTAACAATTCCATCAAATTCAGAGACATTAGATCCTTTACAAAATTTACAACAAATGCCCGGTCGTTTGGACGAAAGATGTGCGTGGTTACCTCTTTTTATTTTTATTTGGGAAAAGGTAAAAAAGAAAATAAAAAAAGCAATTCCAACGCTGATTTATGCCGCCAATTGGCCTCTAATAATTATAAACAATTTCTGTCAAAACCAATCCAAAACCCCCATTTGGTCGGAGAGGTGATGAATAAAAAATAGATGGAATGCCAATTTCTTCTTTTTGGTTAGGGAGATATTTATTGGAATTTTTATTTGAAAAATATTCAAAAAATCTTAAAAACGCTCTCAAAACATTTTTATTTTCACCTCAACTAAATTATTCCTTGTAGCGCTTAAAATTCAATTTATTTTAAAACAAATAAAATTACCGTTCAAATTTCTATAAGATGATAATTTTGTGAAATTTTCGATAGTGATACAAAATCTAGGGGTACAACCCAAAATAGACGCGCGGCCATAACGGCGCAAAGCCATAACTTGCTTCATGATTTCCTAAATTTAGTATTGAACGATTCCTCTCATTGAGCTAAAGAGATTGGTACCAAAGTTGATAAGTGCCAGAAATTTTTTAGCAAGTTATGGATTTGCGCTGTTATGGCCGCGCGTATACTCGGGCGTGTCCCAAATTCTAGTGTGGAACTCGTAATTGAAACTTGAGGACTTGAGGCATCCTCATAGTGTAGATTGCAATTTTCAGATTAGGAAAGATTTAGAAAGGTGGAAGGAATTGAGGGAAAATATTTTTAAGTTTTCCTTCTTTCATTCAAAATTTTCATTTATTTTTAGCCAATACCCACCCCCTTCAATATAATTATGGTAATTATGCAGCATCATTAAATACAGCATTAAGTCATTATTACTCCTATACAGCAGCGGCTATTAGCAGTAATGGACACAATCATCATTTAGTTTCTACAAGTGGATTTGGTAAATTAATTAATTGGAAATTAGATAATTTATTAACGGCTAGTTTAGTGTATGTGAGATCTGACAAGCTGGACTTTTAATAATAGGTATATTACATAGGAAGGAGACTCAAAATAAGGGGGGGTGATATATCCATAAAGTACTGTGAGTTGTTATAAAGCGAGAAAGTAATCCTTTCAAAGACATATAAAGATATTCCAGGGTATTAGACATGATTTTTTCTGTCTACTCAACTTCAATCAGCCCTAATTATTATTAATTTTTATCTTTCATTTTTTTCATTCCCTCAATGTCCTTGACTAGAAAAGCCACAAAACAAAAATCGGTCCACAAAAAGTCAATTTTTGTACAATCCCTTGGGAAGAAAATGCTTTTCTTTTTTCTTTAAATTATTCATCTTTTTCGACGCATCTTTCTTACCTCTAATAGCAAAAGAGAAGGGGAGGGGGGATTGTTGTTTAAGTTAATTTATTTGTTGGCCATGTTTTGGCCGAATAAAAAAAGAAAAGGAAAAAGATTACGATAACCACAACAACAAATGTGTTTTTAAAGAATTAATTAAAGAATTGGAAATTAGTTGGGGGAAAAAATAAAAAGTTGGAGGGTTATGGTAAATTAAAATGAATAATAAACAAAAATAAAGAAAAGTTTTTTTAATTTTGTTAACAAAAAGTGAGTTCCTCGTCTTCAAGAATATCGTAAAATCATTTTAAGTGTCTTAAGCATCACAAATAATTTATTAGTTACTTAAGTTCAGTTAAACGAAACCCTCGTTTATTCTAAAATTATCTTACCTAAATTACCAATAAATTTGTTTTATTTCATATACTTTTGCCTTTCTATTTATTTATTTTGCTAAAATACGAGGACAAAACTCGAAGAATTTTAAATATATAAATCCCGATTTTTTGGAATTGGAAAACGAATTTTATTTTTTTCCCAGAAATCAATTCCTAACAGAACAGACTCGAACTTAAAATATTTGGGACGGGAAAAGGCTCTACTTTAAAGATTGAAAATAACTGGACCAACTAGGATGTGCCAATAATTGAACAATTTATTCCAAAGTTTAATCTCTAATAAGAAACTAAAAATGGCAAAGAATAATTTAAGAGGGCTTTTATTGTTTATTTAAAACTAATGAAAAATATTTTTAATTTTTTAAAGACCCAAACAACAAAAAAGCTGGTGGAAGGCAAACATATAATCCAGAACAAGTAAATTTAAAAATAAATTTCTAAAGGGAGGTTTTTTGTTTTTTAAAGAAGAGAACTTTGGAAGAAGAATTTCGAGCCAATAAATATGTTTCTAAACTTCAAAGAACCCAACTTGTTGAAAAAACTGGGCTTAGCGACAAACAAATTAAAATTTGGTTTCAAAATAGAAGAATGAAGGTGTAATTAAATTAGTAAAAATATAATAAATTTATTGGATTTTCAAAGAAAAACGAGAAACAAAAAAATAAAATAGATCAGAAAATAATGGGACAATGGACCTTTTCAAAGGTTGTTTCCCGTGAACCTATCCCTCACTTTGTTTGGATAATTTCTAAATTCATTTCTGCTTTTCTCATATTAATTAAATATTTCCTGATTACTTAGCCAATCCCAACACAATTGGAAGCTATTAGGAGGGTTTAATATTGAAATTACTTTAAATGTTTTTTAGTAACACCTTTTCAAAGGTTCACTAACCCAAATTCACTAACCCAAATTTTAACAAATTCCAATCTCCCAGTTATCTCATTCTGTGACTGAAAGACTACGAATATTCGATAAATAATTCTTTTAATTAAAAATTTTATTTAGAGAAAAAAACAAGAGCAAGGAATAATGTGTGGTGAATTAACTCAAGAATCATCGCCTCACGAAGGCGATTCTAGTAGTGAAAATATCCATAGATTTGGAGCTATGACAGTTAAAAGTGAACCAGAAAATGGTGTTGGAAGTAGTGGAATGTTGGAAAGACAGGTAGAAAGTTTTTAATAAAAATTTTTGAATGCTCCTGTCTACAACTTCCTATCAGTTAATACCCTCAAAGTCTAGTTGGATAAAGCCTAAAACCACATTAATTAGTGGAATGATTGAAAGTTTACCTTTATCGGGTAGTCCCGTTACAATCTTTTATGTTTCTGGGATTATTAAGCTTATGCATATTTTTCTTGGAGTTTCTTCCCTATGGTCTTCGTAATTATGTAGAATTAAAAAATTTACGAAAAATTTTTATATCGAATTTTCATTAAAAATTTCAGTTAAAAATCAGCGAAGCTGAAAAAGTATTTAGCTAGACTAAAATTTAGTATGTATCAAAAACAGGCTCTACATAGATACCAAATAGTTGAAAAAATCACATATTGGGCTAAGGATCTGGTTAACTGGAAAGAAATTAATATTTAGGTAAAAATGTATAGCAAGGATTCTCTACTACAAAATCTTTTTAATTTTTACATTTTTCAATAGGATCTAAGTTGTGAACAAATATCCGATGAAGGTCTAAACAATATTCATCGAAATGGTTATCACCACCAACAAGAACAACAACAATTACAACAACATTATCCCCCAAATAATTGGCAACAAACATTTCTTCTTCAACAACAAAATAATCAACAACAACAACAATTACTTTCCTCCTCTTTACCAACATATTCTTCTTCAACTTCCCCATCAGCTACTTCTACTAATTTTGATATTTCTTCTTCTGTGCCATCAACATATATTCCTCAACAACAATTTTGTCAACAATACCCACAAGGAATGGTTAATCATTATCAAAATTGGTATTGGTCTGGGGCGGCAGCAGCCGCAGCAGCTGGACAGGGATGGATGCAGATGCAGCAAAATCATGGAGGAAATGAAATTATGTGCAGAACAGGACTATCAAAAACAGAAGATTCAAATCGTGATTAATTGATATTAAATTGAATTTGGTAAAGCAAGTACTTGAGATTTTTTTAAGGGAGGTAGGGTTGTTGGTTCGGAACTGAACCGAAGAACCGAGGATTTTCGGTTATGTTCTTTGTTTCGAGTTATCAAGAATTTTCCAAAGAACCGACAACCCTAGTGTGAGGTACTACTTCCCAATAAGAATTCTCTCATTTTCTAGCTCAAATTAATTCCTTTATAGTATATCCCCATCAGGGGCAGGCGCAGAAAATTTTTTTGAGAATTTTGGAAGACCAGAAGCCAGATTTCTTTCAATTTTGTCCTCAGATTGTGTATATTCTTTGCATTAATTTCGTCAAAAAAAGCAATGCGCCCGCCCCTGGCCCTCATCATTACTCATATCTTGTAAGAATGGTTCGAGAAGTAGAAAAATAAATCAAATTTTGCATATCATATTAAAAGTAAATTTATCTTATAAATATAGTGTATTATTTGCTATTTAAATAGCCCTACTTAATTAGCCATTTAATTAACTACTTAAAAAATTTTTGAAGAGAATATTTATAAGCAAAATATAGAAAAGAGGGAATGCAACAAAAAAGACAATTAATTTTTTTTCATTCAATTTTCTCCATTTCTTTTTCGTTTAAACACCATCATCAGAGGATACAGACACTTTGTCAGCATCACATCCTTCTATACGTTTTTCTGCCTTTAAAAATAATTTTTTTATTAAAAATAAAAAAATTAAACACCTCTCTAAGTTTGACCAAATTTAATTTGTGAATGCTTTTTTCAACAAGTAATTCAGCAATTTTCAATTTTAGTTGATCATAGCTTTTAAAAAATTTAATTAATTACATTAAATAATTGATAAATTGAGATCTTTTTTAATAAGACACTCCTCGGAAATTAGATTTGGCTGTCGAGTATAGTGAAGTGAAGGAACGTCATATTAAAGTTTAAATTGTTTGGCTTCAGTGGTATATATTAGTGTTAGGCACAGTTCGGTACTACAGCGGTACTACTGATATTGGTACTGAACATTTGCCTAACACTAGTATAGATATCAGGCCCGTAGCCAGGATTTTTTTTCGGGGGGGGGGGGGAAATTTTTTTGCGCCAAATTTTTGGCGCCGAAGGCGCCAAAAATTTTTATTTTCAGCGCCGCAGGCGAAAATTTTTTAAATTTTAGAAGGTCGTAGGCCAAAAAAATTCACTTTTTCGGCGCCGCAGGCGCCAAAATTTTGATTTTCAGCGCCGCAGGCGAAAATTTTTTGGATTTTGGACCTTAAAAAGCCAGATTTCTTCCTTTTTTAGCGCCGCAGGCGAAAATTTTTTAAATTTCAGAGGCCGTAGGCCAAAAAAATTCACTTTTTTGCCCCAGCCCTTCCCCAAATTTTTTCCTTTTTCCCATTTCGGGGGGGGGGGGGGGGGGAATTCCCCCCCTCACCCCCCCTGGCTACGGGCCTGATAGATATATCTAAAAGGAATGAGAGTTCGGAATTGTTTACAACCGATTTAGGTATATGACGGTTTTGGAGAAAGCCTTAATTTGAAAACACTTGATGTGGTTAAGTTTCGTCCGTTTTATATCCCCTTATTTAAAACAAAAATTAAAAAAACCTTTCTCGTTCCTGCTCTTTGCAAGATTTAATCAAATCAATATGCCCAGATTCAAGCACCTACAAAAATTAAAATTTTAATATTTAATTCAATAAATTTTGTTTTATACCAAAAACAAATTCTGTGGCAAATTTTCTATAATTTTAGTATTTACCCTTCTTCTCATTTACTCTCTACTACTCTAAAATAAAATTATTTTTCATTCCCTCACAAAAAACCTCTTTAACATTGAATGGTCCCATCACTGGTTTGCAGTTTTGAATGTTTTTTCCAATGCTTGTACTGCTCATTTCTTCAACAATTTCCAATTTTGGTTGTTGGAGTACAGCTTCCTCAGCTCTTAATTTTAAATATATTTGAGAAGGAAAATTCGAAACTTTAATAAAGTCAAAAAATTATTTTATGTTAATCGTAGTTAAGAGCAGTGCTTCGAAATTTCAAATTTGCTCGTACTCGTACTTCGTACCACCTCTTTTTTTGGCCTCGTACTCGTACTCGTACCACCCTTATTTTTTTGCTCGTACTCGTACTCGTACCTCGTACCACCCCTATTTTAGGCCTCGTACCTCGTACTCGTACTTACTCGTACTTGCGAATAAATCAAAAAATCTAAAATTTTATGATTTTTTTGAGTTCAGGACATCTAGTTTTAAATTTTAAGCGTTTGTGCGATAATTTTTGAATCTTGGAAGGCTTTGAAGCCATAAATCCTCCAATATAATTCATTTTCTGCGCCGCAGGCAAAATTTTTGAGCATTTTGAAGTGCAATGAGCAATATTTCCTCAAAGATGGGTCGGTTTCAAAGATGGATCGGGTATATTTTCATCCGTTTTTCATTCTCTTCCATGGATCGTTATGCATTTTTTACACAATTTTTCTCCTGATATCCCTCTTAATCTTAATTCCCTTTCTGCGCCGCAGGCAAAAATTTTGAGAATTTTGGATGTTCTTAAGACAGATTTCTTCAATTTTTGCTCCGCAGCCGAAAATTTTCAGAAATTTTTAAGGCCATGCAGCCAGATTTCTTGCATATTTCTGCGCCGCCGGCTCCCGGAGATTTGGGGAGTGGACACTTGGGGAGTGGACAGTTAGGGAGTGGATAATGGGGAGTGAGCGGACAATTCGGGAGTGGGCATTTGGGGAGTAGCCTAACGATAAAAATACTAGAGTTGGACAAGTCGAAAAAGAGTTGGACAAGTTTATGAAAAGAAAAATATTAAAATTAATTGTCCAGTGAATAAGAATCGAACACAATATTAAATCATCAAAGAATTTGGTGAAGCCAAACGCCTTCACCACTCGGCCACTCGCTCATATAATGGAGAATGAAAGGAATTTAATATATTTCTTTAATTTTCCTATTAACACCAAGTACGAGAAGTACGAGCTCGTACTTAGGCCTCGTACCTCGTACTTTTCACTTTTTTTGGCCTCGTACTCGTACTTCGTACCTGCCCCAATTTTTTGCTCGTACTCGTACTTCGTACCAGGTACGAGTACGAGGTACGAGTACGAATTTTGGTACGAGCTTCGAAGCACTGGTTAAGAGGAAAGGCCAAAAGATGAAAAAAAGACCGGGGACAGATAATTTTAACATTTTGGAAATATAAGTTTATGTCAGCATCAAGTACAACCTCCTCACTCAAGTCAACTACTACAAAACTCACATTAGATGTTTTTCTTTTTACATTAAAATATAAATAATATACCTTCTTTCCTCATCTGATAATTCCATGTCGGAAGATCCACCTTTCAACACAGCCTAAAATACTTGGAAACATAAAATCTTAAAATAAAAAAATGTAAAAATAACCGGTGGTTTGGGCCCATATTCCTCCGCTTCTAGTTTCATATCTTTAACAGATTCATTTGCAGGAATAGTCTTGGAAAGTAAACGTTTTCTAAGTCTTTCTTCCTCTTCTTTATTTTCGGATGTAAAACTGGACGCTTGCGTTGAACGTGAAGTAACAGAAGATTCCGAACGTTGACTAGACGAGCGAGAAGATCGGGAATGTTTCTTTTCATTTCGCTTGCCTCGAGAAACCATTTCCAATGTGTCACGCGATGTAGAGCGGGAACGTGTAGGAGAACGCCGTCTTTTACGGGATCTATTCTTCTTAATTTTTAAGAGAAATTTTAGTAAAAAATATACAAAGAAAATCAAAATTCCCAATAGGTTAACAATAAAAATCAAAAGCCTTTAAAATTCTCATAACTATAGTAATAAAAACAGGGAAAAACACATAAATAAACAATTAAAAAACCTTTTTATTTCGGCGAGATGATTCTTTTGTTTTATTCTTTTTTCGTTCCTTTCCAGCTTTAACTTCTTTCTTTGATTTCTTTACTTCAATTTTAGGTGAAAGTGGTTTTTTAATAGATTTTAATTGAGCTTCAATAAATTTTTTCCTTTTCAATTGTTTTGGATCCATAGAAGCTTCTCCATTTTTTCCAACATCTGCTGAAAATTCCATTGGCTGTTGAATATCTTCTGCTGCAGGCAAGTCAACATCTTCAGGTCGGACTCTACGAGTCATTTGAAGCATTTGCATATCTGCAGCAAAAAATACACTTTGCTGTTCCAAATTTACAGGATGAAACATCTAAAAAATAAAATACTGAATAAAAGGAAAAAAATTTAATTAAAATCAACAACAAAAAAGGACAATAAAAGACAAAATTCGAAAAAATATATTTGTAATAAAGTTGTGAAAAATACTAGCGTTGCAGACCCCTTACACACAATTAAAAAGTCAAAAAAGGATGAGGCAAGAATTAAAAATAAAACAAGAATTTGTAAATAAAAACTAATGGAACCAAAAACTGTTTATTTAACGAGAAAAGCAAACCGAATTAGTAATTGAATGATTAGCAGAAGAACGAGGAACATTTTGAACGGCCATATGTAATTGTTGTTGTTTGTAAAAAGTACGCGCCTGATCTCTATAAAATTTTTTCCATTGTTTCCACTCCGCTGCGGAAACAGGAGTTACACCATCAGACGCAATATGAATTAAAGGATTTCCGTCACGATCTTGGGGAATCACAAAATTTCCATAAGCGTCTTTTGGAACAACAGGTAAGCCTAAAATAAATAGATGATAAAATGAAATAAGTAAATAAATGTAAAAACCTTCCAAAGTAAGTGCAGGTATAGGGCAATTGTTTTCATTAAGAGGGAAAATAAAATTTCCTGAAACATCTTTTGGGAATAAAGGCTGTCCTATAAAATTTTGTTTTAATCTTTTAAATTAAAAAATATACCATTTTTATCATTTGGTACAATCGGTTTATTATGTGCATTCCGAGGGAAAATTGGTTCATCAGTATCGTCTAAATTTAAATTAAACAAAAAAACTTGGTAATATTGAACGTGACAGACCCCCTTTTTTCCTCCCCAAGTTTTCCCCCTATATTTTTACAGAATGGTCAGACTTTTTCCTTTCTCCCATCCCAATTGCATTTCTATATTTGCCAGCAATCAAGTACTCCTCCTTTTTATAATCCTTTTTGTTTGTTTGCAGGCAAAAATTAGAAAGGCAAATTGGATGGAAGAAAGGAAAAAGTCTGACCATTTTTAAAAAATATAGGCTGAAAATTGGGGAGGAAAAAAAAGGGTCTGTCACGTTCAAAATTACCAAAAACTTCGAAGCTTTACATACCAACTGGGAAGGCCGATTCGCCTTTTGTATAGTCGTATGGGAATATTGGCCTTGCTTTTTCGTCAACAGGAAAGAAAGGTAATCTTTTTTCATCTTTTGGCAGAATGAACAATCCACGCTCGTTCTTCGGAAAAATCTAAAGAATGAATTTATTTAGAAAATTTAGTTATTTGTGGCAAGCTCTTCACGAAAATTTAATAAATCCCAAATGGCCAAAGGCGAGATAACTAAAGGGTCCTCAATCTTCTATGGAAGAGATACAAGGAATGCTGAATCGATAAAGAGCTTCTAGACAGTATCTTCATAAATATTAACAAAACTTACAGGACGACCATTATGATCAAATTTAATGCCAAATCGTTCAACATTCCGTAACCTTGGGTCTCCCTTATCCTCTTTTGGTTTGGGCGTAGCTGCTGTTTTGTTGGCATCATTCATAGGTATAAAGGTGCCGTTATTTTCATCAAACAAAAACCAATGACCAGTAGAATCCAAACAGCATTGCTTCCCAGTCTCCGTGTTTTTGTAGTAACGATACCCTTCATGGTCACAAACAAACTCGAGACCTTGCAGGTCACCAACACCAGTAACTTCTTTCACAGCGGATACATCCTAAAACTTGATTTTATAAAACTGAATAGAACAGGGCAAAACCGCAATCTAACGAACTGATAACGCAAATATTGTGAAACAATTGTATTTTAAAGAATTATTAAGTTTTGGATTCCATTTTTGCAGGACAAACAGTTTTCCCTTTCATATTTATGTACTTTTTTTGAATTGTTAAAGATACTTTAATTTTAAAGAAACCTCTTGTACTGGTGGAGAAACCATTCTTAAGAAGCAATAAAGAAACCGAAGTTGACCTTGTCTGCAACAAGAACAAAATTATAGATAATTATAGCAATCTGAAAATCTTAAAATTATAACAAAAAGTAATACAAACTTATTAAAAGATCATAAAAATCTTGTGACACAAATTCAAGAATGGAAAGAGCTAATCCTTTTTAGCCAGACCAAAACAGACAAATCAACATTCGACATTTTGATTTAATTGATAAATAAATAATTCAAAATATCGAATAATGAAACGCGGAAAATTAAAGTGGAAAATGTTAATCCGAGAAAATTAAAAATGTCATTATAACGAAACGTCATTAAAAGCAAAATGCTAAAAATACCAGTATTTCGCTTCTGTATAAAAGTACTATACTATAAAAGACTAACCTTCCTTTAATTACCAGCAATTCGCTAATCTCATTCATACTATTTGTTGCCTTTTCACTATTCTGATGGACGAGGCTTCTAATATCCATAACAACTATAAGGATCCTAGGGGAGTTGGTGTAACGGTTAGTTTTCCTTCAAAATCTTCGTCAAAAATAATTCTCTTGTTTCAGCTACGTGTCAAAGACAAAAAACTTCATACAAGAGATGGCAACTTTTCTTTTGTTTACCGGGCAAATGTTTCTCAAATCTTCGAGGACGGTTCTGAACAACAGCCTTCTCAATTGGTCGCTCTAAAACAGACAATTGTTCCAAGAGTTAGGGACTTTCGGGAACTACACATACTTCGTTGCTTGTCTGTTCGCCATCCTCATCCAAATATTGTAAAACTAATGTACTATCGACGGCGCAAATACTCGTCTGATGTAAGAAATGAAAAGTGCTGGGTATACTTCTTAAATGGAACTGGAATTTGTTTTCGTAACTCTGTGGGCAGCGAGCTCAAATTTGGGGGAGATTGTAGCTCAATTTAAAGACTCAAATAAATACCCAGCACTTTAGATAAATAAAAATTAACTTTTTGATAAATCTTTGACTAATTTCAGCAAGCTTATAGTTTAGTCTTCGAATTTGTACCTGCAACATTAGCTCAGCTTAGAACAGAATATCATAAAAATAAAAATGTGCTCGACATAAAGCTTTGTATATGGCAGTTATTCGCGGGATTGGATCATCTTAGGAAGGTAAATACGATAAAAATCTTCAAAATTTTCCATCTAATTTTCAGTTGCACATCATCCATCGGGATATTAAGCCAGCCAACCTGTTAGTCAATTCAACAACTGGACGACTTACAATTGCCGATTTTGGCTCAGCTATCTATTTGGCTCCTTATACCGATCGATTCCAAGGAACATATGCAGTTACACGCTTCTACCGTCCTCCAGAATTTATTTTGGGAGCTGCACGCTACAACTGTATGTCAGGTGGGTGTTTAAATTGTGGATGAATAAAATGTTTCCCTTCATTTTGTCATTTAGATATTTGGTCGGGCGGTTGCATTTTTGCTGAACTTTATTTGGGGGAAGCGCTATTCCAAGGCAATGACGCATTTTGGCAATTGCAGCTCATCTACACTAAACTTGGCACCCCTTCGATTGATGACTTGAAAGATATGCACGTTCGTGAATGCGATTTTATACCTGCTGTTGTATCTCAGGCAGTTTACCCGTTTCGAGAGCTATTTTTGGTGAGTCTCTTTAAAAGAAAATAATTTTATTAACTAATCCCTCCACATTTTCAGATATTTGAAAAGCTTAAATATCCTGCAGACAAAAATCCAGCATCATTAATTGTGAAAATACTTGATTTAAATCCAAAAAAGCGTCTGAATGGCCGTCGTTTGTTGTTTGACGAATTCTTTGATGAACTTTTCCAACCAGGCAAGAAACGTAAAGGCGGGGGACTTGTAACGGATGCTATTAGTTTGGAAGAACAAAAACTTGTTTTGTAAGTGATTTTAATAAATCTTTTAAAGTTTGAATAATTTTTTTTAATTTTTAAGCGGCACAGAAGTATAGAAATAACAACAAAGAATAATATAATGTTTGTGATAATTACTATAATTGTTTGGTTCTAATAGGCTTTTATTTTCTTTCTTAAATTTTGTATAAAGCCGTTGTATAAATTTAATAATATCTTGACTGAAGGTATAAATAATATGTTATTACAAGATGGTTTGAGTAGGGTTGTTGGTTTGGAATCGAATCGGGGATTTTTTGGTCCCTGATATTCAAAGATTTTCCATCGACAACCCTACTCTCAAATGTTTAAGGCAAAAAAATAAGATTCATTATTCCCTATTAAAAACTGTAACAAAAAGTAGAGCTAATGTACATACACTAAATACAATAAGTAGAAGACGGTCCAAAACAAGAGCTACTTGTTCCCATTCTGTAAATAAATTTATGTTTAAACTTTAAGAAAATTGATGATCCCTACAGGCTTCACTAGGATCCTCGACCTCGGAGTTTTAGATATTACTTAAAGCATAACAATGGGTGGGAGATGCTTAACCGAGTGATTTGTTGTTAACAATAATTAATTTCTAAATAATTTTTTTAGTTAGAGGGTCACCGGGCGTATAAGAATTAGAGTTGGGCGGGATCGGGATCCCGGTCGGGATCGGGCGGGATTATCCCGGTTTTTTGAATCCCGATCCCGATTTTTCTGATCCCGAACCCGAAAGACAAATCCCGATCCCGGTTTTGGCCGATCCCGATCCCGAGCCGGGATCGGGACCGGGATCGGGATTAGCAATCGGATCCCGATGAAATCGGGATTTTATAAATTAATGAAAATATATATTAATGAGCTGAAAAGAAAGCAATTTGGCTTCTACGCCATCCAAAATTTTCAAAATTTTCGCCTGCGGCGCTAAAAATGAAGATTTTGGCTTGAGAATCTTCGAAATTTTTCAAAATTTTTGCCTCCGGCGGTGAATAAGAAGAGACTCATTTATAAAACTATCGACGGAATGGATTTGAACGGATATAATGGATATCCTAGATGTCCATCTAGATCCCAATATCTCATTAATCAACGATATCCCTCTTAATCCATCAGAATCACCTTATCGTTAATACTTTATCCCTCCTCCTTAATCCCTGATACGCCAAGAACAAATGCGCGCTGGGACTTAAAATCAATATTTCAGCACAGCAGATGAAAATTATGGAATTATATTGAGGTATATGCAATGTAAATAAAAAATTTAAATTTAAAAAATTTTTTTAACTAAATCCCGATCCCGATTTTTCAATCCCGATCCCGAGTCGGGATCGGGATCGGGATCATTATTCCGAATCCCGATCCCGATTTCGTCCAATCCCGATCCCGCAGTCGGGACCGGGATCGGGATCATCATTCCAAAATCCCGATCCCGATTTTACGTCGGGATCCCGATCCCGCCCAACTCTAATAAGAATAAACCCTTTGAGAGACCCAATAACGCAAAATAATTTTATAAAAACCTACCCAACTTTTCAGCGTTTCTTCTGTCTTTCTCAATTAAACGAAGTTCATTTCTAAATAAAATTAATTTAAAAAACACCCCTTTATATTTACCTTTCCATAATTTCTTGTAGCCTTCCAATTACTTTAATAAATTCATCTTCAAAAGAAATATTATTTTTACTTTCTTCATTTTCTTTTAAATTATTAGAAGAAATTGAAATTAATGAGAATCTTTCTTTATTATTATTTATTTTTTTAGAATTTTCTGAGAAAGAAACACGCTTTTTAATTGTAAAATTATTTTGTTTTTGTTGATTGTTAACAATTTGAGGAGAAGCTAATTCCCAAACTGGGGGCTCCGAAGTTTGTTGTTTTGGTATTTGTTGTTTGTTAAGATAAGCTAAGAAAAGGAAGAGAAAAACATGTTTAGAGTTTAAATGTTTTTGTTTTTGAGAGAAAAGTATGTTTTGTTTGGAAACAAGTTTTAACAATTAAAATAAACTTGTTTTGGTGTAGGAAAAATGTTTAGATTTTTAATAAACAAATGTTTTGTTGTAGGAAAAGTTTTTAGTAAGTAAAAACTTGTTCATAGAAAAACATGTTTTAATTAGTTAAATAGATATTTTCTGGTTAAAACATTCAATGTTTTATGTAGCATTTTATATTGTTGGAAAAGAAAAATTTTATTTAGGAAATGTTTTTCTTGTTTTAATTAATGTTTAATTAAAATCTAAAAACACCTTTATTGTTTGACTGTTCACTTCTTCGCCTATCTTCATCCAAAATAATTTCTTCTTTAATTTCTTCATTTATTTGTTTTTCAAAAAAATAATCAACATGTTCATTTATTGAATGATATTGTTTTTCTCCATTTAAAAATAAAAAACGTTGAATAAATGGGCAAAATAAAAGTTTTTGTAAAATTTTGGGAACTGGAGGGCCGTTATTGCCTAAATGATGAATATTTAACTAGAAAATAAAATAAATTTTTTTGAATTTTTTTTAAAAATTAATTACTGTGAGAACAGTGAAAGCAGTTTGCAGTGAAACAATAAAAATGGTTACGCCATAATAAATACCTTTTTAATTAAAAATTTTTTTATAAAAAATATTCTAAAAACATTCAACAAATCTCAGAAAATTTAATTTGAACAATAAAGGTTGCCGTTTTCGAGTCGGGTCTAGTCATTTTTTGGGCATCATTTTTATCGGGCCGGCCCGACTGAATCTTTTTCGGGCCAAAATTCGATGCCCGCCTCGATCTTTCGGACCGGACCGGCAACCCTACTTAGGATGCTTCTCCCATTAATCAAGCAAACTTTAAAAATATAGTTATCTTAGATCGGCTTAATTTCGAAGTTACTTTATAATTCTCATATGCCCCCTAATAATAACCAAAAAATAATCTTTCATTCTTTCTACCTCCATTTACCTCTCTCAAAAAGAGTGAATTTCAAAAAAATTTATTTAAATTAATACCAATTAAAGGTAAAGCATCTGCTGTTGGAGGTAAATGTTCAGAGACTAACATTAAAAATACAGTTGTCGAAAGTAAAGAAGTAATTCCAAGGGTTACTTTTTCGCCAGAATCTGAAGACATATAAAACCCCAATAATACTAACATAGATATCATAACACATGGAAGACAAAGAAAAATTATAAAGAAAAGAGGTTTTCTTTCCAAAAGTAGATGAACATCGATAAATGGATAACTATTAAACAAATATATTTACGAGGTGTGTATATTAGATAGGGCTCCCACACCCAGTAATCAACCGAATTTAAAAATGTTAAGATGAAATCAAGGTGTTGGGGTCTACCTCTGGGTTATGGTGTTTTATTTTAAAAAATCTAACGGTTCAGAGCAGCAAGAATAAATAACTGAATTTTTGACAGCTCTCACATGGCGCAAAGTCCATTCAGTAGAAATCTAAAATAATTTTTATTTTCCATAAAAACTAAATAATTTCTAATATTTCCCAATTTTTCTGATATTTATTATTTTTAAAAACTAGCCACCATATATTTTGATTGATCATCACTATCAGAATCAGACCAAATATCAATCTTTGTTCCATCATAAGCCTTAAAACCAGAATTATATAAGGTTAAAATCAAAAACTTACCCAGCTGGCAAATTTCATAAGGCAATTTTGAAAGTCAAAAGGGTAAAAACGAACATCCAAAGCTAAAAAATTTAAAACTTTGTTTTTTTTTTAAATTATCTAGTTTAGCCGAATCTTACTTTTAAGTACACACTTGAAAATTTAAAGGAGGGTATCAAAACTATGAGTGAAATTAGGGGGGGGGAGTAAACTAAATGAGAGAAATTTATTTATATGGAGTGTCCACAAGTGAGATCTCTGATATTATTTAAACTTTAAAAAATCTAGATAAAATTAAAAAAAATTCCAATTTATTACCACAACTACTTTTGAAGATACCGGCCATTGAAAGACTCTAAAAAATAATTTCTATAATTTTTTTTAAAAAATTAATTAATTACAATATTTCCATCATAAACAACCCCCGCTGTTGTCTAAAATAAAATTCGAAAATTTAAAAATTTAATTTAAAAAAAACCATTTCATTTAAATATTGTTGAGCTGCATTATTGTAAAGAATTATATCGGGAATCCAAATTGACTTAAAAATTAAAATTTAAAAAATAAATTAGTAACTTTTAATTACCCCAACAGGAATATTTAATTTGTTAATACCCGCAAACTTTTTTGGGTCCCAAGCAAGTCTCCAATCATTCCAGCGGAGATGGACCCAAGCAAGTACTGTTAACAATTGGTTACGTTCATCCTTTTAAGAGTAATTAATTACTAAAATTTACATTAAATCCTCTTTTAGAAGGTTAACCCTCCCCTAATTAAATTTATTTTTATTTAAAGGAAATAAATTTTAGGTGTTTTTAGCTGTATTTAATGTTTAGTGGTAATGAAGTAAATCTTTGGAGATCTAAAACTTGATTTTTCTGGTCCATAGCCACTATCATGATACTTTTCCAGAGGTATTAATTTATAATATAAAATCTAAACAAACCACATCAACAACTTGCACTAAAGAAAAGGCAATTGAAGTATTTATTGGTTGATTAGGACTAACAATTGGACGAATTTCTTTAAAAAATCCTTTTAGATTTTCAAAAAAATTCCAAAACCTTTGTTATATTCAACAAGTAATTGACGATAGAGAATAGTTAAGTAATCGTTGGCAGAAACTAAAAAGTATACAGCTGGAACCCGACTTTAGATAATTTATTAAGCCTAGAAAATCAACCTTTTAACTAGGTGTATATTATTTAGAGGGAACTATTGCTTAAACAACTTTTACTTCAATTAATGACCAAATCAAAAAATACTTTAATTTTAGGGTATCTTATAGGGGTCTGAACGTATATTAAAGACAAGATCGTGAAGAGATCTTGTTCAGATTTGTTCAGAGATTTTGTTTAAATTTTGTTTATTTTCGAGATCAATTGGAGGAATAATCAAATAAAATTATCTCAAAAAGTCTACTAATTTTTGAACTTACCAACAAAATAACAAACAAAATAAAAAACTAAATAAATAGTCAATAATAACATTTAATAAATTGTCGTTGTTTTCTCCATTTGGAAGGGCAAATTAAAAGGCACAAAAATAAAAAGCACTTACTTTATTTAAATTTTTAAGAACATTTAAACAACAAATTTACTTTTAAAGTAAAAAGCAAGTAAAAGGATAAGAGAGACAGTTAGAAATTTTGAGAAACTTTAAAGGCAGAGAGTCATCATTTTTGCATTTAAATGAAGTCAAGAGCACATCAAGCTAGGCATTTATTTACTGAGATTTTCTTAGCTGCCAATTGCCCAGTTTATGCCAACATGTAAATATGTAGAAATGGAAATTTATATCGATTTAATAAAAAAATTATGTTAAGCATAATTAAGGAATTTTTAATGGAAAATTAAATAAAATTGAATCACAATTTGAGGTATCTATTTTTTATTTTGGTTGGAGGAGTGGTTTTACTGCCAGCCTTTTTGCTAGGGGTAGTTATCATGGATTCATTCAATCTTCATTCATCTCATCAACTTTTGCTCTTTTTTCTCTCATGATAAACCTTTGTGCGTGTATGTTATATTATTTAAGCAAAAGCTCGGAAAGGCCTCAACATAATAGGTAGATTAGACGGTTTTGAAGACATCTTTTTTGGACACAAATTTTTGTTCTCCCAGACTCCTTTTTTTGCTACAAATGATTTAAATATTTTCTATTAAATAAAAAAAACTTTACTATATATCAACAATATTTTCCAAAAAATTTTTTCAAAAAATTATCCAAAAACTAATTCGATAAAATCAAAAAATCTACACAAAATTCAATGCCATTCTCTCCCCATAAAAAATAATTTTATTTATTTATTTTTTGATATTTTCTTCATTTTCCAACCTTTTTGAGCTTCCCTTCATTTGCGCATTTTTATAGTCATAAATAACTAAGAAAAAAAAGATGGGCCCATCACAACATAAAAATATAAATAAAAAAAAATATAAAGACATGGCCATCTGATATATATTCGGCAAAACCCATTAAAATATAATTTTTTTGGTTATTTTCCGGCGGGCGACTAAAATATAACAAAAAAATTTTTAGTACTATTTGATGAGTATTTTATTTAGAAAAAAAATTCTTTTTAATTTTTCTTTAAAATCGAGTAGATGAACTTTTGGATTTTATAATAAAATAATGAAAAACTTGGTCTTCAACTCTTTGTTTCAACTTTTACCAAAAAATTTTCCCATTCTTTAATATTCTATTAAATTAAACTAGATCAGTCTTCATATAAATCATAGCTTATATTTATTTTATTTTAAATAGTTGGGAGTAGCTGGGTAACTAGCATATTAACTAAGGTTGACAGATTTGGGGAAATCTTCGGATATTCGATCCGATCCGAGAATTTCTGGATAACCCGGCCTTTTTCTGACCCAAATATCTAATATCAACATCTAAAACCTTAACAAATTTACTCCATTAAAAGGGCAACTTGATAACTTTAAGTCAATAAATCCTTTAATAACCGACTTAACAACAACTTTAATCAAAATAATTTTACTAATTTTTAATTAAATATTTTTTTCATTTCTTTAATTAAATATTGTCATTTTTCTACTATAAAATAAAGCGCAAAAATTTATCTTAAAATAAGAAAAAGTTTTTGTTGTTGATCGATCATTGATTCATTTTTATTTATTTTATTAGATACTAAAAACCAGAAGTTGAAGAATTTGAAGAAATATTACGGTAAAAAAGCTGAAAAGAACGGAAGGACGAAGAGAAGGGCAAAGAGATGAAATTGGGGAAAGGGGGGAGGTTTCGGCGCTGGAATGGTTGGCGCAGACTTTTATAACTTGATCAGATCAGAATCTAAAGGCTTCAAATTTTGTAGAAGTATTTTTGTGAGTCTGTTTAACCTGCTCATAATTTAAAGTTGAAAATCTAAAATTTGACACACCTGATGAATTGATAAAATTGTCCATAGCATAAGGAAAAATTTTTAATAGACTGGGTATTTGTTGGTTCCGAGCTCCGGGCCTTTAAAATCTTAGCTCCGGCTTCAGCTCCGGAGCTAGCTCCAGGATCAATACCCAGCACTGGAGAGGATTAACTCTGCTTAATTTCTTCACAAAACTTCAATATTTTAGATGCCTGTTTCGTAAAATTATAAGCTCACCCCTTATCATTGTCAGCGCCAAAATGCTATCAATCGGGGGTGGGGACACACGTTTATATGAGGGCAGACGGAAAATAAGAGAGAAGAATGTGAATATATGGAAAGGGTAAAAACAACAAAGAAAGCCGACAATTTATGGAGTTTTTTGGTTCTGTTAATTTATGGGCGCAGATAGAAGACGAAAAGGAGACTGACTTGGAGGGGAGAGGATGACGAAGGTTTTTAAAAGAAAAATTGTTGTTAAAGTTTTTGTAGAAATAAATAAAGAAATAAATTTTATTTTAGAAAATTGGAGAGGCGGAACTTGGGGGGAAGGTTTTTAATTTTTGAAGGGAGAGAAGAGAGAGTGAGAGAAGAAATTTTGGGTTTATAATAAAAATAGGTATATTTTCTTTTAAAAGGCTTATTTTTCAAATATTTAATTATTTAATTTTTATAATTAAACTAAGTTAATTTTTGGGAGGACATGGTAATTAAAATTAGTTGAGAGGATGAGGAGTGGATTCTGAGGTTTGACTCTAAAAATTATAGGACAAGAATCATTGGGAATATTGAGGAATCTTTAATTCTTAGGTAAGGGGTTGTTTTGTTTTAAAAACAGAATGCCAAAAATAATTTATTTATTTTCTATATTTAATTCCCTTTCAAAGTCTGACTGTATTTCAAATTCCTCATATTTCTTCTTTAACTCCACATTCTAAGCTGGAGGCCATCTCAAAAATTGCTTTTAAAACATTCCTTCGTTGGTTGAAAATAGTTAGACCTTTTTTTATTCAATCATAAATATTCCTTTCATTTATTTTTAAGCATTTTACTGTATTTCTGCTGATTTTTATTTAAGAAGAAAAAACACAAAAAAGTTTTAATAAAAAAAGTAAAGTAATTATTGGCAGCAGAATTTTGATATGACTTAATTAATTTCATTATTATTCTAAAACCCCGATATTTTCAACCCTAAATCATCCTATCCATTTATTTACAAAGTTTTTGTCCTTTCAAGTAGTTAATTCCGTCCAAATTCTGAAACTAAAAATTGAACAGGGATTACTGGATTTAAAATTATAGGTGCTATTTATTTCTATTTAGAGGGTGTACTTTTGTTAGCTTGTATTTCACTTCCTGAAAAAGTTGGGGTTTAATTTATTTTCTATATTATTTTTTACATCTGGCGATCATCTTCCCCTTCTCCTTTTTTTATTTTTAATTCTATTTTCGACTGTAAACAAAGTTTGGGTCTTGTATATATATAAATACTTGCAAGGTCACATTTACTAGAAAATCTAAATATTTTCTTATGTCTGGCCATAAATCTCTTTCCTTTCCTTCCTTCCTGAAGATTACCATAATTGAAAGAAAAGAGAATGAAATCTACACAGATTTTCTCATAATTATTTTCTATTAATCCTTTAAAAACATTTATTTTACAATTTAAATTTAAATACAAAAATTTTATTTTTAAATAATTGTACACGCAAGGGTTATCTGGTATTTTTGCAAGTGAGTCTATTAACATATCTCTAACAATTATTTTAATCCAGAATATTCTTAAATTCCACAAAAATAATTTTGGAATTAATTCAAAAAAATAACAAAATCTTTGTAAAAATACTTTTCTCTTTCCGACGATTTCTAAAAACTAAGTTACCAGATTTACTATTTTTCCTCTTACCATTTTTGAAATTTTATAAAAATCCTTTTTTGAAGGTGCCACGTTCTCCCCCAATTTTCATCCTAAAATTGTTTGTTTTGCCGGTAATCTTTTCTTCAAAAAATAATTATAGGAGTATTTTTATTACTTTTAGAGAAACAAACAATTTTGTAAAATAAAAATAGAAAATGTTGGGTAGTGTTTGGATGAGGTGAGGTGAGGGGGGGCGGGATTTTGTTAAAAATTGTTTAGAATTTTCGGAAATATTTTTTAAAATAATCAAGGCTAAGTTTAATTTTACATAACTATTTATATTTTTATGATTGCCTATTACAGGCACAAGATCCTCAAGATACAAACAAGAAGTATCTGATTGGGTATGAAGACATTTCGGGATTGCGGTGATTTGAGAATTAAATTAGAATGTAGATATTTTCTGGTTTTTGTGTATTAAATCTGCACGTAAAAAGCCATCGAATCATAAAAATTTTTAAATTTAAGAATTTCCTTAGGCTTAAAAACACTTTTACTAATAGTTAGTGTTAAGTAATTATAATACACCCCTCCCCCCTCTCCCTCTAAAATTCTCATTTATTACTCGAAAAATCCACAAAAATTTATCTGAATATACATATCTATATCAATGGGAAATACAAAAGAAATGAAGTTCTAATGTGATTCCTCCATCCAGATGTCAAAACACAAAAATTAACGAAAAATCAAAGTAAATGTCTTTAAAATATATTTTTGGCTCCTTATAGGCTGTTTAAATTTTCATTGTATACTTTTCTGAAAGCCTTTTAAATTAGCTTTAAATTGATCCTAAAACTTAGAAGCTCGTTTCTTCAAATATAGAAACTTGTTTCTCCAGACCCAGTGATCGTAGGAATTGAGACCAGTAGAAAACAATAACCCTTCCGGTTGGTTAAAAGTTCCCTCAAAACAGAGCAAGAAATACTGTAATAATATTAATAAAATCAAAAAAATTTCAATTTAAAAAATTAATTTTTCCTAATAAAAATTTAAATAAAAATATTTTTAATTTAATTTAAAAAATTAAAATTTTTTTTCTAAATTCTTCTCTCATTGGCTGCTTTTTTCCCTTTTCTTTTATTTAATCCCGCCCTTTTTTATCAATCAATTGTCTACTTTTAGTTTTTTCTTTCTCATTTTTCTCTATTCTTTACTTATTTCCATTGTTGTCAGGATTTTTATTTTTTTTATAAATATTTTTTTATTTATTCTAATAAGAGTTTCGAAACTAAAAAATTTTTAAAACAAAAATTCCGAACAAGTTTCTTTTCTGAATTACCGATAATAAAGAAAATTTAAATTTTTAAGAATTTCCTTTAAAATGATCATTTAAGTTGTTTAAAAATATTTGGATTTTACTGGTTATTTAGTTTAGGGGATTTCTTTCCTAATCCTGTCTCTTATCCGAATCTTTATATTTGGTACATAAATCCTGATCAAACCCCTCTTCTTTCTTCAAAAAATATTCTAGATTGATATTACCCCAAGAAAACCTCAAACTCTCTTTTGGCATATCCAAAGTCGTTCAATGCTTAATTTGATTAAGAGATGCCTGTTATGATAAGTTTTTCGGGAGAAATTTTCCCTATGAGTTAACTTCATTAAATAAAAATATATTTTGTAAATTTCCATCAACAAAAATCTCAAATTTTTTAGCCAAAAATAAATATTTTATTAATTGATTGTTCAGATTAAATATTTAATTTTAATTAATTAATATTTCAGAACAATAATTATTTATTTCTCATTATTTTTATTTTCTTTTTACATTTTATATAAACTCCGTTCCAAAAAACCTCGACACCCCCCAATTTTCGGATAAATCGACTTACGAGTTTTTACTTTTTTATAATCTTTTTATATACTGATTCAGCAGCAAAAACTACCTAATTTTACAAAAAATTTTTGCAAACTGATAATTTTATCAAAAGTTATGATAAATTTTCAAAAAATTATGCGTTCCAAATATCCTCATACAGTTTGTAAAAGTAACGATAATTACAGAAAGAAATCAGCTAAAATTTAACAAAAATTTCTATGAACATAACTATCAATAAGGATACAAAATAGAAAAAAAACTAAGTCGAAAACTGCTTTCTTCATCGAGATCTAAAATCTCGAAAATCAACGGAAATAAGGGTTACAGTACTTTAAAAAATATTTTAGCCAATTAAAAAAATATATTAAAAATTTTCTTTAGGCCTATCTGAAAGCCCATAAAATTTGCTACAAGATACAAAAGGGCTCATCGTTCTAAAAAATTTATCCGTGTAAATGCCCACGCTAGAATAACCGCTTCACGATAATAGTGCATTTTTAGGCTATTTTTTGCTTGCCAGTTATTTAAGCTTGAATGCCGTCACGGATAAATTTTTTAGAACGATGAGCCCTTTTGTATCTTGTAGCAAATTTTATGGGCTTTCAGATAGGCCTAAAGAAAATTTTTAATATATTTTTTTAATTGGCTAAAATATTTTTTAAAGTACTGTAACCCTTATTTCCGTTGATTTTCGAGATTTTAGATCTCGATGAAGAAAGCAGTTTTCGACTTAGTTTTTTTTCTATTTTGTATCCTTATTGATAGTTATGTTCATAGAAATTTTTGTTAAATTTTAGCTGATTTCTTTCTGTAATTATCGTTACTTTTACAAACTGTATGAGGATATTTGGAACGCATAATTTTTTGAAAATTTATCATAACTTTTGATAAAATTATCAGTTTGCAAAAATTTTATGTAAAATAGGGTAGTTTTTGCTGCTGAATCAGTATATAAAAAAATTTTAAAAAAGTAGACAACCGTAAGTCGATTTATCCGAAAATTGGGGGGTGTCGAGGTTTTTTGGAACGGAGTTTATTACTCGATTGTCCATAACCAGTTGATTAACGCCATTAATGTTTGGGGGGAGACTTTTAAAAATACTTTCGAAAACTATCGGAGTTTTTAAACTTTTAATCAATTAATTAATTTTTGACAAAATAAATAAATATATTTTCTGTGTGTCTAATCGGTTCTGAATTAATTTTTATATATTTTTCATTAATTTAGAAAACTTTTCTTTTTTAGGGCCGGTGGTCGAGTTTTATTGAATAGAAACTCGAATAATTCTATCTCCTAATTGATTGTCTTTAATTTAAATATTAAATAAATATATTCGATTTGATTAAAACCAACTTTTATTTACATTTATGAATAAACGTGAATTTGAATATAAAAATAATTGTATGTAGTAGAAAATAGTAAGAATCCTTTTAAAATGAAATAAATGGAAGAAGGTACAAAAAACTTTCCTAATAGTTTTTTTAACTAAAATTAAAAATAAATTTCTTTTTAGAAAAATGTATCGAAATATAATAAATAATAATCAACAACAACAACAAGATTCATTACCAACAAATATTTATTGGTCAAATGATAACCAAAAAATAATTGAAGGGGTAGGGAATAATACAAATAATTTTTATCAATCACCAAACAATAATTGTTTATATTCTTCCTCTAATAACACAACAATTAATTCTTTACAACAACCTCCCTCCTCTAATAATGAATACATGAAAAGTGTTTTGGCTGCTGCACAATGGGCTGAAGCTAATCAAGCGGCGGCTGCGGCAGCTGGGTATATTTAAATTTTGAAGAAAGTTTGGGGTTAAATAAGTAAGAGAATGGTGAAAGTGGTTGTATCTGGCAAACATTGTGACCTACTAGAAGTTATTGCTAAGCTCTCGTATAGGTGCCCTACCAATCGAGCTATAATTTATTTTGTTGTGAATACCTGTCCTTTCCAAACTATTTTTAAGAAAAATATAACCTTAACAAAAAAAGCCTTTTTTGACATTTTCAACTAATTCCGATTTGATTCTTTCTCACACAATTCCCCCAAAAATTAATTATTTAGATCGAACAAATTAAAATTTCTTTTAATTTCAAGTTTTTATGGTTCCCAAACATCAATGGCCGCAGCAGCAGTTGTAGCAGCAGCATCAGTTTCAGCAATCCCTTCATGTTCTGCATCCTCTACAGTCTCCTCTTCTTCACATTTTTTGGATAATAATTCTTCTTCCCTTTTATTAAATAATTCTTCTTCCCCTCCTCCTTCAACAACTACAAAATCTTTAAATGTTCAAACATTTCCGTGGATGAAAATGAATGGTAAATAAATAAAATATTAATTTAAATAAAACGAAATAAATAACAAGTAAATTGGGAATAGTTTTGTCGGTTCCAAAAACCGAACAGAAAAACCGAAGATTTTCCTTTCTTTCTTTGGTTCGGTTAACCGAAGAATTTTTTTCCTTACGGGAGACATCAACAAACATCAATTATCAGGGCTGTGCGCCAAAATTTTCGCGTGGCGCGCCAAACGCCAATTTTTTAAATTTTAAAAACACGCCAAACGCCAAACGCCAAAAATCGGCCAAAATCAACGCCAAAACGCCAAAATTTTTAGAGACTATAAAGACTTAAAACCCACTGTTCATCTCATTTTAGCGCCGAAGGCGAAATTTTTTGAATTTTCAAGCTTCCCAGAAGCCAGAATTCATCCTTTTTTACCGCCGGAGCGAAATTTTACCGCCGGAGCGAAATTTTTGAGAATTTTGGAGGCAAAGAAGCCGAAATTCATCCTTTAAAAAATTTAAAAAATAAGAAATTCATTTAACTCCTTGAGATTAAGGTGGATATGAAGGGATAAAGGTTGTAATGAGTATAACAGAGGTCATGAAGAGAGTAAACGATTGACGGGACTAAAGTTTTTTTCTACCATCTATTAGTTTAAGATAAGGGCTTCCTCCTTTAAGCGCCGCAGGCGAAAATTTTGAAAATTTTGGAAGTCCAGGCAGTAGATTTCTTCATTTTTTATGCGCCGCAGGCAAAAATTTTGAGAATTTTGGATGACTGTACGCAGAAAAATTTCCTTTTTCGATCATCCCTTTCTCCATTTATTTTAAAAAAATTCCATCATTAGGGGTGTATATTTTTGGCGTTTGGCGCGCCAAAATCGGAAAATCACGCCAAACGCAAAACGCCAAAAATCGGCCAAAATTAACGCCAAAACGCAAAACGCCAAACGCCATGACGCACAGCCCTGTCAATTATCAAGAAAAATATATCATTTCGAGCCAGTCCAAAGAAGTAAGGAAAAATATGATTCCGGCACTACTTTAAGATAGAGTTGAAATTTCAAATTAAGCAACACACCTATCTCCTCCCTCCCTCTCTCTATATTTATTTGCCAACCTTTTCATTAAATATATTCAAAATTTATTTATTTATCCCTCTACCGTAATTTATTTTTAAAATTTAATCTCATCAATTTTTCTCCAATTCAATGTTGCATTGAATAATTAATTAATTTTTTATTTATTTTATTCCCCCCTCGGGCTAAAAGATTATTTATATCTTTATTTTTAAACGAGTTTAAATTATTTTTTTCAAAATTATTTACTAATTATTTCAAAAATATTTAATTTTTAATTTATTAAAAATGTTTTTCAAAAAATTTAAAAATAATTCTGAATTTCTTTTTTTGGATTTAAAAAGATTAGTTAATAAAATTATAGACAGTCATGAGAATGACTATATCCATAAACCTTTAATCCTTAAACCTTCCATCTTATTTTTGTAAGATAACCTGAAACTTAAAAATCTTTTTTTTTAAATTTCCAATCTAAAATCCCCTCGCCTTTCTATTATTTTTTAATTTAATTCTCATAACTTTTAATAACCCAAAAACTCAAAATAAATTTCAAAAAAACTTTTAATTTAAATAAAAAGTTCTTTTATTAAAACTTTTTTTGCTAGAACTCCAATTAATTAATAAATTTTCCTCAATTTTTTGTAACAAATAATCAAAGGATTTCAGGGCGACGGCAGGAAAAACAAAAAAAAACATTTTCTTCCTTTTTTCCTTTCATTATTTGGCCAAAAATTATTTTTATTTTTGGTGTGACAATTAAAATAAAAAAGGATTTAAAGGAAAAGTGAGAGGAAAGGCGGCATTTATTTCTTTTTTTTTCGCGCGAATGTTTTTGTTAAGCCTTTTAAGGTTGTAAAAAGTTGTAAATCAAAAATGTTATAAAAATCAGAAAATATAGAAAAAAGTGTTTGTTGTTGATAGGCAGCCGCCAAAGAAGTTAAAAATAAATAAATAAATTTACGATTTTATATTAATTAATTATAAGAAGAAGAAAATATTTACTGAAAACTTTGAAAAGTTTTTTTATAAATAATGAAAAGGGGTTTTATTCAAAACTTTCTTATAGTATATGTACTTTAGAAAAATATTAGGTAGATTAGAAAATATTAAAAAGAGTTAATTTATATAAACAGGTGGAATTGAATTTTCGGAATTATTTAGAGAGTGCTAATCACAGAATGATGGAGATTGAATGGAAATTCCTGGGCTATTGTCCAGTTTAAGCGTCCAATCGCACCTCTATACGTCCATTAAAAAGTTTATACATTTGACGCTTAAACTGGACAAGAGCCGATTCCTGCACGAATTCCAATCCCAACTTATCTCAATCAATCCTATTTTCCCTGGAATAGGGACCGTGATATTTTTGAGAAAAATAAAAATTAATTAAAAGTATCATCTACATACACTCCAATCCCTTGTCTTTTATTTATCTTTTTCCTTAAATTTTTATTTTTTTTTAACAATAATAATTAAATAAATTTTAAAATTTACTTACATATATTTTTTACTTAAATCTTTTTTAGCCCAATTTCCGTTAACTCTCGCCTTTTTCCTCATCTCTATTTTCTTTTCTTTTTTTGCCGCCGTGTCCTTTATATACACCGTCGGGAAAGATCAAAGAAAGACAGCCGGATGAATTATGGCCAAGTACGAATTGGGGGGATATAAATAAATATATATTTATTTTCTTTTCTTCTTCTTTTTTTAATGGAATGTTTTAGTTGTTGTTGGAAATTTTTTTGAGGAAATAAAAAAAATTTTAAGAAAAAAATATAGGGAAAGGGTCAACAATAATATTTTATTTTTTAATTGAGGAAGGAAAGGAAATGGTAATTTTTATAAAAGTTTTGATTGGAAAACAAATTTTAAAATTTTGGGGAAATAAATATTTAAATGGGGAAAGTTAAACTTTTTTTATAAATTTTTAGGACTTAGAGGTTGCAGTGACGGGAAACGTACAAGACAAACATATTCTCGTACACAAACTTTGGAACTTGAAAAAGAATTTCATTTTAACAAATATTTGACGAGAAAAAGACGACAAGAGATCTCAGAAGCTTTACAATTGACCGAAAGACAGGTTAACATAGAAATGAATTTTTGCTATTTTAATCATTTTTTAGGTCAAAATTTGGTTCCAAAACAGACGAATGAAACAAAAGGTTGGAATTTATTCCTGGGTTTTATTAGAAGAGACAAAGACAAGACAAACACAACCTTAAGCGGAAAACTATCAAATAGGCAAAAAACACTCCAAGAAATTTATTTAAGAACAAACAATATTTACAAAATATCACAAAAGGGAAATTACATATAGATATACAATTATGAAGGGAGAATTGTTTTTCCTATATTATCACACATCTCGGCGTCATCATCTTCCATCAACCGCTTACATGTTGTACTCGATTGGAAGGTTCTTGCGGCGAACCATACCGTCACCCTGGAACCACTCGCGGCGGAATTGCTTGGCTGCTCCTTCCGGGGTGTTGGTCCATTCGACGGTGACACGGTCGTTGTTGGTCGCTTCCGCAGCCGGATCGAAGGCGTCGCAAGAGATGGCGATATTGATGGCCTCCTTCGGGTCGAGAACACCATTGGGCGGGTCCATGTTCAGACGGCGAGGGTTGGTCGTCTTGAAGGCGAAGCCGATACGATGCCCACCAGAGTTGATGATCTGTAACAGTGAAGAAAAATTATTAGATGATTAGATTAGAATAAAGGACAAAAGATTTTACCTTCATGTAGTAGGTGTGCTTGTCGTCGAACGGTGCGTTGAAGATGACCTTCACGGCAGGAAGAGTCGTGATATCGCCGGGTGGAACAGACGCCATTGTTGAGAACGGTTTGTTGTTGTAGCAGGAATTGAAGTTGAAGAGAACTGGTTGATACCGACTGGCGTTCTATTGGCTCTTTTATACTTTATGCTCGAGAATAGAATTCTTGAGAGAGAAACTATAAAAACCTTTGTTATACGCCAGTTCCCCCAACCTGCTTTCTGTTCAACTACACAAACAACGACAACAAACCGTTCTCAACAATGGCTTCTGTTCCACCCGGCGACATCACAACGCTTCCTGCTGTGAAGGTCATCTTCAACGCGCCGTTCGACGACAAGCACACCTACTACATGAAGGTAAAATCTTTTGTCCTTTATTCTAATCTAATCATCTAATAATTTTTCTTCACTTTTACAGATCATCAATTCTGGTGGGCATCGTATCGGCTTCGCCTTCAAGACGACCAACCCTCGCCGTCTGAACATGGACCCGCCCAACGGTGTGCTCGACCCGAAGGAGGCCATCAACATCGCCATCTCTTGCGACGCCTTCGATCCGGCTGCGGAAGCGACCAACAACGACCGTGTCACTGTCGAATGGACCAACACCCCGGAAGGAGCAGCCAAGCAATTCCGCCGCGAGTGGTTCCAGGGTGACGGTATGGTTCGCCGCAAAAACCTTCCAATCGAGTACAACATGTAAGCGGTTGATGGAAGATGATGACGCCGAGATGTGTGATAATATAGGAAAAACAATTCTCCCTTCATAATTGTAATTTCCCCCGGTTTTTTTGTGTGATTCTTATTGTCCCTATTTTCTTGTGTGATTGTTTGTAAATATTATTTGTTTGTAAATAAATTGGGTTTGAATGTGTTCTTGTTATTTTCCAAATTTGGCACAAGCTTTTCTCATCTTTGCTTTGTTGGAGTATGGTTGACTTAATTAAGTCTTTATTCCTTGTTTAGTTCCCATCTTCGATTTAAGAATTATCCTACAATCTCAACCAGTTTAAAGACATTTTTTAAAAACAATGTTAATTGTTGAGTTTTCCTTCAGCCATTTTCGCTTACCAAACTTTTAAATTTACCTAGAAAGAAATAAAATGTACGGATTACGGCGCCACTGAAAGTGCTGGAGAAGAGGAGGATCGAATAGAAAGAAATGTTCCAATGACGTTGATGATGGAAGATAAAAATAATTTAAACCTTTGCCATTTACGGAGCAATGGAATTGGTCATTCGCTTTGAGAAAACCGTGAGACAATATTAAATTTATAAAATGTACTTTCTCATGGATCTCACAAAATTTAAAAACAGATATAAAATTAAGAGATGTCGAAATTAATCCAAAAACAAAAAATTTGTAGAAATTAATGGTGACATCTCTTTTACTCATTTATTACTCGTTTAAATCTATTAACATGAATTCACAAACGAAAACATGAACCTCCCTCTATTAAAACTTTTAAGTATAAATGGGAAGCAATCCACAAAATAATACTTAACTAATCTAAACTGGAAAACAAAAAATTTAAATAAAACGATTTAAACGAGTAAATATGTAATTTTTTGTAAATTTTAGATAAATATTTATTGTTAACCAAAAAAGAATTTTATTTTTATATCAACTCTGTTGAAATGTTGTTTTTTTAATTAGGAAAAAGATTTTTTTGAAAATTTAAAGGGTTTTTTGAAGCTAGGGAAATCGGAAAAATATTGAGAGGAACATTACTGTGAGATTTTTTTCGAAAAAAACAACATTAAAATAAAGTTTAAATTTTCTTCCCAACAAAATTCAATAAATCCAGTGCTAAAAAAGAGATTGATATAAAATTTAATAAAAATCAATCTCCTTCTAAAATTACTTATTTTCATTATATTTCTGTCCAAAATTTTATTACGATAAAATATTCAAAAAAAAGAAACAAATTTCAGATATAAGAAATTTTATTTTTATAAAATATTTTAGTAATTTTTTGGCCACAAAGGCAGTTAGTATTTGAAATTATAATTTTTTCATATCAAAAACTGAATCTACTTTTAAATTTTGTTAAAGAATATTTCCCTTCTATTTTTTAAAATATAACTTTATTTTTGTTGGATCGGCTAAACAAAATTGTTTTTCTATAAAGATTAAATTCTCTTAATTAGTCGATTCAGTTTAACTTTAGAAATTTTTTTTTAAAATAAATTGGCCAATATTGAGAGAGATATAAAAAATATATTTTCTTTAAATTCTTCAAAAAAAATTTCTAAGAAGGACCTAACAAGAGTTCATGTGAACATTCTTGTTCCATAAAAGTACTAAGCCGTTCAAGTAATTCATCAGTCACAACTTCACAAGCAATAGCACCATTTCCGAATGGATCGAATGGCATTGTTTGGAAACTGCCGGTATCTGGAGTAAAATTACGAACTTCTTTCCATAAATTTTTTGTACGATCAAGTCCCGCTGCTGCCATATGAGCTAAAAAATTTTTTTATTTAAAATTAAATCTAGAAATCTTTAACTTAAAACAAAAAATTGCCAAAAATTTCAATTCATTTTTGTGGAGTCAATTAATTTCTTGTCAAAGACACGCAGAATTTAGTTATCAACTCGTAAACTCAAAAAGGAATTAGTTAAGGAAATGAGTTAGTCAAATTGGAACATAATATCAGGTCGTTTCAAGCAGTAAATATCATCAGAAATGGGGCCAGATTTCTTTAAAGGGGTATCCAAATGCTGTTAAGACTCGAGGCAAATATTCTGTTTATTGTTAGTTAGATTTTGTTTGCGATTTATTGATTACTACATGGGCAAATCAACACAATTAAGGAGAAATCGACAAACGATAATTATTAAAATTATTGTCTATCGATTTCTTATTTTATTAAAAATAATTTCTATACCATCCATTTCCTGATAACTCATTAAAAGTGGCGCAACGATCAAATCAGTGTCTTCAATTGTCTAAAAAATAAAATTTAATAAAATTAAATAAAATTTAAAAGATAAACTGGTTGTGTAGTTGTGTGTAAATGTGCCTCAATTTCATTACAATTTGTAGCTCTAAATTGATAACAAGCAGCAAGTAAAAGACAATTTGTACAATTTCTCATAAAAACACTGAAAAAAAATAATTTTAAAAATTTATATTTAAAAAAACCTTCCACGTGAAGGTCCGCAAATAAAAATACAATTATTGCAATCTTCAATAATAACTGAAGAAACATAATCAAGTAAAGCTAGAACTGAACTCTAAAATTATTTTGAAATTTAAAAGTTTTAGAAAATATAAGGAATTAAACAGATAGACTGTTGTGCAGTAGGGTAAGTATAAAAGTTAGTGTTAGTCTAGTTGGATCATACTAGCCCGGCTAATCCAGGATCTTTTGCCTACATTGTAAGTTCAATCCCCTTTTAAAATTTTTGGCTCTATCTTAGGACATGCGTCCCATGAACTTTTATGCGTCCCATGAATGTTTATGCGTCCCATGGAGGTTTATGCGTCCCAAAAATAGTATATGCGTCCCATGAAAGTATATGCGTCCCAAAAATAGTATATGCGTCCTATGAAAGCTGCCACGGCCCAAGAATTTATATGCGTCCTAAAATTAATATAAGCGAAAGAGAATTTTGTAAACTTATTTTGCCCAGCCATCGCTAATGATGGTTCAACATTTTCAGTATTTACATATCGTAAATGTTCAAATAATGGTCCATTTGTATTAAAAGCAATCAAGAAGGACTTTTTGAAAAATATAAACCAAGGCCTCATTTTAAGTAAATTTGTAAAACGTAGTTGTAAATTACCAGCAAAATTATTAGCTCCAAGTTCAAGGACTAATATTTAATTGTCATTAATAAAATTAAAAAATGTTTTTGCAATTGTTTTACGCTTATTTTAATTTTGGGACGCATATATTTTGAAGGGACGCTTATACTATTTTTGGGACGCATATACTTTCATGGGACGTATAAACCTCCATGGGACGCATAAACTTTCATGGGACGCATAAAAGTTCATGGGACGCATGTCCTAAGATAGAGCCAAATTTTTCCCTTCCCCATTTCGGGAAGGGAGCTTTAGCCCCAGAAGCCCTCCCCCGTGGCTATGTACGTGATTGTAACATTATACTTTAGATATACTGTTATTCTTGTAGACGCTGACTTAAGGAAATCTCGAACAACCCTCCTCAGTCATAACACAGACTAGGCCACAGGTCACATAAAAGATTCTTTAACACAAGTTTGTTCATTCAAATCAATAAAAGCATTGTCAGCATTCATTAAAGGTGGATAACCTTGCGCAGAGGACATTGACCCGCTCTCTGAAGGTGAAGATCTTCCACCACTTGCTGCCAAATCTTCTGAAGATGAACTTCCACCGCCACCTTTGGAAGAACCTTTTTTTGATGGTTTGTGTGTAAATGTGAACATTTTGAAAAAAAAATTTAAAAAAAATAATTAATAAATTTCAAAAAAATTAATAAAAAATATTAGAAGTGAAGAAAATCGCCAATACAAAAAAAAATCTAAAAAATTCTAAATTAATTTCCTATTTTTTATTTACTAAAAATTAAACAAAAATAAACAACAAAAATCATTCAGGATGATCATATTCGCTTTTTTCCTTTCTTGGATAAGCGCCTCTACGAGGAAACCAAGGCATTAAAATTCCACTATATGGACGTCCAATGTCTAAAAAAATTAATATTTTTAAGGATATTCTGATTTAGAATTAAATATTAAAATTCGAATAGGGAACCATTGAGAAATGTGTTAATAAAATTAATGTCATACAAGTGCATTAGTCTCAAATCATGCAAAATACCAACTTAAGTGACAACAGGATTTTATACTTTTATGCTTAAAAAATAAACCCAGCTAAAAAACAATTTTTCTCAGAAAATTTTTTGTCAGTTAAACTCCCGGAAAAATTAAAATTCAAACAATCAGAAGTCCGATCAAAATCATCAGGATGTAATTCCATATAATGCTCGATAACTGCATCTCTTGTAGCCATATTGTAAACACGATTTTTACCAGCATAATAAGCGAGGCACATCCCCCCAGATATAAGCAAAGATTTTACAACAATTGCTGTTTAAGAGAGAAAATTTTAGAAAATATTTTTGGTTTGAAGGGAAAATTTTTAAAAGAATTTTAAGTAATTTTATCGATCCGGTGGGGCTATTAGTCAAAATTCAGGTAGTCAATTTCAACCATTATCATCATTTTATTGCTAGTTCAATTTAAAGTAAGGATGACTTTTATTTTACCCCGATGTAAATTAAAATAATAAAATACCCTTAATTATTTAAAATAAAAAAATAACCTTGGTACCACGGCTTTCTGTAGAAGATATTATAGTAACTACACTGAAATAAAAAGAAGTCAAGATATGCAACTAGACAAAGCAAGTTAAAACCAGCCTTTAACATTATTAAATGTCAAATTTAGCCAGTTATGAACTACAAATCATTGGATGGGTCAAAGCTTTATTGTCAAGATGATATTTCAGATAAAAGGAAACCCTCCCCCCCCCCGTAAATCCCCAAAATCAATTTCTAAAAAGGCAAATAAAATTTAAAAAAATTAACCGATGTTATACCAGCAATGCCAGCAGCCAAAGTCAACTTAGCTTGCAAAGGCCAACTAAACGGATCGAAAATGTTGTATTTAATTTGTCCTTCAGTCAAAAATGTCTCCCTCCTTTTAAATTCCTCAGGCGAAATTTTAACATGTTGTCCATTAAATACCATCAAAAAAATTAAAGAAAATCCTTTAAAATTAAAAACTCAAAAATATTTAAATGAATAAACAAATTATTAAAAAAAAATTAAAAAACAATTTATCGATTTTACTACACAAAATATCCTTAAAACACAAAATAACTCCCAATTTAGACTTTATTTATTTTCCTACAATTTTTTATTTTTTCCTTCTTAACGATCAAAATCAGCCGGGAATGTTCCACTTTCACGCTGATCATCCCATTTCTCAACCCAAAAACTTGGACACATATCACGATAGACATTTTGGAAGAATTTACACGGAGCATAGTCTTCACCCATTAATTCTTTGCAACGGAAAAAGTCAACATAATAAGCTAAAAATAAATGTTGTAGTATGAAGTTACGAAAAAGAAAGCAGAATCAATGAAAAAAATTTCTTCATCCAAAATAACTGGGGAAACTTAATTAAGCTTATTTATATAATCGGAATAGTTCAAAATACTTTCATAATTTGGGGAGGATGACATTTTCTGCTTTCAATTAGAAGAGGATTTAAGAAACTAAATTTTATACCAAAACAATGGCGCTGCTTACGGCACTGTGGAAAGCGCGAATCATATGGAGCAGCCTAAAATAAACAAAAATAATTTTTCATTTAAAAAAAGCAAACCCAAGCAGTCTCGTTTTTCGATTTCTCATGAAATTCTTTAGTCCAAATTTTCTAAAAAATTAACAATTAAAAATGAAAGAAAAAGAACTCGTTTACTGGATCATCCGGAGATGGCATAAGAGGTCCACCTTTTTCCTTCAATTTCTCAAGACGCTCACCAAGTGTATCAGGAATTTCAAATCCATCAACAAAAATCGGCATCTTTATTTTACTGGAAAATTATTTAAACGAAAAAATCTGAAAAAGAAATAAAAAAGATTTTGGGTTATTGATAAAAATCATTAAAGAAAGGAAAACAAAAATTGAGAAAAGATCAGAAAAGCCGATTCAGTCAGATCCAGGCCCGTAGCCAGGGGGGGGGGTGAGGGGGGGAATTCCCCCCCCCCCCCCGAAATGGGAAAAAGGAAAAAATTTGGGGAAGGGCTGGGGCAAAAAAAGTGAATTTTTTGGCCTACGGCCTCTGAAATTTAAAAAATTTTCGCCTGCGGCGCTAAAAAAGGAAGAAATCTAGCTTCTTGAGGTCCAAAATTCAAAAAATTTTCGCCTGCGGCGCTGAAAATCAAATTTTTGGCGCCTGCGGCGCCGAAAAAGTGAATTTTTTTGGCCTACGGCCTTCTAAAATTCTCAAAATTTTCGCCTGCGGCGCTGAAAATAAAAATTTTTGGCGCCTTCGGCGCCAAAAATTTGGCGCAGAAAAAATTCCCCCCCTCGAAAAAAAATCCTGGCTACGGGCCTGGTCAGATCATAGTAAAATTCGAACCGGCTAGGGAAAAGAATCTTCACATCAAGACCTCTCAAATATTAAAAGATCTATGAGAAATGCTAAAAACCCTCAAAGTTATTGATCGAATATAACTCAGCACTCAACCGGCATGACCCGTCCGTTATTCTAACGGGTAGGGAATCATGTATTATTCCTTGTCCCTGGAATGGGCCATAATTTTTCAGTTCTTATCATCCTAGGGATTTCGAATTGGTAAGAAGCTACTCCGATAAGATGCTGTTTTTTTTAACTCAAAGGGCGTACAATAAGGAAAGGTGTAACAATGTTTGTAAAAATATTTTAAAATAAATTAGCTGGATTTATTCAACCAAAAATGCATGTAAAAAAATATGCTAAAATAATTTATTGAGAAAGTCAATGAAAAAATTTGAAATATTTTTTAAAAATATATTTATTTAATTCTCCAATAAATCCAAAACTTTATTTTCGTCTTTCCAAATTCTATTCCTTCATAATTTTAATTTTAACGTAAAAACTTTCTTCATTACAAAACGAAAATTTAACCGTTGGATCGTGAATGTTGACAACTTGATAAGTGGTAGATTTTGTATCATCTGATTTCTTAATTTCAGCATTTTTTGCTTTGTCGTGTAATTTAAGAGTTGTGCAACTATCAAAATGAAGAATAATGACAGGTACCATTTTCGAAAAGTCTTTAGATGTTGCCACATGCTGAAAATTGCAAATTTATTTTTAACTTTGAGGTAAATGAGTACAGCCCTGGAAAACTAATGACCCTGCTGAAAACACCAAAGGGAATAATGAGGGATTTGGGGTGATTAAGGAGATATTTACTCAGTCGGACTAAGCTCAAATCTAAGATTAGATTCAGACTGGGGAAACTGATTACATACTGGTAAATCTCAAATACAGAAAGAACACTTCTTGTGCTTTTTACCAGGGACCAATAAACTAGAGTATCACCGAGATATCAATAGATTGGTGTCCGGAAAATTGGGCTCTAAAGTTACGCGCGGTGAATTGTGAATGTGATCCATCTAAATAACTTGATATTCCCTTACAAAATTTGTTCGGGGGGTGTAAGTTTTCAGGGTTGACCCCAATTAAATAACTTACTTCAACAATATGATTATAAACATCTTTGGTAAATCCTGGAGTAGAATAGAGCGTCACATAAACTTCTTTTCGAAATTTGTCTCCTCCATATAATAAAATTTTGAACAAATCATTTTTATAGTTCTTCAAAGTGTCAATATCAAATATCCAAAAAGAAAGTCGATGATATTCGCTAACCAAATTGTTCGAAATAAATTGCATTAAAATGTCAACATTGTATTCTTGAGCAGAAATATTGCAATTTTGAACATAAAATTGTTTGGCTTCCCCAAATAATAATTCAATCACTTCTGGATTGATTATATAGTCTTCAAAGTAGGAGCATTTAAAAATACATTTGAATAACTTGCTCAAATAATAGTAAACTATCTCGACATCCTCTTTGCTTTTAATCATGGCTGGCAGTCGAAGTATATATTCTTTTGTTTTGTCAACTGAAAATTTTTTAGTTACGTAAAAGAAAATTTGAAAAGCTATCGGACTCTTCGACTAAAAAAATGAGGCAGAGCTGGCCGCAATTGCGTGTTATTTTTGACCGCTTTGCGGAAAACTTTTTCATTTTCGGTAAGAAGTCAAATTAGCAAGTCTTTAAGGAACCAAGCAACCGTTGGCTCTTGAGAGAAGCGTCTCACTATTTATCTTCTCGCTGGAGTCAGCGGTCATTCGACCGCTTTTGCCGCTTCCTCCGCAGCGGCAACAACTCTAAGCCAATTTTTAAACTAAAATTAACCTGTCTCCAAAATAAGATCTTCTTTGTCCGGACCATGACAACTTAAAAACAAAGGAATTGGGTATTCAAATCCATTTTTGAACTAAAAAAAAGGAAATTTGAAGTTTAAACACATTAAATACCTTCTCTTCAAGTCCTTTAGGCAATGGAGAACCAAAATTTTCAGCTTTGGGTTTTATCAAAAAACGAGGAAGTTCGTCACTACCGAGATAACCCTTAAGTAAAAACTTTTTTTCAGAAATTAATTAAAAAGCAATTACAAGAGAAATCATATTAAACTTCTCCTTAGCAAATTCCCCCTCATATTTAGTAACAAAATTGTGAAAATAAACATTCGAGAGTTTGAATGCCAATAATTGTTGATAGTTAAGACATTTAAAAATGTCAATTTTCGTTTCATTTGGAAAAGAATAAAGCATTTTTAAAAGAAAGTTTAAATAAAATAAATCCTAGAAAATTTAAAAAATAACAAAATAAATTATCTTTAGCCAACTAAAAAAAGGCTATCCAAAAATTGCCAATTAATTAAACACCAACTAGAGACCGGCAAAATCGCATTTCCGGGATCCCGAGTCGGGATTTTTTTTCTTGACCGATGCCGGGACGGGATCCCGAGGGAGTAATCCCGAAAAAATCCCGGATCCCGAATGATCCCGAAAATCAAAAAAATCCGGGATTTCGGGATCGGGATCCCGGAAAATCCCGTCGGGATCCCGTCCCGCGCCGGTCTCTAACACCAACACACAAAATGCCAACAAGGCTAAAAATGTACATTATGCCAATAAGGGCAAAATTTTAAAAATTTGTCAAGAATTTATTCTCTTCCTCCGCTTACTATCTTTCACTCAAATATCTGTCATTAGGAGTGTGTAAAAATTTCGCTTTTTGCCAAAAATAGCGAACGGCGAAAGACGAGTCAAAAAAGGCGAAAATCGGCGAAAGGCGAAAAAAACTATTATCGAATTTAAAAAAATTTAATTAAAAACCCAACAATTTTAAAATTCCAGTGGGGTACTCAGTCAACTAACTAACAAAATTAGTTGAAGAACTGAGGGAAAACAAAAAAATTGACAGAAAAAAACAGAAAAATTGACCCTTATTGACAAGATAAACGTTTAAAGTATTATTGGCAAAATGCACAATAACCTTTTGCAATGTGAAATATGCGAAACGCTCAAAATTTAAAAATAATTCTTTTATTTTACAATCAAAGTAAATGAAATACAAATTAAAAGATTTGTGTAGAATTTAAAGAGATTTTTCTATTCTGACGTTTCTATATTTACATCTATTTGAACATCACTATCATCATCATCCAAATACCTTTCATCATTAAGAAATGCTGTATATTTCTCTTTATTAGCAGCACGATTAACAACAATTCTAAGCTCATTCATAAGTTTTTCATCTTCTTGTTCTTGTCGCCAACGTAAATAAATATATACGAGAAAGCCAAGTGCAATAGTTAGCGCAAATATTAAAGTTGAAGAGACAACAATAACCTCAGCTTCTTCAGATTCGAATATCTTTAAGAAAAAAATAAAGCTTTTTTAGCTCAGAAATTACCCCCCCCTCTCCTTACCTCATCGCTAAAACTTTCCATTTCTGATTCAGCAGGCTTCAAAGCATTGGGGCACCACCTCTGTGTGAGAAAATGTCTCACATCAATTGATAAATTCATTTTTGAAGAGAGTGAAAGAAATATTTGGATATTGACTTTATCATTATTAGCTTTTATATACCGTATTTTCTCTAATAGTGCGACTGTCTCTAATAGACCGACCCCTTCTATTAAATCGACCCCCTAGAGGAAGGTTGAAAAATAAACCGACCAGTCGCACTATTAGAAGAAATACGGTATTTGTGGAATTTTTGGAACGGATGGAATTTTTAAGGAAATTTTTTGAAGACTTTTTGCAGACTTTATTTGGGTAAAAGTTCTGGGGTTTTTTCATTTACAAATTAATTAAATTCAGAATTTTTAATGCCTAAAATAATTTAACTAAAAATTTTCTCTCATTAAATTTCAATTTTCTAAAATCTTTTTTATCCTCCCTTCTTTCGTAGTTGGCCGGCCAAACAATTTTATTTACACAATTATAACCCCAAAAATATCTTTACTCTCTCGGGATTTAGTCGGCAATAGAGAAAATATCCATCAAAAAGATATATTTATAGTTTTTGACCGCTATTTTAAATGCCGCCTTTTCTTTATCTTTCCGCATTACACCTTTGAAACGATGGGCAAGGTCGGTCAACTAGAATGACAAGAAGGTAAAAAAATTAAACTTTAAATTTATTCTGAGATTATAATTTAATTATAAATAATCGAGAATTGAGGATTGGAAAGAAAATGGAATTTTTAAAAGATTTTTGGAGAATGGTTTGGAAAAATATAATAGTGAAAACTGTTTATGTTTGACCTTTTTAAATAAAAAATAGCCCTCAGATTCAATTATAGCAATTACTTAATATGCCCCAATTTAATTATTTGACAAACCTAGTTGTAATTAAAAAGGCTATAAATAAGATTTTTATAAAGAAACGAATCAAAAGCCTTATGTAATTATTTAAATAAGACCATCGGACTAAAGAAGGGAATCGCAAAAAATAACCCAAAAAACTTAATTATTTCCTGTAGCTTTACTTTTTAATTTTTTTCAAAAGATTTTCTAAATCCCCATTTTCTCAAAATATTTTCATTCATTTTTGTGCCACTCCTTTAAATAAAAGAATATGGTATACATACACCCCATATGGCCTTATTGCGCAATCAAATTTTCCCTTTTTTAATGAAAAAGGGAAGCGCGGCATTATTTACTTAAATAAGCCGATAGCTAAATATTTAAAGAAGAAAATAAATATATTTATTTATTTAATTCTTTTATTTATCATTTTTAAATTGCCGTCAACAAAAGAAAATAAAAGGCAAAGACAAAAGCCGGCGAAGATGTTAATCCCTTAAAGCAAAATTGAAACATTTGGGCGCAGGGAAAGTATGGCGTGGTTGTGTAAAATTATCAGAAGAATTCCTAGACCGATCAAAGTTTTACTAAAACTTTTCTAAAACGTTTAGATTGGGCATTTTAGAAAATTATGCCGCAATTCTATATTTAAGGATATTCGATTTTAAAAGCTTCACAATCTAAAGCCGCCCAAAGCCCTGCGCCCAACCTTTCCCTACCCTTACAGCAATTGATCTCCTAAAGGAGCCCCTAAGGGTTAATGGGAAAATAAATAGGAAAAGGGTGACACTGTAAAAAGCAAAATAGTTTTTGTTTTGTTTTAGCGATTGGCTTAAAAGATAAGCTCTATAAAAGGCAATTTATATTAAATGATTGAATAGAGAAAGGAGAAAAAAAGGGGTTTTTATTAATAAATTGGACTCATTACAATCCACTTATAGCGAGGGAATAAAAAATCCCCTTTAAAACAAAACATGTCCTCTCTTATATAATTAATGGAAATATATCGGGAATGGGAAAATAAATAAATTTAGAAGGAGGGAGAGGGGAGATTTTGAGGGAGATTACGGCAGATTTTTGTATATAAAAATTTTGTGATTTATTTAAAGGAATAAATTTTGATTGTAAAACTTGGGAATATTTATTTAATTAATTACTGTACTAGATAATTGGAAATTACTTTTAAGTTGTCCTCTCCTCTTTTATTTTAATTAATTTTTGTTAATTAAATAAAAGTTTTATAACTAAGGGTTGATTTACGATATACCGACATTAAATCAACATTCCTGTTATAATTTTACGAATCTCTTGTGATCTAAATGGGGGAGATGAGTTTGTATTAAATTTTAGATTTCTTCGCTTCTTTAACTTTTTAATTAGTAAATTAACACAGGGGAGAATTTAGTTTGCCCGAAATTTGATAGTTTTTTTTTAAATTCCCCCCGTCCTTGTAATCAACCATCCCTACGTATGAATTTTTCTCCATGATTCGACCCATTTCGGCAATTATTCTACCATTTGACTTAAATATTAACACCTTCAAATAAAAAAATTCTGCCTTAAACATATAACCCTGTATTTTTCCCTACTTTTATTTTAATATCTTTTCCTTCTTAAAAAATTTTTTCAAAAGTCCCTACAAAATTTTCAGTCTTTCCTCTATTTATTTTATCATTCTCCAAACCACTAAAAATTCTTCTCAATATTTTTCTTTTATTTATTCTTTTCTTCAACTCGTTGCTTTCACCACCAGGTAATCCATCATATTTTTGTCTTTTTTTCTTCACCACATCCTCCTTCCTTCATTCTCTTTTTTTAATAAAATTATTTTTCAAAAAGTTTTTGTGTGTGCGACTGACTGGCGGCGGTTTATAGAATAAAAAGAAGTACGGGTTATTATATTTATTTTGGGTGGGCTAAACAAGAAATTATTAAATATTAAAGAGCTATTAAAAGGCCGTAGGGGGAAAGTATTTTCCTTCTTCTTCTTCTCCTTTTTTGGAGAATTAATAATTGGAGAAGAGTATATCTACTGTATTTTTGTAAGTAAATGACGAAGTTAAAAAAGGAAGAGAAGATTAAGGGGGCCGACCACTCTAATTTGTAAGAGGGTCTAATATATCCCATTAACAATACCCAAGTCGAAGCAATTTTATGATTTTTGACTAAGTTTTCAAATCCTAAAAAGTTTGAAAATTTTTTAGCGGAATGGGAGAGTGCCTTTCCATTTAAATTATTTGTTAAAAGGGTATTAGGTGTTTTTGAGACTAAAAACCCCCAATGAAATTAAAGGGAGGGTGTGAGTTATTGATAATTCGGAAGATCTATCAAAACTTCGATTTTTTAAAGAAGTAAAAAAATATTTATATTTAAAAATTAAAAAATTTATTTGACAAGAAATTTGTGAAAAAAGAAAATTTAAAGAAAATTTTCAAAAAAATATACAAAATTTATTTGATTAATTATTTGAGAAAATTTAAATTATATAAATATATTCATTGTTTACAATTTAGAGGTTTGATGTGTATAGAAGAATCAGAGGTTTTAAAATGAAAACTATGACTGTAAGGAATTACTGTAGAAAATATAAAGAATTTTTTAAAGGGGGAAGAAATTTGAATTTAAAAATTAGAAAAATTTATTTGACAAGAAATTTTGTGAAAAGATTTTTTCCCTTTTAACTAAAATTAACAGAAAACAAGCATTTTTTACCTATTTGAGTGAGAATTTTAAATAATGCCAAAAACATGCTAGGCCGACAAAACTTATACATATTATTCACCCTAATATTTGCTAAATATAAACACTTTTTCTGTTTCTTTTTTACAGTAAAACACAGTCATTGCACAAAAACAATTTGGAGGAAATTGAAAGAAAGGAATGAGAATATTTAATGTTTTTTGGGTGAAGGAGAAGGTCCATCAGAAGAAGAAGAGGAAGAACCAGCTAAGGAAGAAGGGCATGAACCTGGAACTTTTTGATTATTTAAATTTTGTTGTAAAATTGTTGGGGGTAGTGGATTTGTTGTTGAAGTATTCCAATTTGTTGAACGTAGAAAGGCTGTTTCTTTTTGTTGTTTTTTCATCTTTAAAGAAATTTTTTTGAAAAGAAAATTATTGTTTTGAATGGGGATAATTAGAAGTAAAAATAATTATTTAAATTTTTAATTGAGAAAAAATTTTTTTTTAATTTATTCTTAACAAAAAATAAAAAACCTTCATTCTCCTATTTTGAAACCAAATTTTAATTTGGGATTCGTGTAGCTGCAACATTGCGGCAATTTCTGCTCTTCTACTTTTGTTTAGATATCTATAAAAAATAGAGATTAAGAAAAAATAATTTATAGGAAATAATTTGAAGAGTTAATAATTTCCTTTCCTCCACTTCCCCTTCCAGTCAAGACTTTGAATAAAAAGAAGCAAATTTTAATTTTGGTATTTTTAAAAGGTTACACAAAGCTTTCAACAGAAAGGAAGCTTTTCACAACTTCTTCCCTCTTCTTCCTTTTTTTATTCCCTAATTTCTCCCCAAAAATTTATTTAAATTTAACTAATTAAATACTTGTTTGTATGAAATTCCTTTTCCAATTCAGTTAATTGATGATAAGTAAAGTTTGTTCGATTAGTTACATTCTCCTGTGCCCCCAATGGAGATATTGACGATATTAAAGAAGTTGAATTTGTTAAAGAGTTATTTATTAAATTATTATTATTAATCGCCTCTTTATTAATTATTGAATGTCCATTTAATGCTGAAAATATTTAATTGTTAGAGGTATATACTACAATTTTTTTGGAGAAGGAAGGGATTTAAAAAGTTTTTGCCAATAAAGAGGAGGGAGACCCTTCTGTCTGTGAGACTCTCTATAGAAAGAGACTTTCTCTAAATTTAAAGGCCCTTTTCAACAAATAATACTTTCAATACGGAGCTTCCAATCACTCCTTTTCCTGCTAGAAACACTAAAAATCTGGACGTTATCGATAGCCATTTGTTCCAAAATAAATTCTAACCAAATCACCCCCCCCCTTTCAATGCCAGAAAAAGTTTTATTTTCTTTGATTTATTTATGGCCTTTCTCCTTCATTAAAGGTGTCAAAGTTGACCCAGGAAAAGCAAAAATAATAAAGTATTTAATAAGAAAGTTTTAACCTGCCACAGTTCCTTGAATGAAGGAGGAAGTGGCTATTGTTGTTGAAGGTTTATTATTTCCGTTAATATTCCCGTTATTATTTCTTTTTACTTGCATCCATTTATATTGCTCTATTAGGGGAAGTTGTTTTGATTGGTGATTATCATTGTAATTATTTGTTGTGGAGGTGGTGGATTTTGTTATGTTATTGTGTTTTAATTGTTGATTTCTTTTACCCCCTTTTTAATTTAAAAGAATTAATTGGAAGGAGAGGTATGGGGTGGGGTAGGGGGTTTAAATAAATTTTCAGTTAATTTCCGGGACTCTCTTAAAATCAAGCTAATCTGATAAACTGACATTATTTATTAATTATATTGAGGATTTACTCCCTCATTAACTGTATAATTGTTTTGATTGGTAAAGATATCCTTCCCTATATTTTGAAAGGTTAAGGGAAGTTTTCTCAGTTAAACTTAATTTTTTTCTTAATAGAAAAACTTACTAGGACCGCGTTTTTTAACTTGTTTAGGTATTGTAGAGGGTGTATTTACAATAAAAGAATTATTTGAGGAGGAAGGAGGGGGAGGGTTATTATTAGAGGACATTGGAAATGTTGAATTATTTTGAATTTCGTTTGTTGGTTGTTGTTCTTCTTTTAAAGGGATTATTTGGTGGTTATTTAAATTAGGATTTCCATAAAAATCAACTAAATGAGAAGGGAATCCTCCGTCATTTCCTCCTCCAATTACTGTGGAAGGCGAAGGAAGTACTGAAGAAGAATTGTTAATTGATAACCAATGATGATGATGTTGGTGATGAACTGAGGGATCGGAAGAGAATAATTGATTCTGTTGTTGATCCATGGGACAAACTGTCATCGAGGAAAGACCGTGTAAATGATTGGGAGCTTCATAATTGGGTTGAATAAATTGATGGGAAGAAGCTGTTGAAGGCTGGAAATATTTGGGAGATTTTTATTGTTTATAACGATTAAATGTTTAATTGGATGACTATTTTCTAGTCTTTTATTTCTTATTGAACCGCATTTATGGACAGATTTAACATCCCCTTCCTCAAAAGGGAAGGGGATATTCTTAACAGATTTAGTTCCCCTAAAACTTGAAATGGTGAACGTTCTTAACCAAAATAGGACGTAGATAATCCCCCTCCTATTTTATTGTTGGACAACCTTCTCCCATCTTCCCCCCAATCCAAACCTGTTGTTGATTATGCATTCCCCCACCCCCATTCCCAATAATTCTTTGTTGGAATGTTTGTGAATGTTGAATATTTTGATAATAATTAGAAGGTGTTGGATCCAATGATTGTGTTTGTATCATTGTAGAATTAGAAGGAAGATGGAAAGGGTCTGCTGAGCAACTCATTTTATGATATATTTTTAATTCAAAATTTTTGCTTAAAAATTAGTATTTTATTTAATAATTAATTAATATATGTATTTACTGACTGGAAAATAAATTGTTATGGCAATTCCCTTACCTTGAGACAGCAGGGTGAGGGAGTTATTTCTACTATAACAACAGCCTACCTGTGGTACACGCCCAAAACGGCGCGCGGCCATAACGGCTAAATTGCTTCAAGATTTCTTAATCCTACCAGATTTAGTATCAAACGATTCCTCCAAACATTTTCCAGCAAGCTATGGCTTTGTGCGGTTTTGGGCTGTAACAACTACATATATCTGTCCCTGCCTAGTAAATTATCAGAAATATTTAAAAATTTTCTTTATTCCATGACGAGTCATCAAAAAATTTTTTTATGAAATGCAGGAGATGCTCGACTATAGTACCTAAAACTCTTTGAAGGAGAGATTCACGTTTAACATTAAAATTACAAAAAAAATATTTTTATGGTCCCTCTCCTTTTAATTTCAACTTCCCAAAACTCCAAAAAGGAAACAAAATTAAATTTAAAATTTTACTAAAATTAATTAATTAAACTTAAAAAGTTTTGAAAAAGGCGGCAATAATAAAAGGAATAAAAAAAGGTAGTAAATATAATATAGCAACTAATAAATTGGGGGGTAAATGGAAAATGAATGGCCTGGTGGGTAAAAGAAAAAAGGGTTAGAAGAAGGAAGGAAGAAGTAAAGGAAGATGAGTGATGGGCGGGGCGGGCGGTTCTGTTAAGGGGGGTAAAAATATATTTTTAATATTTTGTGGGGAAGAATAAATAACTGTGTTTGATGGGTGATATGAAAAGCAAAAGAATTTAAAGAAGAAAGAAAGAAAACTTTTAGGTAAAAATACTTTTTTTGTCCTCAACACGGCTGTCGGCCGTTCTATAAGGGAAAGGGGATTTTTGGGCGCAATAAGGGGTAATCGAAGACTTACAAAATAGGCAAATAACCCCCTCTAAAACCATGAAATTTTGTTTAGAAGCTGGATAATCTTCAATACATACTTTAATTCACTAATTCACGGATACCGGCTTCGGATGCTTCAAGTTTCCCAGACTTCGGATGCTTCGGGTTTCTCATGATCAGCCAACCCTATTCATTGTTTAAAACGTGGAATTTTCGAGAATATAGTGAATTTAGCTAATTAATTTTTGGTTATATGTAACTTATGAAATAAAAAATAGAAATTCTTTTTTTAATTTCTAAAAAAGTTATTCAACATTTATTGACAACATTCGTAAAAAATTTTTAAGTATAAATTTATATAAAGGGGGAAGTTATTTGTTCGCGCCCAGTAATTACTGCGCCGAAACGTTTTTTCAATTTTTCGAAGGACTATGAAGGAGGATATAAATTCCTTTTTTACCGGCCATAAATCAAAGAGACAGCTTCTGTGGCAGTTCATTCCTTCCACCTTACCTTCTTTCCTCTCCTTCTTTCTTCTACTATTTTTGACTGTCTTAACTTTTCACATTTTTCTTCAATTTCTTTTTTTCATTCCCGCGAGAATATATTACTTACTCTTTTTTTCTTCACATTTTAACGTCCTTGAAAGAAACTTCTTTTTAAAACCTCCAATCGGCTGTCTGGGCGGGCTAATAATTTATGAAAAAAAAGAAATTTTTGACGAGTAAAATATATTGACATTGAAGAGAAGGAAAGAAAGAAGGAAGAAGGGGGGAGTGGAGGGGGGGAGGGAGGGGTAGTTCTTTGGCCTAAAGGGTTATTTTTACTGTATTTATTAATGAGCATTACACGCCTTTTATTAAATAAAAAGTAAACGATTAATTAATTAAAATTGATTAAAAGCGCAAAATAACAAAAATAATTTTTAAATTAAAATCAATAATTTCTTTTAATTAAATTAATATATTTAATTCAGATTTTTAAATGTAAGGAAGGATCTGGCGATGATAAGCGAAAATTAATTATTTTTTCGAGTCTTGGGTTTAGACCAAAAATTTTCTTAAAATTGTGGAAGATGTTTAAATTTTATATTTGCTCGAGAGAATTCAGATTTAATTAAAAAGAGAATTTCGTTGATTTGAGTGTTTAGCTAAATCCGAAGTTTAATGTTTTACTTTATTTTCTTTAACAAAATGGCCGGTCATTTTATTTTTTATATTCAATTGGAGTTGGTTATTGTAAAATAGAGAAAATATAATAATTATTTAAGATACACAAATAGTTGATTACTTCTTGAGCTTTAAAAGGTTTTTTAAAAATTTGAAATAAATTTTATTTAAAAATAAATATGAAAATAAATATTTTTCTTTTTCTTTTTTTTCCTAAAAATTTGTAAAGAAAAAAAAAGATAAATGTTTTTATTTGTCTTTTTCTCGATTTTGATCTTCATCTCTAAATATTTAACTAATTTATTTTTCTTTCTTCCCTTCATATGCAAATTCATTCATTTATTTTATTTCTTGGCAAGGCCATTTTTAAATATTTTTAGCAATTTGTCATTGTCTGCCATATTTTGGGAAATAAATGGTATTTGTTTGTTTTGTTTCTTTTTTAAAAAAATAAAAATTTTTTTATCAAAATTTTATTTTCTAGAATCATAAATTACAATTAAAATCTAATTTAAAATTTTAAAATGAAATTATTTAAAAACCCCATTCAAAACTAAAGACTTCAATTCTGATCTCTAAATATCAAGGGTATATCGAATCAATGGGAAACTGTCTCTATTTTTATATTTAAAAGAGAAACTATCCTGATTGGAGTTTTAAATATAGAATGGTACAAAAAATAGATTTATCATTTATTTATTTATTTATTTATTTTCATTTCAATTTTCGTAATATTTTGTATATTTTTTAAGATGTTTTGATTATTTATAATTAAAACCTTTAGCCAACTCATAGTTTTTGTTATTCAATCAATCCATTTTAGCCTTTAATTTCTCTAGAAAAATTATTTTTTTTGTTAAAACTTTCTTTCAAATTTTTTTTATTTTAATTTTGAATATATCAAATTAAAATTAAAATTCTTATTTTAAATTATTAATTATTTCCTCAAAATACAAAAATATAAAACAAATCACAGTTCGAACAATAGAGAATAACATTGTCAGACTATAAATAATTTCAACAGTCACCACCCAAATAAGCTATTGGATCTTGAGAACTTTTAACTTTTCTGCCTAATTTTATTTTAAAATTTGTTTGTTATGCCAAATGAATGCTTTGTTTTAACTCGAAAATAAATATTTTTTATCAAACAAAATTAATCCAGAGTCTTGTTTTTTTTATTAATTTTTGAAGTAAAAACCTTTTTAAAAATTTGTAATTTTAATTTTATAAAAGTATTTTTAAAAGATTTTTTTGTTTGTATTAAAATATTTTTGTTTAAATTCCTCAAAAAAGAAAGCGAAATATGTACATATATTTGTTGTAAAAATATTTTTACCAAAAACAGAAGGGAAAATAATTCAAAAAAAAGTTTTTTTTGTCTAATCCATTTAGGATTAATCTAAAAACAAATAAAAAAAATATTTTCTAAATAATTTTTCTAAAATTTTAAACAAAATTGAGATTTAAGAGAATTAACATAATTTTAATTAAAATAATTAATTTTCTTTCCTCCAAATAAATAAAATATATTTAGAATAAATACTTTTTTGACAATATTTCTTTAAATTTTTATTTTTTTGGATCAAAAATATAATTAAAACATTATCCACAAAGACTGGTCTAAAAAAAGAGAAAAATAAAAATAATTTTAATTTTTTAAATATCAAATAAAAATTTCGGTTATCGAGTTGATATTTTTCGAGATATTAATATGGACATCCAATCCAGTCTACAATTTAAATATTAATGTCATGAACAGATAAAGACGTCCTTCAAAGTTTTCTTGAATGATAAAAGACTTGAACTTGAAAAAAATTTTCTTTAATTTCGGCAACTTTCTCAAATAAAATTCTTGTTTTATTTTAGCCATTAAACTTAAATTTATTTTTAAATAAAAACTTTTATTTTTATTTCCCGGCCAGAAACTTTTCCTTTCTAATTTTATTTTTAAACTTCTCGTTTCTGTTGTCATTTAGATGTAAAATAAAAACGGTCAAAATATTTTGGGTTTTCCTTTCAATAAAGCACGGTGGATTGAAAAGAAAAAGAAGCAACTGTTTCTAGATTTATTTAGACAACAATGGATGGTTGAATAAAATAAAATAAATTTTTTGGCCAATTGGCGAGCTTTAAGAATGAAGAAGGAAAGGGATTGAAAGAAGAAAAAGTAATGAAGGAAGGGACAAGGAGAGGGGGTAAGGGACAGGTATATATATTTAGTTGGTTGGTTCTTTTACTAAAAGTAAATGCTTGAAAATTAAAAGAAAATAAAATTTATTATGGTCTTTTTAGAAGATAAAAAGTGCTAAAAAGTTATAAAAAATTTGGGAAAATAATGAAGAAAAAAAGGAAGGTAAAAGAGAAGTCTAGAAAAATAATGTCTCTTTTAGATATAAATAATTGGCTTATTGCCGAGATAAAAATAAATTTAAAAGAAAAGTTTTCCCATGTCTAGAAAACTTCTTTTCATTATCAGCTTTCATCAATGAATTGCCGCCCTTCCCCTACAGGCAAAGTCATAAATCGTTCATTCTCTCCCCCGGCATTGCCTCAATTTTCGCTATTTTGCTCTGTTTGCTGTCCAATATTTGCCTTAAAAACTTTTCTCGCAGCACGCCCCCTCCAAAAAAATATTTTTATCTATTCTTCTTCTTCTTCCTTTTTTCTCTTCTTCCCCCCCCCCCTTACTTTTTAACTGTCCACATTCCTTCTTCACTTCCATTTTCTATTCCCAGCCACCATCTTCTTCGCACCGCTCGCGCCATAAATCACTCGTCGTGGTGCCCAACCCGCCGGGTAAATACTTTTTAGTTGGAAGTAGTTGAGAGGAATAAATAGATTTGGAAAAATAAGAAAAGATGAAGAACACGGCGGACAAGGCGGATTTGTAACTCGATTTTCAGAAGGCTTTTTTTCCTCTTTTTTTTCTTTTCAATCCCCAAAAATTCTTTACATATATCCATCGCTAATAAAAACAATTTATAAAAAAATTATTATTTTCCGAATTTTTTTATTTTTGGCAATATTTTTTCCTTTTTAAATTTCTTTATAAGTGAATTAAATTCTTAAATTTAATGATAAAAGTACATAAGGATAAGCTATAAATATACCTTTTTCCTTTACTTTGAGGCATTCCCTTCCAGAACGAGGCCGAAGAATAAAAGGGCATTAATAAGCTACAAAAATAAGTTACAGGAGATTATCCTCCCAGGAAATTACTATCTAGTTATTTCCAAGAAAGGTCAATCCTGATATACAATGTAAACTTTGGGACAAAGTTTACATTCAGGACAAGTCTTGTAGGAAAAATTTTTAAATTAAAGGCAGTGTTGAGTCTTTTAATCAAGAACCCGGTGTCGGTTGCTCAAAATCTAGCTACCTTTCTCTGATCTCTTCTCTTCCCAATGTGTTATCCATCCTCGAGGGTAGAAGAGTCAGTTTTTTTAATTAAAAATTTTTTAAATGCGCATAATTTTAATAATAACAAAAATCGATGCTTAACTACACCAAAATATTGCTCTATTCATTTTTCGAAGGGGGGGGGTTTCACATGCAGTCGGTCTCTCCCCACTATCCCTTTCTTTTCGTTTATTTCCTTTTTTTTCGATCACCCAATTTGCTAAAGGTGTCTTCCCTCATTATCGCTATATTTATATAATATTTAGTGAAGTACAATAAAAACATGTAATAAACCCAATAATTGTTAATTTTTTGATTTTGTTGGACTATGTAAATATACATATTTTTATTTTTTAAACTATTTTTATACATACTTAGTATATCCTTTATTAAAATTTGTTTCTTTCCTATTTTTTCCTCTTTTATATTTTACTCTCCGGACCGCAATATGTCAAATACTGGTGCTAATAAGTTAGAACTAAGGTTGGCGGATCCGGATCCGAAAAAAGGCCGGATATCCGGAAATTTTCGGTTCGGATACCGGATCCGGATCCGGATATCCGAAATTTTCGGTTCGGATATCGGATCGGGATCCGGATATCCGAAATTTTCGGTTCGGATATCGGATCCGGATCCGGATATCCGAAATCTTCGGTTCGGATCCTAGAATTAGGGAAAAATGGAAGAAATCTAGTCCATTGATCTTTCAAACTTCCCAAAATTTTTGCCTGCGGCGCTGAAAATTAAAGATTTTTGTCTTAAGAGCCTCCCAAAATTTCAAAATTTTCGCCTGCGGCGCTAAAAATGGAAGAAATCTGGCTTCTTGACTTCCAAAATTCAGAAAATTTTCGCCTGCGGCGCAGAAAGGGGAAAAAATCTGGAGCCTTGGCTTATCACAATTAACAAAATTTCCGCCTGCGGCGCTAAAAGGGAAAGAGTTGTAAACATTTGTAAAAATCACATGCGGGTTTACAACTTTAATTAAAGGTTGATGTATTTGGATGTCATATAGAAGGATCAAGAATGATGGGATTAGAGCGGATATAGGAAATTAATCATAAGTGCCTCTATATCTCTCGTAATTCTTAACCCCAGCTCTTAACCTCTCTATCATCTATTGGGACTCAATTTTACAGCGCCGCAGGCGAAAATTTTGAAAATAAAAATTTCGGTTCCGGATCCGGATATCCGAAAATTTCGGTTCGGATATCGGTTCCGGATCCGGATATCCGAAATTTTCGGTTCGGATATCGGATCCGGATCCGGATATCCGAAAATTTCGGTTCGGATACCGGATCCGGATCCGGATCTCCGAAGATTTCCAACTATCCGCCAACCTTAGTTAGAACTTGATGTAAGGAAGAAAAGAGATCCGTAGGGGGTTGTTGTCAGGTGAAAGTAGCGCCCCAATAGCTCAGTCGATAGAGCACTTGTACGTGGTGAGCGAATCGCCAAGGGACACTACCAAGTTGTTTCAGGATCGATGCCTGCTCGTTGATAAAATTTTACCTCTCTTTCTTCGATATGTTTATTTACAGCAATTTGGGATTAAGTAAATGGGATAATTTAGAAATTTAAGGGAGACGTTAATTATGCATAAGTAGAATTTCTGTTTGTATGTATGTATTTTTTTGTAATTTTATTTTTTTTAATTTCTTTTTTGCTCATTAATCTTAATAGAGATGATTTTAGAAATCTCTAGGCCTAATGTACAAAAAAATATAAAATAATCTATAAATATTTTAAAATTCTGTTAGAAATACTTTAAAAAATTTTTTCTTAAATTTAGCCCCTAAATGTTAGATAAATAATGAAAAAATTACTAAATATTTTTTGTCTAAATAAAGTGAACTAAATTAACGACAAGTTTTGAATTGATAAGGTGTATTTTGACCTAGTATTATTTTTTACTACTCTTATCTTAAGAAAAACAACAGTGAATGTACATAATAAGTAATTTTTATATAATTTTTTGTCCATATAAAAATCGCAAGTTATTCTATATTTTATTCAAATATTTATTTATACATTCACATTTTTTAAATTTTTTATGGCAAGCATTGATCCGCACTTGTAGTGGTGTAAGCTTGTTTTGTAAAAGCAAATCTGTTGCGCCCAGGCAAATAAGCTCGCTTCTACAGGCGTGGGTCTTCTTAGCCAATTAATATGTAATATTCTAATATTTTTTGTTACAATTTAATCAAAAGGAACCGAAGTTTTGTTTTTATTAAAACATGGTTTTTTGAAATGATATCGACTCTTTAAATTAAAAGTAGGTTTGGTTGGAGCAAATGCCCGTTCGAAAAATAGTTGATGGAAACCTTAACAACGAGCAAATGAGTAAATTTAAAACCTAATTCGTATCAACAAGTAACTAAAAACCATTCAAAATCAATTTATGTATTTACAAACAAACAATATTTACAAACAATCACACAAGAAAATGGGGGGAAATTACAATTATGAAGGGAGAATTGTCTTTCCTATATTATCACACATCTCGACGCCATCATCTTCCATCAACCGCTTACATGTTGTACTCGATTGGAAGGTTCTTGCGGCGAACCATACCGTCACCCTGGAACCATTCGCGGCGGAATTGCTTGGCTGCTCCTTCCGGGGTGTTGGTCCATTCGACGGTGACACGGTCGTTGTTGGTCGCTTCCGCAGCCGGATCGAAGGCGTCGCAAGAGATGGCGATGTTGATGGCCTCCTTCGGGTCGAGCACACCGTTGGGCGGGTCCATGTTCAGACGGCGAGGGTTGGTCGTCTTGAAGGCGAAGCCGATACGATGCCCACCAGAGTTGATGATCTGTAAAAGTGAAATGGGAAATATTTATTAGTGGTTAGGTTAGAATAAAGGACAAAAGATTTTACCTTCATGTAGTAGGTGTGCTTGTCATCGAACGGCGCGTTGAAGATGACCTTCACAGCAGGAAGCGTTGTGATGTCGCCGGGTGGAACAGAAGCCATTGTTGAGAAAGGTTTGTTGTCGTTGTTTGTGTAGTTGAACAGAAAGCAGGTTGGGGAACTGGCGTAAAGTTAGGGTTTTTATACTTCCTTTCTAACTCAATGATCCTGTTCCGCGAGCATAAAGGTATAAAAGAGCCAATAGAACGCCAGTCGGTATCAACCAATTCTCTTCAACTTCAATTCCTGCTACAACAACAAACCGTTCTCAACAATGGCGTCTGTTCCACCCGGCGATATCACGACTCTTCCTGCCGTGAAGGTCATCTTCAACGCGCCGTTCGACGACAAGCACACCTACTACATGAAGGTAAAATCTTTTGTCCTTTATTCTAATCTAATCATCTAATAATTTTTCTTCACTTTTACAGATCATCAACTCTGGTGGGCATCGTATCGGCTTCGCCTTCAAGACGACCAACCCTCGCCGTCTGAACATGGACCCGCCCAACGGTGTGCTCGACCCGAAGGAGGCCATCAACATCGCCATTTCTTGCGACGCCTTCGATCCGGCTGCGGAAGCGACCAACAACGACCGTGTCACCGTCGAATGGACCAACACCCCGGAAGGAGCAGCCAAGCAATTCCGCCGCGAATGGTTCCAGGGTGACGGTATGGTGCGCCGCAAGAACCTTCCAATCGAGTACAACATGTAAGCGGTTGATGGAAGATGATGTGACGTCGAGATGTGTGATAATATAGGAAAAACAATTCTCCCTTCATAATTGTAATTTCCCCCTGTTTTCTTGTGTGATTCTTATTGTCCTTATTTTCTAGTGTGATTGTTGTAAATATTGTTTGTTGTAAATAAATTGGGTTTAAATGTGTTGTTATTTTTTAAATCTAGTTTAAACTTTTCTCGTTTGCTTTATTAGGTTACTAAGTAGTCGAGTAAATGAGCCTCGTTATTTCTAAGGATCAAAATTTGAATTCCTATCTTAGACTTAAGAATTTTCAACCTAGTTTATAATCGGGCCAAATTATTCTTCCTTTTTCATCCCGAAACGGTGACTTTTCTTTTCTTGTATTTCCTTTTGGACATTATAAATTTTTTCATCCAACATATTATAATAAGCTCGTTTATTTGTTTGTTCAAACACCGGTACTGGTAATACAAAAATTAGCTATTTTGTACATTCGCTAGTACCGTGGTAGTACGGAACCATGACAAACCGAGTTTCAACAGTGAAGGTGGCAAGAACGGGGGCGTTAATGCAACTATGAGAGAACATGTTCCAAGAAGAAGTTTGTCCAGGAACATAAGATTACTTACTCCAGGAACGGGAGACCTATTTTAATAATAGATTTCATTTACACAGAACTTAAAAAAGTCAAAAAATCCACCGATATCCACTTAATCATCCAAATCCAAAGATTAGACATGTAAAAAATAAAATTTTGTGTTGATCACAATGGTGTTGTGTGCATTCAGAGTCAATAGGATTGACCCCGTTTTGACAATTGGGATATTTGTATAATAAAAATATTTAACATTCCCAACTTTTTTAATAAAATATGTGATGCTTTTTAATTTTAAAATTTTGTTCCTTACTCAAGTCGAACGCAAAATTTGGTCCGCATTTGTCAGATCCGCAACTGTCGGCTCTACAGTTTCGGTCTGCTACAGTCGCTCTGCACTTTTTATGATGTTGGACAATTCAGTCCCGCTGATTCGGTTACAGTGAAAATTTAGAATTTTATTCCCAAAACTCTACTTTGATCGAAGGAAGAAAATTTTTGCTTTTTACATTTAAAATTGATTTTTTAACTAATTTTTTACTTTTAATTTCAGAGAATCTTAAAACAACATACAAATGGACAACAATCCAAAACCGGCTTCCAAACCTTGCTGTGATGCAATTGAACCGTTATATGAGGTAAACAATAAAATTTAAAATAAATTTCACTTTTCAAATCTTAGATGTTAGTTGATATATTCCACGATCCGGACTTTTTCAACAAATGTTTAAAAGAAGATCCTGACTTAAAAGAACGAATTTTTGAAATTCTTGGGCCTAACAAATGAATGAATTAAGAAAGAATAAAAATTCAAAAAGAGAAAATCAACTGCATATTTAAATGCCCTGTTAAATTTTTATTCTCAATTGTTTCTTTTTGATTTTATGAATAAAAAATGTTGGGGGTTAAACAAGGCAAATATTCTACGGGGATTTTATGATTATTATTATATTATCCAAATGTTATCTCTCATCCTTCCTCATCGTTTAAAGAAATTAATTGTCCATTCATTTAGCAGCAATCCGGCGGGAAGGCTGAAATATTTTTAAAATTTGAAAATTTTTAGTGTCAAAAACCCTTAATAACGAATAAAGACGCCTATTTTAATTGTTGGGGTTTTAAAAGTTTTTGACAGACAGAGTTAATCATTCTACTAAAAATCTTTTACCTTTGCGGGAGGTTCAGGAGCAGCTTCAACGGGTGCTTCATTTGCATTAATAAACGCCTCAGCAGGAACTTGTAAAGGAATAACAGGCACAGGTGGACGTGCAGCATCCCCCTCAGCTTTAACTTGCTCCACATATTTTGGAGGTTCTAAATTCTTTCGGATTTGTTCCAATTCTTCGAATTCTTTTCGTCCCCATTCTGACGGGGGACGTCCACTTCCGTGGGCAATTGTTGGAATTAATTCTGGTGGTGGTTTCTCGAATAAGTCACGGCGTTCAACATAATCCCGGCGATCAGTTTGTCGGTCGAATTTGGAAGCTACTCGGATTTTTGGCTTAAAATAATGAAAGGGAGTTATTCAAAAACTTTCTTTTAATTCTTACAGGGAAGTTTGTGTTTTCTACTTCTGTCGGGTCAACACCAGTATTCAAAGCTTTTTGACGTGCTGCTTGTTTTTGACGTTCACTAAGCTCCTTCAAATCATATTCTTGACGTCCTTTGCGTTTCTCCAAGTCATACTTTTCTCCTTCCAATTTCACAATACGTGAATATAATTGCTTAATTTTAGCCTTAATATCGTTTGGCAACATATTGGAGACATCAACTGGACGGTTAACAATAGCCATATAATTACGCTTAAAAATAAAGAATAATTTTTTGTGTAAGTAAAGGTTTTCTCCCCAGATTTTGTCTATTCGATGCACGCTCGCAAGTTACTTATCCTTCTCCTTAGCAAAGTTATAGCAAACGTATTTATTTAATGATCCGATTCTCCGGATTTTGATTAGACAGAGCGTCTATTACATAAGAGAGACAAATTCTTTAGCAGACAAATTCCAAAGCTTTACCCATCTACTCTATTTATTTACCTTAGCTTCTTCCTGTTGTTCTTTTGATAGTCCCCGTGGTTTGCTCGCCTGTCCAGGCAATCCAGGTGCTTGACCACCACCAGCACCCTTTTCAGGAATAACAAAATTCTTTCCTCCTTCTCCCTCAGCTTGAACAACACCTCCAAAAGAGCCAGCCATCATTAATTGTCTCTTCCTTTTTTCTTCTTCTCTTCGTGCTTTTTCAGCTTCAATTCTTGCTTTACGCTCCTCTTCTGCTTGACGACGGCGTTCCTCATCTTGACGTCTACGTTCAGCTAATTCACGTTCTTCTTGTTCTCGTTCAGCTTTTCGTTGTATTTGACGTTCTTTTAATTCTTGCAATTCTTGTTCAACAGCAACCATTTCTTGACGACGACGCTCGTCATTGTCTCGCATCTTAGCCTCTTCTTCCTCTTCGTGGCGTTTTTTAGCTGCTAACATTGCAGCTTCGGCCTCAGTCATTTCTTTCTCTTCTGGCTCTTTCTGTTTGATTTCTGTCTTGCGAAGTCTAAAAAATATTAAATTATACATTATTTTTAGTTTATTTGTTTTTTAACTTGTAATTAAATAACTTACTGGGCTTGTGGTCCAGTTACATCAGTGCTCACACTGGAACGACGTACTTCCCTATAAAATTAAAATAATTGGGAATTAAGACAAAATTTTCGTTGTCTCCACTAAATATCCACCTTCTCACCTAATTTTTACATAAATTCCTTACTTAGAAGGAGAGAGAGGTGGTTCATCTTCCCCGCCTTCCTCAAATTCTTGTTGTGCAGCCTGTTCCAATTCTGGTTTTTCACTCTTTGGACTTTTCAAAGGAGACGCTGGGGGACTTTTCAAAGGAGACGCTGGGGGACTTTTCAGAGGAGATTTAGGTGTCGGTGGTGCCTCTTCTTGTTTAGACACTTCTTGAGCAGCAACACTAACTTCGTCTTGTGCTTCTTCGACTTCTTCGTCAACCTCTTCCTCGCTGCTAAAAATTGGAGAGTTATTTATATTTATGAACTAAATATCTGAAAAAATTGAGATGAAAAGAATATTTGTGAGAATACATATGAGAGAAAGATACATATGTATGTTTAAGAAATTTTTAAATTAAATAGATTGTTGTTAGGTACAAGTTGAGACCTGAAAGGACTAAAAAATTAAAGTAGATTTAATTTATACCAATTTTTCTCCTTCCTTTTAGGTGTTTGTTCTCTTTTCCTCCAACTCGGTACCCATCCATTAGTTCTTTTAATACTTCTTTTAGGTCGATTTTTAGATTTTGAACTAGCCCTAACAATATGATGTAATCCATGTCTATGCCGAATTAATAAAGGGCAAAAACAATGAGAAAGTTTTGTCGGGGGTTTTGTCCATTTTAAATCTCTTTCATTCTCTTCCCCTTCAATTTCAACTAATCTTCTTCCTCTTCCTCTATTTACTTCTTCCTCTTCTTCACCAGATGTTAAAGAAGACATTTGCCTTAACAACAATCTCTTTGCTCTCAACAATTCCTGCATATCCCCCATACATTCAACTCCATGTCTCCAACTTGTTTTCCCTCTCTCTTTTGGTGTTAAAAGTTCCAAAAATAAAGGCCAGGATTTGCCTGTTTTTGGCATTAAACGATGAATACAACGACAGCATTTTGTGCAGTAAACTGGTCTAAAAAGCCAATCAGGCACTGGAGGGCGACGACTTCCAAAGAAATAATCAACTAATCGATTGTCTAAATCCTCTTTTTGTTCTTCGTTTAAATGCGAAGTAAATTTAGACCAAATAGCTTCAAAATTGGAGGAATTAGTGGATGAATTTCGACGAGTGGATATTTGAGGGTTTTGAGGGGGGTTTGAGGAAGTACTTTGTTCATTTTGATCTTCCATTTCTTCCAAACTGCTCTTTTTCCTCTTCCTTTCCTTCTCCTCATTTTCATTTTCTTCCTCTCCCTTTTCTCTCCTATCTTTCTTTTGTTCTTTTTTCTTCACTTCTTCATCATTCCTTTCATTCTCACTTTCTTCCTTTCCTTCTTCTCCTCTTCCTTTCTTCTTCGCGAGCAATTTTAACCTTTCCAGTAATTCTTCAGCCCTCAAAATATTTGGCAATTCAGCCTCTACTCTACGCGGTCTTCTTCCCTTTCCACTACTTCTTGAACTACCATTCCCTTCATTTTTCTTTTTTATTGAAGAAGGACGACGTTTAGGTGATTTTTTCCCTTTCTCATTTTCTTTAAGTAAAATTTTTGTATTTTTATTTATTTCATCTTTATTTGACATTCTTCTTAAATTATAACGTGCCGATTGTAACATTTCTCTAGCTTCTCTTTTACTTAAAGATTGAAATAATTGTTGGGAAATTAAAGAATTTTGTCTTGTATTATTTACAGAATTAATTTTTGAGGTATTTTTTCTTTGTACAGGAGGGTCTTTTACTTGTTCAACATCCTCTTCTATATTTACATCTTCTTCTTCTACCAGTGGCGCAACTGGTGATAAACTTCTTACTTCCCATTCTTCTCTTTCCTCTAAATCTTCGTCCTTTTTATAATTTTCATCTTCCTTCTTCCCTCCTTTACTTTTCCTTTCCTCCTGTTCATTCCCTTTTCCTCTTTCATCATCTGTTTCTTCCTCTCCTTCTTCATTTACCTCTCTTCCTTCTTCCTCCTCCCTGTCATCTTCATACTCATCCTCTCCTTCCTCCTCTTTTTCATTTCCTCCTTCCTCTTCTTCTTCTTGCACCTCCTCCATTTCCTCCTCCATTTCATTATTCTCAGGTCTTTTGTCCCTTTCAGAATAATCTTCAGATAATCCCGAATCTGAGGAATCGAAAGACTCATTTCTTTGCCTGTCCTTTTTCTCCTTTCCTTCCTTTTCAACATCTGCTAACAATTTTTCATATTGTCTCAACAACAATTCCCTTTCCTTTTGGAAATCATTACGAGATTGAAGTCCTCTTCTTTGAAGAAGTTCATCAACAGTTTTGTGAGCTGTTAGAAGTCTCTAAAAAGAATTTATTTTTTTGTTATTTTGTTATTTCCTCAATAATCTTTCGAACAGAGCTTGGGCACAGTTTCGGCCCAGCTCTGTTCATTTGTGTCCAGCCTATTTAATTAATTAAATTAGAGGTGATAGTCTTTTAGGATACGATTTCACTCTATTGGGGGGGGGGGGGCTTATCTAATATTTTCAAATGATTCCTACACAAATACATATTTTGTTTTATTCTCACCTTTTTGAACGTGTCGTCATTTATATCATTTTCTCCCTTCCTTTTCTCTTTTTCATCAACCTTTTCTTTGTTTTCATTAACGTCTTTTTGATTAATTGATGAAGCAGATGCTTCATTCTCTTGTTCTTTTATTAATTGTTTCCGTTCACGCAAATATTTACTTGCCCAAGATTTATCAGAAACTTCATTTTCCTGTCTTTTTAAAAGAAAAGGTGAAATATAAAGTTGTTGATTCGTATTTTCTGTTGTTTTTTCTTTTGACAATAAATAATTTGAGGGAGAGGGCCTTCTTCTTGGAGAATAACTTGATGGACGTATAGAAGAAAGAGAAAGTCTTGAATGACTGTTTTTTGTTGAAAATGCTGATGCTGTTGAAACTGTTGGGCCGATAACAGAAGAAATTGATTTTGATGAATATGAGGAGGATGAGGGGAAATGGATAGAAGAAGATTTGGACTTTTGAGAACGATTTTTTGAAAACATTTTTTAAATTATATTTTTTGAAATTGCTGTAGAAAATAGTTAAAGAAATAAATAAAATATTTAAATGAAAGAAAAATAAATGAAGATGAATGGAAAATAAATAAGGAAAAAAAGGCTTAATTATTTACTCACTATTCTTCTTGATCAGACATTGTTTAAATTCTTTTTGCGCGGTTTTGGACGTTCAAAAAAGGATGAGAATTTTCGCTAAATTATAGGAATTCATAAAAATTTTTGGAAAAAATTTTATTTTTAAAAGAGAATTTTGCAATAATTTTCCCAACAAATTTTTGAAATTTTAATAATTTTGTTTAGTGTTTCGCGAGCAACAAAATGATGAAAATTAAAAGATAAAATTAAAACTAAAAAATAATTTTTAGGGTCAAAGATAACTACTACCAACTCAAAAAAGAAATCCCCGCCGGGTCTTAAGGTGTTACGTATTTCGCAATTTAAATGTTTTAGTTTAAAAATTAAATGGATTACAGCAATATATTACCTATTTACTTTAAATGTTTTTAGAATTTTTTTCTTTTTAAAAATTTTCTTTTTTTACTCCTCCGCCTTTTTCTGCCAATTTTTGAACAGCTGTAGGCAGCTGTTAAATTTTTTATATTATTTTTAACAATCACAACAATCCTTTCACGTTTGCCATTTAAAAGACGTATTTAAACGTGAATGGATTGTGAAGAGTTTTTATGTTTAGATTTGGAATACAGAAAAGGGGCTATAAAAATAGATATTTAAAAGGGATAAAAGGAAAAGGGATACTTAAGAATATTCTATTTATTGAAATAGAAAATTTTTTAAAAAATTTTAAAAATAAAAAGAAGTTAATGATCAATTTTTGTGTTATATATTTTTTAGATTAAATTTAATTTTAATGATCAATCATTAAATAAAAAGCAGAACAATATACCCATTTTCTTAAGACTAAATTGGCTTTGGATTTTAAATTAGTTTTGGTTTTGGACCTGTTCCTTTTTCATTTAAATTTTTTTGTTCTGAAATTTTTAAGAATTTCTGTAAATATTTAGGCAAAGTAGACATTTTACGGCAAGACATTTTACGGATAATTTTAATTAAGCAAATACTATTTTGCTTTCCAGTTTCTACCTAATATTTCTTAGAATAATTTCTGAAATTCTAAAAAACTCTGGACTTTTTGCTTAGGGGGAATAATGTAAAATTTTTAAAATAATACAAATTTACATAACCTAAAAAGATAATAATATAATATTTGGCAATTTATTAAACTAAAAATTTGGCCATAATATTTTCAGAATTTCCCTTTTATTTAACTTTGTATTGCAAAATTCTCTTTTTTTATAAAAAAAAATTTAAAACTAATTTTCTAAACCAACCTCTACAAAAGTTGAATTAAATTAATTGTATGTAGTAGACAAGTATTACTTCTAAAAAATAAATATTTTAATTATTTTAATTATTCTCTTTTTCACTAATTTTCCCTCCCCCAAACCACTCTAAAGCCATAACTTTTTATAAGCTCGAATCTCTTCAATCTATTTGCTAATTGTGGAGGCTGGTATTGGAAAACGTTTTAAAGGGTTCATTAGACACCCCCCCCCTCCTCCCCAAGCGTAATGTTCGACAATTAAAACTATGTTTTTTTGGCATAATTGGACATCTATTGTTAACTGCTTAGGTTAATATAAAAATGTCAAGATTTGTCGTTAAAAATTATGGCTTTCGGTGTTTATTGATCTAAAAGGTAAGTTGCCGGCATACTTTTGGCCTATTTTTTAGAAATTTGTAACACACCCCTCCTTAGATTGTAGTTTAAAGGAGCAATATTAAATAGGATAAAGTAAACTAGTCTTAAAATTAGAAATTTTGTATTTTCCCTTTTAAATTATCTTTAGGCCGCAAGTGTAGCACTTTTAGGGTTTTTAGTAAAAAATATTTTTATGCAAAATTAAAAATAAGAATATGTAGATAAAAAAAATAGTTTACCTACCTATTATGTTTTTGTGCCAAACACTAAAAAATATATTTAGAAGACAAGAATTAGTAGTATGTAAGTATATTTTGTTTGTTCCCACAAATGAATGACTTTGATAGTTTTTAAGAGAAGGATAGGGAAGAGATTTAAAGGTTTTTTTAAAAACTTGTCTAAAATAAGTATTATAAAGGCGGGGATGATGTAAATGAAAAAAGAGGGAAGAAGAAGAAAGGGATGAAAGAGAGGAAGGGAAGAAAGAAGAAGAAAAATGTTTGAAAAAAAAAGTTTTTCAAAAATATTTTAACGACAGATGGCTATTCCCCCCTCTCTATACTAATTTTCCTTTTAATTTTTTTCTCTAAACTTCCCACACAATCGACTTGGGGATTTAAAGGTTTTTTGATAGAAAAAAATTTTTTGAAGGCAAATGCTTCTTTTACTTATTTTTTAGTGATTTAGATCGCCTACGCAATTTTTGGGGGGAAAAGCCGGCAACATATATTTATTGGGCAAAAATGAAGGAAAGAAAAAGAGGAGAAGAAAAGAGAAGAGAAAGATAAAGAAGGAATAAAGCCATTCAGATAAAGTTTTTTTTTTAAATATTCTTCGAATCATTAAAAAAAGAAAAGGAACAGAAATAAATGGAATAAAACATCCAAACAAAAATTGTGGTGATTAAAAGAAGAAAGAGGAGAGAGGGAGAGGGAGAGAGGCCAACTGTCAAGAAAAGTAAAATATTTATATCTTTCTATAGGGCATCAAACGAACGGAAACCAAATAAATTTTGAGGTAAAAAAAGTTTGAGGATATTTCGAATAATGAATTGATAAATGAAAAGAAAGATTTTTTAAGTTGAGGGAATGAAAAAAAAGGAAATTAAAGTTTTTTTATTTTATTTAAATTAATAGAAAGTTTAAAATAATTAGTTAATGCTTCGGGGTACTAATAGGAATTTTGTGAAAATATTTTACATAATAGGTCGATCTAGTGATCTCTTATATATCCATAAGTTCATTTTTAATAATTTCTTGATTTTTCTCAAATCATAGTTATTTTGCTAAAATTAAGGTTAAAGATCAAGTTTCTTTAAGAGAGGAAAGGAATCTTTTAAGTGAGGGGAAACTTAAAGGAAGGGAATCCAAACTAGTCGCAATTAAACTTGCGCAGGAGTTGAAGAAAAAAGAAAACAGTTGGAGCTTGGCCAGTAAAGCGAAATGCAGTGGTTATTAATTAACTTTCCCTGTAGGTTCGTGTATCAAGGTTGTGTATCAAGCACGCGTTTTGGGTGGAGGTGCCGGATTCCTGTTCAAACTTTTCCTTGCTCTATATACTACTTTATCACTAATAATTATTGTGTTCGAATTTAAATCAAGGCATTCTTCAGAATTTATCTTCCTTCTGTTATCTCTCTATTTTTATTTATTTAACACCATTTAAAGGTCAAATAATTTTTTTAACAAAAAATTTTTTATATTAATTTTCGGGCAAATGTAAAAATGAGGAAAAAAATTATGATCTTTTAATTAATACTAATTAAAATAAAAAATTTTTTTAAAAAGGTTGAAAATGCTTTCGGTTTTTTAATTTAATTATTCTTCACACTAAAATATATTTTTTTATTTATTTCCTTCTTTTCATTATCAATCAAGCACGCGCTTTGGGTGGAGGTGCCGGAGCCTTAAAAATTAAATTTAATTAAATATTAACTTTGAAAAAGTCAGAAAACTCTTTGAAAGGATGATAAAAATAGGCTCGATTTAATTTTTCTGATGATAATTTTTAATTAAAAAATATAAAAGGACTAAGCTTTCTGGTCACTCTAATAAAAACTTTTTCTTTAATTTATTCACCTCTTTTTCCTTTATTTTATCACGCCATCCACCTCCTCCTCCACTACTCTCTTTATTTTTAATTTTACTTCCCCCAATATTCTCTTCATTTTCTTCTTCTTCATTTTCACTTTTCCCTAAAGAAACCCTTTTCTTCTTTTTACTTTTTTCGTCTTCGGGATTCCAATTTCCAGGTATTTGTAAGGGAATAACGGGCACAGGTGGACGTGCAGCATCCCCCTCAGCCACAACTTGCTCCATATATTTTGGAGGCTCTAAATTCTTTCTGATTTGTTCCAATTCTTCAAATTCCTTTCGTCCCCATTCTGATGGGGGACGTCCACTTCCGTGGGCAATTTCTGGTTCAGGTGGAGCTGCAGGGTTTTCAAACATTTCACGACGCTCCCCATATTCTCGGCGATCGGTTTTACGGTCAAATTTTGAAGCTACTCGAACTTTGGGCTAAATTTTAAATATTGGATTTCAATTAATTAATAACATTGAAAGGGAGGGCAAAGCTCCTAGAGACGAGAAAAGCTCCTAGCAATAACTGTCGCGTTTTCTACTATTTCTTCTTAATGCATAACTCTTAATTAATTCCTAGTTAATCAGACTATAACAGAAATGCACAATATATTCGATTAGCGTAACGAGTCTATGTTTTATTTTTTAATATGTATTATTTGATGGAAGAAAAGCTCGTTAATGGGTCAAAAATGTGAAAGGATGAGAGTTTTTATTTAAAAACTCACAGGAAAATTAGAATCTTCAACTTCTGTCGGGTCAACACCAGTATTCAAGGCTTTTTGACGTGCTGCTTGTTTTTGACGTTCACTAAGCTCCTTCAAATCATATTCTTGACGTCCTTTGCGTTTCTCCAAATCATACTTTTCTCCTTCCAATTTCACAATACGTGCATGTAATTGTTTAATTTTATTTTTTATATCATTAGGTAACATTTTATCGACATCAACTGGACGATTAACAATAGCCATATAATTACGCTTAAAATTAAATAAAATAACAATTAACACTTATAATTTGTCAGATTCTGTCTCTCTACTAAATTGTGTATAACAACACACTATTTCGCATTTTGTCTAACCACACATCCGGAAAAATCGAGAGATGAAAATATTATTTCTCTGTGGATATTTTACATTTTCCGGTTTTTCCGAAATATATTTATAAAAAGAAACGAGAAAGTACTATATAAATTTGTAGGTAAAAACTAATACCTTTGCTTCAGCAGCCTCGGCAGCAGAAGGACCTTTTCGTCTTGCTCCACCTTCAGATTTAGGCCCAAGTTTTTCTCCTTCTCCTCTCTTTTCAATAACAAAATTCCGAACACCTTTCTCTCCAGTACCTCCACCAATAAAAGAACCAGCCATCATCATTTGCCTTTTATGTCTTTCGGCTTCTTTACGTGCTTTTTCTTCTTCAACACGTTTTTTTCTTTCTTCCTTAAAATTTTTATTTTAAAAAATTTTGTGATAATTATTTAGAAAATTCCGCTAGGAAACTGAGGGAACGGAGGGATTTTGAAGCGAGAGGGTTGCGTAGGCACGGAAGAAGTTGAGTTAACCTGAGAGGAAAAAGTCAAATTCTTATTTTTTAAGTGTTGTTTTACTGAAGGAAAGGAAGGGGAGGAAGGGGAAGTTTAAATGCGCAAGGGCAAGGAAATATAGTGACCGAAACAGTACCCGTACCCCATTATATTTTATTTGCCCCCCCCCCTCCACTCCCAATAGCTTAACTCTTCCCACAACTCTTCCTTTCCCTTTCAATTCTCTTTTACCTCTTCTTTTCGTCTTCGTTCTTCATCTTGTTTTCTAATTGCAGCCATTTCTGCTTCTTCTTTTTTTCGTTCCTCCAAACGTTGACGGTGTTGTTCTTTTAATTGACTTAATTCTTGATCTAATTGTGCCATTTCTTGTTTTCGACGTTCCTCATATCCAACCATTTTAGCTTCTTCTTCTGCCTCATGGCGTTTTCTTGCTTCCATCATTGCTATTTCAGCTTCGGTTAATTCTTTCTCTTCTGGCTCTTTTGGCTTTTGTTCTGTTTTACGCAATCTATTGAAAAATAAAAATTGAAAGCAGATTCCGCTTTTACGATTTTATTGCCACAAAGTTCAATTAATTTGATTAATAAATAGTTAATTTACAAGTCATTTTAGAATTTCTTAAACTTACTGTGGATGTAATTCCTGTATTTCTCTCTCCTCCTTTTCATCCTCTTTATCCTCCACTTCATGCGGTGGCTCCTTATCCAAAGGTCTAAAAATAAAAATTTATACAGGAAGAGTAACAACTATCGTTTAGTTTTTTAATCAGAATTTTTCTGAAAATTTTTTCTACTAAATATTTCCACCCCGAACCCCCTAAGTTGAGGGGATGTGCCCAAACAAATAATCAAAATATAAATTTTTATTTAAAAAAAAATAAATTTTTACGTTATCGGTTTTTCTTCCTCTTTAATTTCTTCTTCAACTTTTTCTTCTTCTTTTTTCTCCTCTGGAGGAGCTTTAGGCTTTGACGGTGATGGAGGAGCAGATTCTACAACCTCCTCTTCCACTTCCTCTTCCTCATATTCTTCATCGGTATATTCTTCTTCTGACATTTTTTAAAAATTAATTAAATTTATCTGCGAAAAATAAATTTATTTATTTATTTTAATTATTCTAAATAATTTTTAAAATTTGAACTGAATTTTGTCATTTTTTTGGGTTTTCTGGGATGATTTTGAAATCAGCTAAATCTTAATTAGACTATGAAACAAACTTCTTGAATAAAGTAAACAATTAAAAAAAATTAATTATACGAGAGAAAAAAATTGTAAAATAAGAAAAAAGCCTTCTCCACATTGTTTTTAATTTTCTAATCAAAAAATCAGAACTACTAACGATTTATGTAAATAAAAATTTAAATTTTAAAATAAACATTATAAAAATTTATTTGAAAGTATTGAGGAATTTTACTTAAAGGCAAATAAATATAAAATGACAATGAAGAGCAGCTGTACTTGTTAAAGGATTTTTTAATTCTTCCCACCCATAAAGTTACAAACTCTTTTATCTCTCCCCAAACATATAAATCTGTTGTTATTTTTAGAGTTGATCTACATAGATATTTTAATTTTCTATTTGGAAGAGAAAAAAGAGAAAAATGAAAATTGATTGAAAAATGTGGAGAAAATAAGGGAAAGTTTTATGGCAAAAGAGAAAAAAAATTAACAATTGGTTATTATTAAAGAAAGCTTTATTACAAAATTAAAAAAATCTTCCAGTCTTCCATTAAATTCTCAATAAGAAGGAATGTATTAAATAAGAAAGCAACAATTGGTAAAGATTTAAATAAAAATTTTAATGATTTATTTGAGAAAATGAATAGTATAAGATAATTGAAATTTTAAATAATAAAACGAGATTAAAAATTGAGGATTTTAATTAAAATAATACTGTCAAACTAAAATTGAAGAAAACTACGACATTTCACAAATTATATAGGATCGCATATACTTAGGTATGTGTTGCATATGTATCTCAAAGGGATAACACTTGATATGAGATCATTCCTATACTAGACCTCTTTATAGTCGTTAATAGCCGTCTGATGGAACAATAAAGTGATACAAATGTCTGTAGTCATAACTATAGAGCAAATTTTATTGAAATAAAATCTCAAAATATGGCAATAAAATTTTAAAGCAAGAAAAATTCCGTCATATGTCCCGGAAACCGATTCGGACAAATAAGAGCCCATCTCGTCGAGATGGGCTCTTTCAACACCGGCGTGGGGTTGTTCACAGCGTCTCACCGACTCACATATTTTTCTTTGTTCAATCACGGTAATTTTGGTGTAATTCGACTCAGCTCTTACTTGTAAAATCGAATTTTTCGCCTCAAAATTGACCTTGGTCCCCCTATGGTTTTTCCTATTTCTCAAACCTCCCCCCCTCCCATAGTTGACATTTATATTGATAGTGGGACGAATCCGGGTTTTCGTTCAGTATGACGAGAGCGGCTGGGACGAATTCGGGCCAGCCTTGTCGGTGGGGTATCTTTCCGTGCCCACGATTCCGTGCCCACGTTTCCGTGCCAGCTCAGTTCCGTGCCGGCACGTTTCCGTGCCAGCATGTTTCCGTGCACACGGTTCCGTGCCCACGTTTCCGTGCCCGTTATAATAGGCACGTTTCCGTGCCAGCTTCTTTTTAATTTAATAAATAATAAAAAAAGATTTGGATGGATACAGTGAATATCAAAGGACTTGTGCGTGACATCAAGATATCAACAAGTAGATAGCGTTGGATTATGAGGGATATAAGGGGATATCAAGAAATTTAGATCACGATTTTAATGGCATTTTGTTTACATATTGGGGGGAAAATTAATCAAGGAAATCAAGGAAAAATTTTGCCTTGACCTTGCCTTGATTCTTGATTTTGGTTGGGTATCTTGACCAGATTCTTGACCTTGAGTCAAGGAAAAATCAAGGTCAGAAAAAATCAAGGAACGCTGAAAAATGCCTTGATCTAGTCTCTGGATCCAGGAAAAATCAATGTCTGGATAGCCCGATCTCTAAATATCATATATTTAAATATTGGGCACGGAAACGTGCCCTTTATAACTGGCACGGAACCGTGGGCACGGAAACGTGCCGGCACGGAACTGAGCTGGCACGGAATCGTGGGCACGGAAACGTGGGCACGGAATCGTGGGCACGGAATCGTGTCTAACCGCAGCCTTGTATGTTGATTAATTTACCGTAGTTTTTTTTATGTATCACGGCGGGTTAAACGGGAAATTTAACCATCTCGAAAGGTGACACGACTCGGGCACAGTGATCCATTTGCACAGTAAGACTTTTGCACAGAAGGCATCTGCACAGTGGACAATTGCACAGTAATTTGTGGTTAAGTGGATTTGTGTTAGGTTTTACTTATTGTTATAAGGGAATAAATGTTACTAATTATTAATACCTTTACTAAAAAATCTTAAATTATACTAGAATTTATAAGAAAAATCCGCAAATCACATAAAGAATCAAATGAATAAAAAATCTAACTGATCATAATAATTGCCCCGAGTCTTAACAACATTTTTTAAACAAGAAAGAAGTTTTGGCCGTATCTGAAAATAATGCTGCAATCATATTTTTTCCTTCATTTTTTCCTTTCCATATTTTTCCTTATTTTGTACAGAAAGGTCAGACTTTTTCACTCGTTCGCTTCCAATGAATTTCCCTGTGGCATGTTCAAATGTAATTATAGAGAAAAGATTAAAAGCAAAAAATAAAAAAAATATTACATTTTTGTGTTGTAAAACATGGACAGACAAAACACGGACGAACACGGGCAGACAAAACACTGACGGACTCGGACAGAAAACACGGACGGACACGGACAGTTTTGACACAACACGGACGAACTCGGACAGACAGACAAAACACGGACGAACACGGGCAGACAAAACACTGACGGACTCGGACAGAAAACACGGACGGACACGGACAGTTTTGACACAACACGGACGAACTCGGACAGACAGACAGACAACACGCACACACATCGGACAGAAAAAAAAGTAAATGCTCACAAAAATAAAAGAAAAATAATCCTATTGCGTTTATAGTTTTAAGGCAAAAATCAGAAATAAAGAGAAAATATAAGAAAATTAACCATTTTTAAAAATAAGGAGAAAAATTTGATTGCAGCATTATATTCAGATACGGCCGAAGTTTTTGTTTATGTTGATTTCTAATGCACTGTACTACCCCAACGCAGTTCGACCTAGGCGAACTCAGTCAAGTGCGTGTCCCGCAAGAAATTTTTTAAAAAAGTGGAAAGGTGTTTATCTAATATAGCAGACTCAGGACTACAATGGGGTGCTAGAATTTGTCCACTTGATAAGCGATCGAAAATTTAGAATATGTAAAGAATTAAGAAATACTTAGGTTAGAAAAAAATTATGAATTCTAGTATACCTAATTTAAGATTTTTTAGTAAAGGTATTAATAATTAGTAACATTTATTCCCTTATAACAATAAGTAAAACCTAACACAAATCCACTTAACCACAAATTACTGTGCAATTGTCCACTGTGCAGATGCCTTCTGTGCAAAAGTCTTACTGTGCAAATGGATCACTGTGCCCGAGTCGGAGCGCCTCTCGAAACACTCTCTCGTTTTTCCTCTCTTTCATTTATTTACTCTCTCGTTTTTATCATTACTCTTGTTTCTATTTTAGGTTACCGATTTCGAAACCCAATATCTCGACAACTTTTGCATTTTTCAAATATCTGGTGCAACCAATTGATAGATAATTTTCTTTAGTTTCTATAAAAAATTTCAGATGTTTTAATGCGAAATTCATAAAGTTAATGCACATCTAAATTCAATACAAAATAAGGATGAAAGCCCGGTCATTATCTTCGAAAAAAGCACAGTTTCTGGTACCATTACCGATTTTCGAAAATTCTTAAACTCCCCAAAAATTCATATTTTCCGCTCAAATTTTGCAAGATTGTATAAAAATTGTAGTACTACAATTCAGCAAATTTTGAAGAAATTTTGGAAAAATTTCGGAATACTGAACAGAAAGCAAATGGGTCAAGTGATATGTCATTCGAAAGAGCTCGTCGAGTTGAGTCGAATGGTGAAAAAATTTTCGTGCGGACTCATAGAGGGGCTGAGATATAGGCCCCCGAAAATCGAAAAACCATAGGGGGGACCAAGCACTTTTTTGGGGTGAAAAATTCGAGAATGAGAATAATAGCTCATTCGAAAGAGCTCATCGAGCGGAGTCGAATGACACCAAAATCAACGAAATCCGACTTGATTGGACCGAGATATAGATCCCTAAAAACTGAAGATCCAAAGGGGCGATTTTTGGAATAAAAAATTTTTTTATACAAATAATATCTCTTTCGAAAGAGCTCGACGAGCTGAGTCGAATGACACCAAAATCACCGTGATTGAACAAGATTAGACAAAGTTATGATACAAAAAAAACAAAAAACCTAAACCTATGGAGCGTCGGCGAGGCGCTTGTGCAAAACCCCGCGCTTCGCGCGGGGTTTTGCGGCACGCGCCTCGCGGGGAGTCTACGGGCGCTGGGTCTGGGCTCTTACCATAAACCTAATCCTATCTCCCTTGCTCTGGACGTATTTGGGGCCTCCGTAGCAGCAAAAATCTCCATAGATGCCATAGGTAAGGAGCTAAAAGAAAAGATCATAACTTTGTCAAATCAAGTCGGATTTCGTTGATTTTGGTGTCATTCGACTCCGCTCGATGAGCTCTTTCGAATGAGCTATTATTCTCATTTTCGAATTTTTCACCCCAAAAAAGAGCTTGGTCCCCCCTATGGTTTTTCGATTTTCGGGGGCCTATATCTCAGCCCCTCTATGAGTCCGCACGAAATTTTTTTCACCATTCGACTCAACTCGACGAGCTCTTTCGAATGACATATCACTTGACCCATTTGCTTTCTGTTCAGTATTCCGAAATTATACCGAAATTTTGACCAGGGATTCATTAGTTATAGGTAGTAGGTTAACCGGTATGTCAACCTAAGGAGTTAGTCGAGATAACATGCCCAAGAAATATATACCTCAAGAAATATTAATTATTCTACTATGCATTTCTGTTATGTTTATCAACTACAATTTGTATTTATTGGGACACGCCCAAAACTGCGCGAGCCAAAACTGCGCGACCGAAACTGCGCGACCGAAACTACGCAGGCCAAAACTGCGCAAGCCCAAAACTGCGCAGGCCAAAACTGCGCAAAACTAACTAGAGGATGGAGTCTCTTCCGTTGCTTTCCGTCTTTTTTTGCTGTTCCGCCTTCCGTTTTTAAAATTCGGTGTTCCTCAAAATTTATTAAATGTAAAACATTCTAACAAAAAATTCAATAACCAGGATAATAAACCAGGAAAATAACATAGTTTTACAACAAAAATTTTGATTTAACTAGTTAGTCTTCAATAAGATGTGACCAAGCTTAATAAAGAGACTAGTTAGTTTCCTTTAACTAGTTAGTCTAAGAACCTTCAGAAAAACCTTCGGAACTTTCTCGACCAAAAACAAGTATTCTTTGCTCATCTTCTTTCCAGGTTCAAATTCATAAAGTTGGTAGTTCTGAGGAATTACCAAAACCGCGCGACTTTCAGTATTTTGTGGTGCATCTTGTGCCGGAGTCGAATCAACTATTTTGCGTATAGCTGCCTTGTCCGTTTTGAGAATGTTTTTCTTTATTTTTTTTATTTATTTTTACTAAATAGTTTTGCGCAGTTTTGGCCTGCGTAGTTTTGGGCTTGCGCAGTTTTGGCCTGCGCAGTTTCGGTCGCGCAGTTTTGGGCTGTACCCGTATTTATTGTAATTAATACTAGTTTTTATTACAAATAGATTTTGAACTTTAAAAAATGCCTGGACAAATAAAGACGCCAACAAACCAAAAACTTTTGACTAATGTTGCTATAGTTCGTCTTAAAAAATGTGGGAAGCGTTTTGAGATTGCTTGTTATAAAAATAAAGTTTTGAATTGGAGGAACAAAACGTTTATTTTTTTAATTTATTTTACATTTTATTTTTTAAATTTTAGAGAGAAAAATATTGATGAAGTTTTGCAGACCCAAAATGTTTTTGTAAATGTTGCAAGAGGTCAATTAGCTAAAAGAGATGACCTTGTTGAATGTTTTGAAACTGATAATCAACTTGAAATTTGTAAAACGGTTAGTCTTATTTAAAGACTTGGATAGTTTGGAAATTTCTTTGTAGTTTAGTATACTGGAGTTTTAGTTTCAGTACAATACCCATATCATTTGCGGATATGCAGTGGACCGAAATGTCCTCGAAAATCGAAAAACCACCTATTCGAAATACAGTCCCCTAAAATCGAAAACCATAAAATTATTATTTTTCTCATTTGTGTTTTCGCATTTTTTTATTGGAAGGAAAGGAAAATTGAATCATATTTATTTTAATATTTTATTTAAACTTTCTTTTTAATATAAAATTCCTTAAAAACTTCCTTTCCATTTTCAGTTGATTTTATCATTTTTCTTTTTAGATTTTGGAAAAGGGTGACCTTCAGGTTTCGGATAAGGAACGCCAACTTACTTCTGAAAGTTCTTTTAAGGTTTTTTGAATTTATTTCATCAATTCCATATTTTCTTTAGGAAGTCGCTAATTTAATTGCAAATATGTGTGTTAATCCTGAAACTCAGCGACCTTATTCTTTGGCGGTAAATTGGATTTAAATTATTTTTAAATTAAATTTCTTTTATTTTAGACGATTGAAAATGCTCTTCGAGACGCTCATTTTTCTTTAAAATCAAATCATTCGGCAAAACAACAGGTTTGTAGGGATGGTTTTTAGTAATGATTAAAGTTGTCGGTCTCTCCACATTCTTCGGAATCCAAAACCGAATTTAAATTTTGGGTTAAATTGAACCAAAAGTCTTTGGGGTTTCGGTTCGGTTGAAACCGACAACCCTAATAATGGAGCAAAACTTTCTTTATTTTCTTTTAATTTTTAAAGGCCCTTGAAATGATTCCAAAAATTCGTGAAAATCTAAAAATTGATCGTGCCAAAATGCGTGTTCGTGTTTCTGTCCCAGCTAAACATGCAAAATCGATTCATGGAAAGTTGAAAGGATTTTTTGAGACTGTCGAAGTTGAAGATTGGGAGAAGGGAAATTTAGAGATGGTTTGGAATTTTTTAAAAATATTTTTTCCAATCTGTTTTTAGGTTGGTTTAATTGAACCTGGAAATTATAAAACAATTGCTGAATTACTCAAAGGGGACAAGAAAGAGAAAATTGAACAAATTGGATTGGAATTGTTAAGTTTAAAAGTAATTAGTGAAGGGGAAGTTGAAATTACTTGAAGAAAATTAAGAAGTAAATTAAAATATAAAAATAAATATTCCTTTTACAAAATAATTGTGAGAACAAAATAAATTTTTAAAATTTGATTATTTTTATAAATAAATTTTGTTTTGGACTCTGTCCAGTTTTGTCTAGACAGAGTTCTAACACAAACAATATCTGAATTATTATATTTGTTGATTGTCTTTTACTACTTAATGTCCAACAAACCTGGACTGAAATAATTAAAATATTTCTCTCAGGCAAATATTTAAATATTTTTTCCAATTTAGATAAGGCAAATAACCTCCTCATAAATTATATTTTCCCTTATTTTATATTGACCTACATTTAATCATTTACTGAAGTATTGGGATGTAATGGTTGAATTTTGTAGAGTTTAATTTCTTTACCCTCTTTTTCTTCATTTTTAAAATTAGCTTTTTTTTCTCAAAAACTTTTGTTTCTCCCATTCAGGGCAAAATGTCCACGTTCATCCCCCACACAGCTGTGGTGTTTTAATAGTGGAAGAAAATTGGCGACGGCTGAACGAGTTTTCTATTTTTCCTCTGCTAATTTTCTTCTCTTTCATTTGTCAGACCTCTGTCATTTTTTTTCAATTTTTTCTCTTTTCTGCAGCTGCTTAACACAATATTTACTTAAATAAAATTCATATTTTACCAACTCACCGACTGTAATTTAGAGTACATAAATGTTTTTATAAGTATTTCTCAAGTTTTTGGTAAAATTATTGATATTTATTCAAAATACAAATTGTGATTTAACTTCTAAAAAATTTTAATTAGGAGAGGAGGGCATTCAATACACCTCAACTAAGTCCCCCTATATCCAGCTTGAAACTAAATTTTTTACTCAAATAAACTTTCGTTGAGTTGTCTGTCGGTGAATTTTCCCTCACTCAAGGAGAGATTGAAAATAGTATTTTACAAGTAGAAAAAGGCCAACCAGCATCAAAGCCCTCTCTTTTTGATATTCTTTCTATGCGCCCTCCCTCCCTCCTTTCTTCTATTTTACTTACTACCCTCATTTAAAACTAACCAATTTTCTTTCTGCTTATAAAAACATTAAAATGGTACTAGAGTAGACGTAGAAATGCGCCATAGTGCGACACTTGCGGACGGACTTTTGCGGACCGACATTTGCGGACGGACATTTGCGGATTGCGGATAGACATTTACGGACCGACTTTTGCGGACGGACATTTGAGGATTGCGAACCGACTTTTGCGGATCGGACATTTGCGGACCGTTTTTGGGGAAAAAAATTTTTAAAAAATTAAATTTAATTTTCAAAAACAAAAAAAAGAATATTTAACTTTATTTTAATATCTTTTCGATCTAACAAGTTAGACAAAGTTATGATCGTTTATTTTAGCTCCTTACCTGTTGCATCCGTGGAGTTTTTACTGCTACGGGGGAAGCCGGGCATAACCATGTCAACGATGATAGGAATAGGATTAAGTTTCGAGCCCAGAACCCAGCGACCGTTGACTCCCCGCGAAGCGCGTGCCGCAAAACCCTGCGCGAAGCGCAGGGTTTTGCACAAGCGCCTCGCCTAATCTCAATAGGTTTACGTTGACCATTTTAATAAAAAAGTTGCCCATCGAAAAGATATTAAAATAAACTTAAATATTTTTTTTTGTTTTTGAAAATTAAATTTAATTAAAAAAAATTTTTTTTCCCAAAAGCGGTCCGCAAATGTCCGATCCGCAAATGTTTATCCGCAATCCGCAAATGTCCGTCCGCAAATGTCCGATCCGCAAATGTCCGTCCGCAAAGGTCGGTCCGCAAAAGTCGGTCCGCAAGTGTCGTACAATCAAATGCGCAATATACACATTTTTACCTGTAGTGAAGGAATAATTATTTTTGTTTGTTTACTCACACGTAAACCTCCATAATCCATAAATCCCAGAAAGAAAATAATTAATAGACGAATTTTGGGTGATAATCTGAAAGTATTTTGAAGACCGCGTTTAAACGAGCTCATTTTCATCATTTACGCTTGATTGTTTTTAAACTTCGATTTTTCCAAGCCTTCATATTCTACTAATTAACTTTACTGTTAAACGCTCTTTAATGGAGGATTGTTAAGAGTTTTTTAATTCTTCAATTAAAAATTCTTTCCAAATTTCATTTATGATTTTTTTGTACTTTTCCTCTCCACAAACCTTCTGTTGACTCACCCCAAAACTTATTTCTCCTTTTTTTCAATAAATTTCATCTCTCTTTTATTTCAAAATATTTCCACGTTTTAAATTAAATTTTAGGTAATTAATTAATTTAACTCTAACAATTAATAATATTTTATCAAATTAATTAATTCAAAAGAGGATGGCTAATCCATCCGAATGTTGTATTCAGGTTAATTAAATATTTAATTTATTTTTATTAATTTTTTTAAAAAAGGTTGTCTGTCGTGTCCGTCCGTTAAATGAAATTGAAAGGAAAAACGGGTCATCTTCTGTTGTCAAGTTTCAAGGCAAAGATACTGTTATGGTTACGGTAGATTTTTTGAAAATTATTTTTTCCTAAAAATTTAATTTAAAGGGGAAAACTTATGCATTTGATAATGTTTTTCAACCAAATGACACTCAAGAAAATGTTTATAAAGGAGCAGCTCATCATATTGTTCAAGATGTTTGTTTTATTTTAACTAAAATTTAATAAAAGAAGATTTTTATTTTTATGAGCTAGGGACAAAAGAGTGGACATTGAGGGGCTTGGGAAGATTTTAGAGGGCGGGAGATATAAACTGGTAAAGTTGGGCAATGCCATAACCGGCAATTGATTTTCGATTCTTGTCAAATATCGATTTTGTTTTGTCACTTATTTTTTGAAATCAGTTTTTGTTTAATTTTTCCTAAAATATTTTTAGAACGATTTTGTCTAATCCTCTTACTTTTAATGCTTGCTGAAAATTTTTTTAACTTCTACTAATTAAACAAAAAAATTTTTAGGTATTAAATGGTTATAATGGAACAATTTTTGCTTATGGCCAAACATCGTCAGGCAAAACACACACAATGGAGGTTTTTATATTTTAGTTAATTTATTTAATTAATTTTAGGGTGTAATTGGTGAATCTGACAAGCAAGGAATTATTCCAAGAATTATTAATGATATTTTCAATCATATATTTAATTTGGTTTGCAGAAATTTTTTTATATATTTTTTACACAAAAATTTAGGACGATGAAAATTTGGAATTTCATATAAAAGTGTCTTATTTTGAAATTTATAATGAAAGAATTCGAGATTTATTGGATGTTACAAAAACAAATTTAACAATTCATGAAGACAAAAATCGTGTTCCTTTTGTTAAAAATGTTACAGAATTATTTGTTTCAAGTCCAGACGAAGTTTTGGCAGCTATAGAAGATGGAAAGACTAATAGACAAGTTGCCGTTACAAGTTTGGATTTTTTAAATTTATAGTTCCCATGTTCCATGCAGAAACCACTCTTAAAGAGACCATTCGTTAATTATTAAAAATTCATTTTTATACAGATATGAATGAACACAGTTCTCGTTCACACAGCGTTTTCCAAATTCAAGTAGACCAAGAAAACAAAGCTACACAGAAAAAATTGTCTGGAAAGCTTTATTTGGTAGATCTTGCTGGAAGTGAGAAGGTTTTGTAAAAAGTTTTATTTTTTAACATTTTAACTATTAATAGGTTAGCAAAACGGGTGCGGAAGGCTCTGTTTTGGAAGAAGCTAAAAACATCAACAAATCTCTCTCAGCATTGGGGAATGTTATTTCCGCTTTGGCAGAGGGAACGGTTTGGAAAATTATAAGAAAAAATATTTTTGTTTCTTTTTCAGAAAAGTCACGTTCCCTACAGAGATAGCAAATTGACGAGAATTCTTCAAGAATCCCTTGGTGGAAATTCCCGCACAACTATTGTGGTACAATTAAAAGTTTATTTTGTTGTTTAAATTATTTCTTTTAAAGATTTGTTGTTCTCCTGCTTCTTATAATGAAGCTGAAACAAAATCAACTTTGCTTTTTGGGCAACGGTATGTCAACTCGAAAAACTTGAAATTGATCATTAAATTCTTTCTCCTTTTTAAGAGCCAAAACAATCAAAAATGTTGTTGTTGTCAATGAGGAATTGACTGCTGAGGAATGGAAGAGACGCTTTGAACGTGAAAGGGAAAAAGTTAATAAACTTCGTCAACACATGTTAATTATGGATCAAGAAATAAAACGTTGGAGAGCTGGTGAAAAGTTGGCAGAATCTGAATGGACAACTTCAATTGCTGATTTGTCTGCTAATTTGACATCGAATTCTGATAGTAAGAGGATTTTATTTTTGAGGTTAAGAAATTTGAAAAACTTGAAGGGTTTTCCAATTTTTGTTTTTTAACATTTACCAAATCTTGGCTAAAAGATTTGGTAAAAGATTAGAAAAAGCTTTTCACGCCTGTCTCCCTGTTAAAACATATAAAATCAATTTTTCAATAATTTTAAGTGACACCAACTTCAATGACTGAATCAATGATATTTCCACCATCTGATCGTCCCAATCCTCAGCCTTTATTAAGTTCGCGTGTTGGGCCAATAAGTGATGATGAAAGACGAAAATATGAAGAAGAAAGGACTAAATTGTATGCACAACTAGATGAAAAGGATGATGAAATTCAGTCTCAATCACAACAAGTTGAAAGACAAAAACAGCAGTTAATGGAACAAGTTTGTTTTTTTTAAATAAATTTATTCAAAAATAAATTTAGGAAGAAGTTATTAAACAACGCTCTTTGACTAATGAAAATTTAATGACTGAAGTATCAAAAGCACAAGGTATTTAACAAATTATTTGGTAGTCTTTTAATCGACTCGAAAATGTTAGAATACCGAATTAAAAAATTTCAATAAATGTTAAGGGTGTAGAGTTGTCTAAATATTATTTTAATGGAAAAAACTAGTACATAGTGTTGTTCACAATCATATACTTTTAAAAAGGAAAATATTAAAATCTTTTTAATTCTTTTAAATTCTCCACTTTTGATTCCTTTTTCGTTATTTTTTAAACATTTTATAAATGGAAATGGGAAAGTAAATTAAAAGAGTATTTAACATATTCTTTAAATTTTATGTTTATTTAGAACAAATTGCTAAATCTCAAGAAGAAACAGAAGAATTATTTTCTGCAATCCAAGAAATTGCTTTAAATCTTGAACAAAAGAAAACTGAATGTTCTCAATTGGCAACAGATCATGGTCTGATTTTTAAAAATATTTATAAAAATATTTTTGTATTTTAGAACAACTTAGCGAGGAAATTAATAAGAAAAAATTGGAGGCAACTCTTTTGAATACTAAATTGGAGGAAATGAAGGAAATTTGTCTTACTCAAAAGGTTGACTTTTCTTTTAATTTTAAATTGAAATTATTTTTTGCTATAGAAAAGAGTCTATGAAAGTGTTCAAAATATGCTTAAAGAGATGTCAGAGCTTGGAGAAGCTAATTTTACTCTTGCAGAAAAGGTTATTTTGAAGTTTAATTAATTCTGAGAATTTTTAGTTTGTAAATGATTTGGATCAAAGTGATAAACCGATAGATGAGGAATTGTTGGCACACGCTCGTATTTGTATTTCCAAGTTGAGCAATGATTTTAAAGCTAATCAACAGGTTTGGAGAAGATTTTTAAATATAGTAGTCAAAGGGCAAAGGGGGTAGCTGTACCCTCATAAGGAATTGTGTTTTCTGAAATTCGCCAAAAATTTTTTAAATTGTTACGGACAGTTTTTATTATCTTTTTTTAATTTTTTAAAGAAACTTTTGCAATTGGAAAGTGGTTCTGGGGATGCCCAAAAGAAAGCTGATGAATTATCAAGAGAATTGGATGATTGTAAACTCCAAGTTCAACAATTGGATGCCAAAAATAAATCTTTGCATTCCCAAATAGAATCACAAGAAACACAAAAACGTCAATTAGAAGATGAAATGGATGCTTTAAATGCTAAATTGGCTAATATAAATAGTTCTGGAGAGAAAAATGAAGATTTACAACAACAACATCAAAAATTGGTTGCTCAACTAAGAGATCAAATTGCATTAAAGAATAGTCAAATTAAAGAATTGACGGTTTGTTTTTAATTTTATTGACGTGAGGGGGATTTCTTTTTTTCGATTGGAATTTTTTGATCCGGACATATGAAAGATATCTTGGTTAAGGTTGCCGGTCCCAGGCATCGAATTTTGGCCCGAAAAAGACTCGGTCGGGCCGGCCCGATAAAAATGAGGCCGAAAAAAATAACTCGAACGTCGGCTCGACTACGAAAACGGCAACCCTAATCTTGGTGTTTCCTAAAGGAATTGTTCGATATGTGTTCTTCCTTTTTTCCGTCCCTTTTTTAAAAGAAAATTTTTTTGTTCCTCATTAATTTAATAAACAGCCTTTAAATATTATTTTTGAAGGAATCAATCCAAGAAATGCAACTTGCTCGTGAAAAACTTCAACAAGATTATGACCGTCTTAAAAATGATGAATCTGAAAAAGAAAAACGTTTAAAAAGTTTATCAGCACTTTCTGACAAAAGAGAACAAGCAAAACAGGATCTGAAAGGGTTAGAAGAAACAGTAAATAAAGAATTGTTGGCACTTCACAACCTTCGAAAAGCTTTTGCCCAAGATTTGTCACAAAGAATTAAAAGAGCAAGTGGACCTGAAGTTGATGATGAATTTCTTTCAAGTCCAATACAAAAACAAAAAATTATATTTTTGGAAAATAATTTGGAGCAACTAACTAGTGTTCATAAACAGGTATTGAATTAAAATTTAAAATAATTTTTGATTACCTAAAAAGTTTTGAGGGGAACTTTTATTTAAATTTCTATTCTGTCCAATTCCGTTAAATATTTAGCTCAACTTTCGGTTTTGAATTCCTTAGTCCCTTCCTTTTTCCCTTATTCAACTCCTTTCTTAATTTCACTATTTCGACACTTCTCTTAAAGGAACAATGAGTGATCAAGCACTTATTCATCCTAGATGCATTCCTAAATTTAATCATAAAAATATTCTTTTCTTCGGAAATAAGCTAATCGACTTTAAAAATAGCTTGTTCGTGACAATGCTGATCTTCGTTGTGAATTGCCCAAACTGGAAAAGCGTTATAGAGCTTGTACAGAACGAATAAAAAGTTTGGAGGCAGCACTTCGTGAAACTAAAGAAAACGCTATGAGAGACCGTAAAAAATATCAATTCGAAGTTGAACGTATAAAGGAAGCTGTTAGACAAAGAAATTTGGCTCGAAGGGGACTTCAAATTGGTTTGGAAAAGAATTCTTTTATTAAAAACATTTTTTATATTAATTTCTTTTAGCTAAACCAATTCGTCCTGGACAACATTATGGTTCAAACGTTGTTCGTCCTCAAAACGGTAAAAAATAAATTTTTGTATTTTTTGCTTATTTTTTGTTTTAAATGTGTAAAATAGAAAATATGGGGAATTACAAAAATTATTTAATTCTTAGAGTTTCTCTTTTAACCACTACTAGAAAATTTTGGGCGACGGGAAAATCTTCGCACGGGAAAGTCTAACAATTTTTTTCTTACCTCCCCCCCCCCAATTCATGTTAATCCTTCAAATAATATTTTCCTCCCTTGTAAAAATTCCAATAAAAACTTTTAAAAATATAAATGCTTGCTTTAAAAATGTTTTCCCTTTTTTCAGTTGGTCAATCTTAACAACATAACACATGTTTTTCTCTCCTACCGGTCTTCATTTTTGTGTTGGTTGCCGTTATTAAAAAGATGCGAGAAGTTTTTTTTTAAAATTAATTATTCTATAATTATAACCAGATATGTATCTAACTTTTTTTCTTCCTCCTTCAATTTAAATAACCAATTTTATTTTTACTAAAATCATTTGTAATTGTGTTGTGATTCGTCTTTTAATTCTCATTGTTTTTAACTTTTATGAGTACCTAAATTTATATTCCGAATACATGAACTTTTTCTGTTTTTTTTGTATGACTTTAACTTGAATTTGTATGCTTCTTTTCCCATTATAAATAGTTTTTATATCTTTGGGAGTGGTAAAAAGATTAATGCTTTATAATTAAGTTTAGGCAAATAATTATCATTTAGGGGCTTTGATAGAATCTAAGTTTTGTCGAGTTATTTAAACCTAGTGTTTTTTTGAGAGCGGTTAAGCAAGGATTTGACCAAAATTTTCAGGTTTTGCCTCGTTTGGTCCGATGGTATATAATTTCATTTTCGGGTTGGTGGCCTATCTCTCTAAATAAATTTAGGAATTTTAAAAACAAGATCACCTAAAGATTTAATTTTCCAAAATATTAAGCAATTCAACAAATCTCAACAAATGCCTATTATGTTTGATTACAACATTTATCTTCAAAATTTATTTTATTAAAACAATACAAACCACGCAATAAGAGAAATAATGGAAAAAAGAGATCCATAAATTAATTTCTTTTTTAATTTAAATAAATTAGTCTCCCACTTTGTTTGGAATATTAAAATGATGAGGATCTAAAGGAACACTATGAGTAGCATCCATAAAATCAACAAAATATTTGGTGCACAATTGATGAATTAATCTATTAAAAAAGGTTATATTTTAAATTAAAAAATTGAGCTTAATCAAAGCATCCTAGTAAGATACCCCCTAGCTAGCAGTCCCACAATATTGTCAAATAAATGACTCGAAAATTAATTATTTTAATGAAGATTCTTCTTAATGACTTAAACCTTTCTCACGACGTTTTATCGCCCATATGATAAAGGATCGATACCCTCTATCTAACAGAGCCTAGTCTCCGAAATCTTAAATATTTACATACTAACAATAAGTTCGAGTAGTGCGATAGACTAGGCTCATGGTGGAAATGACTAAAAAAATAATTTTTATACCTCTGCCTATCTTCTAATTCAAGCGCTTCCATTTCCTCCTCATTTGGAATGTTTTGAGGATCCAAAGAATCTTCTGGAGGGAAATCTAATAAACGCTGTTGTGGTTCTCTTGCAAGCCTATAAAAAATAACAAAAATCTCCAAAAAATTAAGTAAAAACAAAAACCATTCGTAAACAATATTTTCGTGTTCTTCATCATTTAAAAGACCCGGATATCTATTTTTAAGTAATTTAATTAATATCCAATTTGCCCTGTTAGAGCTTCTTCTCGTTTCCTCATTTTCATCTTCAGTCACAATTATTTCATCATCCCAACGACGAATTATAAGAACTGGACCTTCATATTGATTTAACTAAAAAACTTAAAATTTACTCTTTTTATAAAAAGAATTCTAAAAAAACCTGAAGAGAAATAGGCAAATTTAAATATTTTCTAACAGTATATCTCACAAACGAACTTAAAACTGAAGGCATTTTAGAAATAGCTAGAGAAGCCTAAATTAAAAATAAAAAAAAATATTTTTTTATTAAAAAAACCAAATCATCAAAACTAGCATCCAAAATAAGTCCTCGAATATTTGGGTGATTGGCTGCTGCCCAGGTGGCCGGAAATCCTGAAAATATTTTTTCTCTAATGATTTATGTCAATAAAGATGGCAGATTTATTTTTAAATTTAAATCTGAAATCTATCTAGATATGGGAAAATAATTTTCTACTCCATATTCCGACAATAAGGCTGTGGAAAAAACATGAGTTCTTAGCCTTATTGACAGAATATGTAAATATAAATATATAGACCAAAACCAATTACATTAAAGTTCAAATCCAAAAAAAATTCAAACCTCCAATAGACCACCCAAAAAGAACAATTTGTTCAGGCTCAAATTCCAAATCATTAATTGCAAATTTCATAACTGCTTGCATTGCAAGAAGTACAGCTTTAGGTTTTGGAATTCCCGTACTTTCAGCAAAACCTTTTTTGAAAGAAAATTAATTAAAAAATATTTTTAAAAAGAAAAAATACCAGGCATATTCCAACCAAGAACAGAATATTTTAAACTTAAAGGTGTCATCATTATACCCATTTCATAAAAACCAGCATTTCCTTCACAACAAATACTAAAAAAATCTTTTAATTAAAAAGAAATAAAATGAGAAATTTTAGGAGGCTCGTAGCAAAATATTTTGTTCCAAAAGAAAACAAAAATTAGATCGAAAAAATTAAAAATAATTTTTAAAAAAACTTACACCAAAATTTTGCCATTTTCATTATCCTCTTCTTCAGAACGATTATCAATAAAAAGAGTATCAATTTTATTTTTATCTTCAGTTAACAAAATATTTCTTTGGCCTCCCTTAAATTTTAATTTAAAAAATATATTTAATTTTAATTGCGGACAAAGTCAAAAATAAACTCTAAATTTCAGTTCAAGAATAAAAATTCTCGATGACTTGGATTAAATCTTTCTAAAGGTTTACTAAAAATTTTTATGTTGACTTTGACTTTCCTCAACAATTTTTCTTTTACCCTTTCCAAAAGTTTACTCCTTCCTTCCAATAACTGATCCTGTGCAAGAATATGTAAAATAGTTAACGATCCAGGATATAAAATTCTCCGTCCAAAAGTATTTGCAATAATCCAAGAAGTCCAACTTCTTATTGTATTAAATGGCTCGATTAAATCGTTTTTAATAATTGGAGATGGAGCAAACCATTTAGAATTGGGAACTGTTGCCGCAGAAAAATCAATTGGAGCAGCAAATATCTGCAAAAAAAAAAATATTTTTTTTCTGAAATAAAAATTAAGAAATTATTTCTGATTTTTCAAAATTGTGTTGACCATAAATCCGAATTTTTTAAACAACTTGAATAATAGTTAAGTTTGTAAGACACTGAGTTTTTTTTCTCTCAATTTCCCTAAAAAGTAACTAAAAATTTGGTCAGGTAAAAAAAGTGGATAGAAAAAAAAGGAAATATAGGGACTCTGTAAAGGAAATGACAGCCAACAAAAGTAATTATTAATTAAAAAATTAAACCTCATAATCATAACGTTTCAATCGTTTTTTGCTTTCTGAATTTGGATTATTTCTTGCCCGATCAAGTGTTTTGATAAAATTACAATATTCTTTACTAAAATTTATAAAAATTTTAAAAAAAAAATTTAAAAAAAAACTTTGAAATTCTTCCACAAGTTCTCAACATAAAAGCCGTCAAATAAAAAAATACAACAAATTTAGCTGTAGAAGAATAACTTGAAGTAGGCCAAGTAAATAAAATATAAGGAACGAGTAATGGAGACATTAAAATAGTTAAGCCTTTAACACATTTCCCAACAGAAAACATTTTGTTGCCTGTAGATTCTAGTAAATTAGGCACATATAAACGGTGTTGATCAACCAAACGATAAATCCTTGGACCAAACATTGCAGAAATTAAAAGTATCATATCCATCCAAACCTAAAAAGAGAAAAGATTAAAAATCTGTAAGCCTATTTAAATAATTATTTCAATGAAAGCTCTGGATGGGAGGAATTTCTTTGGATGTAGGAATTAATTAATAAGCTTATTTTATAAAAAACGTTAAAGCCGGAGAAGCGCGAACGTAATCATCGATATTTCTCGCGCTGTAGCTTTTTATAAAGTGATTTGATCACACAATATAAGGGACTGAAACAGCGAGACTGAGGTGTTCTGTTTCGTTTTTTGAAAAGTTTCGATTGAATTTTGGCATTCTGTCATAAGACAAATTATCCTAAAAATATTGAAGCAAGTGAGGCAAACAAATTTTTATAATTTATTTTTATTTTCAATTTTAACTTTTTTTCCTTTTTTATTTTTAAAAGTGCTTATTTTGTTAATTTTTAATTTAGGTATTTTGAAGTTTTCTAAAAAATGTCTTCATTTAATTCTGATCCATATAAAATTCTTCAATTACAACCTGGATGTAATAATTTAATTCAAATAACCAAAGCTTACAAAATGATGGCTTTAAAATGGCATCCAGACAAAAATTTAAATCAAAAAGAATATGCCCATCAAATGTTTCTTAAAGTTAAACAAGCTTTTGAATTTCTCAAGGCTAAAAGGCTTCGTGATAATTACAACGAGAAAATGGTAAAATTGAAAAATTTTATTTTAAATAAAATTTTTATTCCGAAAAATGGGTATCGTTGCCTTATAATTAAGTTTTTGGCATTTTGAATAAAATATCAAAATTAAAAATTGTCCACAAATTTTAAGCGAAACTATGGGGATGTTATATAAAGTGGTTTTTTCTTTAATATTTCATTTTTTTAAATAATTTTCTTGAAGGTACTATTTAACAAACATTTATCTCTTAACAATTAAAAAATTGTCTTTAATATTCTAAATTTAAAAATTAATTTTCAGACACAAAGGCGAGCAGCATCGGCAGCACATTTTGCTCAACGACAAAAATTAAATAAAGAATATTCAAATTTTTATGAAGAACTTAATAAAGAAAATCAAAAATTCAATAAAAAAAGAAATGAAATTTATGAACAACAAAGAAAGTTGTTTGAAATGTCACAAAAAATATTTAATGAATCAAATACTATTTTTAAACAACAAACCGAACTTTTCAATGCTTTTATGAAGGGAATGACCAAAAATAATTTGAATGAAATGGTTAATTTTTTTAATAAAAATTAGAAGGTCTCTAGGATGTCAAAATTAAGGGGGTTAGTAGGTCCGGGTTCGAAAAAAGTCAAATTATTCTGAAAATTTTGGTATATATCACTGAAGTTTGTTGGGTATTTTCAGTGTTTTATTTGTAAAATTTTTATGTGTAACTAGTTTCGTAATAAGTCTAATAAGCTTTTCTTTCATTCTCAAATGTCCGTCAAATAGCCTTCATTTTGAAGAAGGTTAAAGAAAATTCTAAAGAGGACATTTTAAGAATTTCGAATATTTTTTGCCCTTAATTCACAAATTAGCCTTCACTTTTTCGAAAGTTTTATTAGACATTACATATTTATTATTTAGATTTGGGGATTAAGAACTCTCCAAATTTAAAAGAAAATTTTGAATTAAAATTTTTTTAATATTTAGAGAAGTGCATTAGATGCTCATTCACGTTGGTGGGAAGAATATAAAAAACAAAAGGCAAAAATGATGTAAATAAATATTTAAACAAAAGCTAATATTTTTGAAGTCAGGGAGGATATTTTTTGATTTTTTTACTTTGAATATCATTAAAATAATTTTGCTGTAAAAGGGGCTTTCAACATTTTAAATCGCTTTGATTTTATTTTACTTCAATTGTTTTATTTTTGACCGGCGCACCCTAGTGATGTAAATAAAAATAATTTTGAACCGATAATTTTATTTTTTTAAGTATATGTAAAGATAAGAGATTTTTTTAAATACAAATTAGGCAAAGAAAAGACAAAAAATATATATAAATTAAGTAAAAATAACACACAAAAATCACAAAATTAAAAAAGAAATTACCCAAAAATAAAAATTTAAAGATGAATAAATTTTAGAAAAATGCAGATTAACATCCAAAAAGGTGTTTTTTGTTTTAGAAAAATTATAAAAATGATTAATTGGTAATAACCAAAATTTAATTTTAGGGAAAGGTATTTTGTTCTTGTTAAAAATTAAAAAAAGTAAACCCAAAAATAATTAAACCCCTCCCCCTAAAAAATATTTAAACCTTTAAGTAATTTTAGAAAATTTGAAAATTTTCTTTAAGCCTTAGGAGAAGGTCCAGCAAGTTGACTGTAATGTTCGTCATTTTCTTCCTCTTCTTGATTTTCTGGCCAATCTTTTCCAGCATCTCCAATATCACCACGTTCCAATTGAAATTGGTCATTTGTTGCTTCTTTCATTCTAAATTTAATTTAAATTTTTTCAATACCGAAATTTTTTTCCTATTTAACAAAACCCACAAAGACATTACTACTAACTAAAAAAAATTTTGAAGCTTGAAATATCCACTTTCCCTTTAATTCCTTAGATTTAAAAATTATTTCGTCTAAAATGGATTAATAATCTCAATTCCTTTTTTTTAATATTTTCCATAAAAATTTAAAAGAAAATTTTTAAATTTCTTACTGAAAATCAAGTCGATGTAAAAGTTCTTCAAGATTTTGAGTTGAAGTCTTTTTGTTAGATTCTTCTAATTTAATTAAACCATTTTTTTGAACACTTTTCTTTTCATTTGCTCTAGGGTCAAAATCATTCTAAAAAGATTAAATTTTATTTTTTTAAAAAATGATAAGAAAAAAACATCAAAAATATCTTCTGGCGGAACAGAAAGAGGGGGGTTAACATGTTTTTGTTGTTGTTCAAATATTTGTTCCAATATTTTATTTGTGTCATTTTGTGAAGTACTTGATCTGCGAGGAGGTGGGGCTAAAGGCAGAGGTGGAGGGGATGAAAATGATTTTGAAGTAAATGAGGGTAAATAATTGTTGGGTTCAGTTGGGGGAATTGTTGGAAGAGAAATAAGTAAATCCTTTAAATTAAAAAAAATTAAAAAAAGGCATTTTAAAACAAAAATAAGAAAGCATGAATTTATTAGAGAAAACAAATATTAATTCAGAAAAAAATTTATCTGTTGATTTAACAGAAAATGGGTGGTTCCCTTAGAAAAGGGCAGTTCATCTTATAATTACATAAACAGGGTATCGGTTCTAGGAAATTTCTTGTATATCCGAACAGAAAATGGAAAAAAAATTTTCGAACTTCTGTTCAGAACCTTCTCAAAATCGTCTCTTTCCTTTCAAAAAATCCAAACCTTATTATTACTCTGCTCGCAAGTACATCTCGCCATTTTTGCCTCCAATTGTTTATTGCCTTCTTCCAATTCAGAAACTCTTTTCCTCAATAAAAGAATTATTTGATTTTGATCTTCAAAGGAACGTGCCTTCTTTTTAGCATAACGCTTTAAATTAGAAAATTCTTTTCCCTCTTTTTAATTTTTATAAAAGAAAAACCTCCAAAGTTAAATCAAAAGATTGACAAATTGTTTGTTCAATATTTTCAGCCATTTTATCACTCAAAAATACAAAGCATTGAAGTTTATCTACATCATTTTTGGCAATATAAGTAAGCATTTTCTTCTGAAAAATTAGTTTAAACATTAAAAATTTTTGAAAATTTTATTTAAAATAAACAAAAATTGTTATTAATTAATTAAACATTATTTCAACTAGAAATCGGTAAAATCACATTTGCAGGATCCCGAATCAGGATTGGGTTTTAAAATTTCGAACAGGACAGGATCCTACAGGATTTCGGATAGGATCCTGAAAAAACCTGTGCAGAATCCTGTCCTGTACCGACTTCTAATTTTAACCCCTCAAATATAAGCTTTTTTGAATGTCAAAAATATAACAATTTAGCATAAAAATTAACAAAAAACAAGCTAATATATTTCTAAAATATTTTCCCCCGAACCTGTTTATCCTTTGCACAATAAGAAATTCTATTTATTGGATGCTTAAAATTAAAATAAAAACTTTTATAAAAATAATTTAATTAAAAACCTTAAATTGAATTCCTCTAGTTTTTAAATCAATTACATTTACTTCATTAACATTAATTTGAATTATAACCTTTTTTAAATATTATATAAAATTTTTTAAATCTTTTTTACTTTTCTCGATTTTGGAATTTGTCCAGTCTCATTTTGTTTAGTAAGTGCTTGTAATCGAAGTTTGGCAATAGCATCTTGGACAACCGCCGTCCCTTTTGAATTGCTAACATCAACGTGTCCAAGCATTTTAACTGTATATTCCACCCTCCCTTTTATTAATAAATCTAAGAAAATAAGAGAAAAAAAGGAATTAGGTATTTAATAAAAAACTAACCTGGTGGATGTATCCATGTATAAATTGGTTCAGTCTTATTTTCAGGTATAAATGAATTTTGGTTAGAAAATCGAGAAGAACCAATTATGCTTGTTGCTTTGGATGAAACAGATCTTTTAATTGTTTTATAAACTTCCATCTAAAAAATTAAATAATATTAAAAAAAAATAATTTTCTACCAAAAATCCCTTTTATCGGTCAAATGTCCCAACGGACCAGATGTTCTCTAGACCAAATGTCCGTTTGACCAAATGTCTAGGTATTCATTTGTCGTTAAGCCTGTCAAATTGTAAATTTCCATTAAATCAATTTTTTGTAATTCAATTTTTCTTTTATCTTTTGTTAATTTTGATCATTTTTCAGGTTGAAGGGCTGTAGTTATTCTATTAAAAGTTGCAACAATGAGCAAAGACGATAAAACAATTGCTAAAATTGAAAAAAAGGTTATAAAATTTATTTATTAAAAAAAATTTTTTTTTAAAGGAGGTTGAAGATATTTCCCATAATAGTCGAAAACGTACTCATTCAAACACTTCTGATGTTGTAGAAGCCAAAAAACGAAGTATTGTTGAATCTAATGCAAACACAATGAATTATAAATTTGATTTGGTAAGGCTGAAAATAAACTTTTAAATAAATTTATTTTTTTAGAATAAATCAAATCCATTCAATGGAAGACCTTATTCTCAACGATTTTTTGAATTTTTGAGAAAAAGGATGGCTTTGCCAGTTTGGGACTATAGAGAAAAGTTTCTTGAACTTCTCAACAAAAATCAGTGTTTGGTGCTTGTTGGGGAAACTGGAAGTGGAAAAACAACACAAATCCCTCAATGGTGTTTAGATTATGCAAGAGAGAAGGGGGTTATGATGGGTAAAAAATATATGGTTGCCTGTACACAACCGAGACGTGTGGCGGCAATGAGTGTTGCTAACCGTGTTGCTGATGAATTAGATGTTCAGGTTTTGTTTTTCTTTTAAATTTTGATTTTCTTCTGAGAGAGATACTCCTTTTGTTATTCCTGTCTTCTTTCCTCTGACCATTTTCTTTTAACAGCTTGGTCAAGAAGTTGGATATTCTATCCGTTTTGAAGATTGTGTTAGTGACCGAACAATTCTCAAATATTGTACAGATGGTATGCTTTTGAGAGAGGCGATGAATAATCCTTTGCTTGAACAATATGAAGTCATTCTGCTCGATGAGGCTCACGAAAGGACGCTTGCCACGGATATTCTTATGGGTTTAATTAAGGTTTTTTTGTATTGTAAAGGATAGATATATTCGATTTTATATTTTAATTTTAGGAAATTACAAAACAACGTAAAGATTTAAAAATTGTTGTTATGAGTGCTACTTTGGATGCTGGAAAATTTCAAAATTATTTTGATAATTGTCCTCTTCTTTCTGTTCCTGGACGAACTTTTCCTGTTGAAATATTTGTATTTTAAATAATTTTATTCAAAAAATTTCATTTTTTAGTATACTCCTGAACCAGAAAGGGATTATTTAGAAGCAGCTGTCCGGACTGTAATACAAATTCATATTTGTGAAGAAGTTCAAGGAGATATTTTACTTTTTCTTACTGGACAGGAGGTTTGGGAAATTTGTTTAAGAGAATAACAAGATAAATTTTTTGTTTTGAGGAAATTGAAGATGCGTGTAAACGAATTAGAAAAGAAGTTCAAAATCTTGGTCCTGAAGCTGGTGATTTAGTTTGTATCCCTTTATATTCAACACTTCCTCCAAATATGCAACAACGAATTTTCGATCCTCCACCTCCGAATAGACCATCTGGAGGAATAAGTAAGTTTTTTTGTTGAATTTTGACTCCTGTTATTTACTGTCTTGTAGCTAATAACAGGAGAGCCTTTCTCCTGTTATTCTATACTCTCTTTAATTTTTAAGGTCGTAAATGTGTTGTATCCACCAACATTGCTGAAACTTCTTTAACTATTGATGGTGTTGTTTTTGTAATTGATCCTGGTTTTTCTAAACAAAAAGTTTATAATCCAAGAATTCGTGTTGAGGTTTGAAAATTATGATTATTAAATTTTATAAAAATTTTAGAGCCTCCTAGTTTGTCCCATTTCTAAAGCTTCAGCAATGCAAAGGGCTGGAAGAGCTGGAAGGACAAAACCAGGAAAATGTTTTCGATTATATACAGAAAAAGCCTATAAAACTGATATGCAAGAACAAACTTATCCGGAGGTTTTTTTTTGTTTAAATTTTAAATAAAATTTACAAAAAAAAGATTCTTCGTTCTAATCTTGCTTCTGTTGTTTTGCAATTAAAAAAATTGGGAATAGATGATCTTGTACATTTTGATTTTATGGATCCGCCAGCGCCTGAAACGCTTATGAGGGCTCTAGAATTATTAAATTATTTGGTAGCGATTGATGGTAAATTTTTGATATTTTGTTGATTTAAATTTATTAGGATCCTTCTAAACTGCCACAATTTAATAGGGAGTATGAAATATATTAAATAAAAAATATAAAAAAAAATTTAAATTGGGGAGTTAACAATAACTTTTAAATGATAATTAAATTTTTGAAATTAAAGGGGCATAAGAACTGCAAATTTTAATTTGCGTATCCTAACTTTTCGGACCGAACATAAAATACTAGAAAACAGAAAAATCGATTTTAGTTTGAGTTATCGATTCTTTTAACCGAAGATTTTTGTATAAGCCGACAACCCTTCATGTTAGAAATTAATGAATTTTTAAATAAAAAAATTTTTTTAAAGATAATGGTGAATTAACACAACTTGGTTCATTAATGGCTGAATTTCCTTTGGATCCTCAAATGGCAAAAATGCTTATAGCTTCTACCGATTTAAATTGTTCTAATGAAATTTTGAGTATTACAGGTTTTATTTATTTTTTCAGAATTTCTAAAAATTAATTTTTGAAGCTATGCTTTCTGTTCCCCAATGTTTTGTTCGTCCAAATGAAATTAAAAAACAAGCGGATGAGGCTAAAGCAAGATTTGCACATATCGATGGAGATCATTTAACACTTCTTAATGTTTATCACGCATTTAAACAAAGTACCTATATATTTTTAAATTATTTTTTGAATATTTTTTTAGATCGAGATGATCCCCAATGGTGTTATCAAAACTTTATTAATTACCGTTCATTAAAAAATGCTGATGATGTGAGAACTCAACTAGCGAGAATTATGGATAAATTTAATTTGAAGGTATGAGAATAGTTTAGAATTTTTAAGTAAAAGTTATTTAATTGGGAAATTAAGGATGGGAAGGAAAAGCAAACTAAAATTGTTTCCCTTTTCTTTCCATGTTCATTCATTATTAAAAATTAGTTTTCAACTCTTAAAGACAATTAATTTTCCATTTTTAGCGTGTTTCTGCTGATTTTAATTCAAGAGATTATTACATAAATATAAGAAAGGCTCTTGTTGCTGGATTCTTTATGCAGGTTTTTTTCTAATATTTTTCTTTGAAAATCTTTTTTTAAAAAAGGTTGCCCATTTGGAGAGAAGTGGACATTATGTAACAATTAAAGATAATCAAATAGTTAATTTACACCCATCTTCTGTTCTTGATCACAAACCAGAATGGGCTTTATATAATGAATTTGTTCTTACAACCAAAAATTATATTCGAACTGTCACCGATGTTCGTCCAGAATGGCTGGTAAGAAACGAAATATTTTTCCACAGTTTTTCAAAAAATAATTTTAGATTCAAATTGCCCCTCAATATTATGATGTTAATTCATTCCCAGAAGGAAGTGATGCTAGAAGAAAATTAAATGCGATAATTGCTGCATCTAGACAGTAAAGATACTACAAAAAAGCTTGTTCTTTAATATTTTTTACAATTCTGCGCCCGTTTTATAATATTGTATTTAAAATAAATCAGCATTAAAACAATCGAGTGTCACAGCGGGGTGATGTAAACGAAAGGAGCGCTAATTTTCCGCTCACCAAAAATAAATTGAAGACATGAATATAAAGGGCGTAGTTTAAAAATGGGGGAGATTTTGATAGAGGGTTTTTAAAAGATATAAAGGAATTTTTTGGAAACATTTTTGTTGGAGCACCACAAAATCCTTCTCCTCCCATACTACGCCCCTTAATTATTAAAGAAACATTAAAATTAAGAAATAATCAATTTTGTGTGTTCCATAGCAAAGGCGCACCAAGAAAAAAAATTTGGAAGAAAATTGGGGGGTTTTAGATTTTTTAGAAAAAATGGGTTTTTTAGAGAAAATGAAAGATGGCTTTTTATATATTAAATGAATTTTTGGGCAATTTAAAAAAAATTATATAGAAATTCTCTTGGATTTTCTTGCGCCCATTCTATGAATACGTCAGACAAAAAATAAGTCGCTTGGCTATTAGAGAGATAGAGAGAAAAAATAATAAAAAATAGTTATTATATATCCCTCTTTTAAAACTTCTCATTTATTTCCGTCATCGTCACTTATTGCTGCCGGCAGTGGTGTTTCCGTTCCAGATTGGGGACTAGATTCGTGTAGAGGCCAATAAAGTGGATTAATACGAGGACGAATCTTGAAAAAAGAATAATTTTTATAAAGGAATAGATAAACTAAATAACAAAAGGATGGCTATCTACCCCCAAATCTCTTAATCCCACACAAAAACTACCTCCGATTACTCTCCTCCATTGAGACCCTCATTTGAATTTACCCCCAAAATATCCAAATGTCCTCTATTTATAATTAAATTCACCCCCAAAATTTCTTACTTTAAGCTCATCAGCACTAAATTCAATCCCTTCACTTCCACGAAGACAGCTCAAAATAAATGACACATCGTCAGTGAGTGAACGAATACGCGGAAAACTAGCAATTAGACTAAGTGGCAAAAAGCCTTCAGCATCCATCTTTCTTCGTAAAAAGAAGTCTTTTTGTAGATTATCAGCTGAGAAATAATATTCACTGAAAAAAATAAATTTAATTAAAAATATCAATTTTTAAATAAAATTTACATTTGTCCGCGTACAAGCTCTCCAAGTTTAAATTCTTCTAATGCTGGCACATAAGGCGTTGTTATTGGCGCCATAAAAATTGTATTTTGAGGAAATTGTGTTGCAATAATTGTCGGAGTAAATTGTGTAGTAGCTGTTGTAGGCACTTGATCCGTTGTAGCAACAACCACAGCAGCAGTTTGAAGAGTATTAGCAACAACAAGAGGAAATGGGATGAGTCCATTAGGTGAAAGAAGCGAAGTAGAAGGCGCAGAAGGCACAGCAGTGGCTGAAACAACGGTCGGTGAGATACCCTTTTTTAAATAAAAAAATATTAATTTGATAAATTTAAATGGATTAATTTAATGATTTTATTAGTTTAATCCTATTATCTGATCATCTATCCCCAAAAAAGAAATTAGAAGGCGTAAGGAAATGTAACCCCTCACTTATATCTTTTCAACTATGCTTTTATTAACGTTGTATTGAATTAAAAAAAGGATGAGCGAGAATTTACATTTACTTCACTACCTACGATCCTCATTCTTTTACAGAATCAAAAGGGAATAAGAAAAAAATTTCCTAAATATGTTGGAAAAGACAGAAAAACCCTAGGCCTTCCATCTACTTTTAATCCTCAATAAAGTTAATTTTCTCATAAATTACTTTAAAATATTATTTAAATACCGAAATATTCAATTGCTGAAGAGATGAAGTTGTCCAATGATGATTAATACAATTATTATTGTTTGAGCAAAAATACGAATTTGAGAAAAGCTGTTCATCCATTCGTTTATTATTATTGTTATATTTATAAGCATTATTTGGACCAACATGACGAGGCCCTCCTCCACCGCCACCATGATGATGATGATGAGATTTTGATTGATATCCACCAACAGAACGATGCCCTCCTTGCGAATTATTCTAAAAAATATTTTTTAATTAAAAAATAACAGGAATAAAAATAACCATTCCAGCCACATTATTTGTTTGCTCGGTCTGTGTTGACGCGGAATTTTTAAAAAATTTTTGCCTAAAAATAAAAGTTAGTTAAAATTTTGACAGATCTAAATTTCTAAAGTTTAAGGTGAAATAACTAAACTAAAAATAATTATCGAGAACCCCCTTCCTCAATACTTTTATTAAAATAAAAACATTTAAAAACCTATTTGATGAATATCTTCCATGATTAGGCGAAAATTGTCGTTGTGGTCTATAAGTATTATTATTCGATTGTTGTCTCTTGTCTTTGGAGTTTTTCTTCCAACCCTGTGATCCAGAATGTTGGTAGTAATATCCATTTGAAATATCATCAAAATACCTAAAAATTATATTAAATTATTTTAATAAAAATTTCTATTTCCTCCACTCATTTTTTTTTGAAATTTTTTTGTAAAGTAATGTAAACAATTTTTGTTTAAAAAAGTATTTTAGTAAGGACATTTTCTTAAAAAAAATTTCCATAAAAATATTTTTAATTAAAATGACTAATATTTTTATAACTTTACATATAATAAATGTTATATGTACTATATGGTGACACGAATATTTTAAAAAATGTAATGGCCTAAAAAATATATTAATGGATATGTTAACTAACAAAAAGATATTATTGAACCTTAAAAATTAGCTAAATGTAAAAAAATATTTTAAAAATTTTCTATTTAAAAACTTGAAAAAAATTTTCTTTCCGATAGGGAGGGAACTGAAGCCTGAATGGTAATGCCAATCTTATCCAAAAAGGCTTAACAAAATATAAGAGGGAGATCGAAAAATGAAAAATCAACCCATTTTTGTTAATTCCAAAAAATTAAATTAAAAAATACCAATAAGACTGATCCTGAGATTGCTCGTTATTATTGTTATTTTGAGCAGCATTATTCGTTGGTGGACTTTTCTGAACATCTTCTCTATTATTCTTTTCTTCATTTTTTCCTCCTCCTCCACCTCCCTCAACAACAACAACATTTTTATTGCCTTCTTTAGATATTTGTCGACGATGATGATTATTATTATAATTATTATTATTAAATTTGTTGTCTTTAAAAGCTCTATTATTTTGTCTAAAACCAAAATTTGTTGTTGTCCGAACAGGTTCAGAGCAATTATTATTATTTTCTCTTCCAACATCTCCTCCCCTTCCATCTCTTCCACTTCCACCACCACCCCCAACAAAATTTCCTCCTCCTCCTCCACCACCACTTCCTCCTCTTCCTTCCTTCAAATCACGTCCACAAACTGTATTCCTTCGTTGAGGTCTTTCACGTCTTTCAAATTCCCTTCTCATTTCACGCCTTTTAGTTAAAACTTCACGAGCTGTATTATAATCTACTTCTATATCCAATTTTTTCCAACTATTTTTAGACACTTTTTTGCTTCCTCCAGCCGGACTATTAATTGTTGCTGATGGTGAAAGTGCAGAAACTTCTTCAGCCTAAATTTAATTATTAAAATTTTAAAATAAAATTTTCCAAAATAATGCTAATAGTTTGGAAATAGTTTGGAAATCAGACAAAATCTTGTCCAAACATTATGTTTGATTCCATTGACTTTATTAAACAAAAAACCTTCCGATTTTTTAAAACATGTCTGCTTGGTAAATAAATTGAAAAATAACCCCTATAGAATGATACCTTTATAACGAAAGACTATATCATCCACCCAAGTATCCCAAAATTAAAATAAACATAACAAAACCCAAACTGTTCTTCCCCCCCCCCCCCCCCAAAAATTAATTTAGAAAAAAAATACTTTGTTCACCGTCTCCTCGCCGGTCGTCTCCTGTATTTTGTCCTTAAAATTATTTACGGCTTTTTTGACAGTTGACTTATTGCTCGGTTTATTTTCTTCACATTTCTGTTGTGCAACAACATTTAGAGAAGGCCAATCATCTGGTGATTTGACTTCATTTTCCGTAGCTGATTCTGACGAATTATTTGCTTCTTTTCCCAATAAAGGTTGTTGGTCTTCATTAGGAATATTACCACCAGAAACAACCTTAGCAAAAGTGACCGACGAGTTGACTGGGTGTTTTTCGCTCATAAAATTGTTTTAAAGTTAAAAAATCCTTAAAAAGAGTATTTCCTGAAAAAAAATTTCTGGATTAGAAATTAAGGCAATCCCGGAGAATTGGGGTCCCTGCGAAAAAAAAGTTTAAAAATAAGAAAAAGGATTTTTCTATGGTAAAAAAATATGCTGATTACGAATCCGAGCTCAGATTTTGGAAAAGTCGAATCCCGAACCCGAACCAAATTTCGAACCCTGAACCCGAATTTCGAATATGCGAATGATAGCTCGTTCGAAAGAGCTCGTCGAGCTGAATCGATTGACACCAAAATCAACGTGATTGAACCTGTTTAAACAAAGTTATGACATAAAGTATACTTATGGAAGTACTGTAGGAGTCGGCGACTTATGTCATAACTTTGTCAAAACTTGATCAATCACTGTAATTTTGGTGTCATTCGATTCAGCTCGACGAGCTCTTTCGAATGAGCTATCATTTGTAAAAACTTTTTTTTACTCCAAAAAATCACCCATGTGGTTTACAATATTTAGGGGTCTGTATCTCGGTTCAATCTGGTCGGATTTCATTGATTTTGGTGTCATTCGATGCAGCTCAATGAGTTCTATGATTCTATTGAAAGACTGGCCATTTTGTACAATGTCTGATAATGTTCGGGGTCAAAAGTCCTGTTCGGGATCAAAAGTCCGAATTCGGGTTCGGGATTCGACTTTTCCGAAATCTGAACTCGGATTCGTAATCAGCATATTTTTTTACCCTAGAAAAATCCTTTTTCTTATTTTTAAACTTTTTTTTCGCAGGGACCCCAATTCTCCGGGATTGCCGAAATTAACGTCAAGTCCCCCCAAAATCAATAACAAAATAGTGAGAAGTTATAAACACCACAAAAATATAAAAATTTTAAAAGCTTAAAGATTAAACGCAAACAAAAAAAATAAATTTAAAATTTGCCCAAATAAAGGAAAAAGATTTTTAAAAAAATCATGGACATGAAGTTTAATTTTCTTGAAAAAATTTAGATAAAAAGAAGCTTAGAAATATTGCCTATGCAATGAAAAGTACAGGCCCACTTTAAATATCTAAACAGTATGTAGAATGTTATTTCATATGCTAATTTTTTGAGTAAATGAATTTAAGAATGAAAGCAAGAAAATTCAAAGTTTTTTACTCCTTTAAATAAACAACAATATCCCCAAAAATACGAATCTTATCCAAGTAGTTATACATATGAAATCACATAATTTTACCCCTTCACTAAACTCCCAACAAATTCAATAATCATGTTTGTTAGTTGGAGAAAGGGGGAAAATAGAGGAGTTAATCAAAATCTAATACTAAATTTAATAATAAGGAATTAAAAATCAGGAAGCAATGTCAATGTCTAATAGACAATTCGAATTGAATTTTTGTCAAGTGACTGTCTAACTCTAAAATCAATGAAAGAATCGACGCTACAATAGTTTAAGAATTCTTCATTTTTGAAGAATAAAATTTTATAATGTTTAAATAAAAGATCGTTTAAAAACCCATAAAACAAAATTTAGAGAAAATTGAAACAAAAAACAGCCCATAAGAGACGGCTGAATAAACGCAAGTTAAAACAAAGTGGCACGTTTAATCGCGGGATTAGATAGTTGTAAAGTGCCAGATTGTTCTACAGATATCCGGTTAGGGCAGAATAAAATTTAAAGTTAAGGAGAATCACACTAAAATAAAAATGTCGTAAAAAGATGCAAACAAGACGAGAATTTCTTGGAATCTGTTTTTATGCTAAACAATAATTTTAAACATAATGCCAAACAAACAAAACAATTACTTATTAGTCACTCCAATCAATTACTATAAAACAAAGAGTAGAGAAGTAACTTCCAGAACTAAATATTACATAACTAATAATATTTGTACTTTTTATCATGGATTTTAAGAAAATACCTATAACAATCATTACATAATATATAACAAAGAATTCAGGGAAATTTTTAATTTTTTTTACAAAAATTAAAAGATTTGAATTTTTGTTAAAACGTTGAGTCACTCCAAAATTTTTATTGACTCAACAATAATGACAAAAACATCCTCAAACTAATTTTTAAAAACAAAGATAAATATTTACTAAAAACAAAAAAATACTTTTTTAAACGGTCATACGACACTTGCAGATATGACATTTGCAGACCCGACATTTGCAGACGACTTTTGCAGATCGACATTTGCAGATACCGACACTTGCAGATATGACACTTGCAGATCAGACATTTGCAGATCCGACTTTTGCAGATATTAATTTTTGAAAAAAAATTTTTAAAAAAATTTAAAAATCTTAAAAAATCAAAGGATATAGTATACCGGTGGAAAGGTTTTGATATAAGACCCATACCAATTCGTCTCGACGAGCTGAGTCGAACGGCACCACTCTTTTTTCCGGAGATCAAAATGTTCAACGTAGACCTATGGAGCGTCGGCGAGGCGCTTGTGCAAAACCCCGCGCTTCGCGCGGAGTTTTGACCGTTGACTCCCTCGCGGGGAGTCAACGGTCGCTGGGCTCTGGGCTCGTAACATGATCCTATTCTTATCATCGATGAGATGGGCATCCCAGGATTCCTCTCAACAGCAAACACTCCACGGTGTATAGGTAAGGTAAAGAAGAGAGCGAAATGGGTCTAATCTGCAAAAGTCGGATCTGCAAATGTCTGATCTGCATGTGTCATATCTGCAAGTGTCGGTATCTGCAAACGTCGGGTCTGCAAAAGTCGGGTCTGCAAGTGTCGGGTCTGCAAATGTCATATCTGCAAGTGTCGTGACACGTTTTAAACAAATTAAAAATAATTTAAAAGATTTTTGTGAATCAAAAATTATGTAGGTCTTGACCTCCTGGGTTTTGAACCAGAAGGTCAATAGAAGAAACCAATTTTTGAATAAATTTTCCTTAAAGAAATTCAAAGAAAATAGCCAGCGAAATTCTTGATCTCAAGGCTGAAAGTCCAATTTTTTAGGGGAAAGTAAATTTTTTTAAAGATCCTCAAAAATACACAATTTTGTAAGTCAATATTTAAAATCAAAATATTTCAAAGACTGGGCGCTTATTTGGCCCTTTTTTAAAAGGAAGGAGGCGATCAACCATTGCGTGAATAACAAATTTACATCTAATTTTATTCTTCTTTATCACCCTCTTCAATTCCTTTATTCCCTTCCTCATAAATACTTTCTTCTTCTGAATCAGAACTTTCTGAAGACGAAGAACAATTCTTTCCTCCTCCATCTTTTTTCTTAAAAATTATTTTTTTTTTATTTTCAAAAAATTTTTTTTACAAATTTTTTAGCCTTTTTACGCTCTTTTTGTCTTTGCCTTTTTTCCCTTTTCCTAGCAGTTTTTAACTCTTCAGCTTCTTTTCTTGCCATTTTTCTTTCTTCAAATTCTTTGTCCAAATCTTCTTTTAAAGCTTGTTTTTGAATATGTTCAAGCCTTTCTTGTTCTCTTCTTTTATTATTTCGAAAAATATGAAATTCTGCACTCCCCGCCGCTGCTGAAGAGCCAACAACATTTCGAACAAATTCTGGGGGAGGTTTTGGTTTTGGGTCATCTTTCCGTTGAGGAATTATTATTGGTTTGTCCTTTTTAAAAAAGAAAATTTAAAAGAATGTGTTTAGAATTAATTACAATATTTTTTTCAAGTCTATTTAATCGAATCCGAATTAAATCGTAAGCATTTTTGGCTCGCCTGTAAAAGAAAAAGAGAAAAAAATTAATTTAAAATATTTGTGTATTAATTTACCTTTCTTCTTCAATTTCTTTGTTTTCTTCTCTCGGCATAATTTTTTAATCTGAAATTATTTGAAATTAGTAACACAAAAATAATCAAAAAAATTTTTTAAAAATACTCGCGATTTAATGGATTTATTTCTAAAGAAAAGAAAAGAAAAGAAAAAAGAGTGTAGAAAATAGAGAGAGTAATTAGAGAAAAAAACAAAAATTAAAGAATTTACGCGTTATTTTAAAAATTTTGTAGAATTAATGACAGCTGTTTTTTATTTTTTTCTTTTATTTTTAAGATTGGGTACTACTGAAGAAAAGGGTGCTTTTTCTGCGGACTTATTTTGCGGACTTTTCCTTTCCTTCTTTTTCCCTTTTTTTTAAAAGATAATGTTTTAGCTTGTAGCAAACTAACTGTCAAAGGATTAATTTTTATTCGCACAAATATTTTTGATTATTTGTTATTTGTGAAATTAAATGAAAAAAACAGTCATCTCCTCCAAATTTCTGTTTCCATACAAACTCATTCATATAACTTTCAAACATTGTTTCAGCAGTACCAAATTCAGTTTTATGTCGTCTTTTCAATTTTTGCCATAGGATACTGCATACTGATTTCTTACATATCCATCTTCCATTTTGTCCACGCTTTTCTTTACGCATTTCTTTTCCACAATTACATGTTCTTTTTCTATGAAGCATTCCGAGATCAGTGATCCATTGTTGAAATTCATCATTGGGTAATTTAATTTTATCATACAATTTAGTTAAAGTAAAATTTTTTATTGATTGTAACATTTTTTTCGTTTATAATGTTTAAATTATTTGTGAACGACATTTTTCAGACCGGCATAAAAAATAATCCGTTGACTGTTAGTTGCTATAAGCAAAACATTTAAACAGAAATGAAAAAAATAAAATTCATCTTCTCTGTATCAATATCTTTTGTTTGAATATGCCACACGGCAAATAGAGGAAAAGAGAAAGAAGAAAATCTGACCATTGTGTACAATCTTAGGTAAGAAAAATAATGGGGGGAGGGCCGTTGACAGTTAGTTGCTACAAGTAAAACATGTAAAGGAAAGGAAAAGTCCGCAAAATAAGTCCGCAGAAAAAGCACCCTTTTCTTCAGTAGTACCTAAGATTGTTATGTAGATGATTAATTAACTTTATAAATTAATTAAAATAAATGTCTTTTACTCATTCTCCATCAAAACAAGATTTTGTGACGGTTAGTTTTTTTTAATTTTTATTTAAAAATAATTTCTTTTTTTTTAAAAAAGATATTAGCTATTTATGATGACCCTCCTCCACCAGCATCATTTAAATCAACTAATGTCAACACAACAATTGTTTCCACATCATTACCTGAAGAAAGAACAAAAAAGCCGCTAAAACTTGAAATTGCTTCGAATCACAAAATTTCAAATCAACAGAGAAACAAAAATGATAGAAGCCCTTTTATTGATGTAAAATCATTGGATATGCCCCCTAGTAGTAATTTATTTTATATTTTTAAATAATTCATTTTTTTTAAATTTTTCCAGTTTTCATTTGTAACTAAAATGTTTTTTTTATTTTTCCCTCCAAATTATTTGTTTGCCCAGCTTTTTTAGTTTTTTTTATTTTTTAAAAAATATTCCCATCATTTTATATTTAATTATTTTGTAGGTATTGGTCTTCAAGTACAACATTCTGAAACCAAATTTTCAAATTTATCAAAGCCACATTCTGAGAAAAATTTAAGAAAACACCAAAGTGGAGAGGCTATGTCTGTACATTTTGCCCCAACGCAGAAAAAAGGTTTGGCGTTTAATTTACTTTAAAAACAATTTTTACAAAGATTTTTGGACAGTTTAATAAAATTAATTCTCTAATTACTTAAAAAGCAAAATTAATTTTAAATCATTTTTGAATCCAAATTACTCTATTTTATGTCTAATCCCTATTCTTTTTATGAAATTATTAACACTAAGTAGTTTTAATTTGGAATAGTTTTCTAAAAATTTTTTTCGACACAAGTTGTTTGACCCTATCTGAAAAAGAGGGCGGTTTGAATTTTTTCATCATTTTTTTCCTTCCTTAATATATAAATAATGGTCAGTCTTTTCTTCCTCGTTCAATTCCACTCTTTTTACCTTGGCATATTCAAATGAGAGGACTGAAAAATACACTCACCGACAGAAAATCACGGACAGACAAAACGGACGAACACGGACAGACAAAACGGACGAACACGGACAGACAAAACGGACGAACACAGACAGACAAAACACGGACGAGCAAAACGGATGAGCACAGACAGACAAAACACGGATGAGCACAGACAGACAAAACGGACGAGCACAGACAGTGTCCGTCCGTGTATTGTCTGTCCGAGTCCGTCCGTGTTTTGTCCGTCTGTGTTCGTCCGTGTTTTTGTCTGTCATCCCATTTGAATATGCCACAGGTAAAAAGTGGAATCGAACGAGGAAGAAAAAACTGAGCATAATTTATAATTTAAGGTAGGAAAAAAATGATGAAAAAATCAAACCGCCCTCTTATTCAGATAGGGCCAGTTGTTTTATTTTTCTTTATTTTAAAAGATTTTTAAAATTATTTTTTATTAAAACCCCTCACTCAATTCAGATCCAGATAAATCATTCCAAGAAGAAAATTGGCGACAAAATAATTCTAGAAAATCGAGAATTGGAGATAACTTTTTGGATGCTAAAGAAAAAATAGATTTGGAACAGAACGAATTGAAGAAATGGTCTTCTTTTTTACATGTTGATCCCTCAAATTATCGATTTCAGGTTTTTCTTTTGTTTTTAATTAAATTGGAAATTTTGTTTTTTTTTTAGAAAATTGTTCTCTCACCAGAAACTAAAGATTTGTCAATGGGATTGGAGGTAATTAAATAATTTATTTTTTTCCTACCTTTTTTCTACCAATTTTTTTTTTGGCTTTCCTAAAATAATTTTTTCAATTTCAGATCTCTGCTGTTCCTAATCCTCAACGTCCAAGTCATTTATTGGCCGTTGAGGTTAGAAAAATTGAGCAAAGAGGAAGGATAGCTGAAGATGGTCAACTTCGAGTTTGTGACCAAATTGTTAATATTAATGGAACTCCTTGTGATCAGGTTATTTTTATTAAAGAATAAAAAATTTATTATTTTTCTATATCTGATACTTGTCAGAAAATTTTTAAATTATCATATCCTTCTTTATAGCTCTTTTTATTGAGAATATTTTTGTAAAACTTTTTTGATTAAATTGAGATAATTTTGATTATATTTTTTGGAATCATCATTCGACGGGAAATTCTTTTTTCTTTTCATAAAGTTAAACAAAACTTGCTTAACTAAAATATTTCAATTAATTACAAGCTTTATTTTTGCTCAAATAATTTTGTAAATACTCATTTTTTTAAAGATTTCCTTTGCCCGAGCACGTCTTCATCTTCGAGATCTTCAATCAATTCCAGAACCTTCCCTTTCCTTCTTTCGCCGAATTAATTCAAAAAAATTAAATAATAATAGTCCACAACTTGAACAATTTAAATTAAAAAAAGGAGAAAATACTTCTTTAATTGGTTTTTGTAAAGAAATTAAATTAACTAAAGGTTTTCTTTAAAAATTAATTTAGAATTGAAATGTTTTTTAAGGGGAAGATGGTTTTGGATTTAGCTATGCTGGGAGATTAAATGCTTCTGAACAACATTTATATTATGTTAAAGGTTTAAGGAAAAATTTGGATTTGACTTTGGGGGACAGAATTTTACAGGTTTTTAATTTTTTAATCGGTCTAAAAATATTTATTTTCTAGAACTAATTATTTAAATTCCAAATTAATCTATTTAATATCCAAATTTCAATTAAAAAATTTTTAATTTTTTTTTAGATAAACGGAATAGATTTGTCTAATTTAACTCAATCCCAAGTAACTTCACTTTTAAAGAAAATTCCAATTGGAGAAACAATTAGTTTAATAATTAGTAGCCAAACAGAAGAAAAACAACAACAACAGCAAAATGAAGAAAAAGAAAATTTAAAAGAAAAATTTTCAAAAAATCTTTTTGAAGAGTTAAAACAACAATTAATTGGGGAAACATTTTTGAAAATTATTCAAATGTTAATTCCTTTAAATGAAACGCCTGGTGCTGGTTTAGGTATTTCTGTTAAGGCACAAAGAATGGGTTGTAATGATTTGGGTTTGTATGTTAGAAGTGTAAGTTTTTTTTAATTTTTTGTTTAGAAAAAATAGAAATTAAAAATATACTTGAAAATTCTTTTAGCTTTAACAAAAAAATTCTTTAGCCCTTGTTGAAAATTTTTTATTAAAAATAACAATCTAGCATTGATATTCATATTTTAATTAATTTAATAAACCTTAACTTGAACTTGAAGTCCAATTAAAGATAAACTCCTTAAATTATCTCAAATAAATTTAAAAATGAAAGAAGTCTAAAAGTTTAATGGAAATTAAGAAAAAAAATAAAAATAAATATAGATTCCTTTCACGTCTAAAATTGTCAAAACAAAATTGGTAAAAATTAAAAAGTATTCTTTTCTATCTTAATAATTCTCTCAAAAAATTTTTTTCTTTAAAGATTTTACATGGATCAGCTGCTTACAAAGATGGAAGATTAAAAGTAAATGATCGTTTAATTGGAATTGAAGAAGTTAATTTATTAAATTATTCTTTAAATGGAGAGGCTTTGGATGCATTTATGGGAACATTATCACAAATACCAACAAATAAAAAGACAGTTTTATTATTTATTGCAAGAATTAAAGAAGAGGAAGAGAAGGGAGAAGGAAATTTAAATGAAAAATTAAAACACCAACAACATCAGAGCCGTTGGGGAAGTGATTCTGAATTAAGCCAAAAAGAACAATTTGTGAGGGATTCTGTTACTAGAAGGTTTTTTTGTATTTTATTTTAAATTTTTAATTAATTTTAAAAAAGATCAATTAGTGAAAAACGCCCTTTGGGTCAGCACAACGACCCTTCACATTTACGAACTTATCGAAGAATTTTGCATCAAAGACAAACTAGTGGTGAATTTTTTTAATTATTTGAGAGGAAAATAAATTTAAATTAGACATAAATTTCCTGGATTAGTTTACTTTTAATTAGATGTACTTTAGAAATATTTATTTAAAAATTTACAATTTTCAGAGAACATTTCTTTCAATTTTTCATACCGCCCCAGAATTCCAAATTTTATTTTAAATTTAGCTCCAGCAGTCAGTTCAGTATTTCGTTCTCGTCGTTCATTGCATGAACCTTTAAATATTAGCAGTCCTGAAGAACCCCGCTCTAGAAAAAGTCGTCCAAGAACAACTTTCTATGACGGTGATTGTTTTACTACAAAATATGGTGAATAAAAAAATTATTTTTAATCTTTTAATTTCTTTTTCAGAATCCCAAACCCTTCCATCACCAAAAAATCAATCAAAAATTGTTTGTCCAGGCAGTTATTCCCCACAAAGAAAATTTCCTTCTTCAGCCCTTTCAAGTAGTAAATCACAACCAGATTCCCTTTCTACTCCAAAACCTCAACAAAAAAATAATGAAAATGGAAAAAGGAGGGGATCTCTTGGAAGTGGACTTTTTAAACTTTTTTCTAGAACTCATAGTTGTAAAGAAGATTCACCAAATAAAAATAAGTAAGGAATTTTTAAAAAAAAATAATTATTTTGTATTTAAATTTTTTTATTCATTATGACTTTATGAATCTAATTAGATTTTCCTCTTTTTGATATTTTATTTATAGTTTTCCTATTTACTCAGATCAGAAATGTAGTAAAATTAATCGAGTATATTTTTTCCTTTGAAAATTTAATTTATTTTGGCCCTCATCTTTGGTATTTTTCTAAATATATCTATTAGATTTAACAAGTTGAGATGAATATTGAAAAGTTTTAAACAAATTCTTCCTTTTTAGACCTAAAACAATTCCCCACCATCAACAACAACAATATAAACAACAACAACCCCCTCCACCCCTATACTTCCACTCTCCAACAACATCACCACCATATTCAGCATACGGATTTTGGCCTCAATGTTTTCCTCCACCTCCAATTCCGCATAGCTTTAATCAGGTCGATATTTAATTTTTTAGCACTTTATTCTGCTTTTTGTTTATTTAAATGTCTGTCAAAAGCACTCTCTTTTAGTCTTTTGTCTTAAAATTTTTTTTGGCCGGTATTAAATATTTTTTATAATAAGAAAGCCTCGAAGGCATTCTTTTGGTCTATTAATGACTAGGATATATTAGTCCTTTATTGGACTTGTATCATATACAAAAAATTTTCTTTTAGGATCTTTCCCCATATTTTTTTTAAATTTAATACCGGCCCTGTTTGTTTCAGAATTGCACTAATCATCGTCCACGTTCTCCACTTCCTTCATCAATTGCTCCTCCCGGCATTTTACCTTGGACCCAATCTTTTCGGTATTTTATTTGTTTTTTGTTCGTTTTTTCTTTTCTTTTTATTCTTTCATTTAGTTTTTTTAATTATTTAATTTTGTTTAAATTTCAAACAAAATAGATGTCCCCATCCTTCCTTCAACAGCCAATTACATGGGCATGGGCCCGTAGAAGTGCCCCATTGGCGACAAGGCGGAAACAATTTGCTGAGGCACCAACAAATACATCCTCGCCGCCAAATGTTTCCATTGACTATTACAACTCGTAAATAATTTTATAAAAATTAATTTTGGGGGAAACATAAGGGGTATGTTATACTTTCACATCGGGAATATCTGACACTGGTAAAAGAATCAAATCGAGGAAAAATTTTATTTTTTTGTTGCAGAAAGAATCGGGTTGGATAAGTGTGTTTCGGTTGTCTGGTCTCATTTATCATGATTCTATTCGATCTACCATCCAATGAACAAACTTATAATATTAACTTTAGTACTTTTTCTGTTCCATTGTTGGATATTCTTTGAAATAAATTCTCTTAAATAATTTACTTTCCTGTTACTCGAACCAAGAAAATCCTTTACAAAAACTACAATTCCTTTTTTCAGATTTAACACCTTCTTCTCAGCCCCACCACCAAATCCACCAAAATTATTCGGCAGGTTTTAGTAATTCTACCAACAACAATTTACATCAATCTACTTACAACAATGATAATAAAAATAATGTAAATTTAAATACTAAAAAGAAAATTGGAAAATCAAAACCTTCAGCTATTTTTTATGATGAATATAATAAAAATAATAGTAATAATTGGGTGATACGTTGTTAATATTTAGAGGAATAGTAGAGAGAAATAAAGAAGTGCCTCCTTATATTAAAATACATAACGAATATTTTTTATTTTCATCTCATTTTGCATTCCAATATTTTTCCTTCCACTTATCCTATTTTTCTTGAATTTACTGCTTTCAACCAGCAGATCAAAAAACCTTTCCTTATAAGAACATTGTAAATTAGAGAAATATAGAGAGGAAAACACTAAACAGGGAAAAGAGTAGATGATCCTTGAAATTTCTGAAAATAAAATTTCATCATTTCTTGCGGAATTCCTTCAATAAAAGTTTCAGAATTATTTTCAAAGGCACCTTAATTTATATGAAAAGATTTAAGGATCTGATCTTCTGGATTGACCCTTCTCATTCCATTCACTTAATAATATTTATGTATTTTGCTATTAAATAGTTATTCTATATTAAATATTTTGGTTGTGAATAAAAATCTTTGTAAGTAGATAAATTTGTTTTTATCCCCCCTTTTTAGTTTTAAATCCTTCAAATTCTCTCTTCCCCTTTTTCCTTTTTTTCAATATTTTCGTGCAATTCGTGGTGTTATTTTCTTAAAAACAATTTTAAATGAATTTATTAATATTTATTATTTATCTATATTTTTCTTCTCTCCAATTAAATGTTGTTGGGCAATTGGCTGCTATTTATTCGGATGTTCGTCGCTCGTCGGATTGTGCTTCTTGGTCCTCTTGGGGAAGTTGCATGTAAATGTTTTAATTATCCGAACGAAATTTGATTCTCGAGGGAAGGTGACTGTTAGGGATTATTCCGTTAAGGAAATTACGAGAGTTGGAATAAGCCAAAGATTACCATACTTTATCTTCTTCATTTCTAACATTTATAAATTTTTTAACAGATGGCCGGATCCAGGCAACAACGTTTAAATTATTCTTTATACGTAATTAATTTTTATTTTTAGTCTTCTTATTTAGAACAACTTAGTCCTCTTTGTCAGAGTCACTGGTTTTATCGTTTTATAGGTGGAAGATATGCTTCAGCATTAAATTCATTTTTTGAGGTTAAGGAAAAAATAATAGTAAAAAATATGTTTTTAGTATTTTCGCAGTCTCCTTTTGGATAATAACCCTTGTGGAATGTGTAGCTATCAACAAAGTTGTGGTTTTGGTGGAGAGAAAAAATGTCATTCAAGCCCTTTTCAGTTAAAAAAATTTTCCTTAAAGAATTAAAAAAAACTTTTTTTATTAAAGCGTTCAAGGAGGAAGACCAGTAATTCCATTTTATGTGTCAGAACGTATTTGTGGACAGAAAAGCCTAAAAGGGTATGATCAACATGAAAGTTGTCGTCTTGATTATAATAAATTAATTGGTTTTGGTGATGAAGAATGCAGGTAAAGGGAAATAAATAGGGAATTCCAAAAATTAAATTCTAGGCTTTGGCCAACCAATAAGGTAGACTTAACATCTGTAGAACCAGGCTTTCGTGAGCAAATACAAAACCTTCAATGGTACAACTGTTTGGCAACAACAGAGACAAACGGAACAGAAAATGAATTAATAAATGTTTGCCGTTGCTGTTGTTTTCCTTTCCGTCCAAATCCACAGACATTTTTATGTGAACACGTTCCTGGGGCTCCAGTTGCTCCAGAACAAGAGAAAGAGGAAGAATATTACTATTCTGCAACTGATTTTCATTAAGCTACATATTTCGAATGAAAAATAAATTATGAATTTGAAGAATAATTTGGCACAATTATAACTTAGGTTGAAAATTCTTAAGTCTAACAATAAGATAGGAATTAAAATTTTGATTCTCAGTAATAATGAGGATTTAATTAATTCGACCTACTTAGTACCTAATAAAGCAAACATGATAAAACTAAATTTAGAAAATAACAAGAACACATTCAAACCCAATTTATTTACAAACAAACAATATTTACATACAAACAATCACACAAGAAAATAGGCAATAAGAATCACACAAGAAAACAGGGGGAAATTACATATAGATATACAATTATCAAGGGAGAAATGTTTTTCCTATTATTATCACACTTGGGCTTCATCATCTTCCATCAACCGCTTACATGTTGTACTCGATTGGAAGGTTCTTGCGGCGAACCATACCGTCACCCTGGAACCACTCGCGGCGGAATTGCTTGGCTGCTCCTTCCGGGGTGTTGGTCCATTCGACGGTGACACGGTCGTTGTTGGTCGCTTCCGCAGCCGGATCGAAGGCGTCGCAAGAGATGGCGATGTTGATGGCCTCCTTCGGGTCGAGCACACCGTTGGGCGGGTCCATGTTCAGGCGGCGAGGGTTTGTCGTCTTGAAGGCGAAGCCGATACGATGCCCACCAGAGTTGATGATCTGTAATAGTGAAGAAAAATCATTAGATGATTAGATTACAATAAAGTATGTACAAAAGATTTTACCTTCATGTAGTAGGTGTGCTTGTCATCGAACGGCGCGTTGAAGATGACCTTCACGGCAGGAAGAGTCGTGATGTCGCCAGGTGGAACAGATGCCATTGTTGAGAACGGTTTGTTGTTGTAGCAGGAATTGAAGTTGAAGAGAACTGGTTGATACCGACTGGCGTTCTATTGGCTCTTTTATACCTTTATGCTCGCGGAACAGGATCATTGAGTTAGAAAGGAACTATAAAAACCCTTGTTGTACGCCAGTTCCCCAACCTGCTTTCTGTTCAACTACACAAACAACGACAACAAACCGTTCTCAACAACAATGGCTTCTGTTCCACCCGGCGACATCACAACGCTTCCTGCTGTGAAGGTCATCTTCAACGCGCCGTTCGATGACAAGCACACCTACTACATGAAGGTGAAGTTTTTAAATTTTTAATACAACATAACTGCTAAAATAAACATTTCTCTTTTCACTTTTACAGATCATCAACTCTGGTGGGCATCGTATCGGCTTCGCCTTCAAGACGACCAACCCTCGCCGCCTGAACATGGACCCGCCCAACGGTGTTCTCGACCCGAAGGAGGCCATCAACATCGCCATCTCTTGTGACGCCTTCGATCCGGCTGCGGAAGCGACCAACAACGACCGTGTCACCGTCGAATGGACCAACACCCCGGAAGGAGCAGCCAAGCAATTCCGCCGCGAGTGGTTCCAGGGTGACGGTATGGTTCGCCGCAAGAACCTTCCAATCGAGTACAACATGTAAGCGGTTGATGGAAGATGATGACGTCGAGATGTGTGATAATATAGGAAAAAAAATTCTCCCTTCATAATTGTATATCTATATGTAATTTCCCCCTGTTTTCTTGTGTGATTCCTATTGTCCCTATTTTCCTGTGTGATGTTTTGTAAATATTGTTTGTTTGTAAATAAATGATAATTGTTGGAGTGACTGTTTTTATTCTCTAGGGAGCTTTTAAAAGGTTTATTTATTCCTTTTTATCGAGTCCTTCAAATATTTATTTACATATACCCATAAAAACAATTATATAAACAAAAATAAATGTTACCCTCATTCATCATTTTTATTACTGTCCTCCTCTTCAGGCGGCAGTTGGACGTGTTTTCTTATCCTTTTTCTTGTTATTTTTAATTGATCTTGGCTATTAGTAGGTGAAGATATTTTACGTTCAACATTTTCATCATAAGTCCCCTGTTCTTTTTCCTCTTGTTTTTCTTCACTTTCCTCATTATCCTTCTTCTCCTCTTCGGTTTTATTGCTTGTATGCCATCTAAAAATAATTCAGAATTATTTCCAGAATTTGATTTTAAGTTTGTTTTGATTAGACATTCAAAATCGGAAAATAAAAAATAAATACATTCTGTTTCTACAAAATACACATAAAAATAACATTAAACTTACCCAAACTTTTCCCTCATAAAATCGCTAGCTGGCTCTAAAAATCGAAGAGATTTTCTCCGTCCAGTATTTACTCTCTTTGGTATTCCAGCACCCGTACAATAAACCTTTTTAAAATTTTTATTTAAAATTAAATTATTTTTTTGTAAATATTTTTACATTAGCAAAAACATTTGTTTCTGATTTTCCAGTTCTAAGAGTGTCCAAACGGCGAGCAATTCTTAAATAACTGTCATCTGTCTAGAAAAAATTATTTATTTTCCAAGAGATATTCCTTTTATTTACTTGAATAACCAAATCATGTTTTTCTGCTTTTTTCTCTTGATTTGTACTTATTTCCCCAAGCATTTCCCCAATTTCATTTTCATCATCCCCTACAAGTACTTGAATACTTTCACTTCTTTCTAATTGCATTGATGGACCAAAAAGTGTTTCAATTGCATCACAAATGGTCATTGGGTCAGTTTGCGATTCAAAGTGGTGGAGAATGGGCGGGGAATTTTGGGAACTAAAAAATTGAGAGGGGGGATGATTTAATGATATTATATTTTAAAAACACATTCCGGAAAGTATTAATTATTTTCCGTAATATAAAATACAAAAAAAAATAACTACAAATTTCTGATTTAAAATAAATTTCAGAATTTTCTAAAAATACATTTCTTCTGATTTTCTTTTTTTTATTAAAACAATTTAAATTACCTTCTATTTACCAACCACCAAAAATCATTATCATTTCCCTCTTCTTCTTCACAATTATTTCCTTCTTTTCTTGTTTTTCTTCCAGTTTGTACTAATTTCGATTTTGTATTTACTATTTCATTCCCAATTCCTTTTTCTTCAAAAATAATTAATCCTTTTGTATCCAATCTTTGATTCTACAAAATTTTCTTAAATTTTTATTAAAATAATTATTTACATTAGTCCCAATTTTGTTTTGTGTTCCTTTTGAAATTGTTTTAATTTGTAAAGTATTTACACCAATTTCTTTAACTATTTTCTTTTCTTCGTCTTTTAACTTTTCAAATATTTCCTCTGTTTGTATAGATTTACAATATTGTGGAGGGGGAATAGGAGAAGAAATTGTAATACTTGAAGGGTCCATTGGAAGTGAGGTTGCATCAGAAACAGAATTGTCTGATTGGGAAGAATCGGTTCTGTTAAAATAGAAAATTGGTAAATGTTTTGAAAGAAATAAAAAATCAGAATAAATAAATATTAATTCTGAGTTTAAATAATTCCGGAAGAAATTCTGAAAAATATTTAATCGCCTATATTAATTCTGATATTTTAAATTCTGAAAGAAAATAACAGAATTTTCCACAATTATTAACTAAATTTAAATAAAAAGGCTAGTTTGGAAGAAAATTATTCAAAAAACACCTACCTTTTTAACTGCCCTCCACCTCCACTACCCTCAACATTTTTATTTTGTGATTTTAATTTTTGTTCATTTATTCTCCTTTCCTCCTCCTCTTCTTCAAATATTTCAATTTCTTCTTCTTTTATTGTTGTTGGTCTAAATTCAGTTTGTATTCCCCTTGTATTTGTGGGGAGAAGAACACGTTCGTATTGCTCTGCCTTTTAATTTTTATTTAATTTTTTACAAAATTTAATCAAAATTTCTACCAAATTTTCCAATTTAACAGTTTGTTTTTCACTAACACAAAGAGGGGCTAATTCACGCATATACCAAGGCTCTTTAGCTAAAAGGTCTCCAAGTATTCTTTCACGTTCTTCTGGGTCAGTTGTAGCTTGTAATGCTTTTTGATATTCTTTCTATTTTTTAAAGGAAAATTAATTTTACTTTATTTTTTGATGTTAGAAGAACCCGGAAAGTTTTGAAAATTCTGATTTCTTACAGAAAACACAAATTAATTCTGATTTTTAAAAGGTCTTAAAAATTCTGATTTTTGTTTCTTTTCCGGAAAGTTTTAAATAATTTCTGATATTTTAATTACCTGCATTCTGATAAGCATTCTGTACAGCCATTCTTCCATTTTTATTTGAATAACAGAAATAAGCATTGAAACAAATGAAAGACCAAAAATAACAAAAACAAACTTTAAAAAATTAAAATAATTTTTTATTTTAAATTAATTTATTTAAAACCATTAAAATAAGCATATGAGGGTGATCAGGCACAACATCTCCTTAATGAAAAATTTTTTTTAAATTAAAAACATTTTTTACCAAGTCCAATAGTTAAACAAGAAATACAAATAAAATAAAAAGAAGTGAAGTAAGACCAACTTAAATTAATTTTTAAATAATTTAAAAATTATTTTTAAACCGATTTTCCCAAGCTAGGAAAATAGCAGCAATAACACAAACATAACCGCCTACTAAACTTAAAGCTATCCAAACAGGAATTGTTCTGAAAAAAATATTTTTTAATTGAAAATTCTGATTTTCCAGAACCTGCTTTCAGTTGTATTAATTGTAAATTCATTTTCTTCTTCTTTTTTAAAATCAACAACAGTCTTTTTGCCTTCTTCAGCCTCTCTCCCTTCTTTTTGCTGTTTTTGTAAATTTATATTACAATTTTCATTTATTTTTTGTTTTTTATGTTGATTTCTAACTTTTTGTCGATAACTTTAAAAAAATTTATTTTAAATGAAATTGGAAATATTTTGAAGTTTTAGATTAAATAATGTTTAATGACTGACTAAAAAATAAAAATTTTTTAAATGGGAAGCGGGTGTTTAGAATTTGTTTTTAAAAAATTAATTTCTAAAAATTAAATCTCCGTTCATCAGAATAACAACTTTGGTGGATATATTTATCGCCATGAACAATTAGGAGTAGCAAATAAACAATCATCATTTGAACGGATTCGAACCAAGGAGAGAAATTAAATATTTTAGAGTGTAGTCAAAACAATTACCCACTACACCAAACAAAAACTTGGAAATAATTGAGAAAATATTTATTTAAAAGAATTTTTCTTTTCCTTTTAAACTTCAACAAATAATTTCCCTACTTTATCCATTTCTGACTTAACCATCTAGTCATTCTTCTACTTGTTTGATTTAACAAAGCCAAAACTAAAGGAATACCAACAATTGCATATAAAATTGAAAATGCTTGCCCTGCTGTTGTTCTAGGTGTTATATTCCCATAACCTATTGTTGTAAATACTGTTTGGACTTTAAAAACAAAAATACATATTTTAAAAAATTTAATATTTACCATAAAATAAAGCACCCCAAAAGTCCCAAGCTTCAAAGAAAAAATATAAAATAATTATTTTAATTTCAAAACAAAACCCCTTACCCAAAGCTTCAGGTAATTTAATTTTAACTAATTCTCTCTCAAATTGTATCAAAACTTCTTTTTGATGATGCCTCTCTACTCTAGCTAATCTTCTAAGTGTTTGTTGCCTTAATCGCTCTAATTGATTCCATTCTTTTCGAATTAATAAACGTTCATTTTCTGCTTCTAAACAAAAGAAAAGAAGTGCACCGAGAAGAGCATAAAGTAATAATAACATCCAGGGACCGACATGCCGAAGTGGAGATTTTTGGTAAAATTTTTTAGCCTAAAAGAATTTTAAAAAATTTTAATATTGAAGGAATTTTAAAATGTCTGCAGTCTCTCATGTTTTATACACTCTATTATAATTTATTGGGTATAATCTAGGAAATTTCCGGAAAGGTGTATAACATTTTTCTTCATTGTAGGTTTTTCCGGATTATATGCAGACAAAAAGTGAGATAATTAAAAAAATAATAAAATTATTAAAAAAATCATTTACTCGATTAAAACAACTGTTTGGACTGGACAAAGACAAAGCTTTTCGTGCTGAACGAACTGAGATTCCGCCTGGACTCAATGGAGGACTGGGTAAGGAGTCTCGATGTCCAAGAGGCGGATGATGGTGATGAAGGTGAACAAAAATAGACCGTGATCGGTTTGGCTGCCAAAAAAGAGAAAAAACAAATTTTTATTTTTAGTGAGATTTGAGGATTTTAGGCGTGGTAAATAAACTACAGAATAACAAGGAAGTCCGGAGTGAGGTATTTGTCCACCATAACTTTCTGTAATATTTTTAAATAATTTTATACTAATTTCGTAGCCCATTCAATTCTCTAACAATTTACAAAATTTAGCAATATTTATTTCGATATAACAGAAAAGATAAGACTTTTCATTTTTTTAATAATAATTAAGTTATAGGCAATACAGTACTTCACTCCTAACTTTCTTGTCAGCCTGTAGAAATTATCAATACAATTTTTAAGAATATATTCAATAGTGTTGATGGTAATAATTTTAGAATTTTCGGTTAATTTAAAAATTCTGATTTTTAATTGAGACACCTTTCATTTTTTTTCTAACTGTTACCACGACATAAAATCCGTTATATTTGAGTGTAAAAATACCAACCCGAATTCCAACAATACTACTAGCTACATTTTCATAATGACTTGTAGAACTACCTCTACCCTTTTTTGCTGCATTTCCTTCAGATAAAGCCCTAGCCGAGGAAGGTGATGAAGTAGGGGAAGGTATTGCTGATGAACAACCCGAAGTGACAAAATCGGCATTAAACATTGCCATTTTGGAATTTTTTGTTTTATTTTTAATTTCGGTTGTTAATTCATTATCACTTTATTTATATTTAGAAAAAAACTAAAATGTTAAAAAATTTATATACATAAATTTTGATTAATTGAATAAAAAATAACTTGACATGTTTAAAAATAGAAATATTATATCCCTAAATTTATTTCATACCTCGAGATCCACCTATGTAAAGGAGATAGAGACTGGGAATTATTTGGAAAAGAATTAGTCCTACTTTATTTTCTCAAATAATTAACCCCCTTTGGCTGAAGGGGTTAATTAATCGAGAAGAGTAGTTAATTAAGTGGATATTATATATAATTATAAAAGAATCTATTTAAGATTAATTTTCATATTCAAAATTTAAAAATATTTAAATAAACATAATATTTTTAATAAAAAATGAACGTTGCAACAAACACTACATATATTAATTAATAATATTTTGGGGTAAAAAGGCAACGAAAAATCAAAGAAAATATAAAATCAACGTTTGTTATTACTTAAAACTCTGGCAGCAAAATATAATGGTTATGTAGCGTTTTAAAAGAGAAAAAAGAAGTTCTTGAGGGGGTCATCAGACGCAATAAATTGGTTGGCTTTAATGAGTTAAAATACTTTTATGATGACAGTTGGCGGCAAATCATGCCGACCCGGCTTACTTAAAACAGATTGGAAAAAGTGGGAAGGAAAGGGAAGGAAAAAGACGTTAAATGTGATGACGATGATTGTTAAGAAAAGAATTAGTATTTAGTAGATATATTGGAGGATAAAATGGGGGACTTTAGTATATATATTTAGGCGTGGAGTTTGTTTGGAGTGTTGAATATAAAAATACGAGTTTTGACACTAAAAAACTAACTTCTAATCAAATTTATTAGGCAAAATGATTTCTAAATGAGTCAACAAATAAACAAACCAAAAATATTCAAAAATGTATTTAAAATCAAAATGAGTAAGGATTTTGGAAATTTATTATCAAAGCTATTAGTAGAGGAATTTCGTTGTTTACTCATTTTTATGAAATAATTGTCAAGAAGTCACTTAAGCTTGTCAAAAATGCTCCTTTTTTATCCTTAAGAGCCTATATATGTATATGTATGTAGTAAAGCAGAGCTGATCCGTTACTCCACGCCGCCTATTGCACAGCCTTAGGAATTAATTAGCTATATACTTTACAATATCTAAGCTAATGACGAACCTCCGAAACAAATTATGTGTCAATCGACCTATTATAACTATTTGTTTCGAATGAGCCTTGCCCCTGTTTCTATTTTTTATATCAAATTATTTAAAGAAATTTGATAAAAGGAAAGATCAAAGAAGATCACTTTTTATCTAAGCGAACGCCAAAACGGCCAAAATCTAGAAAGAATGAATATAAAATAAAATTTGAGCTTCTTTGGGATTATTGGAAGAATATATAAAGATGTGAAAAATAATATATTTTTATTGGTATTAATAAATTTTTAATAGATTTTTCTTTTTATTTTATGATGAAATTAAAGACGAGAAATGTATTTTAAAATAATATTACCTATACTAAAAGACTTTGTGGTATTTAGGGAAGAATTTTAAGGATTATTTAAATTCTCCAAAAACAAGCTTTTTTAAAAAATAAAATTATTTAAAATTAAAATTATCCATTCTGTGAATTGTCCTTTTAAATAGAGTTTATTAAAATTCAAAAATAAACAAAATTTAAGGTAATGAATGTGAACGATTTTTAATAGATCTAGGTCTATTCAAAATTTGTTGTTTTCTATCATTAAAACAAAAATTATTTATATTTTGGTGATTTGTTGCAATTATAATTCTTGTTGCCGAACATCCAGAACTTTTTCTTTTAATATTCAAAACTTTATTTTCTCCCAGTTTTAAGGCTAAGCGTTTTCGAAAAGAAGCAGAAGAAAGACAAAGTAAAATACAATTTAAAGATTTACCTAAAATATTTTGTTTTTTTTGCTTATCCGGAAATTTTATTTTTAAATTATTTAAAGGAAAAGTTGCTGTGTTTTTCAGGAAAATGTTTCAGAATTATTTAAAATTGTATTTTACGGAAAATACATACATTTTCCGGAATCTTATGGGAAAATCTTTTTTTGGTTCGGAAACTCTCTGTTCCGGAAACCTGTATTCAGAATTATTTATTTTAGTTGGTGTTTTCCGGAACCAACTAAAAGTTTTCCGGAATTAATTTTTCAGAATAATTTAATTTAACAATTTACCCAAAATAACTAAAAATCCAGTCAAAGAGCCAAGTAATGCCCAACCTTCCCAGTAATTATTGTTTGTATTACTTCCAACAAGAGAAAGTCTGGCTAACAAAACTAAAGCAGAAGGGCCTTGTGTTAAAGTAAATGCTGAGACTATTGCTGCTATTGAAACAGTTAAACGTTGTTCTGCTGCTTGTTGACTAAAACATCTAGTATTTATCGGCCTTCTATTAATAGAATCTCCACAACTTTTAGTAACTGTTGTTTGAGAAAATGAACGTCTTTTAACAACATATAGTAAACCAGCATTTAATAAAAACATTAACAAAACTGGCAACTTTTAATGAAAAAGAATTTCAGAATAAACATCAAAACAAAGTTTATTTAAATTTTACCAAAACCACTAAAAGAGCATTTGCCGCTAAACTTAAACGAACATAAGCACGTAAAGGATGGGGTGTTTTGTTTGTATGATTTCCAGGCCAACTTTCTTGTAATATATCAAAACATTTCCCAACAACTTGCCCTCCATTACATAACCATTTTAAAACACAATGATAACTATTTAGATATAAATAATTTTATTTGTTTCAGTTTTTTGCTTATAATTTAATTAAATATTTTTATTTTTAAAATTAAATTCTCTAAACATTTTAGAAATATTACAATAATTAAATTTAATTTAATTTAAATTTTTTATTTTTTACGAGAAATGGTTGTAAGAAGTAAGCAATCCACTAATAAAAACAATACAAAAGACTAAACGTCCAGTACTATTTCCGTGTCTATGCCTTCGAAGTGAGCGAATACCAAGTAAACGATCTGTGCTTATTGCAATAATTAACCTTCAAAAATTAAATTTATATAAAAAATCTATCGGGGGTTTTTCTTGGAATTATTATGGAAATAACTTAATGCTCACAGTTAAAGGAATTGGTTAAGGTTTCCCCACATTTCCCGTTTTCCTTATTTTCCCCAGAATACAAACATTTAAAATTTTTTTATTCATTCCTTTTTTATTAGAGAAAAAAAGAATTTTCTCAATCTCCCTCCCTCCTTAAAATTTCCAAAATAACCAACCAAATAGCAACAGCAGAACACCAATTAGCAAAACCAATTAAATGAACACGTAAAGACAAATAAAAAACTCTAAAATGTTTTTGTTGACCAAATTGGTCGAATTGGGCGAGTGAAGAAGGGAGGAGTAAAAAAAGGAAAATAATATCACAAATAGCCAAAGCTTGCAATAAAGAATCTGCTCTGTTTTTGTTTTGTTTTTTAATTAAAATTTTATTTTTAATTTTACCTTCGAAGAGACCATTTAGGCCCTAAAAGAACCAAAAGATTTAAACAATTACCCAAAACTCCCAATAAAAAAAGCCAAGGAAATATCCAAACAAAGAAAAAACTCTTTTTAAAAAAATTATTATTTATTTTTTAAATAAATTTTTAAAAACTTCTATTGGAGATTCGTGTAATCGAAGAAGTTCGTAAGGTAAACAAATTTGATTATTCATTTAGTTAAAGAGGGATGGGTGTTGGTTGGTTGTTGTAATTAGAAAGGAAAAGTGGTTATTTTTAATATAGAATATTCTTCAATCGGATATGTACATATATCGAAGAATTGAAAGATTAAATATTTATTTTATTGAATATAAAATGTTTTTAAAGGAAATTAATGAGAGATAAGTTCACTTAATTCAAATCAATCGAATTCCCATATGTCCTTCTGAGATTCGATGTCTACTGCCTAGTTGAATCAAACCCTCTACAAAGGTGTCCGGAATTCGAGAAAATCATTTTTCATACTTTTGCAAAAACAAGCAAACAAAAAATTTTTTTATTCAAAAAAAAAGTAATTTGTAATTCAAAAAAGGTTAAATTTGGATGTTAAAAAAAGGAAAATAAAAGAAAATGTTTTGTTGTTGTGTCTTCTTGGGGGCAACAAAATCGGATTATTTTATTTATTTAGTAGTCAACCCGTTGGCCCAAAAACTTTTTTTATTGAAAAGACTTTTTTTTTCTTCAAAAAATATTCTTTAATATTATATTAGCCTTTAGCAGGTGGTAGAAAATTGAAAAAAGTGAGGGTGGATATTTGGAAGTTAAAAACAAAACTAAAAAATTTTTACGAAGATCAGCTGACACAAACGAAAATTAGAGAGAAAGGAAAAGTCTTTTTAGTGTGAAAAAAAAGTTTATTTATTAGTTTCTGACCATTAAAATAAAGTTTTAAGTATGTCCATTACATGATAAATAACTTCAGAAGTTTTAAGGTAAAAAATAAAAAAAATAGACTTTATTGTTGTGTTTTAATAATATAGGTTTTTGTCGACCCCAAATGAAAAGAGTGCTGGGACCATATATTGATTGGCTTGAAATAGGGTCATTTTCCTTCGTATTTGATGTCTGTTGAATGTTGCCGCAAAGAAATATGGTACAAAAAAGGAATAATTTTTTTCATTTTCTTGCTGTTTTTATTTTGATGTCACGAATTTTACAAATCGTGTCAGTTCAAAGGACGGACAGGCAAAACACGGTCCTACGAAAACTCGATCCGACCAAATGTCGGTCTCAGTCCAAATTCCCGTATTTGGAACAACTTCCTCGAACAAACATGCAACATCACTCGCGTCGAAAGCACTCCTTTGGACCGTGTTTTGATAAGAACGTGTTTTGTCTGGAAAGAGTTTTTTAAATTTTATTTTATAAAACAAAATAACGCCGTATTTTTCGGTATTTATCGGTATTCCATATCGGTAATACGGTACGGAAAAACTAAAATACTGATACTACCGACCGATAAAATTTTTTTGTTTCATTTTAAGGGATCTTGACCTTCCAAAATTCTCAAAATCGCTGAAAAAGCACCAAATATGATGGTAACTTTACAAGATTCCCAGAAATTTTCGCCTGCTGCGCTTGTATTTGGATCTCACCCCCCGTTATTAGAACAACTGTCGCCGTACTTGAAATAATATGTACCGTTACGATTAAGGGGACATATAGATGACTTACGATAATTAAGAAGTGAGGTCGAGGGATTTATATAATATAAAGGAATTTTATGAGATTTATAGGGATACCTAGGGATTTGGGCGGATTTTGTCTGATATCTCCCCCCGATATCGACACTAAAACATTTATATCCCTTCAAATCCAATTTAATCATGCTAATTCCAGATATCCCTATAAATTTATATCCAAGAATAATTATTGTTTAATAAAAAAATTAAAAAAAAATTTTTTTGTCGGTATTTATCGGTATCGGTATTTTTCGGTATTCCGTACCGTTTTAATGAATGGTAAAATTCTGAAATACGGTACGGAATAAGGAAAAGAATATGGCTGGAAATACGGTACGGTAAGAGATTCCGGGCTCTACATATAATATTTATATGACATATTTATTGTCGCAGAATGCGACATCGCTGTCCTCTCTAAGAGAGGCATCTTGCCAAAAAGTGCGTTGGATATCCCTAGGTATCTCCAACAAATGGCGAGCACGGCAGGATGTGCTCCCGCAATATATGTTGTCCAACTTTCTGGCATGTCACAATTTCGCAAATGGTCTAGCAGCAAAGGCGTTGGAACATCTGCAGCAGGACAATTAATAGAGAGGAGCCTGTTTATTATTAGAAAGGAGCCTGAAGAAGGGAATGTAAGAACTGTTCGTCAGCGTCGAGTTGTTTGTTTTTTGGGCTGTACTTTAGCCGGTGGCCCACTCAGAAACGGGTCAAATTATATACCATTCGATTCGTCTCGGCGAGCTGAGTCGAATGGTACCACTCTTTTTTTGCGGAAATTCCTGCGAGCCGAGATATAGGTCCTTAAAAACCGAAAAACCATAGGGGGGACCAAGCACATTTTTGTGGTGAAAAATTCGAATATGCAAATAATAGCTCATTCGAAAGAGCTCGTCGAGCTGAGTCGATTGACACAAAAATCAACGAAATCCGACTTGATTTGACAAAGTTATGAGCATTTGTTTTAGCTCCTTACCTTTGGTCTACGTGCAGGTTTTTCTTGCTGGGGAGGAAGCCAGACATGCCGACCGCAGCTAAAATAGGCATAAGTTTATGTTACGAGCCCAGACCCAGCGCCCGTAGACTCCCCGCGAGGCGCGTGCCGCAAAACCCCGCGCGAAGCGCGGGGTTTTGCAAACCCCGCGCGAAGCGCGGGGTTTTGCACAAGCGCCTCGCCGACGCCCCATAGGTTTATGTTGCTTGTATTTTGTGTTTAAATTGAGTTTTATAACATAAAAATGGTTAAAATACCCTTTTTTAATATTTAACAAAAAGTAGTATAAAAGACTAGAAAAATTATTAGAATGTCATACTCTAATCATTTAACAAAACATCAATTATTCTACAAACAACAGCAAATCGGCGACAACAATGAGTGTTCAAGCAATTCCTCAAAGCAATGAAGAAAACGAAGATCTTTGTCATCAGCTCTTGACTGCACGAACTGTGAGTAGCGTCACTGTTGGCTCAGTAGAGAAAGAAGATGGTGATACGAAAGCAGAAGAACAACAAAAACTTCCAAAAGAAGTGTCTCCAACTTCGGAACAGTTTTTCACTCTTCAAAGCAAGCGATTTTCTCCATCTAATCATCCACATCAGCAAAATGCAGTGTAAGAAAAGAATATTAATTAGAGTTATTCTATTTTTCCTCCTTTTTTAGCAAACTTGAAGAACTGCTCTCAGAACTGCAACAGCTTGATTTGGCCGTTAGAGGAGGTGCTTTGTCTAGTGATTTGGCACATGTTCGAGCACTGGTAAATTTTACGTTTATTCCAAAAATTTATTTTTGATTCTTTAGTTGGTCCACGAGATCCACAAATTGCATTCATTGCTTCCGATCTATCTGAAGCGTCGTTATGCCTCTCAAATGCCTTCGACAATGAAACGGATTGTTTGCGTGCCGATAAACAAGAAAGCTTTCCAAGGGACTATTGGACAGACTACAGGCTCGATTCCTGATTTGGAGTCGACGATTGGAGTTCAAGTAGGGTTTTAGTAAAATTGATTTTCCTAATGATCAGATTTCAGTCAACAGACTGTCCACGAACGACTTCTAAATACTTTCTCCCTTTTCAGGCTCGCAAATGGTCTAGCAGCAATGGCGTTGGAACATCTTCAGGCAGGACTATTAACGACAAGTTTATTAGAGAGGAGCCTGAAGAAGGGAATGCAAGAACTGTTCGTCAGCGTCGAGTTGTGACCGAAAACGAAAAGGTTAAAGAAGCAGCAAAAACAGATTCTTCTGCTAGTGCTCGCTTTCGTGGTCGTTCTTTGAATCATCAACAACAGCAGCGTTTGCATCGACGTCTCTGTGCTTCAATTCCTTCACTTTTGGAAGGCACAAAAGTTAGCTACTACACTGACCACAGTTGTGGGTCTGCTTGTTCTCTAATGGCTGTTGGATGTGGTGGTGGTGGTAGTGGTGGATTCAACAATAAAGGCTATATGTATCCATATAGATGTGACTATGCTCAACATGTGGTAAAGTTTTAAATTTTATAAATTGAATTTTTAATTTTTAGCGCTTCGAAAACGACCAATATATTATGCAAGAGCGAATCTATTTGCCTGAAAATCCAAGTTTCAAAATTATTGGACGAATTCTCGGACCTCGTGGCAATTCTTTGCGTCAATTGGAAGCTGAGACTCGCTGTCGAATTGTGATTCGTGGGAAGGGTTCTGTTAAGGTGCCGAGAAAATCATTTCCTCGTTTATTAAAACTTTAAAAAATCATTTCAATTTTAGGATAAGAACAAGGAAAGGCGTTTGCGAGGGCTTCCTGGTTGGGAACATCTGAACGAGTCTTTGCATGTGATGATTACTGCACAACATCCGGATCAGTTTTCGTGTTCTCATTTGCTTCATTATGGTAATTTTAGAGAAATTTCTTTTGATTTCCTTTTAATTTTTGTAGCCGTTCATTGCATCAAAAATTTGTTGACGCCGCGATTCGATGCTTACAAACGTGAACAATTGTTGCAATTGGCTATAATAAATGGTACCTACCAACCTAGGCCTTGAATGAAAATGGAAAACAAGAAGGAAATAAATTGAGGAAATAAAAAATAAATAATGTAAATAAATAAATTAGTATTTCCTCTTTCTCTAAATATTCTCTAAATACTCTCTAAATATTATATTTGTAAAAAATAATAATAATTCTTCAGTCGAATCTCGATATAAGGAACTTGAAGGGAATGGACAAAAAATACGGGTCACTATATCGAGTATCGACTGTATACCTTAAATTTTCTTATTGGCTATTTACTATATATCGTTTGTATGTATGTTAATGTAAATATTGATAAATAAATATAGAAATTTGGATATTTTATTGTTAATTGATTCTCGATATATATTTTAATTAATAAATACAAGTAATTAAGTCAAAGGGAATAATAATTATTAATATTTGAACTCTTTGAAATTGAAGGGGGGAGTGATGAATTGAAAGCTAGATTGCTTATTTCGAAATTGAGTGGCCCTGAATATTCTAAAATTGACCAGATTGCCACCTAAATTGTACATTTTTTATGCACACTTTATTTTATTTTTTTCGTTTATTTGACTTCAAATTTTTTTAAGAACAAACATTCGAACATTTATACATATTAATATTAATTATATTAATACCATAAATACATATTAAAAAATTATTTTTAACCGTTTTCTAAATATTGTATAAAACTCAATTTAAAGAAAAGTGTTAAACAAAAAAAACAAATATCAAAATGTTTATTTTTACATTAAATACACAAATAAACAAAAATATTTGACTAGAAAGTCTATTTTGAACGTTTAGATTTTGCCTGCGACTTTCCTGGATTTCTTGTTTTTGTTGCAGAATTTGGACGAGATTCTGATTTAATAATTGTTTCTAAAAAAAATTTTTCGGATTTTTCTTTAAATTAAAAATTACCTTCTTCCACGAGATCAATTTCTGGCACTACAGGCACAAACCAAAGTGATTTTCCGTTCTCCAAATCTGTAGAAAAATCCTCCAATTCCTCTTCATCTGATGACTGAAGGTAATCTGGTGCTTCTATTGTTGTTACATCCAATATTTCCATTTCTTCCTCTTCCTGGAAACAAAAAAAAGTTAAACAATAAATTCTAGACTTCCAAAAAAATTCAATAAAACAACTAAAAAGATAAACATTACCCTTTTTCAATATTAATAACTTTCACCTTTTTCTCATTTTCCATCCCATTATCACTAGCATCTTCATCAAAAGTGTCAAATTCCCCTTCTTTTTCAACATATTTTAAATTTTCTTCCAATTCTGTAAAATCAGGCGCAAAAGCACTCCAATTTTCAACATGTGCCTTTAAATTAAAATTTAACAAATTTTTTAAATTAAAAAACCAACTTGTGTCCAAACAGTTACAGAACCTGTTCCAGCAGAAACAGAAATAATTACAGGTTTATTTGGATGCCATTGAACATCAGAAAGTAATTCTCCTTTATGTCCGTGCAATATTTTAACTAAAGCCCCAGTACTTCGTTCCCAAATATTTAATGAATGACTTTTACTGCTTCCACCACAAATATAGTCCCCATCTCCAGAAGTACAAATACATTTCCAAAGAGTCTAAAAAATTATGAATAAACGTTTAAATATGTTTAAATTAACTCAGAAGAGATTAATTTTTCTGATACAATAAAAAAAGTACCCAGCGATTTTAGGTAATCTAGAATACACACAAGATTAAACTAACATTTAGTGATGAAAGTGATGAAAGAATAATAATTAAAATTAAAAAACTAAAATTCCCATTTTTAAGACGACCTTACAATTAGCTTAAAGAATCCCCATAAATTGTTTGAATAATACAAAAAAATATATATTAAAATCAAAATTCCAAACCTTATTAACAATATCCTGAAAACGCTGTATTGGTTGAAGTGTACTTCCTTGCTTAATATTTAACAAATCCTGAAGTCGATAACAGCGAATGACACGATCTTGTGAATTTGTTATAATATAATCATTACGTCTTGAAAATGAAAAGCTTTTAATCTAAATTTGAAAAAATAATAAAAATTTTAAGAATAAAAGAACCTGTTGTTGATTTCCTTGTTGACGACAATGAATAATTGGTTTTAATGTAGTTGAATCATAGACAATTATCTGACCCTGTAAGAATAAATTTGGAGAAAATAGGCATACATAATTATCATTGTTAATAGAAGCTTCTCAATGGCTAAAGAGGTAACAAAGCCAAAGATGAACGAAAATGGGAGAAAAGAATAATTATTAGAAAACCTTACATACCAACTGAGGGCAAATTAACTCTTTTATAAAATATTCCCCTTTTATGTGAAAGAATATCCTCTTTTATAAAAAGTAAAAACATGCCTTAGTGCTCCCTGTAATAATAAAATTTCCACGGCGATCAAATATGGCAGTGGAAATGGGCTCATCTGCAGCCTCAGATTTGCTTCCAATTGGCGCAAGCCTTGTTTCCTGTCCAGTAAGTAAATTTTTAACAACTGGAGAAGAACAAACACTCGAATTTAGAAGAATAAGATAAACGAGGATTTGATTTTCGTTTCTTAAATTTTTATTGTTATTAAACTAAAATTTAGAAAGAAAACCTTGGATTGAATAATGCATATTGAGTTGTTGATCCAACTCCAAAACTAAGTCGATGAAGAGGCTGTGTAGTATTCAAAACATCCCAAACAGACACAGAACCATCAACACTGGAAGAAAGTAAACGTTTGCCATTTCGTGACCAAGATAATGAAATTATTGGTTTTACATGTCCATTCCAAGCCTAAAATATTTAAATATAAAAAGAATAAAAATGAGTTTTAGCAGCATCTGGAGAGGGGTAAAAATTAAGGAAAATATTAAAGAGAACTTCTTGCTATTTTTAAGTGTCATTAAAGTAGATTATGTACCTAATTTGTTCAAAGCATCAGTGAAAATATTTTTCATTGGGTTTCTTAGATTTGCGGGATATTTTTCTAACTTTAAAAATAATGTAACAATTTGGAAAAATTATGGATAACAACACCGCCAAGAAAAATAGGTGAAAGTGCCGTTTGTGTCCCCTTTTTTCTCATTTTCCATCTCCTTAAAAAATAAAAGAGAAGGGAGCTATTCCGATATTTTATATATAATGCCAGATTTTATTCATTTCGAATCACAGACCCAAAATTCGAGCTCGAAGGGAAGTGACAGTTTTTTAATTTCTAAATTTAATTTGGTCGAATTTAGGGTGTGGGATTCGAAATAAATAAAATCTGGCCTCATTCTCGACTCAACATACTCGATCAACTACTGGCAAACCTCTAAAATATCGGAAAACTTTTCTTTCTTTTATTTTCTGGAGAGATGAAAAATTAGAAAAAGGGGAAAAACACGAACGGTACTTTTACCAAAAAACATTAACTTAATGTAAAAATAAAACCTTAACAACACCTTTTGTTACAAATTCATAAATAAAAATTCTTCCATCAGTACTCCCAACAGCAATTAAAGTTCCAAGCCTATTAAATTTACAAACAGTTGCAGCAGCCCCATTGCTGTCCAATGTACAATCTCTTTCTTCTGGATATGAATTTGAAAAATGTTTTTGAAATAGATCGAATCCATTCATTATACGAATATGTTGATAAATCTGTTAAGAAAAATTTTGAATATATTAAAAAAAAATTCTAAAAAAATTAAATAAATCGAAAAAGGCCGAAAGATGAAAAACAAATAATTAACATTTTTTCCACTTTTGACGTCTTAAACAAAAAGATCCTTCTGACCTTTTTTAAACATTTTTATTCTTCTGACCATTTCAAATAAAAGAAAAGAGAGAGAGAAAAAGAAAAACAAAATAGTATATAAAATAAAAATAATTTTGGCACACTTAAATTTATTTTTTGGCATAACGATTTTACAATTAATGTGAGAATATTTGTCCCATTGTTAAAAATTTTTTGCTAATTGTAATTTTTCTCAAAATTTTAGTTAAAAATATGAATTCCATTATTGGATATAATAAATTTCGATTTGTTGCGGCAGCGGGGCGGAATCTGATCAGCCGAGCTGCTTATTCTGGACTTGGAAGAGAAGAAATTATGTGGAATTGGCCTCCAGAGAGTTTGAAAATATTTTTAAATAAATTACTTTTTTTTGTTTTTTAGAATTCGACAATCATTTTATTGATTATTTGAGTCGTCCAGAGATTGATGGGTGGGAAGTTCGTAAAGGTTTGGGTTTTTTTGATAAAGTTTTAGACAATTACTGTTCGGGTATTGGGTACTCTTCACTTATAGCGGGTTTTTAATGCGTGGATGGATATGGACGTATGAGGTGTCATTCGACTCAGCTCGACGAGCTGAGTCGAACTAGGGGTGGGAGAAGTTTGTCCGGTATCTAGGTACCGAGTTACAGACTTCAGAAAATTTAAAAAGAGAAGGGGGGAGTAAGCTCATTTTGGGTTGAAAAATTCGACTATCCAAATAATAGCCTCGCCGACGCCCCATAGGTTTAGGTTTTTGTTTTTCTATCGTAACTCTGTCTAAACTTGTACAATTACGATGATTTTGGTGTCATTCGACTCAGCTCGTCGAGCTCTTTCGAATAAGCTATCATTTGCATATTTATTATGCCGCTTACGATTTTTGACCATTTTGAGCCCCTATATCTCGGCCCCTAGGTACCGGACAAACTTCTCCCACCCCTAGTTCGACTAAGCTCGTCGAGCTGAGTCGAATGACACCTCATACGTCCATATCCGTCCACGCATTAAAAACCCGCTATAAGTGAAAATTTTCGGGTATTGTGACTTATAGGGGTTTTTTAGCTTGACCGATCTGGTCGATTGAGGTGTCATTCGAAAGAACACCCCCCTCTCCTTGGGGTACACCCGTTGGAACAACATCCCCCACCAAAATAATAAAAATTTTTGGTGGCGGTAAAGTCTTCTCGCGGTAAAGTGGGCGGTGGTAAGGTGGTTTGCTCCCCATCTCCATTTATTTTCATGTTAGATTATTTTTGAATTTCAAAACATAGTTTGAGTTCAAAACAGTTAAAACCCTTTTTTATCGTATTAACCCTGATGATGATTGCCATTTCCTTTCCCATCGTTTCCTTTTCTAATAAGAAATGTATTTAATTAATTTTTTAAGCTTTTACTGAACTTTTCAATTTTGACGTTATTCCTGACCCAAAAATCGTTACTGCTGGATTGCGTGCTTGTCGTCGTGTGAATGATCTCTCTCTTGCTGTTCGCTTTCTCGAGAATGTTAAACTTAAATGTGGAAGTGAAAAAACTCGGAAATTGGTTTACCCGTATATTATTCAAGAGGTTTTTTATAAAAATATTTTTTTTCTGATTTGGGTACTAATAGGGTTACTTTGACCATTTTGAGCTTGCAAATAAATTGTGGGTGTAATTAAAGTGGATAAGTTTCTGTGGAAAATCTGTCCAACTCTGAATTGTTGATTGATGTTTCTTAAATGGTTTAAAAAATTATTTTTAGGTGCAGCCAGTTCTTGATGAATTGGGTATTCCTACTCCTGAGGATTTGGGTTATGACAAGCCAGAATATTTCCATCCGGCTTCAGAGGAATATTGGGAGAAAAAGTGGTAAGTATAAATTTATATAAAAGCTATTAATTGGATAAAACTTTTTGGAAAATTATGTGATGAGTTTTGATATCCAATAAGATTACAATTTTTGTTTATATTTTTTTAGCTTTACATAACTGTAAGGATGAATTTAACGACATAAATTAGGATGGGATTTCCTTATTTCGAGTAATTTTCCATTAATTTTAAATAAGGAATTTCTTGAAAGAGTGTTTTCTCAAATTTAAAAAAAGAAAGATCAAAAAATCTCTAAAAAATTTCTTTAGGTACAAGGATTACGGCTACACTAAAATGCCTGGTTACGAACATTTTGGATAAGAATTGTAGAGAGGTAATATAAAATATAAGAAAAGGAATAGTTTGGAGGAATATTTTTAGGGATAATATTTTTGTGTAAAATTTAAAGTTTTTTTCCTTTCAAGTAAAAATATTTTAGAGAGAAAATAAATAAATTGTTGATTTTTATTTTTATTTAAAATACAAAAGAAAATTATATTTTAATTAGAGAAAAGTGTCCCTTTTAATTTTTAATTCTCTTTCTTTTCTGGCTTTTTCCTTTTTAACGCTGTTGTGGATTGATTGGAGCAGTGAAAGCTTCAGCAGTTAATGTTCTGTTACTAAAAATTTAATTTTTATTTATTTTTTAAAGAAAATTTAAAAATAAGGGAAAAGATTATTTTTAAAAAGGAAAATTTGTTAAAGAAAAGTATTCATTACTCTCCGCTTTTTCCACCAAAACGTTCTCCACTGTCCATTGTTAATGACCCAGCACCAAGTCCAAAGCCAACACCCTTAAAAGTTTTTTGTTAAGTTTTTAAAGGAATTGTTAGTGTTTAAAAATACAAGGCATTGGGAGAGACTTGCTGGGAGAGACTTGGGATATGTTGGAGATGAAAGTTAGGAGATGAGATTTTGTTCCTCTCTCATATCTTCTAAACTAATTCGAGTTGAACAGGGAGTTTAAATAATTTTGGATAAGACTAGCTAAGAAAAAATCCTTCGAATCAAACCGAAATTAAAAGATAATAAAGGAGACTATAAGGGAGACCAAATTTTCTATTTTTAAACCTTCGGTCCAAATTTACGTCCATGACATTGTTTGCAAAAAAGTTCAGCTTCGTGAGGACAAGCATTAGTTGAATCAAGTAATTTGTTGCACATTCCTTATAGAGGGAAAAGGTTATTTTGGATAGAAAATTATAAAAATTAAAAGGAAATGTTAGGGAATATTTTTGGAAAGAACAACACGGAAGCATGTTTCTCATTTAAATTGAAGTATGCTCTCCCTTCTGAGAATCTCCTTCAATTAAACTTTAATGTTTTTTTAAATGAAAGCATGCTTCTCAAATACAAACAAAAAACATTTATTTCTTTACGTCATTTCCACTTCTCGATTTCCAAATCGTTCCCCCATATCCATCGTTAAAACACCTCCTCCTACACCAAACCCAACACCTTTCGGGCCATATTTTCTCCCATGACATTTGCAACAAAATAATTGGGCTTCATGTGGAGAGACGTTTGTAGAGTCCAATGCTTTATTACAAAGCTCTAAAAACCGGCACGAGGACCAAATGAGAAAATTTTTTAAACAATTTTTTTAGAATTTGTTACTGTATATAGAGCAATTTTGTTCAAAATTTGTGAAAAAGGTAGCGAGACTGGGCAAACTCAGATTTTAAAAATTAGAAGGTGGGAAGAGCCAAAAAAAAAAGTGAATCGCAGGAAAACGGCCACGAGGCGGGAATACCCCTCCCTATTCTCCTCCTCTTCCAACTACATATTTTTCAGTCTTCTATAATTTATTCATAAATTTAATTCCCACCACATTTGAAGCAAAATTTATGCCAATCATCTAAAAATATTTTAAATTATTTTTATATAATCTACTAAAATACATCCTCCAGCGACCATTTTCTCTGCCGCATAAACTGACTTTCCACATTTTGGGCATTTTGATTGGACTGGAGGTTTAAATCCGGGCATTTTTATAAATCTCTGAAATATTTAAATTTTTTAGTTCCATTAGACTTGGAGACTGGGACAAAGTGGAAATACATATATTTAAATTAACTTGTTTATTAGTAAAAAGAACAATTAAAGGACTTATGGAATAAAATTTGAAGTTCTAAAATTTGTTTACAATTAGTGATTTTTAAATATTTTGTGGTTGGTATTTATGTGAAAACAAGAGGAGATCTTTTATTGTGTAAAGAAAGAAAGGAACTGTCTCTTCTCTCTTTTTACACTTTTTACTTTAGCTGACAACGGCTGTTTTTAAGTGACGAAAACTTTTATAAAATCAACGAAAGCATTCGATTGGATATGTGAATAGAAAGAAAAAGAAATATTTTTTAGAAGAGCTTCTGTTCAGTTTTTGTTTAGACTAGTCACACATTAAATGTAGTTGAGGAGAGGGAAGTTTAAAGACGGATTATTAGCTTCGATAAATTGGATAAAATAATTAAATTAGTGCTATATACGGAAATTTTGCCGGATTTCCTTAATTTTTTTGAACTGATCATTCTTTTTCAAGTTTTAATTTTTGTGATTTTTGCCGTTAAGAAAAATGGTGGAAATGGATTAACTTTTTGACATGAAAATAAATAAATCCAAGATTTTTCACAATCACAAACATTAAAAACTTAAGAAAAATGACAATTCCGAGTCAGTCCAAAAAATTAAATTTTATAAGAATATTTTTTGATGTAAAATTGCTTAGAATAGTATACATATCTATCGTTTATGTAGTTAAAGTATTATCATGTTCTCTCCAAGAAATCATGCTGGGATATATAAAAAATTGAAAGTAAAAAAATTAAATTTAATTCAATGTATAAAATCTTTATTAAAATAAATAATGTGTTATTTATTTAAAAAAAAGTCAATTTAAACATTAACACAAATTTTTCTATGAATCATTTTAATTTCATTCCTCTCTCAATTTTTTATAACAAATTTTTATAAAGTTGAAAAAAATTTGTTTTTTTTTTGTTTAAACACAAAAAATTAAGTAAAGATTTGTTTGTCTTTTAATTTATTAATTTAACTGACAACATTAATACTTCTGAAAAAAATTTTGGATTCTATTTTTTGACAATAAAGAAATTGAAATTAAATCAAAAATTGAAGCTAACTTTTTAAATTTCCTACATTTTATTGGGTTTTATCATTAAATTATAAAGTTTCTATTAAAGTTTCTTTTTATTCCCGAATATTATAGAAAAATCTATTTGGAATTCTTTCCCAAAATTTTTTACCTTTAATTAATCATTGAAAAATAAATAAATATTTTATTTAATTATTTTATTTTTATCTTTTCATATTTGGAATTTAAAATTTTGTCCGGAAGTTTGTCCGGAAATGATATGAATATGAACAAAAATAGGTGTAAATTGGTTTCACCTTATCATATTTTCCTAAAATTTTTAAAAAATATTTTTGCTAGCATTTATATTTAATGTTTATTCAAAATTTGGAAAGTTTTTATTTATTTAGATATCAAAAGTTTTTTTTGAAAATTGGGTGTCCGGAAATGATATCTGGCCACCTTTTGATAATTTTATTTAATTAATTTTATTTTCAAGTGTCAAAGAGCATACAAAAGGTGTATATCGAGATTAATTTTTAAAAACGGAAATGGCACACCCCTACAACCACAAACTCCAACCAAGAAAAGGAAAATATAAAGAGGCAAAAAATTCCTCTCTCTTTGTCAATATTATTGATTTGTCTTGACAATTTTTATTCTTTATAAAATTTAAAATAAAATGAGCGCAAATATTGAAAATAAAAAATTTAAAAATAATTACAATATTCATTCAACAAAGAATTCTTTATTAAGCAAAAATTCAGAATGGAAGGATTTTAGTGGAATTCGAAATTATTTTATATTTTTGGTGGTAAGAAATTAAAAATATTTAAGAAGGAAGGAAAGACATATGTATTAGCGAATCAAAAAACTTTCATATCCTTTACTAATTTTTGAGGCCTATGGTTCTTTAATACATAATAACTTTTCTTAACATTCGAATCTTTAATTAACCAGACTAATATACATATCAATTACACCTCACCACCTCCTGCATAGCTTTAGGGATTAATTCTTTACACAATCTACAGACAAACCAGTCGTTTTTCAAAGTTAATTTTCTTTTAATTTTTATGGTCACACGCAACTAAGAACCTTACTTGAAGGTTCTTCTAAAAAAAGTTATATTTTACTCCATATAATTTTCTGAATTTCCTTTAATTATTCTATTTTTACTTACATATAAACTTTTATAATTAATTAGGTTATTCTAATTCTTCAAAATATTTTGGAAAGTTCACTCAATTATGGAGTAGTAGACACACTTCAATATATTTATATTAGTTTATGGAATACTTCAATTCAGTCCAAAGACAGTTTTCTGCTTCTGTTAAGCTCTAATTTAACAATTTTGAGTGTTTACTTTTTGGAGATTTTCCTTTGTAAATTTTGATAATTTTATAAAAAATTGAAATTTAAAAGATTTGGGGCTATAGTAAATTAATCTAAATTAAGTGTTGATTCTCAACACCTGCTGTGTCAATTTTTAATTTAAAAATAACTAATATTTATTTTTACCTACTTGTTTATGCCCCCCCCCCCCGCCCCAGGTCCTTAACGAATTCCACAATTATATTTTATTTCTCTTGAAACTTATAAATTTTCTATTAGACACTTGTCCTCTTGCACTAGAGCTAAAAAATCATTTTTTTTCTTTAAAAGCAAAGAGATGGATACCGTTTAAATTAGCTATTTTATTTTATTTGGTGGTTTTGGTTATACATTTAATTTTGCCTGTTTTTGTATTATTCAAAACAAAAGTAAGTCTGTCAAGTTGTGTATTTAATTTTAAAAATAATTTAAGGACAATTTCTTTTTTGTGACTTTTTCGGTGGCCTGTTTAGTTACTGAAGGGATGAAATTATTCTCTTATGCTCATGTCAATTATTGTTGTCGGCACTTGTTATTAGCTAGAGAGAATAAATGTAAAGATTTGAAAAATAAAAGGGGATAAATGGGAAGGAAGGGGTTCCCTAAATAATTTTGATAGATTATTAAGAAGAAAGTATTTCGATAAATTTAGACATAAAGTAATGACCAGGCTTGGTAATGGATACGAATACAGATAAGTTCAAAATGCCTGCGGATATCCGTCTGTATCTGCCATAAATATCCGAATACGGATACCAAAATCCATGTCCATTACCAAGTCTGGCAATAACGATTTTTAATGAGCGATTCCTCGAAATGATTTTTAATTAAATTATCAGTCATTAAAAATACAGGTGATGATAAATTACTAGCTGAAGAGGATATTCAAGATGACCGTTTAAAGGAGAAATTGCCTGAAAAAGAAGAAGAAAATGTTAACGAAAATATTTGTAACAACGAAAACAAAGAAATTGCTGAAGAGGAATCTCCACAGGACAACAATACTGTCACTAACCCAATTTCAAAAGACAACAAATTATCACCATTTATTTTGGAAATTTCAGCAAATCATTTAGAATTATATCCACAGAATTTAACTGTCAAAAATTTATATTATTTTATTATGGCGCCAACTCTTTGTTATGAATTGGATTATCCTGTTATTCCAAAGAGGCGTTGGTCTTTAATTCTTAATCATTTAATTGAGGTGAGGTTTCTCGAGACATAAGGGTCTTAATTTTTACATACCTAGTGTTTAAACATTCTTATAAATCAGCCTAAACAAAAAAGAGATTGCCAGATATTCTCCAGTTAAATAATGTCCTCCTTCCCTTTCTGAAACTATACCATCAACTAATTGATGGTAAACCTTTAAATGGATGTAAAACACTATTTTTCCCATAATACCATGTGGAAGCAATTATTTGTTGGTTAAAACTTATTAATTTTTACGAGCATAATTAGTACAATAATTCTAAACCTAATTTACCTACTTAGTTTATTTCTCTTGTTTACGTCATGATTGCTTTACATAAGTATTCTAATCCAATATTGGCAAAAATGGAACAACAGAATCAATTTTTAACACTTATTCAATTATGTATTCCAACGGCTGTTATTTATTTGATTGGATTTTATATTTATTTTCATGCATATTTGAATTTACTTGGTGAAATAATGAAATTCTCTGACAGGGAATTCTATGGGTAATTTTTGTTTTTGAATTATGAAATTTAATTGGAAGGAATTTAATTGGAAAGGAATTCTTTTCCAAAATTTACTTGTCGATAAGTAAACTATAACCGTTAATTACATAATTGTTAAGGAAATATATCCGCAAGTCATTTTTCTTCATGCTAGATATAAATAAAAGTAATCGCTTTAGTAGCTCAGTCCTAGATCGGACCTGCTAGAAGTTCGCAGGTCTAATTTCTGCCTTGTTAGCCTCGTATTGATAAGAATGTAGAAAAAGGAAGCAGGCAATATCGAATTTCTTCAAGTTTGGTATGGATCAACAAAATTTTATCCGAATTGGATCCTAAGATATTATACTTAGTGTTTTCTCTTGGCAACACTTAAGAATATAGAAAAGAGCACTTCTTCCTCATTTTTCTAGGAAGATGGAAGAATAAGAAAGGAAGGATATAGTTTAGTCGAGGGCCCGCTCCAAACCGGGTCGAAACATATGTCATTCGATTAGTCTCGGCGAGCTGAGTCGAATGGTACCACTCCCTAAGTGCGGAAATGCCTGTGGACCGAGATATAGGTCCTTGAAATTTGAAAAACCATAGGGGGGAGTAAGCTGAATTTTGGGGTGAAAAATTCGATTTTTTGTATGATAGCTCATTCGAAAGAGCTCCTCGAGCTGAGTCGAATGACACCAAAATCACTGTGATCGGACAAGTTTGGGCCGAGATATAGGGCTCGAAAGGTCAACGTAAACCTAAGGAGCGTCGGCGAGGCGCTTGTGCAAAACTCCGCGCTTCGCGCGGAGTTTTGCGGCACGCGCCTCGCGGGGAGTCTACGGGCGCTGGGTCTGGGCTCGTAACTTAATCCTATTCCTTTTTACCGATTCTCAGCCTTGAATGCCGACCTACCCTCCGTAGCAGCACAAAAACAGTTATTCGCGCGAAAGTTAAGTTGTTCATAATTTTGTTCAGAATCATCGGTCGAGCTGATTTTGGTGTCATTCGACTCAGCTCGAGGAGCTCTTTCGAATGAGCTATCATTTATATATTCAAATTTTTGACCCCTAAAATCGCTCTATGTGTGTAGACCATTTTGAGCCTCTTCATCTCGGCTCAAAATTGAGACCTAGAGCTGATTTTGGTGTCATTCGACTCAGCTCGAGGAGTTCTTTCGAATGAGCTATCATACAAAAAATCGAATTTTTCACCCCAAAATTCAGCTTACTCCCCCCTATGGTTTTTCAAATTTCAGGGACCTATATCTCGGCTTGTAGGCATTTCCGCACTTAGGGAGTGGTACCATTCGACTCAGCTCGCCGAGACGAATCGAATGACATATGTTTCGACCCGGTTTAGAGCGGGCCCTCGACTAAACTACAGCCGAAAGGAAAAAAAGTGTCATAAATATAAACAGATTCTTCCCTTATTTTTTTAATCAAAATTATTATTTTTACTCTTTTCAATTCAATTTTCAGTCCCGTATGGAATTCTGATTCAATATTAGATTATTGGAGAAATTGGAATAAAAGATTTACTCAATGGTGTAAAAGGCATCTTTATATACCTTTAATTAAATTAGGCTGGACTAAATTTTGGGCACAAGAAGTAGTCTTTGTACTTTCTGATTTGTTTCATGCTTATGCAGTTAAGTAATTAGTTTTTGTTTGATAAGGGTTGATAACATTAGTTATCGAGTAAATTGTAGATTCACTTACTACATCTGTATCAGGGATGGATCCGCTTCCGCTTTTTAAAATTGAAAAGTCTCCATCCCTAATTTGTATATGTATACCTATCTAATATAAAAATACTTTTCAGTATTATTTTGTATTCAAAAAAGTTCTTATTGGAGGAATGATGACACAACCATTATTTGGAAGATTATTAGAGCGAATTATTGGGGTATTTGATGTTTTTAGAAATTTTTAAAAAGAATATTTTTTTTAATTTAAGCGTGGACGTTGTGGAAATTTCCTTTTCTGGTTTTATATTATTTTCACTCATGCAGGAGCGAGTATTTTTCTATATGAACATCTAAAAAATAAACTGTCATAAATGAAAATAAGAATTAAAGGGTTCGATACACAGGAGGGTGGACTTAATAAAATGTCCAAAAATGTTACGGCTTAGTGGAATATCCTCCATAAATATGTACATATTTATAATCCAATACACATTCTGTCCCCCTTTTTTGAATTTTTAAAATAAATTTTTGGAATTTTACGAATTGAAGAGATTTTTGTTTTTTAAATTTATTCTCTTTAATCATAAATAAATAAATATTTGTATGTGTTGTTTTATTTAAAAAATGTTAATACAAAAATGTACATATGAGTCATTTTATTCTCATTTTCCTTTTAATTTTTTATTACAAATTTTTATGTCGATGTAAAAAAAGTCTATAAAGATTTTTTTTGTTAAATTTTTCTTGCTCCCGATTTTTATTTTTAAGATTTCATTTAAAAATTTTTTTTCAATTAATAGCTAATCTGACTATTTCTTTTTACATTAATTGATTTTTTAAAATTTTATTTTTAAAAATTAATTTTTTAGAAAACAAAATTTCTTTATTTAAATTTCTATATAAAAATGGCAGCCCGGAAGACAGTTACACGTAGAGCTAGACCCCAAAGGGCAACTAGTAATGTTTTTGCAATGTTTGACCAGGCACAAATTCAGGTTTAGTTTTTTGGAATTTTTAAAAGTTTAAACAAATTTTTTGAAGGAATTTAAAGAAGCTTTTAATATGATCGACCAAAATCACGATAATTTTATTGATGAACATGATTTGAAGGATATGTTTGCTTCTTTGGGGAAGGATGTTAGCGATAAATTTATTGAAGAAATGATTAATGAAGCCTCGGGAACTATTAATTTTACTATGTTTTTGACTCTTTTTGGAGAGAAATTGACTGGGACAGATCCAGAAGAGGTTTTTTTGTTAAATTGATTTTTAAAATTAGACATGAAATAGAGAAGTATTGTGAAGGGTTTTATATTTAGAGAAATTGAATTTTGGAATTTAAGAATTTTTATAGGGTTTAGAATTTTTATCGGGTTTAAATACTTGTATAATTAAAAAGCTACACACTTCCCAAAAGAATCTAATTTCTAGGTCTAGTTCAAATGTTGCTTTCATAGCCAGTCCCAGTAATATTTAAGAAGGTCGGTCCCTAGAGAAAATGTGCAAGAAATACTCTTTTGTATTAAAAAAGAATGTCAGTAGGTAATTGAATGTGCTGATGAGTCTGAGTTTAGAAAGTTTAATTTGAATCCCATACCCGACCAGTCCCCAATTCTTATATAAATTCCTATCTGGACTATATAGTTTTTGTTTCCAAAATTTCCATGATTGGAAGGGGGTAAAAATTTCTTTAAAATATTTTTTCTATTAACTTTACATCTTCATAAGGAAATAGCAATCCTTCTCCGAATTTTTCTTTTTCTTACAATTTACATAATCTTTTTACCATTTTTCCAATTTTGAAGCCAAAAACTTTTTCTTATCTTTTTTTTATTTAAAGGTTATAAAAAATGCTTTTCAATGCTTTGACGAAGACAACAGCGGGACTATTTCAGAAGAAAGACTTCGAGAATTGTTGACTACAATGGGGGATCGATATACGGATGAACAGGTTTTTTTTGAGAAAAAAAAATGAAAAAAAAAAATAAATTTTTAGGTTGATGAACTTTTTCGTGATGCTCCAATAAAGAATGGACGTTTTGATTATATGGAATTTACTCGAATGTTGAAACATGGAACTAAGGAGAAGGATGAAGAAAAGGCTAAATAAAGGGATGAGAAATGTTTAAATAAATAAATAAAGGTTTTTCTTTTTTAAATCATTCCCCTTCGTTTTGTTAAAGGCACAAATGGAAAATTTGAAAATTATTTTGAAATTCTTTAAGTTGATATTTGTTATAGGAACCATTTTGCAAAAATATAGAGGAAAATTGGGGAGGTAAAAAGGGGGTCTGTCCGGTTAAATATTACCTAAATCTCCCTTGGAGGGTTTTTCTGGAAATTATTTCTGAAGAATATTTAATTGTAAGTCAAACAAATATTCTATTTTAGACATTTTATTTCAATTTAAACCAATTTAAATTATTTTTTAAAGTAATTTATCCCTGTTAATATACAAGAAAATGTGCCTAAATAATTAAAATTCAATTTCCTTGCTCTTATTATAAATTAAATTTTGAAACAAAAATATGTTGAAAATCAATTTATTTTTCTTTAAATAATTTTGGTTAAATAAATTTTTTGATCTTTTTTGTTAAAATTAGGTAAAGGAGGGGGAAGAGGAGGGGGTGGAGAAGGGATTGAATTAAATAAAGGGGTTTCTGTTAAAATAATATTTTTATTTAAATTATTTTCTTCTTTATTAATTAATAAACAATTTTTTAATAATCCATTTATTTCAAAAAGTTTAAAATTTGAACCAAAATTTAGAATTGGAGGGCATTTGGAATATCCACATTTAATGTAGAAATTAGCTTTGTCTGTTGTAGAAAGAAAAATCTGAATGAAAAAAAATTATTTTTATTTTAGTTGGGAGGGGGGTTTCAGTGAAGTTTCTAATGGAAAATATAATTTTAAAATTATCAAGATCCATTTAAAAAAACATTCTTATAAATTTCATTATAGGATATATTTGTGAGTTAAATACTCTGTGGTGTAATGAGAAATAATGGTTCGATGACCTACCAAAAGTGTTAACCTACCAAAAGTGTCCTATTAATACAAACACCTTTATTTTTCAATAATTTTTCCTCAAAATAATTTCAAAAAACCTCTTTAAATCCAAATTCTTTTGCATACATCTCTATCCCTTCCATCAAAATTCTTCCAAATCCCTTTCCTCTTAAATTCTTCCAAATAACCACAGACTCAATCCAACACCCATTTTCATTTTGAGGTAAAGGACATAAACGGGCATGTCCAATTAATTTATTTTCTTTTTCAAGTAAAATAATTGATAATGGAGGCTTTTTAATTATTAAATAATTTTAAAAAAAAGAGAAAGATATACTTTATTATTTAATGTTTTTTGAATACTAATCCTTCGAATGTTAATACTTTTAGGCCATTCCTGAATTATTTGAGAGTAATTTTAATTAAATATTGAAAAGGGGTATTTTTACTGGATTTTTTTGTAAAAGTATAAATTTTAATTTCCAAATTTCCTATGTACAGAGAATACGTATACCGTGTTTACTCGATTAATTCCCCCTGCTACGGAATAGTTGCAACAATAATCTCCCTCTCCCCAAATACCCTAAAACACGTTCAAATTTTAAAACCTGAATAATTCCCCTCCCTTGAATAATTCCCCAAGCCATGGGTGGGTTGAAAAAATAATTCCCCAGGGAAATTAATCGAGTAAATACGGTATGTAAAAATAATACATAATTGGGTTGAAATTCACAATAATTCCTTTCATTTCGAATAAATTTTTTCAAAGTACATACATATGTATATTTTTTCTATCATCTACTACTAAACAAATTAACAATCCCCCCTCCTAAATTTTACATTTTTAACGGACCTCATTAAGTAATTCAATACATTCTTCAATAAATTCAGGCATATCAATTAGAGGCACCAACAACATATTTTCTAATTTAATTTTCATTGTCTTTTCTCTATTACATAATTAAAATAATTTATTTTTAAAATTCTTTATTTTAAAATAAAAAAATAAATTGAAAATTTTAAGTACAAATTCTTTGAAATATTTTATTTTTAAATGAGGCGTTTTAACTGCATGCACCTTTTAATAAAAAAATTAAATGAAGGTAATCGTGGTGGTGAAAAGACAACAATTGTTGCGCCCTTTTGGATATAAATGTTTGTATGTATCTAATCTTGTCTCTCTTTATTAAACAAATGAAACATTATTTAATGTTTTGTTTTTTAAATTTTTAGAAATTTATTTTCCAAAAATTCAAAAATCACAAAATAACCAGAATTTGGGGACAATAAAAGAAAACAAAAGAGAGAGACAAAATCTGGTAGAAACAAATTTTTCGAGTCTAAAATTGTTGAGATAAGGGATTAAAAAGAGATAATTGTAGATGAATTTTTGGCCAAAAATGAAAATCGTTGAATAAAAATAGGGTCCCCAATCCCAGTTTAAAATTAAGTTGAAAAGCACGGTGAAAATGTGGGAGATTCTATATAAAATGAAAATATTTAATAGGTTATTTGAGTCTTGTTTATTTGAATATCCTTTAAAAAAGACATGTTTATAAAAATATTTTTAAGACTCAAATAATCCTCTCATATAAATTTAAGCGATCGGCCAATTCAATTTTTGTCAAAATTTTTTCTCTTTAAAAAATTAGCCGAATTGTCCACCACCATTTGAATTATTATTCCCTCCGCCTTGCCCTCCAGAGCTCTGTTGTTGTTGCTGCTGCTGGGAAAGTTGTTGATTATATTGTTCAAGAAAATAATGAGGTTGGTACATTCCTAGAGGATTAACCTAAAAATTATAAAAAAATTTTTAATCAAGTTATAAGGCAGGGAATTTTAATATTCAGGCTAAATCGGGGGACGGATTGAAAGACTAAAAAAACATTCAAAAAAACTCTAACCGGATTCTCAGTAATATTCGGAAAGGCAGGCTGGCAAAGCGAGTTGTAGTAGAGATCAAGCATTTGCACAGGCGTTCTATTTCCACCTGCACTAGAATTAGCTATAGAACCTCCAGATTGGGAAATACCCCCTAAAATAGAAGCAGAAGTAGCAGCCACTCGTTGAGGAAATCCTTGTGGAAGAAAAGCTTGGGGAAAAGTTCCTGCAGGGGCTAAAATAGATCCGGGCATTGAAGAATTTGGAGCGGAGACATTCGGCTGACCAAAATGGCCAGTATTTCCAACACGTTGTAATACTTGTGCCATTTGAGATGCAAGTGGAGCTTAAAAATAAAAAATAATAATTTTTGTGAAAAGTGTGTTATCCTTTGAAAAGATTATAAAAAAGTTATTCTGGACTCTGGATCTAGGTTATGACCAGAGAAAAATCCAGAGATCCAGACCGGTCTCTACAGCTTAAGCAGTCCCCTTTACAAGGGTTAACCTGATTAAAAAAATGCACACTACAATGTTTTCGTGTTATTGGAGGGACTGTACTTGGGAAAGAAACACCAAAAAATGGATTTCCCAATCCAGCTCAAAAAATATAAAAAAAACAAACATTGAAAAGGTGAAAATACTTGATTTTGTGTAATTGCTAAAAAATAGATTTTTAAAAATAATTTTGTTAATTTATTTTTACGTTGTGGAGCAATAAGATTAGCAGCTCCCCTATTAGGTGTTGTGCTACGAGAAGCTTCAGGTGTTGCTGTACATGATTTTAAAGAGGAAGAATCAGCCAAAGATTGTTGTTGAATTCCGCCCTTTACAGAACCGTCTATCGCTTTTTTGGGTCCTTTCTTTTTTGAGGGGGCATATTGAAATTCTGGGTGTTCTTGAAGGACCTTAAAATTAAAAGGAAACATTTTAATCAAAATTAAATATTTTTAAAATATTAATGGGGGCCTTGTAGTCTGAAAAAAAAATATTCTATTCATGGAATTCTCTGTGTAGATAAAAAAATTTGAGATTTTTCTAACTGAAAAACAATCAAACAAAAGAGGTCCAGAGTCACCATTACCAGGTAACCAAACCATTCCAAAGCTCTAACCCCCTTAAAAATTTTCTTTCCCTACCTGTTTGTGTTCCTCCGAATGTTTTTTTGCTTCCTCAAAGAAAGGTTTCTTCTCTTTATCGGTCATTTTCTTCCATCTTTCTCCCATCTGAATCTGACATTTTTTAATTTTTTATACAACACAAACACAAATACACACATTTAAAAATAAAAACAAAAAACTTACCGCTTTGCTAACTTCATTCATTTTCATTTTTGGATCATCTGCCAAAATTCTTTTTCTTTCCTGTCTTGTCCAAATCATATAAGCATTTAATGGACGTTTAATAAATTTATTTTTGGACGTTCCTCCACCCAAAGCGTCATTTTGAGGATGTAATTCTATATTGGCAGAGATATTTGCTAATGAAGAGTGAGATCGCATAGAAGAAAATTCAGCTGGATCATCTCTACAAAATTTTACAGAATTTTAATTAAAAATAATTTTTTGGCTGTGCACCAAAACTTTTTCAAGCACAATAAATGCAAAACGCCAAAATTGACGTTATTGTTCTTATAAAGCTTTTGGCGCACATCCAAACAAAAACATTCTCCAAATTTTTAAACAAAAATTCACAAAAAATTCTTTTTTAAATGTACAGTATACATAAATTCAAATAAAAAATTTACGAAGAAAGATCGTCATTTCGATGTGGCGAGTGATTATTGTGTTCGCGTGTAGATGCCCTCGATTGGTTATCGATATCTCTCATTGAAGAAGGAGATGCCTGAATTATTTTAATTGCCAATAATTATCTTGATCAATTTTTTTGACCTTCTAATTTAATTTTTACTTTATTTGATTTATCAAAAATTCCTTTGCAGACTTTAATGGAAGTAGTCGGTTAAATGTTAATAACCAAAACTACTCAATTAGTTTCTTTTAGACTTGAGGGGGGGAGTTTCCTGATTTTCTTACAAATCATTTAATTTCAACTCACACTTTCATCGCATTGTGAATCGTTGCAAGGACTTGTAACATTATTTTCTGGAGAAAGCATTTTTCATAAAAAAAGTTTTTTATTGTAAAAAGTCTAATAAGCACCAATATTGAGCTATTTAAATTTAGCACCTTAAATTACAAAAATTTATTATTGTGGCTATTTAATAGTTAAAAATATAAAAAAAGCTTTTCTTTTCTTTAAAAGTGGCAAAAAAGAAATGAAAGAAAAGAAGATGGCAAAAAGAGGACGACCTGCAATGGACTGATGAAAAAGAAGAAGTAGTTGTGTTTAGTATAAAAAGAAAAGGGATAAACTGAAAAATAAAGAAAAGCAAAGGGAAGTTTAGAAAAAGAAGGAAGGCAAAGGGCGACGACCGGGGGCGGATGACGGCCATTTGACAAGACGATGGTAAAATAAGAAAAAAAGAAATAAGCAAAGGGAAGAATGAAAAAAGAGTAGAAAATGTTAGTATCGATTTTGACGGGGCTGGCGGAGTAAATGGGGAAGAGGCAAAAGAAGTAAAAAGAATTTGAAAAGGAATGAGATTTTTGGGCGCGGGAATATTAGGGCGCAAGTCTTGAAATTGCGAACCTTTTATCTGAATATCTACATAATTGTCAGTGATTCCAAGGATTTATTATTTCTGAAATTATGTATGGTTTTTAGTATCTTTTCGAAATCCAAAGAAACGGCATCTGTAAAAAATATACCGTATACTTTTTATTAAGGGCGCATCCAAACATCCTCTGCGCCCAAACAACCCCTTCACAAAAAAAAAGCATTTGAAAAGGAAGCAGTCAACGAATATATAAAAGAAGAAATAAAGAGAGAGGATATTTCTGACGACCAGCCTTTCTCTTCTTTCATAGAAGAGAGGATGATGGAAGGGGCGAGGGAAAAGAGTGCTCCCCCACTGTTTTGTGTGCAAAAGAGATGTGAAGGATGAATGGCTGTAACTGAGAGAAAAGAAGAAAGAGGGGGGGGGACTGTAGTAAAAAAGAAATGTGAAAAAAGGACGGGGTCAGATGCGGAAGAAAAATAAGAAAGAAGATTGGAAAATGGGAAAGAAGAAAATAAAAATAAGGGGGGAAGGGGTAGCAAAAAGAAAGGAGAAAATCTAGGAATTTAGAAAAAAAAACAAATGAGAGGGACGAAAATATTTTTTTAAATGTCAAGAAATTGGTTGAAATTAAGAGATTCTTAATTCGAATCTTAAATTTGATTTTCTTCGGATCAATCCGGAACCTTGTACTTAACTCTCTTCCAGTCCTGTTCAATCTCATCATAATTTCCAATTGCTTGTTTAAATCGCTGGGAGTAACATCAACGTAGATAAAGTATACCTACAAAGAAATTTTAACTGGATCTCGTTGAGCTATGGGGGAGAGTTTATAGGGCAAATTATATTTACATGTGTATTATTGGGATCAGACCTGGGCGAAACTCAAAATTTTTTTCTGACGAAACGAAACGAAACAAAATTTTTTAAAAATCGTTTCGTTAACGAAACGAAACGAAACAACCAAAATCTTACGAAACGAAACGAAACAAAACGAAACATTTTAATATTCAAAAAATTTTCAAAACTGCATTTATTTCGCAATTATTCGACCTCAAATACTTTATTAGTCGCCTATGCCTTATAAATTAGAGCCCGGACGGAGGGCTCGGTCGATATTTTTTTGATAAATACCGAAAAATACCGAATATCGAAAAATATCGAAAAAATCAAAATTTTCTCGGTCGATATTTTTTCGATAATATCGAAAAATATATATCGAAAAATATCGAAAAAATATCGTATCGAGCCGGGCTCTATTATAAATGATTTAGTTATTGGTTTATTTACAACAATTGTGTCCCATAAGCCAGGCCCGTAGCAAGGAAAATTTTCGGGGAAGGGGGGGGGGGGGGTCAATCATTTTCGAAGCCGAATTTTTGGCGACGCTTTTTTTCAAATAAGATTGAATATTTTTCAAGTAAAATTTTATTTTAAGCGCCGCAGACGAAAAATTTTAAAATTTTGAAAGGCCGTAGGCCAAAAAATTCACTAGCTTGCTCCATTGCCTACCCAAATTGTCTCCATATCTCCATTTCGAGAGGAAGGCGATATAAGCTAGTGCTTCGCCGGAAGTTCCGGTTCCAGTATTTCCGCAACTCGCAATCCGCAATTTTTAAATTATGATGCGAGTCCGGTAATAGAATTTGTCGTCTATTAAGTAATATGTATATGTGGATTAGGGAGTAGAGTATAAACGGATTTGTAGTATATAAGTAATTGATATCTTCCTTTTTCAGCGCCGCAGGCGAAAATTTTGACAATTTGGGAAGGCCAAGAAGCCGAAATTCTTCTTTTTTCAGCGCCGCAGGCGAAAATTTTTTAAATTTTCAATAAAAGATGGTAAATTTTATAGATTTTGGCCTTAGTTTAGGCTTAAAAAATTGTTTCGTTTCGTTGAAAAATCACAGGTGTTTCGTAACGAAACGAAACGAAACAAATTTAAAAGTGTTTCGTAACGAAACGAGACGAAACAGTAAAAATCATACGAAACATACGAAACAACGAAACGAAACGAAACGTTTCGCCCACGTCTGATTGGGATTCATGAGGTGTCGGATGATCTAAGATGATTTGTGTTTTGGATATTTATTCATTTGGCTAGCTGTCTGTAAAACGCCGACATAAAAATTTAAATAATGTGAAAAATTATTTTATTCAAAATTAAATTAGAGAAGTGTCCCCATAAAAATGAGTCATCATATTCTTGTAACATGCCATCTATCTTCTTTTTTAACTCGAAATCTTTCTTTTGTTTTTATCTGCCATTCATCTTTATTTTGCCTCTTCAATTCTTCCCTTTTTAATTTTACCGGTTCATCTATCTTTTTTTCATAGTATATGAAATTGAACCTCCTTCCAACCTCCTTTTAACAAAATAATGTGAATAAATTGTTGTGAGGAAAATTTAAGAGGAAAAAGGATTTTTGGGCAGTGAAAAATATTTAAATTGTGATTAATTCTCCAAAAGAATTTAAGAATTTTTTGATAACAAATATGTACATATGTATATCTTTGGCAAAAAAGATTTTTCAACTTTAAAAACACTAATTTAGAAATTTATTAAAAAGAATACTTAAAGGATATTCTCAAAAAATTTCCATCAATTTTTGTTAATTATTCATACACCCCCAGCAGACGTTCCCGTCCCCATTCCCCCATATACAAATTGAAGAAGAGGATATATAAATTCTCTGCTGGTCACTCACTCGCGCTCGATATATCCCCCCCCCCCTTTCCTCATTTTTTCTTCAATTTCTCCCATCATTTCTCTAGGTCGCGTCCATAACCTCCCCTTCCTCCTTCACCATCCTTCGTCCATATAATACTTCGGTGATGGCGTCCCCCATGTTTTCTCTTCTTTTTTCTCTTCCAATTTTCCAACCTCCTCCTCCTCCCCTAACTACTCCTCATCTTTCTACTTTTCCCCTTTTTATTTGTTTGGCCATTTTCCGAGCAAAAGCGTGCTTTAAACCCAAAACTCATTTATTTTTCCCCTTACAGCAACATTTACATTATTTCCATGTTTTCACTTTTTTCTTTTATTCTGATCGGCCAATTAATTTTTGTCGTTAATTCTAACCAATTGAGGCATTCATTGGCCAATAAACAATTTATTGACCAATTAACTGAAGGATCCTATGAGGTAATTAAATTGGAAAATCTAAAAAGGAGGGAGAGGACAATTATATTTTTTTAGTTTGTTAAGTAAACCCACAAGATCATCCTCTGAATTAATAAAAAAATAGGTACCTGAGAAATTTTAATGGATAAAATGTTTTTTCTAAATTTAAATCGGTCATAAGAAATGTTTGAAAACTTCTAGGGTTTATGTATTATTACACAAAAACTACTAATTAATTAAAAATTCAATTCCCCTCCAGATTATCCACCCCTTTCAATTGCGCGAAAAATCAAGAGAAAGAATGGGAATCGATACAAGAGAACATTTTTTAAACACAACACCAATTCAACATTTTCGACAAGTTAGCTTTGTTTTGAGGAGCAGTGTTTTACTTAATCAAAGATTGAGGATAGCTTTAAATTTAAATGAACATTTGTTGGGTGGAGGGGAAAATAAAAATGAGGTGGTTTTTGAATTGAAGTATAAGTATTTGGTAATATTTTAGGCACAGTTAATTGATAAAACAGCAATACAATCTGAACAAGATATGGAAGTGATTAGGCTTTCGGATGTTGAGAATTGTTTTTATCAGGTGTTTTTATTTACAAAGTTTTGATGGAAAATTGGGGGAATGTGTAAAACTGACTTTTCTGAGTCTGTTACGAGATGATTGAACATAGAAATATTTTTTACTAACCTTAAATGGATTTCAAGACTTCCATCTTTTCTAAAAGCTTTATGTATTCCCGAACATTTCCAGTAACTTGATCGATATGTATATTTACATATTCTCTCTCTTTTTTTCACTCAAACACTTTTTCTCTTTTTTAAAGGGCACAGTTATTGGAGAGCCAGGGTCAATGGTCACTCTGTCAACTTGTGACGGCCTTTGGGGATTGCTGGCATTTGCAAATGGAAGTGCTTTGGGAATTTGGCCGTTAGAAGGGGGAGATAAAGGGAAAAGACATCCTCATGTACTCTTTCGAGTTTTTGGGAATGGAACAGAATGTGGAAGGGATAGTGGTAATGATATTGAAGGACAACAACAAGAAAAATTTATCAAAAGAAGACGGAAAAGGACAAAAAAATTTAGAGGGAAGAGGAAAAGTGAAGGAGAAGAAAATTTGAGACGTTTGAGGCAACAAAGATTATTTTTGGATATTGCTTTGCTTGTTAATAAAGAAATGGTAAGGGAATAGATTTAGAATTGAATGGAAATGGGGAAGAATCAAGTGGGGGATTTTCTGTGATAATAATTTGGGAAATAATATTAACCTACTAGAGCTCTTCTTGTTAAAGAACCAAATATTTTAGTTTTTCCGGTAATTCCAAGGCTGGCCCCCCCCCCTTTTTTTTCTGTTCCCCTGACCATTTTGAGCTTTTTTGCTTGGCATATAATTTTCAATATATCATTCGAAAGAGCTGTTCGAGCTGAGTAGAATGATACTATGATCGGTTAGATTTGGCTAATCTGAACAGGATTATGAAGCTAAATCCTCGATGGGCGTGCTTTTTGTAATGCTGAAAGGGATTAAAACAAATGCTCATAACTATGTTTATTTAAGTCCGATTTCGATGAATCTAGTACCATTCAACTCAGCTTGAAGAGCTCTTTCGAATGATATATAATTTGCCATAAAAAGTTTAAAAAATCGAAAAAAATAGAAAGGAAAAAAAGGGGGGGACCAGCCTTGGAATTACCGTTTTTCCTGTAGAATATAAAGAATTCCAATCATTTTCAACTAAAATTTAAATAAATAATCCCTCATATTTACAGCAATATTTATTCAATATTGGCCAACTAAAATTATTAGAATATTCATTAAATGCTTTAAATATTGCTGATTTAATATTTAAAAAAGGATTAAATATAAGAATTTCTTTAAATTATTTTGCTTTAATTGAGAATTTAAATAAAAATAATTCCAATCAATTACTCGATGATTTACTTGATTTTATAATTAATAAATTATATAAAGAAGAGAAAGATGTAACAATATATTTAACTAATTTAAATAAACAACAACAAAATAATGCTTTAAATGTAGATAATAGTGTTTGTAGTGGGAGGGCTGTTGGCTTTACTCAGGTAAAGTTTTATCAGGATATAACAACATCTCATTGGTCTATGATACTTTCCTTTGCACGTCGATTTAGTCCATTCTCAATGATATATCGAGATTTTACTTTATTTGCAAGACTAAGGAAACCTTCAAATAATTAATTTGAATCTAATTGAATCTCATTTTGTTTATTGACAGCTACAAAAATTTTTTTATCTAGATATAGGTGGGGGTGGCAAAAAGGATTTTTTCCTTTTTTTTAACCAGAAAAAAATTTTGTTTTTAAATTATTAAAAACACATTTTTCTATTAAATTATTTTAATTTTTCTTTAGATATTTAATTTATATGGACCACAAACAGCAGCATTATCATTTGCTCATTCTTTGGGTCATATACTTGGTTTAGAACATGATTTGGCTGAATGTGGTTGTGATATGGAAGAGTGTATTATGAGTGGTAGTAAGGGGTAAATTTGTGTCAAAAAATATTTTTTTTAATTTTAAAAAATTTTTCAGTCAATTTGACCATTTTCCTTGGCATTTTTCTGCTTGTTCTTCAGCTAGACTTGAAAGAAAACGTTCTGCTGATCCAAAAATGGAATGTCTTTTAAAATCTAGTAATTTATTTTCACAATTTTCTCCGTCTTTTCTTTGTGGAAATGGACAAGTAGATCAAGGAGAGGAGTGTGATTGTGGAAGGCGGGATCAATGTACTGACCCTTGTTGTGATCCTTTTACTTGTAGACTGCGGCCACACGCCAATTGTGCTGGTAAATAAATAAATAAATAAATTATTCTCTTAAATTCTCATAAAGCTGTTTTTAGTTGAAATTTATTTTTTTATTTTCTGACAATTTAATTAGATTCTTTTAAGTTTCATTTTATTTTTAAAATCTGCAAATGAACCTTAAGAAAATAAGAATCCATTACTGTGGGTATTAAAAAAGATTTTTTTTTGTAATTTACTCAAAAATAGTTAACGCTTGGTTGACAAAAACGTAAAATTCTTTTTTTTATTTTTTACACGCAAAATTGGTTAATTTTTATATTTCTTTGTCAATTTAAATTCGAGTATTTTAACTTAAAAATAATTTTAAATTCAATTAACTAAAGAATGAGGGATTTTCTTCTTTAAATTTAGCACATGAGGAATGTTGCCATCGTTGTCATGTTCGTCCATCCGGACATTTATGTCGACCAACCCGTTCAATTTGTGATGTAGCGGAAAGATGTGATGGAAAAAGTGGTGAATGCCCGCCTGATAGTCATTTACTCGATGGGACACATTGTGGATTGGGAAATAATGGGCAATGTTGGCAGGGGGATTGTGTGGATAGTGATGAACAATGTAGAGAGATTTGGGGAAAAGGTACTATTTGTTATGGGCTAGTTAAACTTCATTTTTAGATACCCTCTTTAGAGCTGAAAAATAAGGAGTAAATAGAGGAATATTTTAAATTGGGGATATCTAAAAATGAGGGTTAATTTTATAACTAGACTATAAAGTGTCTACCAATCTCTAACATTTTTTAATTTTTTCAGGCTCTCGAGTAGCAGAATCACTTTGTTTTAGTAAAAACGGACATGCTTTAGAATATGGGAATTGTGGGCGTGATACCGAGGGAAAGTTTGTAGAGTGTGCACCCGAAAACGAGAGGTGTGGATTGCTTCAATGCCATGAAGGATCAGCAAGTCCAACAATACCTAACGCTACAGCTTTTGCTTTCCAATTTGTACAAGAAGAACGTCAAGTTCAGTGCAAGTAAAATTTTTTGATTAAGTGAAAGTTTTAAGGATTTGAAGTATTGGCAACTAAGAAAATATTCAAATTCATTAGGGTCGTCACAAATTCTCCTCTTGGCTTTGTTAAAGATGGAACTTCCTGCGGTGAAGGACGTGTTTGCATTAGAACTGTTTGCCTTCCACTTGCTCAAGTCTCTCCATCTGTCAAGTGCCCAAGCAGTGGTTCTAATATTTCTCAATGTTCTGGACATGGGGTAAAAATTATTATTGAAAATTTTATTTAAATCTATTCTAGTTAGGGATCCATAAATTGAGTTAAATTAAGGACTTATAAAATTCTCCCTCCATTTAATTCTTACTGCTAGGTAATAGGAGTCTTATTTTTTTTGGCCTCAATTTCCAGTTCCAACAATACCATGGGGTAAAAATTATTATTGAAAATTTTATTTAAATTTTCAATTATTGAAAATTTTTTTTTTTATTATTGAAAAAGTGTTAGTGATGGAAAAGTTCTAGTTAGGGATCCATAAATTGAGTTAAATTAAGGAATTATTATTGAAAATTTTATTTAAATCTATTCAAATTCATTAGGGTCGTCAAATAAAAGTTCTGGGATTTCCTTCAGGAATGTCACATTCTTTCAGAACTCTTAATTAGAGCCCGGCTCGATACGATTTTTTATCGATAATTATCGATATTTTTCGATATTTTTTTCGATATTTATCGAAAAAATATCGACCGACAAAATTTTGACTTTTTCGATATTTTTCGGTATTCGATATTTTTTCGATATTTATCGAAAAATATCGACCGACAAAATTTAAAAATCGAAACAATCGACCGACCAAATTTCAAAAAATCGAAAAAAATATCGAACGTCATTTCTGACAAAAATTTCGATTTTTGGCACCAAAAAGGATGCATTTTTGCTTATTGCCCATCGGAAATTCAAAAAATTTTCGCCTGCGGCGCAAGAAAAGGAGAAAGGTTTCTTCTATATTCACGATTTAGTTTGCCAAAGCGATATGAGAGTGAGATAATATGTATATGGTAACACTGATATACACTGATATGAATTAAGAAAGATGTCGGTAGATTAAGGGATATTTCAGTGGGTTAAGAGTAACTTGTTGGGATATCTGAAGATTTGGTGGGATATTTGAGATATCCAAGGATTATGACGGATATTGTGGATATCCGGGGTAATCGACTATTTGTATAACTTATAGAGGATTAAGTGGTAAAAATGGATCTCGAGGGATCAAGACGGAACTTTGGGAGAGATGAATATCAAAACGGATATCAAATGCCAAGATTTTTTATCCTCTGATATCTTTTTATCCGCCGATATCCCTCTTAATCCACAAATCCCTTGATATCCCTCCTGATCTCACAAATCCACAATACAGTCTTAATACCTCTCAATCTCTTGATACACACTCAATCCTTCAATATCACCCTTAATTGTTTAAAATTCCATTATCCCTAGTTAAAATCCACTTATATCCCCTTGATTCTTCGATATCAAATACAAATCCATTGATATTACATTTAATCCGAACAAATTCACCAATATCCATTTAATCAATCTTAATCTCATTAAACTATTAGGTCTATTCTGTTTTTCATTGGTTATAGAAAAATTTTTGAAAAATCGAAAAATATCGAGACTTTTTTATCGATATTTTTCGATTTCGATGTTTTTCGATATTTATCGAAAAAATATCGACCGAGAAAATTTTGGTTTTTTCGATATTTTTCGGTATTCGGTATTTTTCGATATTTATCGAAAAAATATCGACCGAGCCCTCCGTCCGGGCTCTACTCTTAATCTATTGTCCAAACCTACATACTTTTTTATTTAAGGACTGTACAAGTGCAGGACAATGTTTGTGTTTTGATGGATGGACAGGGAAAGCATGTGATCTTCGTACACCAACTCGCCGAACAGATAATCATCATTCCCCTTCATTAGAATTTTCTTCTCTTCGTGATATTTCAACTCGTTTTGTTGGTGTTAGTGATGGAAAAGTTATTTTAGAGACAACGACTTTATTAATTATTCTTTTATTTGTTGGATTACTTTTATTATTATTTCTATTATTTCTTTTGCTTTTTTATCGGAGAAGTTCGGCTGATGCATTTCAACATGCAAATATACAATTTAAACAAGCAACAACTACAACTGCGGATGAAGAGGAAAGCAAAAATGAAAATGAGAGAAATAATGCTAGAACTATAAAATTTGGACAAATGCCAAGTTGGAGGGAAGAAAAACGTACAAGAAAAACAAACAAAAGAGTTTATGATGCTCTCCAAAGAATTACTGAGGCGAATGAGGTAAAAGTGGAAAGGGAGTTTTGGAAAATGATTTTAAGAGGGTAAACGGCTTAGGAAATTAAAATTTGTGAAACTCTGAAAAACTTTAATTATTTGTTGGGAATCTACAGGCTATAAATCCCATAACCATACTTATAGTTGAAAAAAGGTTAATAAAAGACTTGTAAAAGATACAAGTAAGACAATTTGCCCAGTAAAGGCTATCTAAACAATACAAAAATTCACTCCAAATTTATTACGAACAATACATATTTACACAAGAAAATAGGGACAATAAGAATCACACAAGAAAACAGGGAGAAATTACATATAGATATACAATTATGAAGGGAGAAATGTTTTTCCTATTATCATCACACTTTGGCTTCATCATCTTCCATCTACCGCTTACATGTTGTACTCGATTGGAAGGTTCTTGCGGCGCACCATACCGTCACCCTGGAACCACTCGCGGCGGAATTGCTTGGCTGCTCCTTCCGGGGTGTTGGTCCATTCGACGGTGACACGGTCGTTGTTGGTCGCTTCCGCAGCCGGATCGAAGGCGTCGCAAGAGATGGCGATGTTGATGGCCTCCTTCGGGTCGAGCACACCGTTGGGCGGGTCCATGTTCAGACGGCGAGGGTTGGTCGTCTTGAAGGCGAAGCCGATACGATGCCCACCAGAGTTGATGATCTGTAATAGTGAAAAGGAAAATATTTATTAGTGGTTAGATTAACAAAAAAGCTGGAAACTTCACCTTCATGTAGTAGGTGTGCTTGTCGTCAAACGGCGCGTTGAAGATGACCTTCACAGCAGGAAGCGTTGTGATGTCGCCGGGTGGAACAGAAGCCATTGTTGAGAACGGTTTGTTGTCGTTGTTTGTGTAGTTGAACAGAAAGCAAGTTGGGGAACTGGCGTACAACAAGGGTTTTTATAGTTCCTCTCTTAAGGATTCTATTCTCGATCATAAAGGTATAAAAGAACCAATATAACGCCAGTCGGTATCAACCAGTTCACTTCAACTTCAATTCCAGCTACAACATCAAACCGTTCTCTACAATGGCATCTGTTCCACCTGGCGACATCACGACTCTTCCTGCCGTGAAGGTCATCTTCAACGCGCCGTTCGATGACAAGCACACCTACTACATGAAGGTGAAGTTTCCAGCTTTTTTGTTAATCTAACCACTAATAAATATTTTCCTTTTCACTTCTACAGATCATCAACTCTGGTGGGCATCGTATCGGCTTCGCCTTCAAGACGACCAACCCTCGCCGTCTGAACATGGACCCGCCCAACGGTGTGCTCGACCCGAAGGAGGCCATCAACATCGCCATCTCTTGTGACGCCTTCGATCCGGCTGCGGAAGCGACCAACAACGACCGTGTCACCGTCGAATGGACCAACACCCCGGAAGGAGCAGCCAAGCAATTCCGCCGCGAGTGGTTCCAGGGTGACGGTATGGTGCGCCGCAAGAACCTTCCAATCGAGTACAACATGTAAGCGGTAGATGGAAGATGAGACGCCAAAATGCGATAATAATAGGAAAAACATTTCTCCCTCATAATTGTATATCTATCATGTAATTTCCCCATATTTTCTTGTGTGATTCTAATTGTCCCTATTTTCCTGTGTGATGTTTTGTAAATATTGTTTGTGTGTAAATAAATGAAAATTGTTGGAGTGATTGTTTTGATTCTTTAGGGAACTTTTAAAAGGTTTATTTGTACCCTTTTGGTATTTTGAGTCCTTGAAATTAAGTCCAAACCACTATCCATGATTTTTCCAACACTGCAAAACTAACAGAAATATGTATAGATAGTTATTAGGGCTCGTATTTATATTGAAATAAAATCGGAAACTATGGCCTTATTTACTTTAAAAACTACAAAAATAAGGAAATGTAAATTCAATTCTTTTTTTTCATTAGATGGACTCTTTGTCGTTAAAATCACGAGAATCATCAATAGCCCTAAATAATGTATTAATAAATCCACAACAACAAATAAGTCCACAACAGCAACAAACCTGTTTAAATATAGCCTCAAACATTTCTGAAAAATATCAACAATCAAATTGTTCTCCCCCTCAAAGTCTTCAACATTCACCAACTATACAAACATTAAATTATCAGCAAAATAATAATAATTCAGGCATTTTTTTTTCAAAAAGAGGGGGAAGTAATTCTCTAGAAATGGCAGAAACATCTTTACCTTTATCAGAAGGAGGAGATGTAGAGGAAGAAGCAATGCCTTTTAACTCCCCTTTTGGCCCTCGCCTTGCCAATATTAGTTTATTGATGCGAAAACTTGAAGGGACAACGGGTAATCAGTTAAATTTATATATTAAATACACTTGTCACATCCCTACACTTATCACAGATAATGAAAGGGGAATTTTAGCTACGGGAATTGGGGAACTAAATCTTTAAAAAATATTTTGGTAAAAAACTTAAAAAAAAGAAATTTCAGAAGAGGAAAGATCAACGCCACCCCTACTTGCTAATTGGTCAGTTCCACCTCCAGCTTCAGCAGATTCTGGAAATCCTGGAAGTAATTTAGAACTAAGGGAATCTCCTTCACTTTTCTCTGATCCTTATAGGCTAGATCTGCCTGGATAGTTTGTTTGTTCTGTCTAGCCATGTTTTTAAAAGATTTAATACTCGAAATTTTTTGATTGATTCTCACACATTCCTGAATATTTTTTAATTTATTTTTATTTATTGAAAATTACTTTTTGATGTGCAGTTTCTAAATTTTTTGTTTTTATTATATAAAAAAATAAATTATTTGAAACTTTTTAAGAATAATTAGCCCGTCAAACAATAAATGTCGAATTTTAGAATAGACTACAACCTCCAAAACTATAAATTATGTAGTTTATAAATATTTAAATTTGTATTGTCTCCCTTTAAACAAATCCAGTCATTTGTTTAAAAAGAAGGAGACAACAATATAAATTTAAATATAAACTACATAATTTATAGTTTTGGAGGTTGTAGCCAAAATTCGACAGGACTGGGATATAATTTGAATAAAAGTCCCTTCTCTCCCTCCTTAGACATTTTTAATTTTATTGTCAATATTTATGTAACGTGTAACAGATTCCACATGTCAACTTCTTAGACGAGAAACCCTTTATAAAAATAGCTAATAAAGCGAATTAAATATTCATTTTTAAAACTTTTTATATAAATTTAATTATTGTATGAGAAACAAAGGTCCCCACTCTCCCCTAACTTCCTAGCCTAGTTTGTTTAAATCAAATTTTGTTAAAAGAATCTGTCAGTCGGTTGTTTTGGGTAATTCTTCAAAAGAATTTTAAGGAAAAAATTATATTTATAGAAAAATGTGGAATTTTTATATTTTTGTCTTCTTTTTATTTTTTGTTGGGTTTGTAGAAAGTGTAAAGGAAAATGAAGAAGATAATCAAAATATACCTCTAATTCCTTCACAATCTGAAGGAGAAATAGTAGAATTGGAAGGAAATATGTAAATTACCTAAATAAATTGTCTAAATTAATTTAAATTTTTAGTTTTGAAAGAAGTAATGAAGAAGAAAATGAGGAGGGTAAAGAAGAAAATATAAAAGAGAAAATTATAAGAGAATATCCGGGAATCGAAGGATTTTTGGAAGACCCCAAAAAATTAAAAATTTTAATTAAAAAGAACGGAGAAACGCAGAATAAAATTCCAGAAATTAAAAATCCTTTTGCAAGCATTAATTTAAAAGCTGTCGGCATGAAACACGCTGTATTAAGTTTTTAAAAATAATTTTAAGACATAATAGAGGGATAATATATAGAAGGTTTTGGATGTCTTCCATTTTTGCCTTCAGCCTTCCACAGAATTCCGATTTTTAATCCTTCTGAGTTTTAAAATGATGTAGTGCCCAATCCGGGTATATTAGGAAGGAAAGGAAAATATTTTGGAGAAATTTTATGTTTTTTTAGAAGTTTACTGCTAATTTAAATGATTATTGTGAAGAGATGTATAAATCGACAAATAAAAAAGATATTAAAAATTCAAATGAAATAGAAACAGAAAAGTTTGAAAAGAAAAAATCTAAAAAAATTGAAAAAGAAGCTAGAGAATTTTTAAAAAATTTAAAAGATAAATGGATAAAAGAAAGTAAGAAAAATTTTAAATTAAAAAATAAAAAGAAAGTAATTACTACTAAATTTGGAAAAAATTTAAAAATAAATAAAAAATTAAATTTAAAACAATTAACAAGAAATGTGAGTAAGGGGATAGAAAATATTATGAGAAAATTTTCAAAAAGAAGTAAAACAACTGAATATAAATTATTAAAAAATGAAATCTAAATTATTTTGTTTTTATAAAAATTGGATTTCATTTACACAACACCCCTTAAGCAGAAAATTAAGGTTAAAAGGAAAAGGGCACCTTGTAACTGAGTGAGGATATTCTTCCTAAAAGTAAATGTTGGAGTGTTGTGAAAGTGAAATCTGACTTAAAAACTGAGACTAATCTTTACTCAAAAACGAAGTCAAATTTTTTGTTTTTTACCTCACTTTTACTTTCTACCTCACCAAAACCAAAAACAAAAATTCAAAAAAAGTTTAAAGTCAAGACTCAAGACAGTCTTTGCAGAAAATATTCTGCACCTTTATTTTTAAAAAAATCAAGAAGACTAAATTTTTATTTCAAATTATCTATATATAATAGTAAAAAGGCAGTCAGCTAAAAAAAAGTCCTTTTGAAGTTTGAGAGGTTGTAGAGGGGTGGGGTTTTTTGCTATAGATGGGAAATTTAATGTAGTTTTCAGGAAAACCTCCAAAAGTTGGGGGAAAGGGGCGAGTTTTTTAGATATTTCGAAAAAACATGAAATTGCGAAATTTTGATGGGAAATTTGAATGTGAAGACGAAATCGGGCAATGTTGAGTCAGTTACAAGGTATCATCTAGAGCATATTTCGAATATGATAGAAAAAGAGTTGAAGTCGTTCTGACAACTTGAAGGGTAGATGTGCTGTTTACAAGCTTTTATGTCAAAGTGGTAACTTTGGATTTAAGGTGTTTAGAGGAATGGGAGCAAAAAGTGGTTGGGAGAAAAGTTGTAGAGCGTTGTGGGTTTCATAAGAAAAAAGTTGGTTTCAGGTTGATTGGACTAACAGAAAAAAAGATATGGAGTAAAAAGTGCATTTTTGAGAAAAATGTATAAAGTTGACCTTAACCATATTTTATTTTGAAGATAGCTAAAAAGTGTTGCAGTATGGAAAATAGAGAATTAAATTCTGCATCGAATAAGGTTTGTTTTATGCTTTTTCGACTTTTTTTGAAAAAGTTATGATTTTTTAAAAAAATTAAAATTTTGGGGAAAACTTTTTAATTTTGACGATCTAGACCGTCCGATCTGTTAAGTTAAGCAACGGTGAGGCGTTTTTTGTAACTTTTGAAGTAGTTATTGGAAAAATATGATTGAGGTGTCATTCGACGTGTAAAAATCAAGCGAATTTTTTGAAAATTTTTTGAAGGGGTCACTTGAGTCTGAGGGTGGAATATTTGAGTCTGAAGGCTAAAATCAGTGGAAATGAATTTAAAAAATTCTAAAAATTAATAAGAATATTAAAAAATAAATTTTTAGTAAAAAAGACACTTGAGTCTCACTTATAACTCTCAGTCTGATACTGAAAGATTTTGTAAATATATAAATGTTAACAAATGAGCTATTATTCTAATTTCCGAATTTTAAATCCGAAAATAGCGTGGCCCTCTTTATGGTTTTCAATTTTTAGAAGCCATTCGACTCGGCCTGATCAAGTCTGATTTCGGTGTTGTTGGTGTCAGTCGACGCATCTCGGCTATTCTTTCGAATGCTCTATTAACCTCATTTTTGAATTTTTAATTCAAAAACAGCTTGGTCCCCCTATGGTTTTCAATATTCGAAAGCCTGTAACTCGGCTCGATCATGTCAGATTTCGGTAATTTTGGTGTCATTCGACGGAGCTTGAAGAGTTCTGTCGAATGATATAATCGCCTCATTTTTGAATTTTTAATTCAAAAACAGCTTGGTCCCCCCTATGGTTTTCAATATTCGAAAGCCTGTAACTCGGCTCGATCATGTCAGATTTCGGTAATTTTGGTGTCATTCGACGCAGCTCGGCGAGTTCTGTCGAATGAGCTATTAATCTCATTTTTGAATTTTTATTACAAAAATAGCTTGGTCCCCCCTATGGTTTTCAATGTTTGGGAGCCTGTAACTCGGCTCGATCAAGTCAGATTTTGTTGATTTTGGTGTCATTCGACGCAGCTCGACGAGATCTGTCGAATGATCTATAAAACTCATTTTCGAATTTTCAAACTAAAAATCAGCTTGGTCCCCCCTATGGTTTTTAAATTTCTTGGGCATGTAACTCTGCTCGATCAAGTCAGATTTCGGTGATTTTGGTGTCATTCGACGCAGCTCGACGAGATCTATTAAATTAGATATTAATCTCATTTTCGAATTTTTCGACCATGAGCTCTTTGCACGCAGCTAGAATTCGCTACGTTAGCAGCGTTGGTATTACCGCGGCTGTTTCTTTTCAGTTTCAAAAATTCGAAAATGAGATTAATATCTCATTAAACAGATCTCGTTGAGCTGAGTCGAATGACACCAAAATCAACACGAGCTGACTTAATTGAGTCGAGTTACAAGCTCTCAAAGACCAAAATACCATAGGGGGGACCAAGCTGATTTTTGGGGTAAAAATTCGAAAACGAGATTAATAGCTCGTTTGATAGGTCTCATTAAGCTACGTCGAATGACACCAAAATCACTAAAATCTGTTTTGATTGAGTCGAGTTACAGGCTCCTGAAAATTATAAACAATAGGGGGGACCAAGCTGTTTTTGGAATAAAAATTCGAAATTGGGATTAATAGCTTATTCGAAAGTACTCGTCGAGCTGCGTCGAATGACACCAAAATCAACGAAATCTGACTAGATTGGGCTGAGTTATAGGTTCCCGAAAATTCGAAAACTAATATATTTTGCCATATAACTTTCTAAGAATCAATTGGCCTCCTAAAAAAGTATATATTTTTCTGGGTTTCATGTGACGCTCTACAACATAGGCCATCGAAATCGCATTTTAATTCAAGATCTCAAAAGTTGACTTTTTAAGTCCGCATTTTATACTTATATCTTCTTAAAAAGTGTTCCCATAACCACATGTTCAACTGCTTTTTTGTGTGGAACATTCCTCCCTATAAATTCATCACTAAAGCAGATTGATTCTCTCCTAAAAATTTTAAACTACATCAATTTTAAATCTTCATCCGATTATTTCAACGCTAATTTCAATCATAACTTTAAAAAGACTAGCTATTTTGAAAGAGCATTTTGAGCTGAGTCGAACGACACCAAAATTGTCCGTTTTGGTAAAACTTGAACCGAATTATTGACGTTGCAAGATTTAAAGATATCATAAATCCTGCGGATTATCACGGTACGATCGTTCCGGAAAGATCAAACTTAGGTCAAATTTAGTTTACATGAAGAGGAATTAGAATTCTTGATCTGAAAAAATTTTTTAATAAATCCCTTTGGGAATACGTGTAATTATAAATATGGCAAAAGCTAAAATTTGTGAAATGAAAAATAAAAAAAGTAAAATAAAAAGTCTTCCAAAAGGAAGTCGATTTTATATTTTATAATGCTATGCATTATTAATAAAAGCCATGCTTTATAAAAATGCCGCGAACGTTAAATTGATCTTTTGATCTTGAAAATCCTATTTGGATAATTAATGCTAGAGCTAATACAGTCCCTAAAGCTGAAACTTAAAGAAATTGACGGAAGGGCACCACTAGGAGTGGAGCTTGAGGCTTTATTTGACTCAACACGGGGAAACTCACCCGGACCGGACACTGTGAGGATTGACAGATTGATAGCTTTTTCATGATTCAGCGAATCGTGGTGCTTTAAAGAGCAATAAAAATAAAGAACATAACAGGTCTGTGATACCCTTAGAGGTCCGGTGCAATATCAACACGGGGAAACTCACCCGGACCGGACACTGTGAGGATTGACAGATTGATAGCTTTTTCATGATTCAGCGAATCGTGGTGCTTTAAAGAGCAATAAAAATAAAGAGCATAACAGGTCTGTGATACCCTTAGAGGTCCGGTGCAATATTCTGCCCCTAAAGGGCGTGTGAGCAATTGCTAATTTACCGTGATTGGGATTATAAATTGCAATTATTTTCCGTGAACGAGGAATTCCAAGTAAATGCGAGTCATCATCTCGCGTTGAATACGTCCCTGCCCTTTGTACACACCGCCCGTCGCTGCCCGGGACTGAGCCATTTCGAGAAAATTGGTGACTGTTGATTTAATTTCTTTAAATTACTTTGATGGAAACCAATATAATCGCAGTGGCTTGAACCGGACAAAAGTCGTAACAATGTAGCTGTAGGTGAACCTGCTGCTGGATCATTACTTTATGTAATGATCAAACTTGAATCGCAACTTTTGTTGTGTAACGGCTGTCACTGGTGTCTATGTGTTGCTGATTCAGTTGTATTCGTCCGTGACTGAAAATGAGGTGACACGTTAGGACTCTATTCGTAGAGTTTAAGACTTAATGAGCCACTCTGGACGCCAGCCCATTTTTAATATTTTTTGACTGAACACGAGAATCAAAGCGCACTGCAGAAGCCTTGAAATCAATTCTAATTGTAAAGTCGGTTAATCCTATTTCGAACAAGATTCAAATATAGTTAAAAACACTCATGATTATTGACAATTGACCGAGAGAGTTAAAGCAAAATATCAGAACAGGCTGATTGTACGTATTGGGTATAATCAGTTGTGAATAGTTGTTAGTTGCCGCTACAATTATTCATGGTTCTGTTTAAAAATATGTGAGCCTGTTTGTCAATAGAGTGATACTTGAATCAAATGGTGAATGGTAGTGCATGAAAATTTAATTATTGGGAGAGCGATGGTTTTGAACTATTATAACATTGAACAGCCTGAAACTTTGTTCTGGAAACATTCAGGTGTGGGTAAAAGTAGTGGCACCTACCTTCATCTACCGTTCATTGTTATTAATTGAATGCATGAAAAAACAATCAGAGCCTCTCAATAATATACGATTAGAATTGAAATGATATTAATAAAGAAAACGGCTTGTAAAACCGTAAAAAGTGCTTTAAAAAGATTGCTCATGTTCATAACAGATCTGATATCAAAATTAACACAATCAAAGCAATGCGTTGGAGCTCTGATACCGTAATGGATTGTCGGCACTGGCGTTCTCATTGCGCGAACCTCCTCCCGAAATGCCTGCGGCTATCAATTGCTTCTGGGTGTGTTTAACTTTGTTATCAGTCTTAGTGCATAGAATAACTAAAATTTTAAAGAATTGGCTCTGGAAACAGCTTTAGGTGAACCTACTGCTGGATCATTACTATATGTGATGTAACAATGTAGCTGTAGGATCATTGCTCTGTGTATGATCCTACTGCTGGATCATTGCTCTGTGTATGATCAAACTTGAATCGCAACTTTTGTTGTGTAACGGCTGTCACTGGTGTCTATGTGTTGCTGATTCAGTTGTATTCGTCCGTGACTGAACGTGAGGTGACATGTTAGGACTCTTTTTGTAGAGTTTAAGACTTAATGAGCCTCTCAGGACGCCAGCCCATTTTTAATATTTATTTGTCCCGAAAGATGGTGAACCCGAAAGATGTGAATTGTAATGCAAGTAAACCATTGCATTAGAACGAGGAATTCCAAAAAATTAAAGGATGGCAGCAGTGCTGAATTGAAAAAAATTTTAAGTGGATAGTGGTGCATGGTGCAACTGAACCCTGAGTTGGTTCCAAAGTAATATGACAAAAGGCAGATAGTTAAGTTCGGCAAAAACTAATCTATCTGAGGGCAGCCGATACCTGCTTCCTTGCGTCATATTACTGAATATAATTTGAACTCTAATTTTCAATGCATAGTGTGTTGCAAGGGTTGAAAAATATAATTCATCATGCAACGAAAGGCAAATAATCTACTCGTGCCAGAGGATTTTGTTTGAGAGCAGCCAGATCCTGCTTCCTTTCGTTTGTATGCATGAGTTTTGCCGGTGAAGCCCTAATGGGTGGAGGTTGCCCCCACGAAGGAAGCCTTCGCGCGGCGGTGGGTGTTAGTAGGTTACACAGAGGGATGACACAAGGAAACTCGGCGTAACTGAAGCTAATTCCTTTAGAAAAGGGATGTTTTAATTATCGACTAAATGATGAAAAAAAAGTATGAAGATAATGATTCTTGCGTTGAATCTGATAGTTGATATTCTGCTTATTAATACCATTAAGGTGTTAAAGCCCCAGCATATGGCATTTTCCTTCTACTATTATTGGTAGTTGGTTGCTAAGGCCTAGCACGCAAGTGCGGGTGTCTGTCGGGGCGCAAAAAACGTTTATACGACTTGAATACCTGTCAAGGTGAGTTTCCGGATGCGGTGCATCAGTTGAAACGTAGCCTTGATAGGATGATTTGTCTTTTTTATGTCCTATAGACTTGTTTATTTTCAAAAAGAGATTGAATAATTCTGAGACCTTTGTTGTAAATTTAAAAATAACGGCTTAACAAAATGGAAATATAAAAATGGAAATATAAAATTTATATTTTTTGAAAGACAAATTTAAAAATGGTAAAAAATATTTTCAGTCCTGGACTGAAACTGAGACTCTTCAAGATAATTCAGTCCTGGACTGTAACTTGATACTCTAATGAACAGGTGCCTGCGACTGTCCGAAACCGATACGACTTGGATGATGCGGGTACGATAAATGATATATGATTTTTAGTGCATATTTATATACCATGAGGGAGGAAAATGCAGCCTCGGTAATTCCAGCTTTTTGATACATGCTTGCTCAAAAAGCTTTAGAAAAGCTCGGTTTATAATAAATTTGAATTATAAAACTGACATGTTGGTTCTGGGTTAGTAGCCTTAGGCTTTAGCCAGTGAGGGTGATCCACTAAAACCCTGCAAATGAGAAATACTTGATATATTTTAAATATTACAGCCTTATATATATTAAGCATCCCAGGCTTTAAATGGGTAGCTGTTATATTTCTACATATTAATATAAACTTAATTTTTATTTAGATTAAAATTTATTAAAATGGTTAGTAGTGCGTATAAACGACGAGAGAAAATAAGAGATTGTAATAGAAGGAGACGATCTTTAGATAATGCTTCTTTGAGTATTCGTAATGATGGCCAACCTTTACAAAAACGGTTTATGCAAGAAATTTATCGTAAATTTATTTATATTATTTAAACAAGATTTATTAAAGATGAGATGTCTATTAATTTGACAAACAGTGAGCCTATTAATAAAGGCGGGAGGCCAAGAAAAGTAATTAGATCTGGCCGTCCACGAAAGAATTTAAATCCTGTTCCACAGGCAGCTTTTGATTATGAAGTGAATGCGCAACAAGAATTCAATCGTGAAATTAATGTTGAAGATTTTTCTGAATCAGTTGTTTCACATGCTTCAACAACAACTTTAAGAAGATCTTCCCGTATTTCACAATGTAGTTCACGTCTAAATGAAGTATTGGATTCGTGGCCAGTTTTTAGCCCAATTACTCAACGTTGTGACCGTACTCATTTTGGATTAGGATGTGGTGCCAAAGGTGCAAACCATATGCCTATTTATTATGACTCTTTGTCAAAGGTGAAATTATATTAAATTATTTATTTAAAGGTAATTACATTTATATAGGATGATGTTCGGTGCAAATATTGCAAGGCTAATTTATTACCATCCGAAGCCGTTGGGAACACTGCTTATTCTAAATGTTGTGCAAAAGGCCGTGTCAGTATGTCTGAAAAGTACACTTTTTTGCAAGACATACCTATCGAATTGTTTGTTGTTTTTACCGATCCAACAAAAATTACACAACGTGATAATATTTTAAAACATTCAATGCTCTATAATGATCAATTGGCATTTGGCCATATACAAATTCAACGACAACGAGATTTTACTGAGTCACATAAGATCGTAAAATGTAATAATATGATCAACTATTTGTTATGGGATTTTAACCCACCTGGAGGTGGCGAGCAGCCTTTGTTGCGTGGTCAACTATTTACTATTCCTGCTAATGAAGCAGCAAATAGATTGACTGAAATAGCAGCCGATGTCGAATTAGATGTTAGCTTTTTATATTTTTTAAACTTATTAAATATTTTTAGCAACAATTGTTGATCTTTTTACATAACATTTTACGTGACTATCATCCATTTTCTGCATTATATCGGATTGCATCAGAGGCTTATAGCAATTTGACTGAAGAAGAGCAAATAAATTTTCGAATGCTAGTGATTGATACAAATAAGATTGGTGTTGAACGTGTTAGACAAGACGATGAAATTCAGCCTATTGATATTAATCCTCAAGATGCTGAAGCGATAAGGCGAATTCATCCTGGTAGACTTGAAGCGCAAACAGCTGCTGGAAGTCGCCTGGTAGCACAGGTTTTATATTAAACTAATGACATTTCTAAAATAATTTATGCAGATTTATTTGGATACTGGGGCAAATGTACCAGACTCGTTACACTATGATGTTATTCTGAAAGGTCGTCAAGGAACCGGACAAGTTAAAATGTCTTGGTGGGACAGGAATATAGATCCAACTCTTTTTCCTTTATTATTTTCAAGAGGACAATGTGGTTTCGGTATGAAATTTATTTGGCGATTCTATTTTATTTCTTAGAGAATGGAATAAATTTAACCCTTCGACCAGGAGAAGAGTTGAATCGTGCCAATCAACTTGTGGATAATGAAGGTGAAGAAGTAGAAGCATTTGAAGAGCTTGGAGAAGGTGAAGAGTTTTTGGATCCTGTTTTTGAGGCACGCCAACACAGTCGTGATATGGTGTCAAGATCCCAGTATATTAGATATATGTTCCATCAGAGAGGATCATGGCGAGATTCACATTGGTTATGGAACTGGGGACAATTAGCTCAGTTATATGTTATTGCCTATAACAATCGGGTGGAAGCCCAGAAAGTGCAATATATTAAAACACTGCAAGGGAGAACAAGATTTGTTCGTCCTGGAGCTTTGCTTAACTGGCTTGAAAAATTGCGTGATCAGCAAGGTTTTTCTATAACTCATTTTATTTAAACGATTGTCTAGGGTTAAAAGGACCGATTGGACAAATCTATATGACGAATGAGCATTTTCGTGGCTCTATTCAATTTTATCAAAAACAATACGGAAATTGTATGACAATATGCAGAGAAATTGGTTCTGTTGACCTGCTTATTACATTTACAATGAATCCTGAAGCGGAAGAACTAAGACGTATGATTCCTGAAGGTTATTCATGGGCAGATCGGCCAATGGAAGTTTGTAGATTATTTATTGATAAATTGCATGAACTTGAATGCGACTTAACACAACGTGAAGTTATGGGCCCTGTAAAGGGTTGGTTTTGGAGCTTGGAACACCAAAAACGGTATAGTATAAATATTGAATGTTAAATATTTTTTAGCGGTTTGCCACATGTGCATTTTGCTGTTATTCTTGATTGGGACCGTATGCGAACTCAAGGATGCATATTTACAAAAGAAGACTATATGGATCAGTATATTTCTGCTGAGATTCCAGATTTACCAAATGAAAATGATCAGTCTCAATCGGCTCAGTTACAGCGAGAACTTTATAGAGTTATTGTTAGCGCAAATATTCATAAATGTGATAAACGCTGTTTAAGAGATGGTCGTTGTAAACAACGCTTTCCTGTTTGTTGTTCTTAATTTTTGAGTAATATTTTATTTTAGAAAAAATATTCAGATGACAATAAATATTCGGATAATGCATATCCTGATTATAGACGAAGGGCTCCAGCCCCAAATGAAGAAGAACGGAAAAAAGATCCTCTGATCTATGGAAACGCACATTCATATACAGATAGATATGGGCAGCAACATTTTATTACGAATACAAATGTAGTGCCTTATAGCCCATTTCTTTCTTCTAAATACAAGGCGCAGTAAGTTTTTTCTGTTAATGTTAAATAATTTCTTTAGTATTAACGTTGAACTTGTGGCAGGCGATGGAAGTGTAAAATATATTTGTAAATATACGATGAAAGGAGCCGATATGGCTTTTATAAAAATTCAAGCAGAAGGATTTGAAGGAAATGCTTTGAGATTTGACCAGTTCCATCAAATTCGTTTGGCTCGATATATAACACCAATGGAAGCATTTTTATCGATCTGGGGTGTGCCTTTAGTGAAAAAATCACATCAGGTTTATAAAATATTATTTTAAATATAATAAATAAAGGTTGATGAATTGGATCTTCATGGTCCAGAAGGACATAAAGTTGCCTTTCAAGAAGGCGAGGAGGAAATAATTGGTGAAAGATTATTAGCACAAAGAGAAGCTGGAGAAGAGCGACTAACCCAATTGACTTCTTATTTTGCGTTTAATAGAGAACTTAAAGAAAAAGGAAAACCCAGACTTTGCTTGACATATGCTAAAGCATATCGACGTTTGAGATATGATAAAATTAAGAAATCGTGGAATTTTTACGTAGACCAAAGTGTTGTTAGAAGAAAACTTTGCAGAATGCGGACTGTTTCGCCAACAAATAAAGATCTTTTGGTTTGTTTTTTTGGCAGATTTTAAATAATTTAATTCAGGCTATTCGTATTCTGTTGACAACCGTTGAAGACCCAACATGTTGGGATGACTTACGAACATTTAATGGGCAAATATATTTTAACTTTATTGAAGCGGCAAAAGCAAGAGGCTTATTAGATGATGATAATATCTGGAAAGATACAATTACTGAAGCCTTTGGTTCTCAAAAAAGAGTACGACAGAGAATTCGTTGGCTCGCCTTATTTTTTGGATCTGCCAATTTGTCAAATCCCACATCGTTACTTGATTATGTGTTAGGACTTAAAGAAGACTGGCTTGTCGGCACTAGAGTTGCTGGAAAAAGTTTTGAAGCAAGAAAAGAATATGTTCTCAACGCTCTTGAGTGGTTTTTAAGGGTTAATGGTGTCCGGCCAGATGAACTAGAACGTGATGATGATACATATCAATCAGCCTGTGAAAAAATCGGCTTACCTCGACCAACATGTAGAAATATACAACCAGAACTTTTAATTCAGGTTGTAAATTAATATGTAAATTTATTAAGAAAATATAGGCTGAAATTGATGCTGATACAATGCTAAACAACAACGTTGATCCTATTTTATTGGAAAAAAATCAACGAAAAAATAAACAGAGATACTATCTTGATCTTTATTTGTCCAATCCTCAGCCGAATGACGAACAAAAAGCAATTATTGAGGAAATAAAAGCTGGAATGCAGAGTGCACGTTATGTGATAGATGGGGAATCGCGTGAATTTGCACCAAATATTCCGAGATTCTTTTTCATTACTGGTGAAGGTGGATCTGGAAAGACATTTACTTACAATGTTAGTTGATAATAATGAATATATCATTTATTAAGTTTAGAAACTCATCGAATTATTGTTTGCAAGTGGCTTCCGTGTGTTACCAATGGCAAGCACCGGAATTGCGGCAGAGTTGTTGCATACTGGTGCGACAGTGCATAAACGATTGTGTCGGCAGCGGAATGTGGATGCTTCAACGTATCCTAATGTTGAGTATCAAAGCATGTATGCTGAGGTTTTGCGAAATATTCACGGATTCATTATTGACGAAGTGAGTATGCAACATCGCGATGTCTTGGATTTTGTTGATCGATTGTTGCGTTCTATTGCTCCTCCAAATTTACAATCAACACCGTTTGGTGGCAAGGTTATATTTTTAAATAAGTATATCATTTGTCGGTTTTTGGTTTTATTTTTCAATTTAAGTTAGGTAAGCGCCCGATGATGCTGATATTTTAGAAATATCAGTCGGAGGGTTGCCCCCAAAGAGGAAGCCTTCGCGCGGCGGTGGGTGTCAGTAGGTTACACAGAGGGATAATACAAGGAAACTCAGCTGTAACTGAAGCGAATTCCTCGGAATACGAAAGATGGTGAAATTGCTGCCTAGAATAAAGGCACGGCATATTACTATATTTATTCTATAATTGGAGATTTACGTCATGTTGATAAATGTTTAAACAAACGCTTAAATATTTAAATGCACGTTGGATTGTAAAACTGATATAAGGTTCTGGGTTAGTAGCCTTAGGCTTTTGCCAGTGAGGGTGATCCATTAAAACCCTGCGAATGAGGAATTATTGACCTTTGTCAGTATTGTTAGAAAGTTTTATAAGATAATAAGTATAGATTGAGATAAAACCCATACACCAAGATATTTTGTGTCATTAATTATTCATATCTTTTAGTGCGTCGTGCTTGGTGGTGACTGGAAACAATTAATGCCAGTTGTTGTTGGAGGAAATAGTTTACAGCAATTTGACGCATCGGTTAAAAATATGGACTTATTCGAGAAAAATTTTGTAACTCGTAAATTACACAAAAATCAACGCCTTGAAAAAGGACAAGAGCAATATCGACAATTCCTTAAGTGTGTAGGAACAGGAGTTCTCAATGACGAAGAAGATCGTGTGAGAATACCGGCTAAGATGCACACAAACTCTAAAGAGGAGCTTATTAACTTTGTTTTTCCACATGAGTTATTAGATAATTCTGTATCACAATGGAAAGAAATAAGTGGACGAGCAATTCTTTGCCCTCTTAACAATGAGACATTTGAAATTAATAATATTATTATGGTAAGAATATATGAATAATGTTGTGACTAAAATTTAGGATCGAATCTCCGGACAAGAACAGACTTATTATGGTATAACAACGCCTATTATGAGCGAATCTGCAGAAGATGAATTAGTTAATAATATATCTGATGTGGATTATGAAAACTTAATACCCTTAAAACCCCGCGCTTCGCGCGGGGTTTTGCGGCACGCGCCTCGCGGGGAGTCTACGGGCGCTGGGTCTGGGCTCGTAACATAAACCTATTCCTATCTCCCGTGTTCTGGACGTATTGGGGCCTCCGTAGCTGCAGAAACCTCCACATAAACCATAGGTAAGGAGCTAAAACAAACTATCATAACTTTGTCCAATCAAGTCGGATTTCAGTGATTCTGGTGTCATTCGACTCAGCTCGACGAGCTGAGTCGAATGAGCTATTATTTGCATTTTTGAATTTTTCACCCCAAAATGAGCTTACTCCCCCCTTCTCTTTTTCAAACTTCAGGGGTCTGTAACTCGGCCCCTGATTGTCGGACCGACTTCCCCCATATCTAGTTCAACTCAGTTTTCGAAGCTCTTTCGAATGACACCTCATTTGTCGAAATCGGTTCAGAAACAAAAAACCCGCTATAAGTCACAATACCCAAAAGGCTGATGGGAGTCTTATTTTTCTCTTTGGGAGGAGAAAAATTGCTCTTTAGAGGAGATGAGGTAGACACGACCGCTCCAAAAGTCTGAAACTTTGAATCTCTATAACATTTCGAAATAGGGATCTGAGCCAAAAGGAAATAAAAGGAAAAAAACCACATATGGGAATAGGCTATGGACCATGCTCTACACATTGGCATAATTTTTATTTAAAAATTTGTTATAATTTCGGAATACCGAACAGAAAGCTAATGGGAAATTATATGTCATTCGAAAGAGCTCGTGAGTTGAGTCGAATGATGAAAAAATTTTCGCGCGGAGGTGGGGGCTGAGATTCAGATACAGGGGTGAGATACAAGTCCCCGAAAATCGAAAAACAATAGGGGGGATAAGCTGTTTTTTGGGAGTGAAAAATTCACACGTTCGACTCAATCGACGAGCTCTTTCAAATGACATGTTTTGACCCATTTGCTTTCTGTTCAGTATTCCGAAATTTTTCCAAAGATTTTTGGTCAGTCGAAATGTTCCCTTGTCAGGTGTGAAACCCTTATTATAATTGAAAATGATACATTTTTAGAGGCCACTAAAAACAATGATTACCGGAATCACTTTTATTTCAAGTGCCAATTCGATATTTATTTTGGTACCATTCGATAAAGGACTATTGACTTCCTATTACAAAATGATATCTGCTTTCTTGCAAAATGACTGAGCCGAGTTATGGCCGATCATGCTTTGAGTCTAAGTTAAGGGGATTTTTTCATTTACGATTTTTCCTGCTCAAAAAACCCACCAGATAGCTTTTATTAGGGTAGGAGTGGATTGAGTCACGACGGTTGAGTATCGGAGCCATATTTTGGGCAAATCGGTCAAGCCAAATTACCTCTATAAGTTACAATACCCCGAATTATATATTTGAAACGATCGGAGTCTATTACTTCGAATGGACTTCGAGACTAATTTTATCGTCAAACGTCACAGACATAAATTTTGATTGGCCATAATCCAACGCAGCCATTTTGTAATAAAACGGCATATCATTTCACAGTAGGAAGTCGGGTCCTCTATCGAATGGTACCCAAAATTAATCAAATTCGCCCTCACAGTAAACAATGTTACTTTGTCAGCTTAGCCATAATAACCCAAAAATTTAAAATTAAACTTGCAAAAAACCATCAACAGCAGCACATACAGCAATTGAAGTAGCGCAATTACAGTAAGGAGCAATTAAAGTTTTCTCACAACTCTACCTAGAGTAAAAAATTGAAAAATAATTTTTGAATACAAAACACAAAAATTTAAATGATTCCCCAGAAAATTTTTATCTACGGACCTAGGAGTAAACTTTTAGCATGTTAAACAATACAAGAATCTTAAATAAATCACACAACCATAAGACCATAAATTAAGTGCTGCATTCTAAAAACTATGTATTAGGTAACCTAGAACTCGCAGAAAAGGTAAATGCTTGAGACGAATTTGAAATGAAAAGCAGATAACCTTAACGGATAATGAGGGTTACAAACTTTCTCTAATTCGCAATAATAGAAAATCTATTGGGCATAACATTAGGTAAACTACACGATTTTTAAGAATACAGCTCTAACTACCAGTAAAACCCCGGATTTTGTTCTCATTGACTCAGTCAGCCCAAAAAACTTTCGATTGATTGCCGACACGGAATATTCATGCGCACATTACCAACGCCCAAATCATTACACGCAAAAATGTGGTCGACCATCTTTGCATTACCAGAAATATACAAGGGATGGGTCGGGTTTGAAAAAATTCAGATTTGTACGGTGTTCTCAGAAAGCCAGATTCTTCCTTTTTTTAGTGCCTCGGGGGAAAATTTTAGAAAAACGAAAAAGCCCAATATTTTTGACAGAGAAAACCTCACAATCAGTCATCGAGGTTTTATTATTCTTTTCGAGTTAAAAAATGACCGGGTCTCGGTTAACCCGACCCATCCCCGTTAAACCCCAACAGTATTTAAAAAAAAAATTAGAAAAAAAAACCTTTCAACAACTCAAGCATTCAATAAATAAGATTAAAAAATCAGAATCTGTCAGCATCAAGTGAGAACCATCTCATCCATTTCATCATATCATAGGCACTGTTGTTCATAATCCATCGAACATAATTAAAGAGAAATTAAAGTCGAGATGATAGAAGAATTTAATGTTTAGTATCTGAAAAACAAATTTACTTAAAAAATAAGGCGAAACTTAAAACAACGTAGAAATAATCTTAAACCTCATGAAAGGAAAGGAAGCCATTTTAAATTTGAATATGAATGGTTTTTTCCCTCTTTCTCTAATTCCCTAACTATTTTCCTAAAATTAGGACAAGGACAATTTGTCGCGGGCTATATTTGATCAACCACTTTGTCGCAGTGATTAAAGGAAGTTTTTTGTTTAAAAATCCATCCAAAGAAAAATTATTGGACAAGAGGTTCTACATAATTAGTTAACCGACCTCATAAGTAACGATTTAGTCTTTGGGTTTTTTCTAGGGTAAACAGGAGCGAAAAATTAGTCAGCGACAAAGTGGGATGTACGTGTTTAGATTCAATTAAGAAATTTTACTTGTTCGTTACCCAAAACCAATTTGGCGGATTCATATTTACAAACAGTATAAGTAAAGACTCCACATAACAGGCTAATTTTTATGGGAAAAATTTAAATAGGCAATAGGTTCGAAGAGAGCGGTTGGGCGAAAATGTATATATAAAATTTTCCCTCAAGTCATAAAAGTTTTTATAATCTAAAAATTAATCCTGCCTACGTTTACATGATTGTGTAATAGAGGAAAAAATTGTGCCCTTCTGATCATATTCAGAAAAATTAAATTGAGTACCTAATGAATTTGGCATATTCATGCGCATGTTATCAAGTCTAAAAACCTGGTTTCGGAGTACCCGACCAATCCCTAGCTTTCATATTTTCCCCTTCATCACTTGAAAACGACTCGTCAGGATCAGCTTCCCCTTCCCGACACATCATCAACGATCACTTTTGCTAGATGATGTTCAGTTGAATTAATCGGTGATTCAGTTATACTCTCAGAAAATTCAATAATTAATATAATTCAATAACATTTTTATTTTAATACTATAAAAATTAATTATTTGGCATTAAAAATATTAGAAACAATTAGATAAAAAAATAAAACCCAAAAAAGAATCGAACTTTTTAGAGAAAAAAGCAACGCAAGCACACTAACCACTACACCACAACGCCATCAAAACTAATGCATTATTTAAAGTTTATACATATTTGGAAGGGGAAAAATTATGCCGAATTTTGGGACTTTGGCGGGCCATATCTTGGCCGGATCAAAAAACGGGCAAAAACGGCTCAGAATCCTTACTAGAAAGGGCACATTCTCTATCGAATGGGCCCGGTCTCGACCGTTTTTAGGTCGGACACCTCGCAACCTCTCCTTGTTAGCTTCCTGTTCAATCTATCAGTCATTTAATCAAAACTTTTTATTCAACAAACTTGTCTATTATTAATGTAACTACAAAGTACATGATTAAAAACTTTTTATATAAATATTTAAAAAACAAGACAAAATATAATATATTAAGTAGAAATATTTGTGTAGTTTGAAATGTCAAAGAGAAGAGAGAAGTTAATACTTATTAAAAAATTTTAATAATCTCTAGATTTGTATTGCTATATTCAACATAAAATAAAATCTAAATCTAGAGATATCCCTGATAAAAAATTAATAAAAAATATTTTGATTATGGGCACTTATTTACTGAAGGAGGAGGTGTTTTAAACAAAAAATGGAAGTGATTTTTTTTATTTTTTGGGAGAAATTCAACCTGAAAAAAGAGGAAAAGGCACGGCACTTAATTTTGAGGTGAGAGAATATATAAATACAGAGATTGCTTTGATTGGTAAAAAAAATTTTTTTATAATTAACTAGTATATTTTTTGTAAAACTAAAATTTTTTTTATTTTTTTTCAATCATTTTTAGAGTTTTAAATAGGCGGGCGTCCATTTTGGTAGTGTAATTGTGGCCCAAAACTCCATCGAAAATCAACACCGTCACGGCTATTCATGTAAAGTAAAATGGCAAAAGAAGTGAAAAGGCCAATTAAACACATTAATAAGTAGGAACGCCAAAATGAGGAGGAGGAAATTGTTGGATGTTCTGATTTAGTTAAAAAACTAGATTGAGTTGAAGAATTAATGAGTAATGTTGAGGGAGATTTGTTAGACAGTGAATCTGAATATAATTATTTTAAAATTTTTAAATAAAGGAAAATACTTTCGAAAGATGTGGTGACATTATTTTGTGCAAAATTGACCACAAATGAATTGAAAAAATGATTTCCAAATCTAGAATGAATTTTTTTTTAAAATTAGTACATTAAAATAAGAAATTTAAGATACGTTTTTTAAATTTGTTTTGTAATTGTATAGAGGAGCTGCTTAAGTAATACCACCCCCCATTTAGGATACAAACTAGGGTTGTTGGCGACCGGTTATTAACTGGTACCCCCGGTTTTCGGTTAATCTTAATTTTAAAAACCCGGTTTTCGGTTTTGAGTTTTAGGCAAATACCGGTTTTATTTTGAGGGAATTTTTAATAAAATCACTCATTTTCACAATTTCCGGTTTTAAAAATTTTTTAAAAACGGTTAATTTTTGGCAAAAATTTCAAAAAATTCCGGTTTTAAAACCGGTCGCCAACAACCCTAATACAAACTTATTATGAGTCGGGTTGCCGTTTTCGAACCGGGCCAATCGAGTCTTTTCGGACTAAAAATCGGAGCCCGATTCGATCTTTCAAACCGGGCCGGCAACCATAATTATAAGATATTATTTTATTACCCCCACGAGTACATTTAATGGTGAGCCACAACTGTATTTTACAGCCCCGAGTTAAAAAATTGAAAATTAAGGTATCACGACTTTTGCGCCGAGAACATTTGCGCCGCGACTTATGCGCCGCGACTTTTGCGCCGGGCGACTTTTGCGCCGCGACTCTTGCGCCGCGACTTTTGCGCCGGGCGACTTATGCGCCGCGACATTTGCGCCGCCATTGTTTAAAAAATCCGGATCCGAAAAATGCCGGATATCCGAAATTTTCAGTTCGGATATCGGATCCGGATATCCGAAGATTTCCAAGTATCCGACAACCCTACTAAATTGAGGTCCGGCTGTAGTTATTGATATATTTTTAATGATAGTGGCGGCGCAAAAGTCGCCCGGCGCAAAAGTCGCGGCGCAAAGGTTCCCCGGCGCAAAAGTCACTCGGCGCATAAGTCGCGGCGCAAAAGTCGCGGCGCAAGAGTCGCGGCGCAAATGTTCTCGGCGCAAAAGTCACGGAACCGAAAATTAACCTGTTCTTTAATTTTCTCAACTCTTCTTTAATTTCATTAAATTCTCTTGCAAATTTATTTGTATAATCGTTGTTACTACTTGTTTCCATTAAATATTGTTTTCCTAATAAAATTGAAGATAAATTTTCACAAGTAGTTTCCAAAGAATTTATACGTTGTTGCAAACGTATTAAATTTGAATTAATGCTCTAAAAATTTAAAAAATTTATAAAAAATACAATAAGCATAACGCAATTTGGTCTAGTTTATACGTCCCATAGATTCTCCGGACTTAAAAGTCGAAGTTATATTCCTTAATGGTTTCTGGATTTGGAACCTATGGCCGTTGATTCAGGACTATCCGTTAAATTACTCATAAAAGTTTGGGCAATTTTCTAAAAATTTTTAAAAATCGATTATATAGCCAGCCCAAATTAAACGGGACTCATAAATTGGAAAAGAGCCAGTATTCCTATTAATTAAAATAAAAATGTGTTTACCTTAGAACAGTTAAAGCCATTGCTTTTATTCTCATCAAATCTTTCATCAAATGAATTACAAAGATGTGAAACAGATGTAAATGTAGAGTTAAGTTCTTGAAATAGAACCGAAGTCCCATCAAAAGATTTGTCCACAAAAGTTAACAATTCTCTCAAACGCTCATTTAAATTTTGACTTTCTGATAAAATTTGCCGAAATTTGTCATAAAATGAAGAAAAAGCCTTAAACAAAAATAAAAGTAAAAATAATTATTTATTTGGTCGAATTCCATTTTTAGCTACTTTTTACTTTCTAGGACTGAAAAATTGTCTTATGATGACGGTTAACTTAAATGGGGGTACTCTCACCAGTCCAACCAAATTTATAAAAACCGTTGATTAAACAGAAATAAGGGCGTAGCCAAAGGTCGATTTCAGGGGGGGCAACTGGGGTGTGCGCCAAAAATTTTGGCGTTCCTAACGCAATTTTTTTGAACCATCTTTTAATTATTTTCAGCGCCACAGGCGAAAATTTTTTTAATTCTGTAGCTCAAGAGCCAGATTTCTTCCATTTCCAGCGCCATAGGCAAAAATTTATTGAAATCTGGACTGTCATATGCAAAAAATCTCATTTGCTTAATCCCCTCCTCAAATTTTTCACTTCTCCCCATATCGGGTAAATTTAATAATTAGATTAGACTGTATATTAAAAAAACCTTTTTAGTTTCATTAAATTCCCCATCCAAAAGAATATCCGGCAATTTGTCAAAAGAATTATCAACAGAAATATTTTGATAACCAATAAAAGCATCATCATCCCATTCAAAATCATTGGAAAGAAAGCCATTATAAGCAGATAAATTTCGATAACGAGCATCTGAGGCACATTTTCGACGTCGATTATTTTGTATTTTTTGTTTAACTTCATTTTTGTTTAATAAAATTGGAGGTTTAAATGAACGTTTTCGAGTATTTATTTTACGTCTTTCACGCTCATTTTCTGTAAAAGTACTCAAACTTTCACAATCATCTTCACTAAAAGGACGTCCAGAATTAACGAATATTTTGTCTTTACCAAATAAATCCATTACTTCCTAAAAAATATGTTAACTAAGGAGAGGATAATAATAAAATTTAGGAGTTTTTGTCAAGAAAAAATATGAGGGACTTAAGGAATTTATTCCCAAATAGCTTTAGTGCCAAAGTAAAAATCTAGGGAATTTTATATCTCCCTCCCTAAATTTTTTCCTTCCCACATTTCAGGGGGGACTATCAAAAAGTAATCAAAAGATTAATACCTCAAATTCATTAAGCGGCCGATTTTCAGGCGAATCTACATGCACAATCAAAGAATCAGTTAATTCGAGTTTTCCCTGCCCAATTTTTTCTTCAAAATCTTGCAATATTTTTTGTGTCAAATATTTCCCTCCTTCTTGCCCAAATCCTCCCTCGTCTGTATCTAAATCAGTCATTCCATAATCGTCTAGAGGTACTGTTCGATAAAAACTTTTTTCTAATTCATTGCTTTGTGCAATTTGTTCGGCCCATAGAGGTGGGTCTACATCATTTTCTTTGTATTGTTCACGATAATCCTCTCCTAGCTAAAAATGATAAAGAAATATTTTTGAATAAAGTTTAAGCTAGAGAGTCGGAAGCATGCTAACCTACCGCAAGCTACCTATAACTTCGTTCAGAATTGTCGAATCCGTGACGACTTGGTATGGCTCGATGTGCCTCGACGAGCTGAAACGAACCATAGCAGGTCGTCCCGGATTCAACCATTTTAAACGAAGTTATAGCTCTGCGGTAAGTTGAAGCTCGCGGTAAGTTGTGTACCCTGAAGAGGAAAACTAACTTACAGAGGTATAGATGCGGGTTGCCCAAAGGGAACTGCCCTTGTTTTGCCCAAAAATCAATGGGGGTGAGGTTTCAGGGTCAATATTGCTAACCAAGTTTAAAAACTCACCGATTTTGCATTTGATATTATTTCGTGAACTGAATTGTTTTCCCCACTAGAATAACCAATGTCTGAACCTAACGGCAATGGTTGTTGTCGTTCATGTCTCACACCATCCATTACAAAAGTTGCCCTTGTAGCTAATAAATCATTTGATTGGTACAAATCTGTAGTGATTGGGAGATTCTCAAATATTTTTTCTTCAATTTTTGTTTCAAAAGTTTTTCGTCTCTTCGGATCTGGACCTTCTTCCAACTCTGAAGACAAATCTTCCTTGTCCTCAGTGAAAAGACGTTTCTAAAAAGAGAAAATATAGCAAAATATCCTTAAAAATTAAATTTTAAATGACAAAAAAGAGAATCAATAGCCTCTGTATAATTAACCTATAGCTGTATAATAAAAGTTAATGAGAGAGAGAAATTTGTCTATTTTCAGTCAAAACAAAAAAGCTTTTCCTCAAAATTCTCTCTTTCACCTCCCCATAGCTTATCCAACTAAAAGACAGGTATGCAAACAGCTAAAAAAGAGGAGGGAGACGCGCTTTCTACAAAATACATTCAAAAGCAAAAATTTTAAAAGGGAATATATAATTTCTTTTGATTAAATGTTATTATATGAATAGAAAAGGCTGTAAAATAAAAAGGCTAAAAAACATACAAAATAAGAATGCTTGGCCAGAATCGGGGAGGAAAATTACTATTCGTAAAGAAATAGAATTAAAAAATGAATAGCAAACAGATTCGTCATGGAAACTTAAAGTGAGGGGAAGGAGTGGAAGAAAATCGGTTGAAGGACATATTGGCTTTAGCATGAAAAACATAGAAATCCCCCAAAATTTACAAAACTGCCGACTCATAGGGACATTAAAAACAAGTTTTTTTGGGATTTTTATTTTATGAAAGAAATAAAAAATAAAATAAGTACTCAATATAAATTGTTTCTTAAGCATTTTTAATGATAAGAAAAAAAGTATTAGGACGAGAAAATCAAAATAATAATTATTTTTGAAAAGCTTAAGAATATTAGAGAGAGACGTATATTTATTATTAATGTGCTAAAGAATATTAAAAAATAAATATATTTTTTAAAAACAAAGATTTTTTATTTCCTGGGACAGGTGCTTTTTCATGCTGACAGATTCATAAATGAGGGAAAAACAAAAAAAGAATTGTTTATTCCCAACAATTTATTTGATCATAGAAAGAAATAAATAATTGAAAAGGACGAAGAAAAGAACAAAAAGAAAAGGTGAATTGTTGAAAAAATGAAATTCAAGGATTAATCGAGCAAAGAAAAAATGTCTTTGAGTAAAAATAGAAACATTCCTACAGTAGCTATGTTGAAGAGAAATAAAAGAATTTTGAAATATATAAATACCTTAAATTGAACAATTAATTCAAAACTCTCCAAACTGGACAACCAAAGTGCCAGATAGCGTTGTTCAAGAGTGTCAAAAAGTTTTCTCTCGGTAGAGGTTGACCTTTGGATGTTTAGTCTAGAAAATTAAAGAGTAAAGCATGTACCAAGACAATTTTTTGTAAAAATAATTTCTACCTGCAGAGTAATTTACGGCCTTCTTTTTGAATTTGCTCTTGTAAATACTAAAAAATAATTATTTAAAATTATTCAAAAATAATTCAAAATTTAAAAATAAACACAAGTGACAGTAGCGAGGTAAAAAAAATTTATGCGCGAATAGTCGTGAGGAAAATTAGGGGAGAAGGATAACCTGAAAATCACAAAAACATAAAAATTGGGCCATTATAATGAAGGTATATTAATAGAAAGAGAGAGACTGGCTGATGACCAATTTTGCAATTTTTAAGTGGACGTGCTTCGCTAGTCGATTGTCAATACAGGAGAGGGGCTAATGTCAAAACAAGAAATGAGGAAAGTGCAGAAAAGAAAATAAAAATATTATTTTGGTTGAGGTAGATGAATATGTAGTAGAAAAAAAGGTTAATCGCACACATCTGTGCGCGAATTGGAAGAGCATGCAACAATTAATTTGGTGTTAGAATTTGTGAATATTCTCCAGGAAACCTCTGCTTTATTTCGAAATAAAGAAAGGTTGAAGAAAATATTTTTTTAACTTTTTTAAATGTAAAATAAGAAAAAGACAGACTAAATAAACGAATAAAAATGTAATTTTTTCCAAATCAATTTTTCATCTCCGAAATTTTAGAGTGTTATGTCACAATGTGAAATTCGAGAATAAGAAAATATCTTCAAAAAAGATTTATTTAGATAAGTAAAGTCGATTAAATCATACTTTTACTAGTTAAAAATGCTTGAAAGAAAGAAAAAAAATATTTAGAGGGATGAGTGAAAGACAGATGGCTTTGATAGAAAGCTAAATGTTGAATTGAAAGATTTTATTTATTAGGAGGAGGAAAAAAGTGTGAGAGGTTATAAAATTGAGAAGATGATTTATTTTTAAAATTATTTTAATTAATTAAAGGTTGAAAATAAAGAGTTTTTATTATAAAAATGTTTATTTTAAAATATAGCGGTTAAAAGAATAGAAAAAAGAAATAGACATTAAGAACATCTGCGGAATTTAAAAGACAAAAAAAGCTTTTTTAAGGTTAATCTCTAATTTGTATTTTAAATTCTTTTATGACAAAAATAAATCTTTTCATTAATGTAAATAATTAAAAATAGAAAATATGTATATTTTTCTTTTATAAGACTTAAATAAATAAAAACAGATGCGCAAACTTTTGTACAAAAACTATGTAAAAATAAATTTTCTAATATGATTAAAATTGTAGGAAAGGTAAATAGTAAAGAGGAGAAAAGAAAAAGAAAAATTAATTGGATAATAAAAAAAGAATGTTTTTAAGGGTTCCCTATTTGGGAAGAAATTTTCCAATTCAAGTTTTTTTGTTTAAAATTCTCTTCCAATCTCCAAAAGGAGCAGAGGTGGGTGGAATTCCGATTTTCGACGTTTTTTCCTTCCGAATTCTGAAAAAAATTTGATTTCCGATTTCCAGCTTTTGAGACAGTTCAGATTTCCGGCTTTTCCTATTTCCGACACCTCTGACTATTCCGACCCACCTCTGCCCAGGAGGATTGGAAGAAACAAATTAAGTCAAATAAAAATACTCGACCACAAGTAAAGGTTAAACGAGGACTGGGAGATGAAGGAAACGAAAAAAAGAATAATTTTTATGTATAAAATAAATATTGCGGTAAAAAAAGAGAAGATGGATTTAGTATGGTTATATAGTTGAGATTAGTTGGGAAGATAATCTGATAATCCCAACATTCAATGCGGGATACATAAAAAATCAAGGTCAGCCATAAAAATGGAGAAACAAGAAACAGAATTAAAATAAATAAATATTAGTTAATTTAAGAAAATGGATTACAAATTTTGGCACATTGTAATAAAAGTTTTTATCGTTAGTCAAGGCAATAAAACTTGGTTTAGTGTTTGGAAATAGAAGATAATCTCCTATAATTTTTGACTTTATAGAGTTATTGTTAGCGCAAATATTCATAAATGTGATAAACGCTGTTTAAGAGATGGTCGTTGTAAACAACGCTTTCCTGTTTGTTGTTCTTAATTTTTGAGTAATATTTTATTTTAGAAAAAATATTCAGATGACAATAAATATTCGGATAATGCATATCCTGATTATAGACGAAGGGCTCCAGCCCCAAATGAAGAAGAACGGAAAAAAGATCCTCTGATCTATGGAAACGCACATTCATATACAGATAGATATGGGCAGCAACATTTTATTACGAATACAAATGTAGTGCCTTATAGCCCATTTCTTTCTTCTAAATACAAGGCGCAGTAAGTTTTTTCTGTTAATGTTAAATAATTTCTTTAGTATTAACGTTGAACTTGTGGCAGGCGATGGAAGTGTAAAATATATTTGTAAATATACGATGAAAGGAGCCGATATGGCTTTTATAAAAATTCAAGCAGAAGGATTTGAAGGAAATGCTTTGAGATTTGACCAGTTCCATCAAATTCGTTTGGCTCGATATATAACACCAATGGAAGCATTTTTATCGATCTGGGGTGTGCCTTTAGTGAAAAAATCACATCAGGTTTATAAAATATTATTTTAAATATAATAAATAAAGGTTGATGAATTGGATCTTCATGGTCCAGAAGGACATAAAGTTGCCTTTCAAGAAGGCGAGGAGGAAATAATTGGTGAAAGATTATTAGCACAAAGAGAAGCTGGAGAAGAGCGACTAACCCAATTGACTTCTTATTTTGCGTTTAATAGAGAACTTAAAGAAAAAGGAAAACCCAGACTTTGCTTGACATATGCTAAAGCATATCGACGTTTGAGATATGATAAAATTAAGAAATCGTGGAATTTTTACGTAGACCAAAGTGTTGTTAGAAGAAAACTTTGCAGAATGCGGACTGTTTCGCCAACAAATAAAGATCTTTTGGTTTGTTTTTTTGGCAGATTTTAAATAATTTAATTCAGGCTATTCGTATTCTGTTGACAACCGTTGAAGACCCAACATGTTGGGATGACTTACGAACATTTAATGGGCAAATATATTTTAACTTTATTGAAGCGGCAAAAGCAAGAGGCTTATTAGATGATGATAATATCTGGAAAGATACAATTACTGAAGCCTTTGGTTCTCAAAAAAGAGTACGACAGAGAATTCGTTGGCTCGCCTTATTTTTTGGATCTGCCAATTTGTCAAATCCCACATCGTTACTTGATTATGTGTTAGGACTTAAAGAAGACTGGCTTGTCGGCACTAGAGTTGCTGGAAAAAGTTTTGAAGCAAGAAAAGAATATGTTCTCAACGCTCTTGAGTGGTTTTTAAGGGTTAATGGTGTCCGGCCAGATGAACTAGAACGTGATGATGATACATATCAATCAGCCTGTGAAAAAATCGGCTTACCTCGACCAACATGTAGAAATATACAACCAGAACTTTTAATTCAGGTTGTAAATTAATATGTAAATTTATTAAGAAAATATAGGCTGAAATTGATGCTGATACAATGCTAAACAACAACGTTGATCCTATTTTATTGGAAAAAAATCAACGAAAAAATAAACAGAGATACTATCTTGATCTTTATTTGTCCAATCCTCAGCCGAATGACGAACAAAAAGCAATTATTGAGGAAATAAAAGCTGGAATGCAGAGTGCACGTTATGTGATAGATGGGGAATCGCGTGAATTTGCACCAAATATTCCGAGATTCTTTTTCATTACTGGTGAAGGTGGATCTGGAAAGACATTTACTTACAATGTTAGTTGATAATAATGAATATATCATTTATTAAGTTTAGAAACTCATCGAATTATTGTTTGCAAGTGGCTTCCGTGTGTTACCAATGGCAAGCACCGGAATTGCGGCAGAGTTGTTGCATACTGGTGCGACAGTGCATAAACGATTGTGTCGGCAGCGGAATGTGGATGCTTCAACGTATCCTAATGTTGAGTATCAAAGCATGTATGCTGAGGTTTTGCGAAATATTCACGGATTCATTATTGACGAAGTGAGTATGCAACATCGCGATGTCTTGGATTTTGTTGATCGATTGTTGCGTTCTATTGCTCCTCCAAATTTACAATCAACACCGTTTGGTGGCAAGGTTATATTTTTAAATAAGTATATCATTTGTCGGTTTTTGGTTTTATTTTTCAATTTAAGTTAGGTAAGCGCCCGATGATGCTGATATTTTAGAAATATCAGTCGGAGGGTTGCCCCCAAAGAGGAAGCCTTCGCGCGGCGGTGGGTGTCAGTAGGTTACACAGAGGGATAATACAAGGAAACTCAGCTGTAACTGAAGCGAATTCCTCGGAATACGAAAGATGGTGAAATTGCTGCCTAGAATAAAGGCACGGCATATTACTATATTTATTCTATAATTGGAGATTTACGTCATGTTGATAAATGTTTAAACAAACGCTTAAATATTTAAATGCACGTTGGATTGTAAAACTGATATAAGGTTCTGGGTTAGTAGCCTTAGGCTTTTGCCAGTGAGGGTGATCCATTAAAACCCTGCGAATGAGGAATTATTGACCTTTGTCAGTATTGTTAGAAAGTTTTATAAGATAATAAGTATAGATTGAGATAAAACCCATACACCAAGATATTTTGTGTCATTAATTATTCATATCTTTTAGTGCGTCGTGCTTGGTGGTGACTGGAAACAATTAATGCCAGTTGTTGTTGGAGGAAATAGTTTACAGCAATTTGACGCATCGGTTAAAAATATGGACTTATTCGAGAAAAATTTTGTAACTCGTAAATTACACAAAAATCAACGCCTTGAAAAAGGACAAGAGCAATATCGACAATTCCTTAAGTGTGTAGGAACAGGAGTTCTCAATGACGAAGAAGATCGTGTGAGAATACCGGCTAAGATGCACACAAACTCTAAAGAGGAGCTTATTAACTTTGTTTTTCCACATGAGTTATTAGATAATTCTGTATCACAATGGAAAGAAATAAGTGGACGAGCAATTCTTTGCCCTCTTAACAATGAGACATTTGAAATTAATAATATTATTATGGTAAGAATATATGAATAATGTTGTGACTAAAATTTAGGATCGAATCTCCGGACAAGAACAGACTTATTATGGTATAACAACGCCTATTATGAGCGAATCTGCAGAAGATGAATTAGTTAATAATATATCTGATGTGGATTATGAAAACTTAATTCGGTTAACACCTGCTGGAGTACCTGAGCATACGCTTAGAATAAAAGTTGGAGCAGTAATGATGCTACTTATTAATTTATCTGTATCAAATGGCTTATGCAACGGTACAAGACTCCAAATATTGAGACTCGGACGCAATATGTTGTATTGCCGAGTCTTAACTGGATCAAGCAAAGGAAATTTTATTGAAATATTTCGGACAAGATTTTTGTTTGGTGGCGATCCAAAAGCACCAAGAGAAGGAATGCTTCGTTGTGAACGAATCCAGTTTCCGCTACGTCCAGGTGCAGCTATGACAATTAATAAAGCGCAAGGTATAAAAATATGTAGTTTTATTCCTATTTAATTTAGGCCAAACGCTTTCGCGTGTTGGAATTGTTTTGAATACATCTCAATGCTTTTCACACGGACATTTATATGTTGCCTTATCTCGTGCTCGAGACGTTGACAATGTCCTTATTCTAACTAAAAGAGCTGACAGACGTGTGAAAAATCCTGTCGTTCAGGCCATCATCGATAAAGATGATTTTGATGAAATTGGTCCTATTGATCGGACAGATCCAGTTAGTAGATATATTATTTTATAAATATAATGCTTTCAGATGTTTCAACAAGAAGACTTTACTGAATCTGACACAGAAGAACCAGTGTCTATAGTTAGAATTCCTCATTGTCAAACTGCTGAGAGACCTAATGTAGCCTGCTCAAATGCAGTTATTCGTGCAACGCTTGATTTGCCTATTACAGCAAAAAAAGAACATTTGCTTAAAATTACTGTTATACGAAAACACTTGACATCGGTTGAATCAGATGTCATTACTACTGTAATGCAATCAAATTCGGAGAATAAAATCCATGAAGAAATTCTAAGAGCTTGTCAACCAGAAATGAACCTGCTATTAGAATCAATGCAAACTACAATTGAGAATATTGGAGTAATGAATTCTGGAGACGTAATTCAGTCTGAAACTTTCGGTGAACTAAAGAAAATTGCCAAAGGTTGTTATTAAAATTTTTATGTATAAAATCTGTATTGAATGAATTTTAGTAATTGTTCATATGTTTGCTCCACAAGTAATTGGGAGTCGTTGCACTAATGAGGATAAATTAGCTTTGACAGCATGCTTTTCGAAAGCCTTGGATATAATGAGAGAAAAGGATTTTACGTCAATTGTAATTTTAAAAGTTTATTAATATATTATTTATTTTTAGTCCTTTCCTTGTGGGACATTTCTATATCCTAGAGGTGAAGCAGCCAAAATAATAGTTGAATCGTTGCTAATCTGGATTTCGCAAAATGAGGATTATTTGCCTAAATTATCTAAGATATTTTTGGTAGTACCATCAAGAAACGATGAACTTCTTTATAAGGATTCATTGGAAAAGGTTGAACTTTTTAATTAGCATCCTTATCTGTTTTAGGCAAAAAGACAACTACGTACTATTGCTCGGCACAGTATACGACAAGAAAATCATAATGAAAATATTTGTGACAATGCGCATAGTGAAAATTTGAATATACCACGTGCTCTTCTTGATAATGTAATTGGAGATGGTGACTGCCTCTTTAGATCTATAATTAGAGCACTGCATGGTGGATCTGAACAACAAGATCTACAAAATGATCAACAACAAATTCTTAGAAGACTAATAGCTCGCAGTTATCAGCGTGATATTGCGAGAGCTACAGATGAAGAAGTGGCAATATTAGTTAATGAGGTAGAATGGAACGCAGAACATATTCAGAGAGCTGGGTTGCTCTTAGATGAGCTTAATCCAAGAGCCTCTTTGAGACGTTATAGCATCCATATGATGCACTCGTCAAATTATGATGATACACGATGGGGCTCACATCTTGAAGTTAGATATGCAGAAATTGTACTGAACAGGAATATAATGATTGTGGAAAACCGGAGAGAATTAGTCGGAAATGCATGGCGGGAACTGGATGGAGTTTATGAAGCAATTTTTCTGGGAAATCATGAAATAAACATTGCTGATTTGGTAAATATTTAATCATTGGCTACATAATATTTAATTAGGGTCTTGCTCGATTCACCGAATACAGTCAAATTTTTGACGTGTTGCGCCAACTTAATATGATCGATGTAATTGTGCTTAGGCGAAGTGGATCTCATTATAGACCCATCTATATGGTATTTTGATTTTTATTTAATCGTTAATATTATATTCAGCACCCCATGGATGAACAACAAAGACAGATAAATCTGAATTTGTTGATGAACATTTTACACGATGTCCCTGATGAACCATGGAATGAATAATATTTAAAAATATTTTGTTTTGTTAGAATGTGATTTTTTTGTTTTTAGTAAATTTTTATTCGAAAAGTTTTTTGTTTTAGTAGGTTTTACTTTATGGAGTCTTAGTATTTCCAGGGATCCATTAGAATTCGTTTAAGTATGTGAAGAGCCAGAATTAGAAACGAAAGATGGTGATAGTTCTGCCTAGTACGGAAGGAAAGATAATGAAAAAAAATTTTCTCGATGTTGGAGAATTTTATTTATACCTTTAAGATTTAAAAGCCCCAGCATATGGCATTCTCCTTCTACTATGATTGGTAGCAGGTTGCTAAAGCCTTAGCACGCAAGTGCGGGTTTCTGTCGGGGCGCAAAATACGTTTATACGACTTGAATACCGATCAAGGGATTTTTTCGGATGCAATTGCGTCTGATTAAATATAGCCTTGGTCGGATGATGTCTTTTTTAAATGCTATAGACTTGTTTATTTTCAGATTTTACATACAGTATAGGGACCAATTTTCAAATTGAATGAGACATTGAATTGTAAATTAAATGGGGAATAAATGCGTAATTAATCGAAAAATTGAAATGAAAATCTGTGTATAAAATCAGTATCTATTTAATAAAAATATAATCAGAAACCTGCACTGGTCATACCCCTTTAAATTTTGAAAAAACTGAAAATTTTTGAATTTTCGAAAAATCGACCCTAAGACCCCCAAACCTTAAGTTTTTCAGAAATTTTTTAGTATCAAAAAATTTCTAATTTTTTTCTCTATTTAATAATTCGAAGTTGGTTTGAATCAGAGCAAAACTCACAAAGTTATGGCCGATTTAAATTTTTCTAAAATATTTCATAAGGGGTAACCCTTTGAAAGATTTTAAGTAAATTTTTTTCAAGAAAATTTTCTAATTTTTGGCCATAATAGGTTTTAATAATCGATGATAACGGATCCGTTGTCCGTTTATTTTAAAAAAATTTTTCCTCCAAGTTAGAGACCAAAAAGTTTCACTCTTGGCCTGAAGTTGTGGAGACCCAAGATTTGGTCACTCATAAATTTGTACAAAATGGTCAGAAATTTTTTCTGATTTTATTTTTATACTCAGCTCATTAAGTGCTTCCATTTGATATATAATTTGGGCAGGTTTTAAAATTTTTGGTAAAGTTTGAGATTTCGGCCAAAAATTTTGCTCGATTTTTTCAAAAAAATTTTTGAAAAATCATAACTTCGTTTGTTTTTGGGATTTTGGAAAAGTTTAAAGTTTATTATGTGTATAAAAACAGGCTTTATTTTTAAAAAATATAATCAGAAACCTGCTCTGGTCATACCCCTTTAAATTTTGAAAAAACTGAAAATTTTTGAATTTTCAAAAAATCGACCCTAAGACCCCCAAACCTTAAGTTTTTCAGAAATTTTTTAGTTTCAAAAAATTTCTAATTTTTTTCTCTATTTAATAATTCGGAGTTGGTTGAATCAGAGCAAAACTCACAAAGTTATGGCCGATTTAAATTTTTCTAAAATATTTCATAAGGGGTACCCCAGTGAAAAATTTTGGAAAAATTTTTTTCGAGAGAATTTTCTAATTTTCGGCAATTCTATGTTTTAATTGGCGCTGATAACGGATCCGTTGTCCGTTTATTTTTAAAAAAATTTATCCTCCAAGTTAGAGGCCAAAAAGTTTCACTCTTGGCCTGAATTTATGGAGACCAAGGTTTGGTCACTCATAACTTTGTACAAAATGGTCAGAATTTTTTTTTTGATTTTATTATTAGACTCAGCTCATTGAGAGCTTTCATTTGATATATCATTTGGACCACTTTAAAATTTTTTTAGAAAAATTCAAGTTTTGGCCAAAAATTTTTGTTGATTTTTCAGAAAATTATTTGAAAAATCATAACTTTGTTAGTTGTAGGTATTTTGGCAAAATTTAAAGATTATTATGGTATAAAATCTGGCTTTATTTTAAAAAAATATAATCAAAAACCTACACTTCTTGTACCCGTTTAAATTTTGAAAAAACCAAAAATTTTTGATTTTTCAAAAAATCGACACTTAGACCCTCTAACCTTAAGTTTTTCAGAAATTTTTGTACATTAAAAAATTTCTAATTTTTTACTCTATTTAATATTTTTGTTTGGTTCGAATTTGATCATAACTCACAAAGTTATGGTAGATCAAAGTTTTTCGGAAATATTTAATAAGTGTACCCCTTTGAAAAATTTTTGTAAATTTTTTTTGAGAAACTTTTCTAATTTTTGGCCATAATAGGTTTTAATAGACGGGGATAACGAATCCTTTGTCCGTTTATTTAAAAAAAATTTTTGCTCTAAATTAGAGGCCAAAATTTCTCAGTCCTCCACAGATTATGTGTAGGAACATAAGATTTTTTTCTGTTTTTAACCGTGCTCAGTCGTTTTTTGTTACAAAGATTATTATTCTAATGAATAATAATCTCGGGGAAAAATTCGGAACGCGTTGCAGAAAACGCGTTGCCGGAGGCAACCGCAAGAAATTAAAAATATTTTTTTAAATTCGGAACGCGTTGCCGGAGGCAGGAAAACATGCGGGCCGAAGGCCCGCATGTTTTTATGACTTAAATGTAAAAATTTATAACTTTTGAAGTATTAGACATAGAAAGATGATTGAGGTGTCATTCGATGGGGAATTGAATGAGGAGTTGAATGAAAATATTTTCAAAGGTGTCACTTGAGTCTGAGAATGGACATTTGAGTCTGAAATTTTCAAGTGCTGGGAAAGTGATCCAAATTGAATTCTTTTGATTGTAATAACGCTGGAGTCAGCCTTTATACCCAAAAGCTATTAAAACTACTCAGCAATTCGCGCCGAACGCTGGTTATCTATATATAATAGTAAAAAGGCAGTCAGCTAAAAAAAAGTCCCCAGAGCTTTTGAGTGGGTGTATCGGGGTGGGGTTTTTTGCTATAGATGCGCAATACTATGTAGTTTTCAGGAAAACCTCCAAAAGTTGGGGTCCAATGGAGAAAAAATTAGATATTTTGAAAAAACGTGTTTTTTCGAAACTTTGGATGCGAAAATGAGTATGAAGACGAAGTCGGGGAAACTTTTGTCTGCTTAGAGGGCACTCCGCCAAAACATTTGGAACATGATAGAAAAAGAGTTGAAACCGATCGGACAACTTGAAGGGTAGTTATGCCAGTTGACAACTTTTTTGTCAAAGTGGTAACTTTGGATTTAAGGTGTTTAGAAGGGTCTGATCAAAAAGTGGTTGGGAGAAAAGTTGTAGAGCGTGATGGGTTTCATAAGAAAAAAGTTGGATTCAATTTGATTGGATTAACAGAAAAAAAGATATGGAGTAAAAAGTGCATTTTTGAGAAAAATGTATAAAGTTGACCTTAACCATATTTTATTTTGAAGATAGCTAAAAAGTGTTGCAGTATGGAAAATAGAGAATTAAATTCTGCATCGAATAAGCTTTGTTTTGTGTTAATATGATTTTTTTGAGTAGAGTTATGAATTTTTTAAAAAATTAAAATTTTGGGAAAAAATTTTTAAATTTGACGATCTAGACCGTCCGATCTGTTAAGTTAAGCAACGTTGATATGTTTTTTGTAACTTTTGAAGTATTTATCGGAAAAATATGATTAAGGTGTCATTCGACGTGGAAAAATCAAGCGAATTTTTTGAAAATATTTTTGAAGAAGTCACTTGAGTCTGAGGGTAGGATATTTGAGTCTGAAGGTAAAAATTAGTGGAAATTAATTTAAAAAATTCTAAAAATTATGGAAATATTAAAAAATAAATTTTTAAGAAAAATGACACTTGAGTCTCATTTCTAAATTTGAGTCTGGGACTGAAAATTTTGAAAAAATGCTAATTTTTGATACTTTTCTGAAAAATATTTTTAATGTTGTATCGCGATGCCTTGAACGCGTTGCTGGAGGCAACCGCTAGACATAAAAATTATTTTTTGAAGAAAACTGAACGCGTTGCAGAAAACGCGTTGCCGGAGGCAACCGCCAGAATTAAAAATTTTTTTTATTCGTAACGCGTTGCAGAAAACGCGTTGCCGGAGGCAACCGCCAGAATTAAAAATTTTTTTTATTCGTAACGCGTTGCAGAAAACGCGTTGCCGGAGGCAACCGCCAGAATTAAAAATTATTTTTTTTATTCGTAACGCGTTGCAGAAAACGCGTTGCCGGAGACAACGCGTTGCCGGAGGCAACCGCCAGGAATTAAAATTATTTTTTTTTATTCGTAACGCGTTGCAGAAAACGCGTTGCCGGAATTAAAATTATTTAGGAATTAAAATTATTTTTTTAATTCGGAACACGTTGCAGAAAACATGCGGGCCGAAGGCCCGCATGTTTATTTATAACTTAAATTCAAAAGTTTATAACTTTTGAGGTATTAGTCGTAGAAAGATGGTTGAGGTGTCATTCGATGGGGAATTGAATGAGGAGTTTAATGAAGATATTTTCAAAAGTGTCACTTGAGTCTGAGAATGGATATTTGAGTCTGAAGTTTACAAATACTGGGAAATTAAGCCAAATGGAATTATTTTGATTGTAATAACGCTGGAGTCAGCCTTTATACCCAAAAGCTATTAAAACTACTCAGCAATTCGCGCCGAACGCTGGTTTTATTTGTAAAAAAAATTCACCAAGTAAACATTAATTCACATGTACATACATACATATACATATATTTTTTTAAATATTTAATTTTTATTTATTTACCAATAGTTTTGACTAGAGACCAAATCGAGATATTCTTTGAGATCTCGATTCTCGTACGAAATACCGGACACTCCCAGTCCGGTCTCTAGTTTGGACATTTTTAAATATTTTAATTTTTTATTTCAAACCTTCCAAAGTACCCCATACAGAAATATTATTTTAATTCTTTAAAGTTTTATTTTTTATTGTAATGTAAAATTTTGTATAAATCTTTTAGTATTTCCTTTTTAAAGTTAATTTAACACAAAAACTTGTTGTTTACCTCATTAAGAACTTTATTATTTATTTGTTTGTTTCCCTTGGAAACAAAAGAAAGAAGCCAAATTCGCGAAAACGAGAAGGCATAAACATTTCATTTTAATATATTTTTATTTTATTTTACAATTTAAAAACTTTTAGTTAAGTCAATTCTTTCCTTTTTTAGTTAAAAAACTTCTTTAAATAATGTCTAGCGAGAAAAATTATGTTCCAGATTTAAAAAATGTTGATAGTGAATCTGTTCCGCCAAAAGAAAAAGTAAAATTATTTTTTTAAATAAATTATTTTTAAAATTAAAAAAGGAAATAAAGAAGACACATCCAGGCCGTCCAGGTAATTTAAAAAATTATATTTTTAAGGGTAAAATTAGGGGCTTATAGAGGAGATAAACACACCAGGATTTCCAAGTCCAATTAACAAAAAATTATTTTGATAAAGTCTCTTTTTAAATTTTTCCCTAAAGATCTGGATTATGACGAGGCTCGCGTTGGCCCAGCAGAAGGATATGTTGAACAAAAAGAAAGTCAAAAATAAAAACAAAAATTTATTTTTAAAAATATCTGTCAATTAATTAATTTAGAATTGCACACACACAATTATATATTTAAAAATAAACATTTTGTGCAAATTAATTATAAATTTAAAAGGAATAGATTTTCACAACAAATTTAAAAAGGAATAAGTAGAGAGAGAGAGACTGTCACCTAATTTTAAGAAAAAAATAAAAACAAATTAACAACAAAGCACCAAATTAAAAAAGAAAGTCTATATAGGATTAAATATAAATCTATATATTTATTTATTTCCAATATTTGTTGAATGCCTCCATAATCTGAAATTTAAAAAATAAAGGTTTTGTTTAAAAAGAATTAACAGTTAGGGGATTTATTATTAAATTTTGCAAGTTTTTGTGTGAAATTAAACTAATAAAAATTTAAATTAAATAAAAACAAGGCTTAATTACAACAGAATTATTGCTATTATTCCACAATTATTTAAGAGAATTCCAATGTTTTTAGGGAAGAAAACTTCAATTAACGAAAATGTTATAACCCAATATAAACTCTTATATTTTGAAAACACTTATATTCTAAACTACTACTTACTTATCCCCAAAATAAATTACTAAAAATTATGTCGATATATATTTTAAACAAAAAATTATTATTTAAAAAAAAACTAACAGAATCGTAAATCATAAAAGTAATTGCAACATCCAAACAACTTTAAAAAAATAAATTAAAGTTATTAATTTAAAAATTAAACTTACACTCTGCTTAAACGAGGAACTGTTCCCTTATAAAAACTTAAAAAATAAAATAAATTTTTATAAAATAAAAGAAAAATTCTTACGCAAAAAATCCTTCTTTAACCCAAATCTGTTTAGCACAATCAAAAGTGTTTTTATATTTCTTTGCTTCCAACCCTTGCATTCTAGTCTTTACAACATCTACAGGTGTGTTACCATAACTAAAAAGTAATTTTTCTAAAAATTTTTTAAAATAAATTTTTAAGTTTGTTGAATTTAATAAAAGCAAAAATGGACTTTAATCGGAAATTTAAATTAAAAATAAAGTCTTTTGATTATTTTTTATACCTATGGTGAAAATTTAGATTTATTGTTTGAACTGCAGAATTTAATTTTTAAATTTAATTTCACTCATGACCTATTAAAAAACAAGTTATTTTTCTAAATTTTGACATAAGCATAAAAGGAAATTTTCTTTTCAGTTTTCTTATTAAAAATTTAATAATATTTAATTTTATTTAAATAATTATTTGTCCAATTGTTTAAAAAAATTTTCTCAAAGCAAAATTTCTTACACACTAGCTGCACCAGCAATCGCCCCAAACAATCCAACAACAGGTTTACTAACAGATTTACTACTATCCCCACCACGATACCAATCTTTTAAAGTTTCCATTACGAAAAAACGAATTGCTTGATTACTTCCTTGTTTTACCATTGTGGCTGTTAATCCTTGATAAAGCCCCTAAAAAATAAAAATTTAAATCGAAACGTAGAGGAAATTTGGAAAAAGGGGCTGAAAGAAAGATTAGTAATATTAATCCAAGGTTGATCCCCATATTTTTACTCACAAAAAATTAAAAAACCTTAAATCCTTCAGTTTTAACAATAACTCCAAGTCCATGAAGAAATCCACGAAAACGAGGCTTTTCCAAAGTTTGGTCATGTATAAATTTAACTTTAATTGTTTCCATAGGAGTTACAGCCAAAATAGCTTCTGATACACCAGCACCAAGTCCACAAGCAAGTCTAAGTAAAGGAGAGAGATTTCCACGTTCATCGACAGCTCGGCTCTTTAATGACTCAAAAGCACCAAAACGAACAGAAGATTTTGGAATTGAACCATATCTAGATTAAATTTGAAAATACTTGTAAAAAACTAGAAAACATACAATAGAACAGAAAGTCCTCTATAAAATCCAAAAAATCCTTTACTTTTATAAGTCTGTTTAACACAATCAACGGGCCCCTAAATTATTAATTAAACTTTATTTAAAATTAAAAAAAAACTTTAAATCTCGGGACAGCAGAACGTTCATCTAATTGTAGTTGAGTCTTGACATATTCTGTTGGATAAGTTATACAAATTTCAATTCCTCCAGTTACCCCACCAATAATAATTCCTTTTGTTGTTTTTTCTGAAGGTAAAAATCTAAAAATGTTTTTATAAATATTTTTAAAAACTTTATTTGGCTAAAGAACACTTTACCGGGCGATTTTTGATTTGGACAATCTATATGTTAATCGAAACACCAAAATTAGGTGTCATGTTCTCGCAGATTAAGGTACTTTATGGATATGTCACCCCCCTCCTATTTTGAGTCTCAGAGTTTTCCTTAAACGTAGAAAATGGTCAGCGATTATTTTCTTCTCAATGTCAATCATTTTTCTTTTTTCAAGCAAAACAAATGAAATGTGGTAAATGTAGAAACGAAATGAGTGAAATGTAAGTAAAAAATATGTGAAAAGGCAAAATAAACAAGCAAAATACTTGAAGAAGAAAAAAATGATTGACATGGAGAAGAAAATAATCTCTGACCATTTTTTACGTTTAAGGAAAACTGAGACTCAAAATAGGAGGGGGGGGTGACATATCCATAAAGTACCCAGATTAATTTTGGTATAGTTCGACTTAGCTGCCAAAACTTTCGATTAAAATATAAGGTGCAAATCTAAAATCTCCCAGTAAAGTATACTCCGGCCCTTTATTTAACCTTCTATATCCAGAAATTATATTAGAATTAACATTAGTTGTTGTTTCATTATTATTTGGAGGCATTACCTCACCTCCTTTTTCTAAATACTAAAATTAAAAAATAAATAAAAGAAAAGAGAATAAAAATATAAATTGGAAAAAAAATAAAATATAACGCCACATTTTCCCTGAAAAAAAGTTTCACGTGAAAATAACAGAATTACTAGTAAAAGGAAATGGAATGATCAATAAAAGGTTGGCAAGAAATAAAAGTAAAAAAAATTTTTTTGGAAATAGAAAAAGGAAATCTTAACAAGTTTTGTACATCAACTTCTTTGCTTCAAACCTAAAAATCTTCTTAAGATGAATGATGTCAAAAATATTGAAAAAAACCCATCTGTCAATTGTAAGGTTATTAATCGGTGACGAAAAGACATATGGCAAATTGTAACTAAGCAAAATAAAATATAAATTGGGATTAAATGTCATTTAAATAATAATAAGCAATATGACAGAAAATAATTTGGAATGTTTATTTAAATTTTTTACTTATTTTTGATAAAACTTCACGAGAAATTGTTAAATTTATAATCTCAAAATATGCAAAAATAGGATTTCCAGAAAGTTCTTTTATAAAAATTTAAACATTCTACAATCTTTATGTTCGAATATACACTCATATTTATTAAAATTAATTCATTACTTTTCTAATTTTATTTTTTTAGAGTATTCTGAAAAAAATTAATTTTTAAAATTTATATTCAATGAATTGGATTCACTGTATGTTTTTTAATCAGAAATTTCGTTTAAATATTTAAATTTAAAGGTAATAAATGTTCGTCAGTTCCGGCTACAGGAAAATGTTTTTTCTGGCTCACTTCTTGTGGACATGTTTTTTGTGGAGAATGTGCTGGAATTGAAAAAGGATGTAAGTTTATTTTATGAAAAGATTTTTTTTTTTGAAAACCTGGAGGAAGGGCAATACTATTGGTTTGTTTTTCCAAAAAAATTTGACTTGATAATTTTCGAGAAAATAATTGTCGGGTCTTTTAGATCGCTCAGGCATTTTCCTCATTTAGTGACCAACCTAATTAAAAAAACACTATTTTAAACTGAATGAGGGTGTTTTTGGGTTATTTCGAATTGAGACAGGACATTTAAATTTAGCTTTTGTGCATGGAACTGCAAGTTCCGTTTCTTGTTTTGTATGTCATCACAATGTAAAAGCTGTTCAAATTCGTCGAGGTATGGATCAATCAGCAGCTGTGCTTTTTCGTCCACCTAATGAATTGTTGCAAAAACTGAGCCAATTTTACAAAATTGGTGAAATTATTAAATTCCAAGCTTGGCAGTTTGCGAGTTTTCAACGTCTTAGACAGGGAAAGGTTGAAAATGTTTTTTTAATTTTCTTGAGGAAATTAATTAATTACAGGATACTTCTCAGGAAGTTTACTACAAACAATTACTTCAAAAGAAAGATCGAGAATTGGAGAAGGCTTTAGAAGAGAATAAGCGGTTTACTACTCTGTAAGTATTTTTATTTGATAAATTTGAAGAGGGGAACTTATGTAGAGGGTATTTATAAAATAAAAATAAATTTATTAAAAAAATATTTTAGACTTGAAAACAAAGAAAAGGAAATTCGTCAACTATCTCAACAACAAAAAGAAATGACACAAAACAATTTAACAATTATGGATGCTTTTTCTGATGATTCTTTTATGCCACCTCCAACAAAGCGTCAAAAATATTTATCTATGAATTGTCATTCTTTTAATACGCCTCTCTCATTTGGTGGTGAATTTAACAAAACGAGTACTCCGGTAAATTTTTGTAATTGTTTTAAATTAGAACAGAATGTTGTTTTTGCGATTTTCTTTAAGTATTTTTAATTTTTTAGTGAAAATTAGTGTTTTTGGTTTTTCTTAAAATATTTTACAAAAATATTTTCTTTTTTTAGATTCAAAATCATTCTCAATCTTCATCCAATTCTTTTGTACCGGCATCTTCTACTTTTTCTCATAGGCTTTCTGCTACAGGGTCAATCTTTCACCGACCGTCGCCTTTACCTCTTGGAAAAATTACAAAAGGTAAATTAAATAATTTCAATAAAATATTAAATACATATTTTTTTAATTTCCAGGTCAAGTTTTGCCTCCTCAACAATTTAAACATCGTTGGTGCAAGTAAATATTTTTTGTCTTTGTTTTCACATTTTTATATTTTGTTATATATTTTTTGTTGTTTAATTGGGTATTTATTGTATTTAATTGCTTTTTCTTGTGATTTTTATTTTAATTTTTGGAAAATAAATTTTTAAATTTAATTCTTAAGTTTATTTTTAAATTTTCATTTATTTAAAATATCTTTTAGATTTTTGAATCTTTTCTTCATTAAATTTAAAAGATGTCGCAAGTCTGTGCTCTTTCTTTTAGCTCAAGAAGATTAGGTGCTGCAATTTATGATGAAGATGAAAAAGAAGTTAAACTTTTGGATATGGCTGAAGATGACGATTTTTTGGTTCTCGAAAGGCGTTAGTTTTTTAATTTATTGTTTTGTTTACCCTAAATTTTTTGAAAGATTTTTAATTTTTCTGGGTCAGGGGAAAAAATCTAGTTGTATTTTTCCTTAAAATTTTTATAATTAGGAACATCAATTCTGCCAAAATTTTTATTTTATTTCTAACAGTATTGCGTGAAGTAAAGCCAAGTCATATTCTTGTAAATCGATCACAAAGTGCCGAATATCAAATGCATTTGCGTAAAAAATGTATTTTATTTTTAAATTGTTTTAAATTTCATTTTAAATTTTTAAGGTAGTATGGTTTCTGGAATGGAAGAAGAAATTTCTGACAGATCAAATTTAAAAGAATTTTCAACTTCTCAATTTGCCCAAACACAAATAACTTTTGTAAATACAATGGAAGAAAAAGAATTAGATAAAAGTACATCAAAAGAGGAAGGAGAATTGGATGATGATGATTCTTTACTTTGGCAGCCTTCAATTACTTTTTTGCCTGATATTGCTTTTAGTAAGTAATTTTATTTAATTTTTAAATTTGTGAGAGATTTTTAAAGAAAATCCTTCTGGCCCTATCAATCTGAATAAAATAGTACTGTTTTTCGGTCTCTTACAATTAGTAAATAATCAACTGTCAATTTACGATCTCTCTTATTTTTGTTCCAACCTCTTCCCTACCACCCTTTCTGTTAATCTTACATTAACTTTAAAAGTCTCAATTTTGTAAAAATCATTTTTTAATTCAGAATTTCCCCAATCTTAAAGGTTTTGTATTTTCAGTTACTATTTAATAATTTAAAGGTTTTGGATTAGCTTGTAAAAAATTAGAGCAAATATTTGGCGCTGGTGTAAGAAATAAACAAATAATGGCTTCTTTTCGACTTGATTTTACTTCTACAAATATGGTTAATTTTTTAAATTAATATTTTTTTATTAATTAAAATTATTTTAGATTCGTTCATTGGGGGCACTTTTAAGATTTATGGAACAACATGGAATTAGTGGGCAAGCTTTTGAAAATTTAAGTGTAGAAAAGATGACAACACTTTTTTTGTAGGTTTTTATAAAATATTTAACTTTGATATAATTTTTAATCCATCTCCTCATAGGCTTACATTTTTATAAAAAAGGAAACTAAAAAAACGTATTTTACAAAAAAATTTTTTAAAGCTGTTTAAGCCAGGATTATAATTTTACCGAATTTCCTTTTTTTTCTTGAGAGGTTTACTTTTTTGTTTGTGAATAATGAATCACTTTTCCGCTAATTTTTTTGCATTAAACTAAAAATAATTTTAAAAACATTTAAGTGATGATTGCATCGAAGTTGACTCAACAACACTACGCGCTTTGGAAATTTTTTATTCAGATTATACTCCAGAAACAATTCGAAAAAAATTTGTTTGGGGAAATAATAGACGTGAAGGAATGAGTATATTTAAGCTTTGTAATCTTTGTCGGTCTTCACCTGGAAAACAAAAACTTAGGTTTTTTTTTAAAAATAATTATGTAGTAAATATTAGCGATATTAAGAGGGACAGAATTTATTTTTGGTATTCGATCTTTAGATTAGAAAGGATTAAAAGTCGCTTATAATGAGGGGACTATAAAACTTTTTATTTTTTTTATTTTAAAGAAATTGGTTTGAAAGACCAATAAATAATTTAACAATACTTTCTGAACGTCATGAAGCAATTTCATATCTCCATCAGGATTGTAATGTGGAAGTTACTTCATTTATATATAGTTATGTTAAGGATATATTTTCTATCAAGGTTTTTATTTCAAATTTAAATTTAGTTATGTTTGTTGACATACCCTTATTTTTACTCATTCCATTTTTGTCATGTTTACCTTTAATTTTCTTTATAAAACGTTTTAACAAAAGAGAAGTAGAGTTGCAAAGTGCCTAACGGTAACTATACGTGGGTCATAGCCCGTTGGCAAAACTTGTGCTTGCAAGCTTTTATACTTTAGCAAGATTCTGTACGCAACAATAAAAAAATTTTCAAATTTTATTGCTTACTTATTTTTAAAAAATATTTTGCAGCCAATCTTCCGTCGTATACGTCGAGGGAATTTACCAGTTTCTGACTGGAAAAATTTATTTTCGGTTAAATTTAAATAATTTATCTAATAATTTTTTTATTTTTAGAGTATTTGTGCAATGATAAAAATTGGAGAATTTTTGACTGAAAAAGAAGTTAATTTGGCTTTTTTAAAAGGTAAATTAAACCTCTTTGGGGCAAGACTTCAACAAGTTGCTTGTTTAATTTCTGAAGTGGTTAGTTTTTTTGATATTTTATTCTAATAGTAGTCTCTTCTCCCATTTATTTGGACATCCTCTCTAGCAGAGACTTGTAAATAGCTACTTGATGAGTTTTTTTCGATAATGAACAAAAATTCGATTGCGTACTTGTTCGATATGGTCAATAACTAGTAGTGTTAAATTTCCATCTCTAATAATCTCCTCTAGAAAATACCTTCTGGGTTTATAGCAGTTGACACAAAGCATAAGTTTATTTTTTAGATTGATTTTCAAGAAACACTTGCCGAAAACCGAGTTGTTATTAAACAAGGAATAGATAAGGATTTGGACAAAAGTTATTTTTCTTTTTTGTTTTAAAATTTTTTTCTCTTCCAGAAAAGAAATTTTATGAAAATTTGCCGGATGAGTTAACTTCTGTGGCTAGACAGGAAGCAGAGGAAATTTTGATACAAACATGCACTGTTGCTTATTTACCTATAGTTGGTTATTTATTAATGGCACCTGCATCTGTTGAAATACCTGCAAGTTCGAGTATGTTAGTTGAATTGGTAGGTAGAAAAATTATTTTTTTTTGATTTTATTGAAATTGAACCTACCTTTGAGACTGGAAAACTGTATCTTATGAGGGCCACAAAACTTTTTACCTTTCCTTTTCTAATTTTTCTATAAATAAGTTTTAGAATATAATCTTTCTTTACTAGATTTTTATCTCAGAAGGAATGTCTTATTTTAAAACTAAACGTATGCGTTTATTAGATGAAAATATTGGTGATATTAAAATGGACATTATTGATGCTGAAACTAATATTGTTTTAAAGTAAATTTTAGTTTCTTTTTAATTTTTTTATTTGGTTTTTAATGGTTACTCCCCTTCAAAAAGTTAACATTTTTTAAATTTTATTTTGTTAAATTTAACCTCTGAAATATAAACATTCCGTCGAATACATTGAGGGAATTTTTTAAATATTTAGAGCTACTTTTGACAATATTTTTACTTGTTCTCAAATTTTTCAAAAATTTAGTTTAATTCTTTATAGTTTACAAAAACGTTTACTTGGATCTCGTCAAATTGTGTTGGATGCAATTGATTTGGCTGCTACTTTAGATTGTTTTGTTTCACTGTAAAAATAATTTTTTATTAAAATAAACATGTTTATTTAAAGTTCACAAGTTGCTCGTAAATATAATTGGATATGTCCAAAATTTGTAGAAGAACCTATTTTATCAATTAAAGAAGCTAGACATCCAATAGCTGAACATTTGTGTAAAACAGGGACTTATGTATCTAATCCAATAATGTAATTAAATAATTATTTTTTTAATTAAAAAATATTTTTTTAAATTAATTTTAAGTAGTTCAACAGAAGATGGAAAAATAAAAATTTTATTTGGGCCTAATTCTTCTGGAAAAAGTGTTTATCTTAAAATGGTTGGTAGATTAAAAGTTATACAGAAATTTTATTTAATTTAGACAAGGGTCTTCACAGAACATTAATTTTAGATATTCCAAAATTGGTGTGGCGATTTTTAAGCAATACCCCCTAATATAATGTAAAGATTTTTTCGACACCAAAGGGATATCTAAATACAAACCAAAATAGCTGATTAGTGGGAAAATTGTTCCTATACTTTTTTCTCTTATTTTCTCTTGTTTTTGTGAGAACATTCTTTTTCCATAAAATTATTACGGAGTTGCTAATTTTTGACAGAACTCTTTTGATTTAATTAAAAATAGAAAAACACAAAATTAACGATGCGATAAAAAATATTTTTTAAAATAATTAGATTGGAGCAATAGTTTACCTTGCAAGTGTTGGCTCTTTTGTGCCTGCATATCGTGCTACTATAGGAAAAATTAGTAGAATAATGTCAAGGCTTTATACTGTTGATTCTGTATTGGATGGAATGTCTTCTTTTGCAAATGATTTAAAACAAGTTTTTTGACAAAAATATTTAAATAATTTATTTTTTGTTTTTTAGATGTCAAGGGCTGTTGCCAGAAGTGATCAAAATTCTTTATTAATTATTGATGAATTTGGGAAAGGAACACAAACGGTAAGAAGATTAATATAAATTATTATTCTAAAGAAGAATCGGAACTTTTGTTTAACTAATTGTTCCTTTTCCTTTGTGTAATTAAAATTCAAAGGCATCTCTCAATTTATAATAAAATAATAGCAATTTTTGTTTATTTTAAGGAAGTTGGTCTTTCTCTACTAGCTAGCTGTTTAAATTATTGGCTTGAAGGTCCAATAGAAAAATGTCCGCATGTAGTCGTTGCCTCACATTTTTATGCACTTCCAGAACTTTTAACAGATCCAAACAAACTATTAAAATATCAAACAATGGGTGTTAGTAGATTAGATGATGATACTTTAGATTTTCATTTCAATTTGGTTGATGGTATTACTGACTTTAGTTATGCCACTTTTACTGCTTTAAAAATGGGAATACCTAGAGAGGTTGTTGAACGTTCTGAAGAGGTAAAATTAGAAATTTTATTTAAAATTTTGTTTAAAATCTGCAAATTTTCTTTGGATTTACAGTCTGGACAGGGATTCTGTCTTCCTTTTCCTTTGTCTTGAAGGGCCCATCCCTAATATATAACTTGATAAAATTGCTCAATTTTTTTTATAAAAAGAGTTGTGTTTTTTTTTTATTTTTTGAGGTCTATCTAAACTTAAGATCAGGTGGTTTATTGTCTGATTTAACACCCATTAAATTACCGGAATTATCAATTATTAAAGAAGAATTAAATAATGAAGAACAAAAAACAGATGAATCTAATATTATAAGTAAAGTAGATGAAACTATTTTTGATCATCTTTTAGAAAATAAAGAAATTATTTTTGAAGAAGTAATTGAAAAGAATAATGAGGAAAATAATGAAAAAGAAAAAATTAATTTTACTATTGAAGAAGAAATTGTTGGGAAAGAGGAGGAAGGAGATAATGTTAATAAAATTATTAATTTTATTGAAAAAATAGAAGAAAGAAAAGAAAAAGAGAAGGGAAAAGAGAATGTTGAGAAAGATGAAGAAAATAAAAAAGAAAATAATATTAATTGTGTTGATGAAACAATTTTTGAAGAAGAAGAAGGAAATAATGCAAGTATTTTAATAATTGATGAAGAAGAAGAAGAAGAGGAGGAAGATGATTTTAGTAAAATAATTGATGATGCTGATAATGAATTTTCTTTTTAAATTTTAAAGATTTTGTGGATTTTTGTTTAATTTTTGTTAATTTAATAATTGCACGGGTAAAAAAAAGATTTTGGATTGGATTTTGTTTAAATAAACATTTTGGCAAAGATGGCATTTATTTTTATAAAATTTACAATTTCTGTAATTTAAGTACTTCTGGAGGGGACCTCTCACTTTTAATTTAAAAAATATTTTTTCTTTTTATATTTTATCAACTTTCTTCCCTCCTTTCTCCACATTTTCATAAAAAAGATTTCCTCTTTCATTTTGTTCTGTTTCAATTGATTCAAATAATGCTTTAAAATTACCAGCTCCAAATCCCTTTAGTAATTTAAATTAATTTTAAATTTAAAAATAAATTACTTGGTGATTATGACGTTGAATTATTTCAATAAAAAGTGTTGGGCGGTCCTGACAGGGTTTTGAAAATATTTGTAGTAAATAACCATTCTCATCAAAATCAACAAGAATTTTTAGTTTCTATAAAAATTAAATTTTTTGAGGAATTTTTGTTTGGAAATTTAAAATTTGCTCGCACTCATACCTACATGCCTATCTAAATTTTCTCGTACACATAAACAGGTAGAGTATGAATTTTGAAATGAGTATTCAAACATTGTTTGGAAATAGAGAATGAATAAAATTATTTGGGGATTTTTGCGAGTCTTCACTTTCCATTTTAGATAGAGGAAAATAGGGCAAAGAATGTAAAACAATCCCCAAAGCTAAAACAACCCCCCTACATCCAGTAGCTGACTAAGTCTTGTGTGAAATGATGTCCACTAGCCGGGAATGATTTTAATCAAAATTCATTAGATATTTTTCCTAAATTTTGTTCCAAAACTGAAAAGTTCTTTTAAATTCTCCTTGTCATAGCTAAAATCTCCTTATACCAAAATTCTTTGTTATATTTTTAAAGATTTATACGACAGCCCCTCAAATCCAAGCTTTTCAGTTTTAATCAAGATTCCCCCCTCTCCTTTCCAAAAACACTTATTTTTAAATAATTCCCCCTAAAACAACCCTCCTCTTTCTTCCATTTCTTTCAAAAAATCTACTTGTAATATATTAATATCTTCTTCAATTTTCATTTTAGCAGCTTCTAATCTTTCCCTCAAATTTAAATAATAAGAATCTGGAATAGAAAGAAATTGTAATCCTCTAAATTTAAGTGATTCAATTGCTTTAATTATATTTGAAGTATTTAAAGCAATATGTTGAACACCGGCCCCTCCATAATAATCAACAAATTCTTGTATTTGAGAGACTGCTTTTCTTGATTTTGCTGGTTCGTTTATAGGCATTTTTATTGTTTCCTCTTTATTTGCCATTACAATTGAACGGAGGGCCGAATATTCTGTGTGAATAACAGAATCATCTACTGACCAAAAACGGTGAAAAGCAAGTACTCTTTCATACCTAAAAATGTTTGGATAAACTGAATACGGAGGAATTTAAATCCATTTTTTTCTAGAAATTACTATAAAGGAAGTACAAAGTTTTACGTAATTTTGTTCCCTAGGAATTGAAACAAAATCTGAACAACGTTCATAGAGCCTCCCTCCCTCCCCAGCATTATAACTTTCAATCCCTCGATACCCCCATTAATCCTTCATAATCCCTACAAATCATCCAATATTACTTTTAATCCTCATAAATATATCCCACAATCTTTCTTGTAATCTCAACTCAGTTTCAAAACTGTATCTTGTATAGGCTCGTTTTTTTATGTATAAGTTTTTTTATCTTGTATAAGTCGTTATATTCTATTATATTTGATCCCACAAATTTCTTTTTTTCTAAATTTTAACAAATCCTTCCTACCATTGTGCCACACTTTCCATAGTCAAATCTGGTTGATTTCCCACACAATGATCTATAAACTTCAGTTCTGGTTGAGGAAAATTAAATTCATTTTCTGTTTCCTCATTTGCTGGTTTAAATCCGGGAAGGAACACTCCACGATATTTACTTCGATCAATTAATGTGTGGACTGTATCTCCATACTTTAAAATTAACAAAAGAAAAAATAATTGTTTAAATTGATTAATGTAATTTTAAAAAGTTTTTTCTTAAATGTTTTGCCAAGTTAAATTAATTAATCAAATAAATCTTTCATTAAAACAAATATTTTAATAACTAATTAATTTAAAACTTTACCGTCTGAATTGAAGCCTGAAATTAAAAATATTTTAGTACCTAAATCTTTATTCGCATCTTAGATACCCTCAAAATTAGATACCGATTTACTAAATAATTACCCTGGTTAATTATTCTTTCAATCATTCACTGGAGGGGATAATTTAAATAGAGGGAGGGAGGGGGGGGGGTAATTATTTGAGTAAATACGGTAATCCTCATTTAAGTGGGTATCTAAATTTTTCTCTTCAATTTTCTCCCTTACCACCCTAACAGATCCATTTTCATCCGTATCTTCAGTTACATCTTCAACAATTTTCCCTCCATTTATTTTTGCTTGTTCAACTATCCAATCCAAATTATCTACTTCAAAAGCAACATCTTTTACACCTTTTTTATTTTAAATTTAATTTTTTAATTTTAATTTAATTAACCATCTCCATGTTTATTTAAATGTTTCCCAATTTCTTCATTATTTGGCAAAAGAGGGGATTCAAAAACAAAAATTATTTTTCCCTGCTTTATTGCATGGGCTACTGTTCTTTAAATATTTTTTTAAAATAATTAAATTTTTTTTCAAAACCTTCTACTCCCAGTTTCAAGTCCTCTATATGCAAATGTTTTAAAACCAAAATTTATACGATACCAATGAGCAGCCTAAATTTAAAAATTGGGTAAATAATTGAGAGCAGGTAAATCGAGAATATCATCTTGATTAAAATCTAGTCTCGGTCTAAACTCTCTAATTTATAAATTGGTTATACTGTGTATTCTTGTTTCTTTAATTTAAAATCCTCTCTAACCTGCTTAGCATTTCCAACCCAAAAGCGGATGTGATCGAAACAAACAAAACGAGAATCTTCTCCTTCTTTTTTTCCGTTTTTCATTATTTCTTTAAAATTAAATTTTTAATTATTGAATGAAAAATTAATTGGAGAGAAAAGTGCGCAAAAATAATTATAATTTGTTGATTATTATTCTCTTCTCTCCTTTTTTATATTTAATTAATTAAAGTATCTCTCCATCAATTATTATTTTGATCATATTTTTATTTTATTGCATCAGACACACGCGACTTTAACATTATTTTTTTCGTTGAAATTATTTTTATTTAATTTAATATTTTCGTTGAAAAATATTTAAAACAAAATTCTTTTACCACGCGTTTATTTTAATTAATTTTAAAGACTCTTTTAGAAATATTTAAACTTTATTTCTCTTTAATTTAATCTTTCAGGCTTAGGAATATTATGTTTCAACGAAAAAAGTTTCTCCAATTCGGATATAGACTTAAAAAAATTAGATACATTTATAATGTAGTAGTGAAATCTTACAAGAATAATTTAATTTTTCTATCCTCTCTCATCTTTGACTCGTCCAAATAACCTCTCGATCATTCTATCCCAAACTTTAATTCAAAATATAAATTAATTTTTAAATCAACCCCCTCAATTTATTATTTTTTACTTTCTTTTTTTTTTAATCAATTAAAAAATATAACCAACAACCAAAAAAGTGATAGTGGTCCTCAAGAAATAAAATTATAAGAAGAAAAAAAGTTATAGTATATAATTTTACAAAAATGTACTTATATAATAGAAAAAAATTTTTAAAAAAATAGAGAGAGAGACTGTTCTCACAACTAAAAAGATTTAAAAAATAATCAAAAAAGAAAACTGCTGCCGTTTTTAAAATGAGCAAAAAGTTTAATTTTAAATATAAAGAAATGAGAAAACCCAAAACAGAAAGAGAGAAAGTTATATAATTTGAAAGTAATTAGAGAGAGAATTCTATCAGTAAATATACAGACTACTTCAATTGTAGCTACACCTTTGTGGCTTAAAAATAAAACCTTAAATTAAGGGTATCATATCCTAAGGGAATCCCCTGATTCGATATCCAATCCAAAATCCCCGGCCATTTTTGTGTACCCGGTACGCCAACTCTACTTGTAATGAAATTACTTTGAAGAGGTGATATCTCTTTTAAACGGCCTCTCCCTCAAGTGCCAAACCAAAATAAAAACATCCATTAAATGTATCTACAAATCCGTGTATTTACAATTGAAGACTGTATTTGGTTAGAAAAAAAAATTCTAACAAAAATAGTCAAAAAAATGGTGGTATTAATGTTTAATAGTCTACATATTATTTTAAAGTTTTCTTTAAAAACCTTTCTATAATATTCCTTTTCATTTCTCTCTGTTCCTACTCTATATGTCCCAGTTTATTCGCTAGAAGGAGGCAATACTTCCAAATGTTCAGACGAATAATTAATTTCATTAGTCTCAGAAAGTATTCCGTTTTTACTAAAAAATATTGTTACAAATTTTTATTCGTTTAAAAAACCTCAAATTATTCCCATTCGAAGCATAATCACTAATAGTTGTCGAATTTGATGAAACTGAAGATGGTTGAATAACACTAGTCAATGAAGAACTTGAATGATGTTTTAAACGATAACATTCTGGCAAAACTTCAAAAGATTCAAGACTCTCATTTCTCATACGTCTCTAAAAAATTTTTTTGATTTAATTAAAATATTTTTTTAAATTTACTGAAGAATTCTCATTTGAATATTTTCCATTAATAAAAGGTTCACGCATTGAAATATTATTTTGTTGACCATTTATATTATTTGAAGAATTTGATGATGGATTAAGTTTTCCAAGTTGCTTAAATTTGAAAAATAAATTTATTTTTCTTTTCATTTTAAAAACCTTTTCAAGATCATATATACGTCTCAAAACTTTATCTTCAAATTGAGACGGTACACGAGAAAGTCCATCAACATCCAAACATTTCTAAAATAAAAAATTATATTACAAATTAATCCGAAAATATATTAAAGGAATTAAATTCAAAAAATTCTTTTTTTTTCATTCCAAAATTAACAAAAATTTTTGGAAAATTTCCTTTTCTCAATTCGGAAAAAACAAAATTAATATATTTGGAAAGTAAAAGAACCTGGCAGAAAACTGCAGAAATTGAACCTATTGTACAATTATCATGTATCTTTGTCGCTGAATGTCCAATACAAGGCGAACCACATGAAACACCAAAACCAATGGTTGGCCTTAAACAAAAATCAATTTACAATAAAAATTAATAAAAACCCTGGAGATGGAATTGGAGTTGTTAAATTCATTGATTGCTCTACTAAAGATGTCAGACTGGCTGCTGACTGAAATTAAAAATATTTAAATTTTAATTAAATCAAAAACCTGAGATCGAGAAAGACCATTATTTACTTTGTCAGAAGAAACATCTTGTGTGCTGCCTGTTCCCGTATTTTGATGAGAAGGTTCATTCTTAATAAATTAGGGATGTAACAAAATATTAAGAAAACTCTCAAAAAATTGTCTAAATGTCATAACCCATTTAGAAAATGTTTGACATTAATGTTCATAATTCTGGTAGTATCTAACATTTTCAAAATATACCGGATTATTAATTAGCGACTGATCAGCCGTACAATAATAAGCATCTCTCCAAATCAACAATTCTGGTAAAGTTTTTGGGTAACGAAGCATTCCACCAGCATAATCCTCACGAAAGGCAGGATTGCGAAATCTTTATAAAAAAAATAAATTTAAAAAAACATTTAACGAAAGCTAAATACTCTGTATTGTGTTTCCCCAAATAACTCCAAACTTGAAAACAACGATGTCTATGCTCATCAGTATCATTTGGATCGCATCCATTTTTTATTGCATCCTTCAAAGAATTAAACAAAAAAGTCCCAAAAAGACCAGAAAAAGTGTGTTGGGCAAGTTTCATCTAAAAATTAACAAAAAAATAATAAAGAAAATTACTTTTAAAAAACCAAATATCGCCGATTAAATTCAAATTGGTCAGTATTTTTCTCCCAAAGTTGATAAACGCAATCCAAAAATTGAAGAAAAACTGGACACTTTTCATTATCATCAGTATTAAGAACACCACAGCGATCAGAAAATTTATGTCCAAATTCAATCCATTGCCAACGAATTAAAAATTCAAAACTGAAAAACATTAAAATTAAAGAAGAAAATCTTTAAACATAAAAACCCTTCAAAAGTGCGGTAATGCGGATCGGCTATTAACATACACAACGAAACAATTTGAGTAGTACGATCCCAACCATCCGAGCAATGAACAAGAACACTGGTACCTTAAAAATAAAAGAAATATTTAAAAAAATAATTTAAAGAAAAAACCTTCATTGCACAAAGATTTTAAACAACGTTCAACAGAATTAAACAATTGACAAATATTATGTAGCCAAAGTGTAGATTGCAAATTTTGAAGGAAAATATTAGGATCTAAAGCGCCGTTAAGAGTTTGACGAAGTTGATGAAAGCTGTATCGAATGTTGTGAATATTTGCCAAACCCATAAAGATAACGTCAGCATTAGGGTAAGTATCTAAATTGATAAATTAGTGGTTTAGGTTACTTGCTTTGTTATTTTAGTAAACAACCCGATTTTGGGACAGAAAATAATTACCAAAACTTATTAAATTTAAAATAACCTGGTCCTTCAAATCCACCTCCTTTGGCTCTATTTGCCCAAGCAGCCGTGTAAGAACGAGCATCAACAATAAGAAACTTTTTGTTTAAATCTAAATTTAAGATAAAAAATTTAAAAAATATTTTTCAAAAACCTGGAGAGATCGCAGAACGAATTCTTTCGTAATGAGAGATATCCTTTCTATAAAAAATTTTACTTATTAAAATATTTTAAATTAAAAATTCCAACTCGTTTGTCAATCCAAAAAAGCCAATAGATGGCTGGCTGCTTCGCAATAAAACAGCTCCATTACGTTTGTTTCGCCAAACAACTGTAGGGAATCGACGATAGCAACGGCCATAAGACATTTGCTTCAAATCCTCATCGCTAACAGATTTTGGAACAAACAAAAATTGAGGATAAGTCGGACAAATTCTATTTATGAAAATAATAGTTTAAAAATTTCTTAATAATCTTACTCAAATGTCTCATTTTTCACAGAAATTCGCCAATTATCATCTGGAAGTTTTAAACGTCTAAAAAGGAAATAAATTAATAAAAACAAAAAAATTTAACCGAAATTCGTTGTGCAAATGTTCATAAGCAGAAAGCCTTTTAGTCTCTTTACGTAACCAATTTGGTGGCTTTTTTGATGTTTGATTAAAAAAAGTAAAAGCAAATATGCCATCCAAATCTCTAACAACACAAGTCTTTTGCATCAACTTTTTATACCAAGCACAGGCAGTCTCTGAGTTTTCAGCTCGAAGTCTTAAAAGATTTTCGGTAAATGACGTTTCCATACCACTCTTTTCCTCCGTTTTTTCTTATACATGTACAGAATGGTCAGACCTTTTATCTTTCTTCCATCCAAATTGCTTTTTTATATTGCTCAAAACCAATCAGAAAGGCAAATGCGATGAAAAAAGGAAAAAGTCTGACCCTTCTGTACATATTCTATATAGAAAAAACTTGGAAGGAAAAGGAATGATACTACTACTACTGGATATTTTAAATATAAACAAAAAAACAAACTTAATTATCTTGCCATCTTTAGAACTAATTTGAAGTCCAACAATATCTTTCGCCTCTAACAACTAAAAAATAAAGTCTAAGAAAAATAATTTAAAAAATTAAAAATACGTCAACTCCTGTTAAAGGGATTGCACAGATTGCACTCTGATTATGAGCAACAATAATAATACGAAATTGAGTAACATAAAGTTGACCTATAAAAAATAGAAAAAAATATAAGAAAAATAATAATACATGATTCCATATCTACAAAATTGTCGCTGTCAATGTCTTCTCCTGGCAGAAAATACATTGAATGTAAATTAGAAGTCGAACGAGAGGACTAAAAAATTTGAAATGAATTTTAGAATTAGTGTGAAATTTAGGAATTGAATGAAAGACAATGCCTTTTTTGACAGTTTTATGGCCCTAATAAAGGTAGTTGCCCTCTCAGATTGAAAGGAAGCTATGACAATATTGGAAGTGAAAATTATTAAAATTAGTTTTGTAGAGAATAAATAGTTAAATTCTAAATTTTAGCTTAAAAATTAAAACTTACAGCAGTACGTGTCCTAACGGTAGTATTCTTTAATTCTGCATAACTCGACTGAGGAAAAGTATGCCCATTTTCGGTTGTTATACTGACAAGCCTTTCGTCACGAAGAGTTGCACTGCTACTGCTTGATGGTACAGCACTCGAGTCAAAAACACCTGTAGCTCCCTCATTACAAACAGATTGATTATCATTACAAGGCATAGAAAGTTTGAAACGTGTGAAGTTATTTAGTCGTTAATTAATAAATTTTTAAAAATTTTTCGAATTCCTAGAAAAAGAAGATTTGATGCTGTTTTTATAAATTAAAAATCTGTCTAAAAAGGGCATTTTCCTCTAAATAAATTACAGTAACCGGTTTCGAGGCCTCCAAGAATATTTATTTCAAAAGTAGTGTACATATGTCCAAATCAACACGTCCAGTCAAAAATAGCCACCATATTTTTCCATATGGCGACAAACGGAAATGCATTTAATGACTATGCGAAAAAGTTGAGCGCGGCCACTATGGCTCAAGGGCATGCGGGAAATATTGTTAGAACAGTGTCCCCCGTCGTTGCGGTCTTGCGCCACAGCGACCCGCAATATAGCGGGTCGCCTCGAAAAAGTCCATGCGTCATTCGCGCGGTGATATCAAAATGTAAACTTGTTGAAAATATTTCAAAATACCCATTAAAAAGAATACAATTTCAAAAAGAAAATTTTTAAATGTTTGGAATATTTTTCTCACAAAATAAACAATAGAATTGTGAAAATATATTAAACCCCATTTACATTTTCTAAATTTGTTGAAATTTCGATCATGCTTGATTACTCACGTTAGGTATATAGAATAATTTGTAACGTTTGTACATTTTGACAGTTTTTATTTCGTTATTATTTTAGAAAAGTGTCTTTTTGGTAAAATTTTTTGACCAAAAATTATCGAGAAACGAATCTTCTTGATTCGAAAACTTTTGAATGGTTGCAATTTTTATTTGTTTATTTTGCGTTTTATGGTGACTAATAGATATTGAGATCAATAGTTTAGTATTTCGTCCTTATAAGCTCATAAGAGTGCATGTGATTTTTAACATTTCAATTTATCTGAGTAAATTTTTTTTATCTTTTAGATTTAAAATACTAAAATGACTTCCTTGATACCTATACGTTTTCAAGAACTCTTTTCTGTAAGTTTTTTTGAAATTACTGGGGTTTTATTTCTTATTTTAGTTGCAAAAGATGGGGATCAGTCCGAACAATATCAGTTTTGGATATGTGACCATGGAATCTGACAAGTACATCGTTGTTAGAGAGACAGTTGGTGACTCGTCGCAAGCCGTCGTTATAAATGTTGCGAACCCAACTGATATTCTTAGAAAACCGATTAGCGCTGACTCGGTTATGATGCATCCAGTTTCGAGAATTTTGGCTCTTAAATGTTTTTTTTCATTACTTTTTTTCTAAAAATCCTTTTATTTTTTAGTGCTTAAGAATCTCCAAATTTTCGATTTGGAATTGAAAGCCAAAATAAAAGCTTACAGTGGAACAGAAGATGTTAAGTTTTGGACCTGGATTAACTCAAATACCATTGGATTTGTGACAGATGTTTCGGTGTACCATTGGACACTTAGTGGTTTATTGTTTTTAATTATACATATTAACTGCCATTTAAGGTGATGCTGCACCTGCCAAAGTATTTGATCGACATTCAACTTTGCAGAGTACTGAAATAATCAGTTATCGATCTAACGCCGATGGGAAGTTTCTTTTGCTTGTTGGAATTTCGTCAAAGGTTGTTTCCTTTATTCGTTTCTAAATTAATTTAAAAATAGGATAGTCGCATTGTTGGAGCAATGCAACTCTATAGTACGGAGAGGAAGGTTTCTCAAGCCATTGAAGGTCATGCTGCTTGTTTTGTACAATTCAAGCTTGAAGGTAATCCACATCCGAGTAGTCTTGTTTGTTTTTCTTTGCGTAATGCTGCTGGAGGAAAGGTTATTTGAAAGTGATTACAATGTCAAATCGAATTTTTAGTTGCACATTGTGGAAGTCTCACAAACTCCTGCTGGCAATCAGCAATTTCCTAAGAAGGCCATTGACGTTGTTTATCCTGCTGATGCTGCTTCGGACTTTCCTCTTTCAATGCAGGTTTAGTTTGATTTAGATTCTAGCCTCGATTTATCTTAATTTTTAGGCGTCCTCAGCTTATGGAATTTTGTATATGATCACCAAATATGGTTATGTTCATGTGTTCGATATCGAGACTGGCTTTTCAATCTATACAGTTCGTATTTCGACTGATACGATTTTCATTACAACTGAACATACTTCTAATAATGGCGTTCTTGGTATTAATAGAGCTGGCCAGGTTTTCATCTTATCTAATATACAGCCCTACAAATTTATTTAAGGTCCTTTCTGTTTGTTTGGACGAAACAACCGTCATTCCTTACGTCACTCAACAATTACAAAATCCGGATTTGGCTCTCAAATTGGCTTGTCGTTGCAATCTTCCTGGGGCTGAAGAACTTTTTGTTCGCAAATTTAATTTGTTGATTGGAAATGGAAATTATCCAGAAGCTGCAAAAGTTGCTGCAACTGCACCTCAAAATATCCTCAGAACACCACAGACGTTACAAAAATTCCAAGTTGCTGTTCCACAAGGGAAGGCTACTTATCCTCTTCTAATCTATTTCAATGCGTTGTTAGAACAAGGCTCTTTAAATAAATATGAGTCATTGGAATTATGTCGACCTGTTTTAGTTCAGGTTTGTACTTTAACATTTATGATGAATCTTTCCTTTCTTTTTCAGGGAAAGAAACAACTTGTTGAAAAATGGATTTCTGAGAGCAAACTGGAATGTAGTGAAGAATTGGGTGATTTGGTTAAGCAATATGACGTTAATCTCGCATTAAGCATTTACCTTCGCGGCAGTGTGCCACATAAAGTTGTTCAGTGCTTTGCTGAAATGGGACAATTTGACAAGATTATTCTCTATGCTAAAAAGGCAAATTACGAACCTGATTATCTTTACCAAATGCGTCAAGTTTTGCGAACACATCCAGATAATGCTGCGACATTTGCGCAAATGTTGGTCAGCGAGGGTCCAAATGGAGAACCATTGGCTGATATAAATCAGGTTTTATTTGTAACTTTCTGTTTTTCATTTCAAACTTCTTTAAAGATTGTTGACTGTTTTGTAGAGGTTGGAAATATTCAGCAATGTACTGCATTTTTGTTGGAAGCTCTAAAAGGAGATAGTGAATCGCAAGCTCATCTTCAGACTCGTCTTTTGGAAATGAATTTACTTTCTAATCCTCAAGTTGCTGATGCAATCTTAGGAAATCGAATGTTTAGTTATTATGATAGAGCCGCAATTGGGCAACTTTGTGAGAAGGCTGGTTTGTTACAACGAGCGCTTGAGCATTTTACTGATCTTTATGATATCAAACGTACAGTTGTTCATACGACACTTTTCAATCCAGAAGTAAAATTTAATTGATAAAAGTTAATTTTTCTCCTTCTTCATATTAAGTGGCTCATTAATTACTTTGGTCGACTCAATGTCCAAGATTCGTTGGAATGTTTAAAGGCAATGTTGCAGACAAATCTTCGTCAAAGTCTTCAAATTGTTGTGCAAATTGCGTCCAAATATTCTGAACAATTGACTACACAAGCGCTTATTGATTTGTTTGAATCTTTTAAAAGCTATGAAGGCCTCTTCTACTATCTTGGTTCTATCGTTAATTTCAGTCAGGATCCTGAAGTTCACTTTAAATATATTCAGGTATTTGTTAAATCTATTGAAAAGATTTTTTGTTTGTTAATCTTTACTCAAAATCATTTTTTTATTACATCTAGGCCGCTACGCGTGCTGGACATGTTAAAGAAGTTGAACGAATCTGCCGTGAGTCCAACTATTATGATGCTGAACGAGTCAAGACATATTTGAAAGAGGCTAAATTGACTGATCAGGTGCATTTCTTTGAGAAATGACTTTTCTCGATAATTTTATTTTCTGATTTTGTTTTTTTATTACTTATAAATTTTTGTTTAGTTGCCATTAATAATTGTTTGCGATCGCTATGACATGGTTCATGATCTTGTTCTATACTTGTATCGCAGTAATTTAATGAAGTCGATTGAAGTTTTTGTAAGCAAAGTAAATCCTAAACGCCTTCCTATTGTTGTTGGTGCATTGTTGGATGTTGATTGTAGTGAAGACACAATCAAACAATTAATTCAAAACACTCGTGGAAAATTTGACATTGATGAGCTTGTTGAGGAGGTTGAAAAAAGAAATCGGTTTATTTCTTTCTTAATTCTGCTTTTAATATAAATTCTTTTTTAAAGTCTAAAACTTCTGAGCTCTTGGCTGGAAAGTCGTGTGCAGGAAGGCAACTTTGATCAAGCCACACACAACGCTCTCGCAAAGATATACATTGATTCAAATAACAATCCTGAACGTTATCTTCGTGAAAACCAATATTACGATTCAAAAGTTGTTGGCAAGTATTGTGAGAAACGTGATCCACATTTTGCTTTGGTGGCATACGAACGTGGAAAGTGTGATGCCGAACTTATTTCTGTAATTTCTTAATATTTTCAAATTATTAAACGTGATTTTAAGGTTTGTAATGAGAATTCTTTCTTCAAAAATCTTGCTCGATATTTGGTCCGTCGTCGAGATGCGGAACTTTGGGCACAAGTACTTAAAGAAGACAATCCTCATCGACGTCAATTAATTGATCAAGTTGTTCAAACAGCACTTTCTGAGACTAAAGATGCTGAAGATATCACTCATACAGTAAAGGCGTTTATGGCTGCGGATCTTCCAAACGAATTAATTGAATTACTTGAGAAAATTGTTCTCGACACTTCAACTACAAGCGAACACAGAAATCTTCAAAATTTGTTAATTCTTACTGCAATGAGAGCTGATCCTTCACGAGTAATGGAATATATTCAAAAACTTGATAATTATGATGCACCTGACATTGCTAATATTGCCATTACAAATCAACTTTTTGAGGAAGCTTTTGCGATTTTTCGTAAATTTGGTGTGAATGCGTCAGCAATTAAGGCATAATTATAATTCTTGAAAGATTTTGTAAATTAATTTTTAGGTTTTAATTGAAAATATTAGAAATTTGGATCGTGCTTATGAATTTGCAGAAAAGGTTAATGAACCTGCAGTTTGGGCTGCACTTGCCAAAGCTCAACTAACGGAAGGATTGGTAAAGGAAGCTGTTGATTCCTTTATAAAAGCTGATGATCCAAGTGCTTTTATTGATGTAGCAAAAAAATGCGACGAAACTAACCATTGGGAAGATCTTGTTCGTTATCTTCAAATGGCTCGAAAGAAATCACGCGAATCTTTTATTGAAACTGAGCTTTGTTTTGCATATGCAAAAACTGGTCGATTGGCGGACCTTGAAGAGTTTATAGCTGAGCCCAATCATGCACAAATTCAACAAGTTGGTGACCGTTGCACAGAACAAGGAATGAATGATGCTGCCCGTATTTTATTCAACAGCATCAGCAACTTTGCTAAACTTTCGACTACTCTGGTTGAATTGGGAGATTTTCAAGGTGCTGTTGATGCTGCTCGAAAGGCTAATTCTACAAAAACATGGAAACAAGTAAATAATAAAATTTTTAGAGTTTTATTTTTGATACACTTTTTTTAGGTTTGTTTTGCTTGTGTAAATCATAAAGAGTTTCGTCTTGCGCAAATTTGTGGTCTCCACATTGTTGTGCATGCTGATGAATTGGAAGAACTGATAAATTACTACCAAAATCGCGGCCACTTTGAAGAACTCATTGCCCTATTGGAATCTGCTTTAGGATTAGAACGAGCACATATGGGAATGTTTACAGAGTTGGCTATTCTTTATAGCAAATATAAATCTGAGAAAATGCGTGAGCATCTGGAGTTGTTTTGGTCGCGTGTTAATATACCAAAGGTTTTTCAAATTTAGGGATTTATAAATTTATTTGTGTTAAGGTTCTTCGTGCCGCGGAGCATGCTCATTTATGGTCTGAACTTGTGTTTTTGTATGATAAATATGAGGAATATGATAACGCTGTGAATACAATGATTCAACATCCAACAGAAGCTTGGCGTGAACAACATTTTAAAGAAATTGTTACAAAGGTCTTTTTTAATTTTAAACTATATTTATAATGAATTTCACAGGTTGCAAATGTTGAGCTCTATTACAAGGCTATTCAATTTTATTTGGATTACAAGCCAATGTTGTTAGTTGATTTATTGATGGTTTTGTCGCCTCGTCTTGACCAAACACGGACTGTTATGTTTTTCCAAAAATGTATATAAATTAATGTCTGAGATTTTGTAAATATTTTTATTTTTCAGCTGGCGACCTTTCGCTTGTCCAGCCATATCTTCGGCACGTCCAAAATTTTAACAACAAAGCACTTAACGAGTGTCTAAATCAATTATTTATTGATGACGAAGATTATGAATCATTAAAGGCTAGTATTGAAACTTATGATAATTTTGACAATATTGCTTTGGCTCAGCAATTGGAACAACACTCATTGGTTGAATTTCGTCGAATATCTGCTTACCTCTACAAGGGAAATAATCGATGGAAACAATCTGTAGAAATTTGCAAAAGAGACAAACTTTACTCAGTTTGTTTTAATTTTTTTAAAATTTTATTAAGAATTTGTTAAATTTAAGGATGCAATGGATTATGCGGCAGAGAGTCGTCAACCAGAAGTTGTCGAAGGTTTAATGAAATTTTTCTTACAAGAAGGACTAAATGATTGTTTCTCTGCATTATTATATAAATGTTATGATCTTTTGAAACCTGATATTGTATTAGAATTGGCTTGGAAACACAAAATTGTTGATTGTGCTATGCCTTTTATGATACAAACTGTTCGTGATTTTGGATCGAGGGTATTTTGTTTTAAAATCTAAATTTTTAAATAAAATACATGTTTGTTAGTTGGAAAGACTTGAAAGAGCTGAGGTTGAAAGAAAAGAAGAAGTTAAAGAACAGCAACAACGTTCAGGAAATATTAGTAAGAATTTTTGTTTTGAAGGGAGAGGGCAATTTTTGCTATCGTTCTGGGGGCATTCATTATTTTCCTTTGAACGAATTTCCATCTTTCCGTCGACATTGGCTTACTAATACTTGCTTTTTTTATATGTATATTTTATTTTAGTGGAGCCTCAACTAATGTTGCCAGCCTATCCGTCTGTTCAGAATTCTACATATCCTGGTGCAATACCTGCTGCGCCATTTGTGACGCCTGCTTATGCGACTTTTCCTTTTAATAAATGAAGTGTTGTGACGATTGAAAATATAAGAATAATAATGAGGAGAATCTTGACTTAAATATATCGCAAATTCTATGTTAAAGAATCGTTTATAAATTGACTTTTGGTAATTCTGAACTGTCCCATCCAGTTTTTTTTCCTAAGAGATGAATTATGGACAGGAAGTTCAAATTACAAAATTTTTCTCAAAACAATTATATTTTTTGTTTTCACTTGTAATGACTTCTTTAAATTAGTGAGGGATTATTTGTTTGTTTTATTTTTTTAATTGGTTTTGGGTTAAAAAATTATAATTGCTTATTTAAAATTAGCTTATCAAGTGTAATTAACCATATAGTATTGTCATATTTAAAGTTAACATATTTTTTGTCTCATGTTAAATTAGTAGACTTTTTATTACCAATCTTCTAAAAGAATATTTGTTTAATGTTTTGGATTATTGTTGGGGTCTTAATTGCTGTTATGTTAATGTAAGTTACTTTGTAATCGTTTATTAACCACATTAAAATTTCAGAATTTCAATTCTTACGGCAATTTATTTTAATAAAAATGATAAATCTAAGAATGATAAGGAAAAAGTTAAGGGAGGAGGAATTGAAATGGGAGAAGAAGAGGCTGGAGGAAATAGTAACATAATAATCGAAGAAGAGTCAGAAGGATATCAGAATTTGAATGGAGAGGATTTGGATGGAGGAAATTTGGATAAAGAAGATTGCAAAGAAATGGAAGAAGAGGCTGAAGGAAATAATTTAATAATTGAAGAAGAGGCGGAAGGATATCAGAATTTGGGTGGAGGAGATTTGGATAAAGAAGATTTCAAAATGGGAGAAGAGGCTGAGGGAAATAGTAACTTAATAATCGAAGAAGTGGCTGAAGGATATCAGAATTTGGATGGAGGAGATTTGGATGAAGATGATTTCAAAAAAATAGATGAAAAAGATTTTAATTTAAAAAGTGGAGATAATAAATTGTTGAAACTTAATTCAATCAAAATTGATTGCCAATGGAAAGTTGCAAATTCAGACAAACCAGTTGTCTTCACAGATGAACAAAAGATGAGAGTGGCCTACCATGAAGGTGGCCATTCTGTACTTGCACGTCTACTAAAGATAAACTTTCCAGTCACAAAAGTATGTTAATTTATTGAATGTTTAATTCAAAAATTTTATTCAGGTATCAGTAATTCCTGCACTTGATTACCATGGCATCACATTATTTGGTGAGGAAAGAATTCTGGAAGTTTTTCAAGATTTAGACGACAAACTTGAGATTATGTATGCAGGCGCTGCATCTGAAGAACATTTTCTCAGTGGTACACATTCAATTGGTGTTACTGATGACTTTAATAGAGCGACACAATTAGCGGCATATATGGTTTAAGATGTTCTAATATTTTTATTTATAATTTTATAGGTTGAAGAATGTGGCTATTCGGAAAAATTGGGTCCGTTAACTGCAAAACCAAATTCGTCTGAATATCTATTACAACTTCAAGATGAAGAGACGTATGCTTTAACAACAAAAGCTTGGTATAGGGCAAAAGAATCGATCAAAAAATATGAAAAGCAAATTCAAAAGGTTTATTTTGACTCCTAAATAATAAGTTCAAATAACAAGTTTTAGGTTGCCGACTTTTTGTTTCAACATGGAGAGCTCGATTCTTCAAAACTTCAAAAGTAAGTACTTGCTTTTCTTTATAAGCTTGTGCTTAGAGCCCGGACTTCGGTAAGAAACTCCTTTTCCGACAAGATCCCGGATTTTTATGCATTAATTTAAAATCTTCAAAAATACCGAATTATGCATAAAAATACCCTCCATTCATAAATGAAATTAAAAAAACAAAATCAATAAAAAAGAAGTTTATTAGTTGGTAATACGAAGGCTGTCCCCCTTTTTTCTTCTCTATGAATGTTATAGTGGTCATTCTTTTTGTCCTTCCTCAATTTCACTTTATTTCCCTGATCCAAATTCAAATCCGACTTTCTTCTCCAAAAAAGACATCAACTGTTTTTTAGTTGTTCGACAGCCACATTTATAGCAGGTCCGTTGTTTATAAATTTTAAGCTATTCGAGTCATGCATTGAAATCATTGTCGCGACGAGGAAATAGAGTGAAATTTAGTATGAATTACTGATCATTATGTCATTCCTAAGGAAAAAAGATGGGCCAGCTTTGGTATTACCGAGAAGTTTTTTACATAAAAATCCTTTTAAAAATACAACTAACTTTTTAAATTTAGCATTATTGACTCTACGCCGATCAATGACGCCCAACAATAACAAAGCTGAAAAAATAAAAAATTTATAGTAATTTGTTTTCTAGAGAGCGAGCTGGATCTGGATCCAGACCTTGATTTTTCCTGGATCCATTTTTCCTGGATCCTGGATCTATACATTTCTTCGATTGTCAGCGCCGTAGGCGAAAATTTTAAGAATTTGGACGGTCATAGGCGAAAATCCCTCCTCATGGAGCCGTTAATCGTCTAAAATCCTCTTATGTTCCTCGGTATCCTGTCAAATCCTCTTCCATATCCACTTAATCCTGAAATATCCCTTCAAATCCTAAAATATTTCTTTAAATACCCGTATATCCCACTTAATCTCCAGTTATCGGTCTAAATGAAAAAATCAAGAATCAAGGCCTGGATCCAGGCAAAAATAATCCTTGATTTTTCCTTGACTCAAGGTCAAGAATCTGGTCAAGGTACCCAACCGAAATCAAGGTCAAGGATCAAGGTCAAGGTTTTTTGAAAATCTCGCTCTATTGTTTTCTTGTTCTAGATCTCAATTTTTGTGCCTTTATTTTTAGTACATTTATCTTATTTAATTATTGTAAATTATATGCTGAATTGATCAAAAATATTTTCATTGTTAGATTTATTAAGAAATTATCACTTAAAAATGGTAATGATTACATAAGGTTGTTCAAACCCGTTCACACTTTCTTATGATTTTTCTTGTTTTTTTTTTTTTGCTTTCTACATTCTAAGGAACATTTTAATTGTACTTCCCTTTAAGGTGATCTGCACCTACCAAAGTATTTGATCGACATTCAACTTTGCAAAGTACTGAAATAATCAGTTATCGATTTAACGCCGATGGGAAGTTTCTTTTGTTTGTTGGAATTTCGTCAAAGGTTGTTTCATTTTTTATTTTCTAATTATTTTGAAAATACTATAGCCGCATTGTTGGAGCAATGCAACTCTATAATACGGAGAGGAAGGTTTCTCAAGCCATTGAAGGTCATGCTGCTTGTTTTGTACAATTCAAGCTTGAAGGTAATCCACATCCAAGTAGTCTCGTCTGTCTTTCTTTGCGTAATGCAGCTGGAGGAAAGGTTTTATTTGAAATTTGATAACATTCCATCAACTTTTTAGTTGCATATTGTGGAAGTCTCACAAACTCCTGCTGGCAATCAGCAATTTCCTAAAAAGGCCATTGACGTTGTTTATCCAGCTGACGCTGCTTCGGACTTTCCTCTTTCAATGCAGGTTTAGTGTGATCCAGATTCTAGCCTCGATTTATTTTAATTTTTAGGCATCCTCAGCGTATGGAATTTTCTATATGATCACCAAATATGGTTATGTTCATGTGTTCGATATTGAGACTGGCTTTTCAATCTATACAGTTCGTATTTCGACTGATACGATTTTCATTACAACTGAACATACTTCTAATAATGGCGTTCTTGGTATTAATAGAGCTGGCCAGGTTTTTAATGATCTAATATACAGCCCTACAAATTTATTTAAGGTCCTTTCTGTTTGTCTGGACGAAACAACCGTCATTCCTTACGTCACTCAACAATTACAAAATCCGGATTTGGCTCTCAAATTGGCTTGTCGTTGCAATCTTCCTGGGGCTGAAGAACTTTTTGTTCGCAAATTTAATTTGTTGATTGGAAATGGAAATTATCCAGAAGCTGCAAAAGTTGCTGCAACTGCACCTCAAAATATCCTCAGAACACCACAGACGTTACAAAAATTCCAAGTTGCTGTTCCACAAGGGAAGGCTACTTATCCTCTTCTAATCTATTTCAATGCGTTGTTAGAACAAGGCTCTTTAAATAAATATGAGTCATTGGAATTATGTCGACCTGTTTTAGTTCAGGTTTGTACTTTAACATTTATGATGAATCTTTCCTTTCTTTTTCAGGGAAAGAAACAACTTGTTGAAAAATGGATTTCTGAGAGCAAACTGGAATGTAGTGAAGAATTGGGTGATTTGGTTAAGCAATATGACGTTAATCTCGCATTAAGCATTTACCTTCGCGGCAGTGTGCCACATAAAGTTGTTCAGTGCTTTGCTGAAATGGGACAATTTGACAAGATTATTCTCTATGCTAAAAAGGCAAATTACGAACCTGATTATCTTTACCAAATGCGTCAAGTTTTGCGAACACATCCAGATAATGCTGCGACATTTGCGCAAATGTTGGTCAGCGAGGGTCCAAATGAAGAACCATTGGCCGATATAAATCAGGTTTTATTTGTAACTTTCTGTTTTTCATTCCAAACTCTTTTAAAAGATTGTCGACTGTTTTGTGGAGGTTGGAAATATTCAGCAATGCACTGCATTTTTGTTGGAAGCTCTAAAAGGTGATAGTGAATCGCAAGCTCATCTTCAGACTCGTCTTTTGGAGATGAATTTACTTTCGAATCCTCAAGTTGCTGATGCCATCTTAGGAAATCGAATGTTTAGTTATTATGATAGAGCCGCAATTGGGCAACTTTGTGAGAAGGCTGGTTTGTTACAACGAGCGCTTGAGCATTTTACTGATCTTTATGATATCAAACGTACAGTTGTTCATACGACACTTTTCAATCCAGAAGTAAAATTTAATTGATAAAAGTTAATTTTTATCCTTCTTCTATTAAGTGGCTCATTAATTACTTTGGTCGACTCAATGTCCAAGATTCGTTGGAATGTTTAAAGGCTATGTTGCAGACAAATCTTCGTCAAAGTCTTCAAATTGTTGTGCAGATTGCATCTAAATATTCTGAACAATTGACTACACGTTTGAATCTTTTAAAAGCATGAAGGCCATTTCTATTACCTTGGTTCTATCTTGGTCCGTCGTCGTGATGATTTCAGTCAGTACCCGGAAGTTCATTTTAAATATATTCAGGTATTTGTTAGATCTGTTTATTGAAAAGATTTTTTAGTTGTATCGCAGTAATTTAATGAAGTCGATTGAAGTTTTTGTAAGCAAAGTAAATCCTAAACGGCTTCCTATTGTTGTTGGTGCATTGTTGGATGTTGATTGTAGTGAAGACACAATCAAACAATTAATTCAAAACAATCGTGGGAAATTTGACATTGATGAGGTTGAAAAAAGAAATTGGTTTATTTCTTTCTTAATTTTGCTTTTACTATAAATTCTTCTTTAAAGTCTAAAACTCCTGAGCTCCTGGCAGGAAAGTCTTGTTCAAGAAGGCAACTTTGATCAAGCCACACACAACGCTCTCGCAAAGATATACATTGTTTCAAACTGAACGTTATCTTCGTGAAAACCAATATTACGATTCAAAAGTTGTCGGCAAGTATTGTGAGAAACGTGATCCACATTTTGCTTTGGTGGCGTACGAACGTGGAAAGTGTGATGCCGAACTTATTTCTGTAATTTCTTAATATTTTCAAATTATTAAGCGTGATTTTAAGGTTTGTAATGAGAATTCCCTTTTCAAAAATCTTGCTCGATATTTGGTCCGTCGTCGTGATGCGGAACTTTGGGCTGAAGTACTTAAAGAAGACAATACTTATCGACGTCAATTAATTGATCAAATTGTTCAAACAGCACTTTCTGAGACTAAAGTTACTGAATATTTTCACAGATTAACAAAGATGGGTACTTTCCTGTTATCGGCCCTCCGTTTTTTCTTCCTTATTTATCAACCTACTTCTGTACAAAATGGTCAGATTTTCTCTCTTTCTCAAATTCACTACGTTTCCCGGTGGCAACAAAGAAAAGATTATTTTTTGCAAAGAACAGATTAATTTTTTAAAACATTCAAGATCAAAAAAGATAAAACATAAATTGTCAAAAGGGGAAGTTATCCCAATGACTTGGAAAGTTGTTCTGTAAATATGGGAAGTTGTTCTATTCTAACAATGGGGGAACAACTTCTGTCTTTTTTTGTTGCCACAAGGGAACGGGAGTGAATTTGAGAAAGAAAAAATCTGACCATTCTGTACAGAAGTAGGTGAGAAATAAGGAAGAAAAAATAGAGGGCCGATAACAGGAAAGTACCCAAAGATGAGAGCGGCCTACCATGAATGTGGCCCTACATACTTGGACGTCTACTGAAGATAAATTTTCCAGTCATAAAAGTATTCTCTATTTCATTGAATGTTTAAACAAAAATTTTATTCAGTTATCAATAATTCCTGCAGTTGATCACCATGGCATTACAGAATTTGGTGAAGAAAAAATTCTGGAAGTATTTCAAGATTTAGACGACAAACTTGAGATCATGTATGCAGGCGCTGCATCGGAAGAACATTTTCTCAGTGGTACACATTCAGTTGGTGTTACTGATGACTTTAAAAGAGCGACACAATTAGCGGCATATATGGTTTAAGATGTTCTAATATTTTTATTTATAATTTTATAGGTCTAAGAATGTGGCTATTCGGAAAAATTGGGTCCGTTAACTGCAATACCAAATTCATCTGAATATTTTAAACAACTTCAAGATGAGAAATATTTGCATTAACTACAAAAGCCTGGCTTATGGCGAAGGAATCGGTCAAGAAATTTGAAAAGCAAATTCGAAAGGTTTACTTTAGCTATTATGCAATAAGTTAAAATAAAAAGTTTAGTTTGCACTTGCCTATGTAAAAACTGGTCGATTGTCGGACCTTGAAGAGTTTATATCTGAGTTCAATCATGCATAAATTCAACAAGTTGGTGACTGTTGTACAGAACAAGGAATGAATGATGCTGCCCGTATTTTATTCAACAGCATCAGCAACTTTGCCAAACTTTCTACTACTTTGGTTGAATTGGGAGACTTTCAAGGTGCTGTTGATGCTGCTCGAAAGGCTAATTCTACAAAAACATGGAAACAAGTAGATAATAAAATTTTTAGAATTTTATTTTCTATATACTTTTTAGGTTTGTTTTGCTTGTGTAAATCATAAAGAGTTTCGTCTTGCTCAAATTTGTGGTCTCCCTATTGTTGTGCATGCTGATGAATTGGAAGAACTGATAAATTACTACCAAACTCGCGGCCACTTTGAGGAACTCATTACTCTATTGGAATCTGCTTTAGGATTAGAACGAGCACATATGGGAATGTTTACAGAGTTGGCTATTCTTTATAGTGTTACCCCCGGACTCGAGACTCGATACTTGCCCTTTTCATCAAGTCCCGACCCCGACCATATTTCCCATCGATGTTTATATTTATTTTATATTTATTCCTTCCCAGCCTATCTTTACACTTTATCTCTCTTCTTCTCAATTATTGTTCACCTTCTTCCGTTCCCAACATTAATCACAATTACATTCATCCTTTTGTCAACAACTTTATAACTTCCTCCCATCTTTCCCAGACACATTTTGCCCTATCAACTTTCTTATATCCCACCCACTATTCCCCATATTTAACCACAAACTATTCAATGTATCTTTAATTCAGTTTATCCAAGTCCCGATTTAATGTCCATATAATTAATCCTCTTTTATTATATTATCCCTTATCAAAACACTACCCGTTTAATTGTATTTTAAATGGAAATAAATATTATGAACTATTCTTTTAACTATTTAAATTAGTCCTCTGCGCCTCCCCTACCCAAATTCCCCCACAAACATACGGCGCTCTGAAGGTGCCTGGACCGGGAAGGTCCAGCGCATAACTGGTAGCACCGGATGGTTTCAACCCCCTCTAGGTCTTGGGCATCCCGGTTTCTTTTCCCTATAGATTTAATTTGTCCATTCCCTATCCTAAATTTTTGAATTAAATTTTTTTAAAAATTTTCTCCTTACCTTTATTCCATTCTTACCCTTCCTATTCTTATTTCCCTTTCCCAAGGTTCATTTCCCCCTTCACTCTACCCAAATTTTTTTCAATCCGTATTCCATCATATTTTTCAATAATTAGCATTTTCCAATAAATTCCCTTCTTATGTCCCATACTCTTCCAACCAAACATTACACATTGGCGTTATAAAAAACACCAATGTTTTGTCTCCTATTAAACATTTTTCTTTCCATTCAATTTCTTTCTGATTTTTCCTCTTCTAATTTTTCTTCATTTCTCTCCCATTCGAATTTTTAATTAGCATTCCCTTCTCTTCCCCACCAGAAATTTGAACATATCTCCATCCTGTAAGGATGGAATTTTTCAAAAATCTAAATTTTCCATTAAGATTAGTATTTTCCAATAGACTCATATGTCCGAACTTTTTCCCAGTCAAGCATTACACAAAACATTGGCGTTATAAAAAACCATCAATGCTTTGTTTGCTCCTACGCCCCTACCCCATTAAAAGACATTTTCCTTCCATTCTTTGTCCCATACGCGAACTAATAATTTCATTTCACTTCCCATCCCACTCGATAATTTTTAATTCCCATTCTTTCCACTTTCCCACGAAAAAATAAAAACATATCTTCATCCTATTAGGATGAATGATTCTCTAAGTCCCAACTGATATAAATTCCAATTAATATTTTTTTCAAAAGACGACCTATCTCCATCCTTATTCCTTTCCTCCTCCCCACCTATAAAAAAGCATTTTTATTCATTTTTAAATGAACAAAATGATTAATCCAATATAGTCAATATTTCCCAATAAATTCCTTTCCTATTGCCCAGACTCCTCAGTACAATCCATCCAATCCCACAATTTCTCCCCCTCTGGCTCTTAGGACTCCACATCTCCTTCCATTCCCCCGGGCGTTATCCGATTTTTTTTCTCAAAAATAAATAAACTTTATCCCGGATTTTAAAGATATTTTATTCAAATAAATTAAAAATCCGTGTCCATGTGAATTGTTATTTCAATTTTTCACCTTTATTTCCGTAGTTAAAAACCCTAAAGCTATTAATCATTGAAATTAATCACTGAAATTTTGGACGAGGAAATCCTAAATTCCTGCCTCTTAATTCTCTCCAAAAAGAATGAGAGGAAGAACTCCCCACCCAAAATTTACTAAAATCCAATCAACTGAAGCCCCCATTTTTATAATGTCTGCTTAACCAAATGTTCAAGTGTACTTTTAAAAAAAATCAAATCCTTAATTACAAAGTCCAGGATAAATAATTAAAATAATATAGTCCAATGTGCACCTAAAAATTAAATCCCTAATAATCATTCATGAAACCAAAATCCAGGAAATCAATATAAAATAGTCCAAGTGCATTTAAAAATTAAATCCTCAATATTCAATAAAAATTTCATGTCCGAGGATAACAAACAAAAATAGTCCAATGTGCACTTAATAATCATATATAATCTCAAAGTCCTGGATACAAAAAAAGTCCTATGTGCACTCAAAAATCATATCCTTAATAATCACTCAAAGAAATCAATGTCCTGGACAAAAAAATTAAAACAAAATAGTCCGATGTGCACATAATAATCATAAATTAAAGTCCAGTACAAAAAGTTAAAATAAAATAGTCCAAAGTGCACATAATCCACATAATCCTTCCTATCCTTTATGATTAAGTAGAACATAAAGGCTTTTGATTAAGCAGACAATAAAGGCTCAAAAACTAATCACTTCCTCAAAAAGGTTTTCAAGAACGATAGTAATTTAAAGCTAGTTAATTTTAAAATAAAATATTAGCATTAATTCAAATTAATCTAATCGTGAAATATTTTACACAAAATCCAATAAAAACAATAACTCAAGGATTAAAAACCTTGGGCTCGGTCATAGTAACCATCAATTATTCAACTATACTAACACATTCAAATCTCAATTCATCTTTTATTAAATTTTTATATTAGAATAGCTGATCCCCAATTAGACGTGTATGGTTCATTCCCCTCAGGCCATGGTTAACCCAGTCCTTCCCTTACAAATTTTCTAATGGTTCAAATGCCCTCTAGGTATTGGTCACCCCCGCCCTTTCCCCTATAATTTTTTTAAAAAATGTTTTCCCTCTAGGTCTGAGTCACCCCAGTTTCTACCCTATATTTTTCAAGTAAGGTCCCCCCCCCTCTTTCCTCCCTCAATCTCTTCTAAATATTTAATTTTTAATTTAATTTAATTTAAAAATTATTCCCGCTCCAATCTGTATTTCCAATTCCATTCCCTCCCTATCCCATAGCTCAGAAAGACGTTAACTAAGCGACGCTAAAATTATATTTAGGAATTTTAAAGATCCCCCTCTCTTCAAGTAAAGAAATCCATTAGAATTAATTTGAAATTAATCATAATTAATCTAATTGGGAAACAATAAATCCACTCCCCCTTTCCAAAGCTCCCAAATTACTAATAACTTCTTGAAATGACTCCTCCAGTCCTACACTCATCCCCACCCTCCCCCTCCACAATACACATTTTTCGCATATTTTTATTTTAATTAATATTTCCTACTCAATTATTAACTACAAAAATACATCAATACTCAATTATAACATCGTCTCATCTACTACATGTCGCTGGATGCTGTGAAGTAAATAAACACATATCTTTATCAGTAAAATGGCCGTAGATAAGTTTACCAAACAAAAATCCCATTACTCCCTTCCAATTATCGAGTAACTTAAAACTCAAGAACCATAAAATATTATTTCAACATAAAAGGCCTTGAGGGAGAATAATCCTTATTTATTACCCCTGGGAAATTAGAATTAATAATTAGTCCCATCATTCAATATATTAGTTTATATATTGAAATTTGGTAAATTTGAATTATCATTAAATCCCACCCACCATTCAACTAATCCCTTTAATCCAAATTTACAACCCCTTCCAAATTTACAAACCAAAATTCAAGAACCAAAAGAGACTCAAAAATTTTACTTCAATTAATCCAAATTCCCCATCCCGACACCTATATAAGATGCAAATCCCTCAAGTAATTTAAATAAAATATTTTCGAAATTATTGAAAGTGCTTAGTCAAAAACTCAATAATTTTCGAACAACTATTAATCACTTTCCTAATCACCTCTAATACCCAAAGATGAACACACAAGTAAGTTATTATTTTCAATATCAATAAATCACTTCAACACTAATATTAAAATTCAGTCTGAACTCGAATCCGTTCCCAAGAATTATGCCTCCTCAACCCAAAATGCCTCCTCAACAGAATATGCCTTTCTCAATCTCTTTTCAACGACAATATGACATTGCTTTCTCAACTCAATATGCTTCCCTGAACACACAACTACTTTCAAATTCAATCTGAACTCGAAATTGCTCTGACCACAAAATGATTTTGACCAAAGAATGAAAACGGATGAACAAAAACAAATTCAATCACATTTTCATTTTTCCAAATTTGTAATTTACAATTTTTCACTTTTCTCCCTCTAGTTTCCATTTCAAAATATTTAATTCTAGATTTTACTGTTCCTTCCCCTCATTCATCTATATTTTATTTTTTAGGTTCTGATTTTCCTTTCCCGCTTATATTTAAGTATTGAGTCTTTAAAAGCCATGGGGAAATAAATATTTTAGAATAGAACAAAATCCCCTTTCCATTAAGATCAAACGGACTAAGTAAGTACACAATTTGATCACCAAAACCCAACGTGAAACTTCCAAATAAACATACACCCAAAGGCCCAAGAAATGACGGAATAGACAACCATCATTTCTAAATCTAACAAATCCAAAATGGCGGCCTAAAAATCCACCATTTACCACACATCCCCATTGGCTCCACAAAAAATACTAGAATGGCCAAAACAAAATAAACCCCACTCCCAAAAATGTCGGACTTAAAACCCAACATTTGATCCAAACTTCACTGAAAATTAAGAAAATTTTAATGGCGGACTAAAAAACCACCATCAGACTCAATCTTCCTTTCCCCTCCAAAAAAAACCAACCAACAATCCATAAGCGCAGGGTCGCGCTTATTGGCGGCAGGGAGATGTTACCCCCGGACTCGAGACTCGATACTTGCCCTTTTCATCAAGTCCCGACCCCGACCATATTTCCCATCGATGTTTATATTTATTTTATATTTATTCCTTCCCAGCCTATCTTTACACTTTATCTCTCTTCTTCTCAATTATTGTTCACCTTCTTCCGTTCCCAACATTAATCACAATTACATTCATCCTTTTGTCAACAACTTTATAACTTCCTCCCATCTTTCCCAGACACATTTTGCCCTATCAACTTTCTTATATCCCACCCACTATTCCCCATATTTAACCACAAACTATTCAATGTATCTTTAATTCAGTTTATCCAAGTCCCGATTTAATGTCCATATAATTAATCCTCTTTTATTATATTATCCCTTATCAAAACACTACCCGTTTAATTGTATTTTAAATGGAAATAAATATTATGAACTATTCTTTTAACTATTTAAATTAGTCCTCTGCGCCTCCCCTACCCAAATTCCCCCACAAACATACGGCGCTCTGAAGGTGCCTGGACCGGGAAGGTCCAGCGCATAACTATAGCAAATATAAATCTGAGAAAATGCGTGAACATTTGGAAACACAAAATTGTTGATTGTGCTATGCCTTTTATGATACAAACTGTTCGTGATTTTGGATCGAGGGTATTTTGTTTTAGAATTTAAATTTTAAATAAAATATTTTGTTAGTTGGAAAGACTTGAAAGAGCTGAGGTTGAAAGAAAGGAAGAAGTTAAAGAACAGCAACAACGTTCAGGAAATATTAGTAAGAATTGGAATAATTTCGGAATACTAAACAGACTCCGATTGGGACAAATTATATGTCATTCGATTCAGCTCGGCGAGCTGAGTCGAATGACATCAAAATATCTATTGGGACGTAACTATTTGCCTGCCGCACATGGAATCATCTCTATTTCATCAAAACAAAATTGCCCAAATTGTTTTATCACGATGATTGATCCCATTTGTTAAAGCTCAAGCTATTCTAAATCGTATACTTGAATTTTCCGACCAATATGTACACTCTGTTTCAAAAGTATAACCCACTTTTGATTTTTCACTTTTCTCGATGATAAGTTAATGTATTTTTTTGAAATTTGGTATGTTGATTCATTTAACTAATCTACGAATATTCCCGCAGTTCCATCAATTTTTATCTAATACAAAATTTTTAATTAATTTTTTTCTAAATTCTACCCCAAAATAGATGTTTCATAAGTATAACCCACTTTTATTTTTCATATTTGCAATAATAGGAAAAATCTAAAAAAAATTCCTCAAACATGTATATTGATATTATAAAAATTAGAAAAAAAACAGGTCCATATCTCTACTCAATGCCGAGATCCTGACACCTCTAAAACCTCGAAAATCAACGTAAAACGAGGGTAGGTCTATTTAAAAAATATTTTCTACACAGTAAATGTAGTTTTGAAATTTTATTTTTGGCATATCTGAAAGCCCTTAAAATTTGCTACAAGATAGCATTTGCCTTATTCTTCAGAAAAAATCCATTAGCGAGATACAGGTGGTTAAACTTCAGAAGCGACCCTAACGGTCATTTTGTGGGCATTTAGGCGTTTTTTGTTGATGCGAAAGTTTGACCACCTGTATCTCGCTAATGGATTTTTTCTGAAAAATAAGGCAGATGCTATCTTGTAGCAAATTTTAAGGGCTTTCAGATATGCCAAAAATAAAATTTAAAAACTACCCTTAATGTGTCAAAAATATTTTTTAAATAGACCTACCCTCGTTTTACGTTGATTTTCGAGGTTTTTGAGATGTCCGAATCTCGACAATGAGTAGAGATATGGGCCTAATTTTTTTTATTTTTTTATAATATTCCTATATAAGGTTGATGGAACTTTTGTAGATTTTTCCTAATGTTGGAAATATTAAAAATAAAAGTGGGTTATACTTATGAAACACCTTTTTTAGGGAAAATTTCGAAAAAAAAATTAATTAAAAATTTTGTATCGAACAAAATTTTATGAAACTTTTGGAATCTTCGTAGATTTGTTAAATGTATCTAAATACAAAATCTCAAAAAGATACATTGATTAAGCAACTAAAAAAGTAAAAAAATTAAAGTGGGTTATACTTTTGAAACAGAGTGTATGAGCTTGCGATTTATGATTTTTTGGTAATTGGGGACCTGGGACAAGTGATTATAACTTTGTACCAACGTGTACTCGTAATGTACGAGCAACGAGTACGAGTTAATAACCCGTTAATGATTAGAAAATCGATTTTTTCAATAGATATTGATAATTTTAACGATTTTTGGAAAATCCCGCAATCCCGCGCGGGATCCCGCAAATTTAAAATGCGGGATTTTGCAAGAATGCGGGATTTTGCGGGATTTATCCCGCGGGATCCCGTCCCGCAAAGGTTTTTAAAAAAATTTTATCCCGCGGGATCCCGCAAACACGATTTTGCCGACCTCTAGCCTAAACCTATGGGTCTTCGGCGAGGCGCTTGTGCAAAACCCCGCGCTTCGCGCGGGGTTTTGCGGCACGCGCCTCGCGGGGAGTCTACGGGCGATGGGTCTGGGCTCGTAACATAAACCTATTCCTATCTCCCTTGCTCTGGACGTATTTGGGGCCCCCGTAGCAGCAAAAATCTGCACAGGTGCCATTAGGTAGGGAGCTAAAATAAAATATCATAACTTTGTCCAATCAAGTCAGATTTCGTTGATTTTGGTGTCAATCGACTCAGCTCGATGAGCTCTTTCGAATGAGGTATAATTTGCATTTTCGAATTTTTCACCCCAAAAAAGTGCTTGGTCCCCCCTATGCTTTTTCAAATTTCAGGGTGCTGTATCTCGGCCCATAGTTACGTCCCAATAGATATTTTGATGTCATTCGACTCAGCTCGTTGAGCTGAATCGAATGACATATAATTTGTCTCAATCGGAGTCTGTTTAGTATTCCGAAATTATACCGTAAGAATTTTTGTTTTGAAGGGAGAGGGCAATTTTTGCTGTCGTTCTGGGGGCATTCATTAATTTTCTTTGATCTTAAACAACTTCAAGATTAGGAAACGTATGCTTTAACAACAAAAGCTTGGTATATGGCAAAGGAATCGATCAAAAAATATGAAAAGCAAATTCGAAGCGTTTATTTTGACTCCTAAATAATAAGTTAAAATAACAAGTTTTAGGTTGCCGAATTTTTGTTTCAACATGGAGAGCTCGATTCTACAAAACTTCAAAAGTAAGTACTTACTTTTCTGTTATAAGCTTGTGACTAGAACCCGGACCTTTTCCTACAAGATCCCGGATTTTTATGCATTAATTTAATATCTTTTAAAAATACCGAAATATGCATAAAAATACCCTCCCTTCATAAATGAAATTAACGAAAAAACAAAATCAATAAAAAAGAAGTTTATTAGTTGGTAATACGAAGGCTGTCCCCCTTTTTTCTTCTCTATGAATGTTATAGTGGTCATTCTTTTTGTCCTTCCTCAATTTCACTTTATTTCCCTGATCCAAATTCAAATCCGACTTTCTTCTCCAAAAAAGACATCAACTGTTTTTTAGTTGTTCGACAGCCACATTTATAGCAGGTCCGTTGTTTATAAATTTTAAGCTATTCGAGTCATGCATTGAAATCATTGTCGCGGCAAGGAAATAGAGTGAAATTTGGGATGAATTACTGACCATTATGTCATTCCTAAGGAAAAAAGAGGGGCCAGCTTTGGTATTACCGAGAAGTTTTTTACATAAAAATCCTTTTAAAAATACAACTAACTTTTTAAATTTAGCATTATTGACTCTACGCCGATCAATGACGCCCAAATGCTCGAAAGGATAATTCTACAAAAACATGGAAACAAGTAAATACAGGGTGCGGCAAATTAAGCGCGCGTTTTGTTTTTGCCATAACTCTCTTCAATTCAATGAAAATTGATAATTCTTTTTTTATATCATTCCCAACACTCTAGGAAATTTTTTGGTAGAAAATAATAGAAATTTGGCTTAAAGATAATAAAGATATTCCCGAAATAGTCTATAAATCGCATCATGAAATATTTTTTATGACAAAGTTTACTTTGCCATAACTTCGCTCAAAGTCACCCAATCTTACTAATTTTGGTACCAATCGACTTGTCTCGACGAGGAGCATCGAAATAGTCTATAATTAAATTTTTGAAAATTTCACCTAAAAAAGTGAAATTTAGCATTTAGTTCCTAATTTATCATTCAAAGGCCCATATCTCAGCTCAAGAACAAGATAATCGTCTAATTTTTACGTCAATCGAATCAGATAAAAGAGCTTATTCGAATGATATCAACTATCCCCATATCAGGCACACGGCATTTAAATCAAACGACTTTTGGTTCAAAAAATTTTGCCAAAACTTTAGGAAAAAATAATCAAATTAATTTGAAATTTTTTTAGAATATTTCGGTACCAAAAAATTTCCTAGAGTGTTGGGAATGATATAAAAAAAGAATTATCAATTTTCATTGAAATTGAAGAAAGTTATGGCAAAAACAAAACGCGCGCTTAATTTGCCGCACCCTGTAATAAAATTTTTAGAGTTTTATTTTTGATACACTTTTTTTAGGTTTGTTTTGCTTGTGTAAATCATAAAGAGTTTCGTCTTGCGCAAATTTGTGGTCTCCACATTGTTGTGCATGCTGATGAATTGGAAGAACTGATAAATTACTACCAAAATCGCGGCCACTTTGAAGAACTCATTGCCCTATTGGAATCTGCTTTAGGATTAGAACGAGCACATATGGGAATGTTTACAGAGTTGGCTATTCTTTATAGCAAATATAAATCTGAGAAAATGCGTGAGCATCTGGAGTTGTTTTGGTCGCGTGTTAATATACCAAAGGTTTTTCAAATTTAGGGATTTATAAATTTATTTGTGTTAAGGTTCTTCGTGCCGCGGAGCATGCTCATTTATGGTCTGAACTTGTGTTTTTGTATGATAAATATGAGGAATATGATAACGCTGTGAATACAATGATTCAACATCCAACAGAAGCTTGGCGTGAACAACATTTTAAAGAAATTGTTACAAAGGTCTTTTTTAATTTTAAACTATATTTATAATGAATTTCACAGGTTGCAAATGTTGAGCTCTATTACAAGGCTATTCAATTTTATTTGGATTACAAGCCAATGTTGTTAGTTGATTTATTGATGGTTTTGTCGCCTCGTCTTGACCAAACACGGACTGTTATGTTTTTCCAAAAATGTATATAAATTAATGTCTGAGATTTTGTAAATATTTTTATTTTTCAGCTGGCGACCTTTCGCTTGTTCAGCCATATCTTCGCCACGTCCAAAATTTTAATAACAAAGCACTTAATGAGTGTCTCAATCAATTATTTATTGATGACGAAGATTATGAATCATTAAAGGCTAGTATTGAAACTTATGATAATTTTGACAATATTGCTTTGGCTCAGCAATTGGAACAACACTCATTGGTTGAATTTCGTCGAATATCTGCTTACCTCTACAAGGGAAATAATCGATGGAAACAATCTGTAGAAATTTGCAAAAGAGACAAACTTTACTCAGTTTGTTTTAATTTTTTTTATTAAGAACTTTTTTAATTTAAGGATGCAATGGATTATGCGGCAGAGAGTCGTCAACCAGAAGTTGTTGAAGGTTTAATGAAATTTTTCTTACAAGAAGGACTAAATGATTGTTTCTCTGCATTATTATATAAATGTTATGATCTTTTGAAACCTGATATTGTATTAGAATTGGCTTGGAAACACAAAATTGTTGATTGTGCTATGCCTTTTATGATACAAACTGTTCGTGATTTTGGATCGAGGGTATTTTGTTTTAGAATTTAAATTTTTAAATAAAATAAATATTTTGTTAGTTGGAAAGACTTGAAAGAGCTGAGGTTGAAAGAAAGAAGTTAATCATCAATGACGCCCAACAATAACAAAACACAGAAGATTGAAAGAAATTAACAAATCTATAGTAATTTTGTTTTCTCGTTTTAGATCTCAATTTTTTGTGCCTTTATTATAATATTTAATTTTATTGTAAAATTATATGCTGAATTAACAATATTTTCATTGTTAGATTTCTTAACTTCTTTAAGAAAAAAAATTAAGAAATTCCATAATTAGTTTATATCCATATTTAGTTTATCAATGATTGTTTTGTCTGTTTAATATGCATCAGAAAATCCTAAAAATATTTAAAACTATGATATTTTAACTTTAACTATGTTTTATTCAAAAACTAGGGGGTGCTTATAATTTTCTGACAGAGTGTAATGTGATGTTGCTGTAATGTTGCTGCTGTTCCTCCACTCCCACCCACTAATTGTCCGATCTGATCCTACTTAAGAAAAAAAAGTTGATTTAATAATATCAACAATTATTCGCGAACAACTTTTTTTTAAATACATAACGCCAGAACAACGTTAATATCAACGTTTTGCGCCAAACAACTGCGAATCAACGTTTTTGTATCTTTTTTTCTCTGCTCTGCCATTATATTTCTCTTCTTTTTTTCTGTTAATTTTCGTTCGTGTAGTCTCTCCTTTGGAATTTGAAATTTTCATTTTTATAAATGTTCAGTCCCTTTTCTGTAATTTTTAGGGATTTTCCACAAATATTCTTACTAGATGGATGAATTTGAAAATGAATTAAGAGTAGCATTCGAAAGCGGCGATCCCGAAGAACCTGTGGCACCGTCATCGAAACGTCGGAAATCCGATATCCCTAAGGGATTAGATCTAGGAAGTCCGAAGACATTAAACAATTCCGACACATAAAAACAATTAAAAGTAGAAGATTCCTTAATTATTTCAACACAATATTCTAATAAATTATTTTATTCTTCTTTTGATATTTTTTATCAATTACAAATACTTCGAAAAGAATTAATTTTATTGAGAGAAGATTTTTCTAATCGAAGTTTAGGTAAAAAATAATTTTTTTGAATAGAGGGGAGGAAATATTTAAAATTTATCAGAAATTTCCCGTTCACACACTCCAACAATTGGCGGAGAAATTCATTCGGATTCGGGAAGTTCTGGAACTGGTACAAGAGAATCTCGACGTTTAAGTTCCTCTGCAGCGTTGGAAAAACTTCGTTGGATTCAGCCTACTCGAAGTGGTGAAGGAGGGGATGAAAAGAATGCAAAGAAAAGCCTTTCAAGTCAGCAACAAGAAAATACTACAACAATTATGGAAATGGAAGAAACAGTTGGGGATGATGGAGTATACTACTTCTGGTTATTTTAAAAGAATAATTCTCTTAATTTTACATTAGTTTAGCCAGTCTCTCTTTATTTTTTTGTCTAGTAAGGTTGCGGAATTTTAAGAAGGAAATTTTTAAACCCAAACATTCTCCTACCCGAAATACCTCTTATTATAAAATCATATTTTCTACCTTTCTTATTCTCTACTTTTTTCAGTCCAACGAGTAAACAAAATCCCTTCGTTACCATTTAGTGCCAGAAGTTCAATGGGTACTTTTCTGTTTTGCCACACCCCACCCATATATTCGCAGGATATATGTTCTATTTTTCCTTAATTCGTACAGAAAGGTCAGTTTTCTTTCTTCCTCAATTTCAATTAATTTTCCCTGTGGACTCAATCTTCCGTGCTCACTTGATTTTCCCAAATGTTGATTTCAATTTTGATGACGTTGGAAAGAAAAATTAATATTTTCTTTGTTGGTGTCTCTCATTGAACACGCCAGGGGGAAAATTGAGTGAAATTGAGGAAAAAAGAATACTAACCTTTCTGTTCGAATTAAGGAAAAATCGAAAATATATCCTGCGAATATATGGGTGGGGTGTGGCAAAACAGAAAAGTAACTACTATATTACCATTATTAAAGTATTGATCGATTAGAACAAGAGGGCTCTGAAGAGACCGATTATTGGGTTAGAGAAGTCAGAGAAAAAATTTACTCTGTTCCCATATAACCGGTCTCTTCAGGCTCTCTTGTTCTAATCGATCAATACTTTGTTAACCCACTCCTATAGGAGGTTGTGGGGGTTGAATGGAGTAGTGCGGGGGATAAGTAAAGTGAGGGCGATTCTGAAGCGATTCTGAGGGCGATTCTGAAGCGATTCTGAAGCGATTCTGAGGGCGATTCTGAAGTGGTTCTGAAGCGATTCTGAGGGCGATTCTGAAGGGAAACTGAAGCGATTCTGAAAGCATTCTGTGGCGATTCTGAAGGCGATTCCGAAGTCGATGCTGGGTGATCAAAAGTATTGCATCAGAATCCAAAAGGTATCAAATGTGGCCTGGGGAAATTCTTGACACGGGGGTGGCTGTAGCCTGAAGCGGGGGCCGTGTCGAGTCGGGCCGGCGGGTAATCAATCGATAATTTATTTTTAAAAACTTTTGGCTCTCAGCCACACTGAAACGGCTACTCTGAAACGGCCGCTCTGAAACGGCTACTCTGAAATGGCCGCCCTGAAACCGCTACACTGAAACGACTACTCTGAAACGACTACTATGAAAGGCTACTTTGAACCGGCTATGCTGAAACAGCTACTCTGAAACGGCACTCTAAAACGTCCACTCTGTAATAATTAAGCTGAAACGTCCCTGACCACTATTTTTAGCCGAGTAGAGATTTTTAGCATTTTTGCTGTGAAAAGATTTTAAGGAAATAGTGTTAGAGGGGGCGCGAACAAATCGATAAAAAAATAAAGAGAAATAAAGCCAAACTTGCTCTAAAAAAATCCAATGTATTTGACGTTAGGTTTTAAAAAAATTAAAAAAATTTTTTTAAGAAAAATTTAAAAAATTTTTTTAAGGTAATGTCAAACCCTCCAACAGATTTATATTGGCGGCATGTTAATTTAGTAATTATTAAATTTTAATTTTATTTTTTTCTTGGAATTTTTAGACACATACCCAACTTACTGGAATTCAAGATGGTTGGGTAGTTTAAATTTTTTATTTTAAAAATTATTTTATAGGTTATGGCCCAGAAAAACAATTTTATTTTTCAAGAGTTAGATTTGCAATTACTCCAATTTTAAAAATACAAATGGCTGGGGATTTTTATGATTTGGATAGAGTTTTTAAAAAACCTAAAACTAGTTATTCTTCAAATAATCACTGCTCTGGATTTATAGTACTTGAAGGAAATAAAGACATGTCAGGGAATTTTATGAATTATCTAGCTAAAATTATTTTTTAATAATTCTAAGTTTAATTGGAATATCAGTAGATAATTTAGTTGTAATTAATCTGATTTTTATTTAAAAACATTTGATTTTCATTGCGATTATATCCCGCTTTCTACAACAACCGGGAACTCTAATCCTATGTGTATTTTTTCTTTTCTTTCGGCCCAGTCACGGATATTCTGAAATACCTATACTATGATCTAAGCTGTGCTATTTAAATTTCAGTTCTGAATTATTTAAATTTACTTCTGTTCTTTCTCATTCTAAATATTATTAAAATATATTTTTAATTTTTGACATACAACTTTAAAATATATTTTAAGACAAATGGCCCATGTAACAATGGCTGGTCTAAATACAATGAACAGAATATTGAAACTTTACAAATTTGCCTATGGTTTAATTTATTTTATTTTTTTAATTAAAATTTTTATTTAATATCCAAATAATGTTCCCGGACATACTCGTGCTTTCTCTGGTTATGCAGCTGCTCTTGCATTACAGGATGATTTTACAATAACTAGTGCTGGATTGGTTCGTTTATATTAAATCATCTGATATAAAATAATATTTAAATTAGCTTTCAATGGAGATAACAATAACTCTCGGAAATGAATCTATTTATTCTAATGTAAAACCAAAAGGTCAACTTCATTGCTGGGTTAGGTCATTTATTGCTGATTTATTGGCAAGTACATCAAAGGATTGGATAACTATTTTTGGATTGTAATTTTTTTTTTACTTAAATTTTTGCTTTTTGCTATAAAAATAAATTTTATGCGAATACTTTAATTATTTTAGTCACAATTCTCGAACATACAACAATCAATGGATGGTAAGTTTATTTTTGTAATTTGGTCTTAACTTTAAGTTAACCAATCTCACTTTAAAATACAAATTTTTCTCTAATCTGGTTCAGTCTCCATAATTTAAAATTCAATTATATAAACTCGCTTGATGATAATTTTTTCTTCCTAAGGATGATGAAAATAGAAATCCAAATATATTTTTTAACAAAATTCTATTTTATCATATTTTTAGGCAAGATCTGAACCAATAAAAATTAAATTCAATATGGAAGAATATGATTTTGTTATTCAAGCTGTTTTGCTAATTCTATGCAAAATTACTGGTAAAAAACAATTTATTTAAAAAAATCATTGTACAATAAAAATTTCATTTTAAGATGTAAAGAAGATTGAACATAAACCGAGATTGATGATGCCTTTTGATAGAGGAAAGGTAGAACAATTAAAATTATCAAATTTAATTTTTTGTAAATTTTCTTACAAGTTTTAAAATTTTTTAAACATTCACATCGGCAAAAATTAATTAAAACTTTTTTGCCAAAGTAAAAAAAAAAACAGTAAGACTCTTAAGTTAAAAAAATTTTTTTTAATTAATTTTCTAAATTTTTCTTTTTGTTGAACAATAAAAGATCGTTTATTTGATAACTATAAATAAATTCCTAAAACCGAGCAAAAAATCTTCACTTAGTTAATTTAAATTCCTTTACAGCATTGTTTTCACTACCACTCGTCATTTCATTAAGCATAGGTTAAGCTATACAAAAGATATCAATGTAAGCGATCTTTTGTTCGTATAAAAAAATAGGCGTATTTGCTGCAGTCCCCAACTCATTATTCACTAGTTTCATTTTAAAAATTAATTTAGCTAAAAAATTTAATTAAATAAAACAACTTTTAGTTAAGTTTTATATTAATTTAGTGTTAAATTACCTATATTCAATTTTTAAATTTAGAAAAAAATGTCTTCAAATTCTTCTTCTGCTTCCCGAAAAAGGAAGAAATCACCAATAACTCAAGTCCGTCCAATTACTAATCAGTTGCATCAAAATATTCCGCAGCAACAACAACAACAACAAATACAAAGTCCCAATTTTCGGGGCTATACAATACCAAAAGTAACTAATGCTAATGTTCCTCAACAACAACAACAATTAAGTCCACAAGAAACGGAGGCATTACAAGCAAAACAGGCGTTAGCAGATGAGGTAGATTTTAAAATAAAATTTTATTTAAAAATTAATTTATTAATAAATTAATCAGATAGCCGAAAAACGACGATTGCGTGAAACTACCAGACCAGCAAATCTACATCTATTAACACTAATTGATCCAATTACAAATTTGACGAGTACTGACGTATTAATGCTAGCATGGAAAAAGAATGATATATTTGAGTGAGTTTTTTGGGGGAAGGGGGGGGGGGGTAAATCTTAAAAAAAAAATAAATTTAAGAGAGTTAAAAGGCTTAGTGGTATTTGTGAAGCGTGCGTTAACAACAAAAAATAAATACGACAGGGGAGATCTTGTAGTGGAGGTCGGACAGACTCACGAGAAAGAGCGCATTTCAATTTTCGGCTGGAACGAGCAGGCATCGAAATTGGAGACAGCAAATATTAATGATGTAATTTAATTAATTTTCTTATAAATTTTAAATGTTTGTTAATTATAGATAGTGGTGTTAAAAAACTTGATCGTTGTACCTGAGGACAATGAAAGAGTAAACTGGGCAGGATCGATAGATTTCAAATTAAAATTTTCAAAAAGCTCAACTTTAACAATTGTAGAACAAGGGCAAATTGCGGCGTCTCAGCAGACTACAAATATGATAGGTAGTTAAAAATTTTAATTGTGTTTTTCGAAAAAAAAATCTGAGTGAATAAGCGAAAATTTTATTTAAATTTTTATTTTAAAAAATTGTATTTAAATTTTTTTAAAAAAATATTATTTAGAGGAAGGTCCTTCAACATCTGCAGCAAATCAAAATCCTCATGTTGGTAATGTGCAGAACTCTTCTTATGCCAGCAATACAACTGCTGCTATTGACAGAGATGTCGAATATGTGAGTATTTATAAATCCTATGGTTTAACGTTTTACATGTACCGTTTGAATTAGAACTTTATTTAAAAAATACAACATTAAAATTGAATTGTTATTAATTTAAAATTTAATAAAAAAACTTTTATTACAATTTTCAAGGATTTTGAAGATTTATGATTTGCTTATTTACTAAAAAGAAGAAAAGAACAAGTTAAAATTGAATTTATTTAGAAATTAAAATTAAATTGAATGAAACTTATTAAAATTTTTTCATTAATCTTTAACTTTCGATTAATTTGCTTTTATGTTTGCAAAAATAAAAATTGTACGTTTGTCTATTATTTGAACTGAAATAGAAATTTGAAAAAAATTTTTAAAAATTAAAAAAATTGTTTTGAGAAAATTTTTTTTTGAAATAATTTATTAAGTAATATGAAATACAGATTCGAAAAAAATTTATAAATTGTTTGAAAATTTTTTTTTAATTTTTGTAAAAATTTGATTTTGTTTAGTAATTAAAATGAAATATAGATGTGAAAAAAATCTTTAAAAAATTTGAAACCTGCTTGAAAAAAGTTTTTTGAATTTGCTTATTAACTTAATGAAATAGAGATTTGAAAAAAATTAAATAAATTTTTCAAATGATTTGAAAAAAATTTGTTATACTGAAAAAAATTAAAAAAAATTTTTTAAACTGAAAAAAAATTTTTTTAAAAATTTTTTAAACTGAAAAAAAATTTTTTTAAAAAATTTTTAAACTGAAAAAAAATTTTTTAAATAAAAGTTTTTAAAAATGATTTGAAAAAAATTTGTAACTTGCTTGGAAAAAAATTTGTTTGAATTTGTCTATTAACTAAATGAAATAGAGATTGGAAAAAAAATTTAAAAAATTTTGTTAATCATTTGAAAAAAAATTTTTTAATTGTGAAAAAATTTGAGATTGTTTATTATTTAAAATGAAATTGAAAAAAGGATTTGAAAAAAATCTAAAAAAATGAAACTGTTTATTATTAAAAATGAATCAAAATTTGAAAAAAAAGCTTTAAAATATTTAAAAATTTTTATAGTATTTTGATAAAATAAAACTTGGTTTTGAATTAAATATATCATGATAAAAATATTTATTTTCATTCTTGTCTAAAATAAAAATTTTATATTTTATGAAATGGAATTTGATTATTCTTTTTAGTTTTTTAAAAAATAAAATTTTATTTCTGAATGTGTATTATTTAAAATGAAATAGAAATTTGAAAAAGGAAAAAAATCTAAAAAAATTTTAAACATTGATTAGAAAAATTTTTTAAAAATTTTGAAAAAATAATTTGAAATTGTTATCATTTAAGATGGAATAGAAATTTAAAAAAAAAAGCTTAAAATTTTTTTATAAGTTTTATTGGTATTTAGATAAAATAAAACTGAATTTTGAATTGGCATGAAATTGAATTTAAAAATTGAATTTACATTTATATGAACAAATATTCTAGTATCTTGTTTAAATTTTGTTTTTGTTTAAAATTGAATAAGCTTAATGATAACGAATTATTATAAATACAATGATATTATTGTTTTCACAATAATTTTTTAATGAAATTTTTTCAAATGATATCACTAAATTAGAATAAAAATTCGAATTTAATCAAAAGAAATCAAACGGTACATGATATTCAAAATTTTAGGGGGATTTTAATTAATCATTAGTATTTACTTTTTTAATTATTCTGACAGGGATACGTGAAAAACAAGCGTTAGATAGTCTTACCTACTCTCTAAAATAAATACTCACTAGCTTTTTTTTTAAAAAAAAAGCTAGGGGGCCTTTTTTTGTAGGAAGTAGTGTCACCTTCTTCTGAATTGGCACAGGAGTCGCTTCATGCCGAATCAAATCCACAAGTAAATTTTATTCTTTTTTTTATTATTTTTTAACAAAAAATATAATAGAGATTATATGGTAATCCTGGACATACTCCCCCAGCTCCAGGAATTGTAAGTTATGTAGTACCACCAGACGATCCTGATGCAATTTATTTTCGCGGAGAACGCAGCATTCATGATATTGATTTACCAAAAAAAGGACTCAATGGTAAAGAGCGAAATATATTATTAGCCTCCCGTGTGCAACTGGCAGCAACATATAAATCTAAAGAAGAGGATCCTCTTTGCGGAGTATGTGTACGTGACTTTATGCCGAAACAAAGCGTAATTTTTTTACCATGTTCCCATAAATTGCACAAAACGTGTTTTTGGGATTTATCCCGTTTTTATAGACATTGTCCTACTTGTAAATACGATATGGGTCGGGGCCTACAAATTCCAGAGTAGGGTAAAACTGATTTTTAGTCAATTAAATTATAAAATGAGAGTAGAACATTAAAAATTAGAAAGTTCTCATTTTGCAATTTAATTGACTAAAAATCTTTTGTGCCCTACTCTGGAATTTGGAGGCTATACACGTCGGATTACTTGTCTAGCACGTGTACAAAAAAAATTTTTTTTTGAAAATTTGATATTTTGGACACGTACTAAGTACACAAGTACCCCGACGTGTAACAGTGTCCCCACACGTCAAAGACGTCAAGTTTTTTTCTGAGTGGGTTCTTTGACGTGCGGGGCAATTTTTTGTATTCTTTATATAATTAATAATAATAACCACACCCCAATTAAAAAAATATAATGAGTATTTTTTATATAATTAATAATAATAGCAGCACCACAATTCGTAAAAAATCAATGAGTATTTTTTTGCAAAAAATGACTAAATTTGTAAAACTTTATAAAAATTGAGTTGAATATAATATTAATAAAAAATAGAATTAAGTCATTTTCTAATTTAAAATTTAATTTTTAATTACCACTTAAACTTTGGTATTGATATTATGTGTACATAAATCTAAATACTATCATTCTAATTTTAAAATCTATTTTGTTAAGCAATTTTTTCCCTGCCTTTTTTAAATTATTTTTTAAAATAATCTTTACTAAAATTATTTATTAATGGCAATAAATTTGTTTGACAATGAAATAATTTTGTTTGGCAAGTGCTATATATTTTGAGTCTGGCACTCAGTTTAATTTTTGTTTGTCCTATTGTTTGATTGCTTCTGTTTCTTTATAATTTTCTGAAATATTCTTTATTATTCTGAAGAAATCATAAATTACACTGAGACTCAAAATAAATAGTACTTGAAAAAAAATAATTTCCTTGCCAAACAAATTTATTTTCTTTATTAATTATGCCTTTATTAAACTTATATGCTATTTTGCCTTTTGTAAAATTTTTTTTTGAGTATATTTAAAACCAACATATCTCTAATTATTTTTTTTAGGTATTTTTTTTAAAATTAGAGATATGTTTTATAATATTTTCAATAATTATATAATTTTCAATTTATTATGAATAAATTTTTTTTTATTATTCCTTTATTAAATTTTTAAGTTGAATTTATTAGGTTTGTAGTTTATTATGTATGGTTGTTGTTCTCGTCTGCATCTTTCAAATTCCAATCTTGTTTTAGTGTTTATATGGTGTAATATCTATACTAATATTATAGAATATCATTGACTGTTTTATAAAGGATATTAATTTTCGGTTCCTACTTAAGATCTCGTTTACTGCTAATAGTTGTAGGCGGCTTACTAAAATTAAATTTGTTAATTATAGTAGACTATATTTATTCATATTTAGATTGAAAACATGAGAAACTACTTTGTTATTGAAAGAATAGAGCCATTTGCATCTCAATCACGAAATACTCGTGGTGAGATCGCCCACATCAGATTTAATAATTTGGCCGATCATCCCCGACCTGACTTGGCTCTAACAACACTTATTGAACAACTTTTGGATCGGGTGCTCACCGGAAGACCAGCGCCTCTCCGCGTTGGTCTTCAGGTGCAGCCACCAAATTTCCACCACCCGTTTACCGTGCCACTCAGACCGGTACAGCAAAATAATGCAGCAGCATTAGCCGCAGCGATTGAGAGATTGAACGAAATATCCCAAGCTGGGATAGACCTTCTCTCAGGGACAACAACAACAAAAGTAGTAGCTGTTTGGCCTTTGACTGGCCAACGCACTAATAATCCAGCAGCATATTCGGGTAGGTTCATACTAGTCTTACATTTCTCAAATAAATGTAAGGCAGTCATGTTCCTACAGGTAGTTGCGATCTGGATCAAGATCATGCAGTGTCTTCCCGATGTCGTTCAATTGTGCGCGTTCGCAATCCAAACGACCGCTACTGCCTTGCTCGAGCAGTAGTTATTGGACTCACGAAAATTCGGCTTGTTGATCAAGGCGATGCTAATAATGGATCAGCTCATTTTAGAGCTTTTTGTCAACAACAAGAACAACATTTGCTTTTTGTAAACTATTTAATGAATATAGCCGGACTTCCAAATGGACTACAGGTATTATTTACTTACATTTTTTCAGATTTGCATATTATAGGAATATTCGCTTGAACATGTAGCGATTCTCCAACGATGGTTGAATCAATATTATGGAGAAGGGCACACCCGTATTGTTGTTTTCCAAAAGGAGCAACAGTATCGGATTGTGTTTAAAGGAGAGGGAAGAGCAGCTCGTTACAATTTATGCCTGCTCTTGGAAAATCGTCACTATAACTACATTGGTCGCCCTGAACAACTTTTGGGTGTCAAGCGTTATTGTATTGACTGCGAACGTTCTGTAACGAGATGGTCACATTGGGCCGGTTGTAGTGTTGTGTGCCGGTTTTGTATGCGCACAGGTCCAGACTTTCCATGTCAGGTATAATTTTTTATTTTTTTTACAATTTCTATTCAATATTTGGTAGGAGGAGGAAAGAATTCCATGTCAAAACTGCGGATTCATTTTTCTTCGTCGTGCCTGTTATGACTATCATCTCATCAACACTGCGCCAGATGAAATGGTTCGACGCGATTCGCGCACTTTTGCGTCTATTTGCCAAATGCGCCGCATATGTAATAATTGTCATCATATAATTCAAGCTCAACAAAATCACGAATGCCAACAACAAAGGCAACAACCTCAAATAAATTGTAAAATGTGCAATGGCCCTCACACAGAGGACCAGCCATGTTTTATTCAGCCATTAAAACCTGATGACGTTGAACAAGAAGATAATAATGAAAATAATAATAATGAACAACAACAGCAACAAAGAACAAGAAATCATCGACAACCAATTCGTCTTTGTTTTTTTGATGCTGAAACAAGTCAGGATGAACCTGTACAAATAAGCCAAAATATCAATGGCTACAGGCATGTACCTCTTCTGATTATTGCTGAGGTTAATTTTTTAATTAAATTTAAATATAATTTTTGTTTATAGGTTATTTGTGAAGCCTGTATACGGGCTAATATTCGTATTGAAGATGTTGGTCAACGTGCTCAAGGGTGTTTTTGTGGGACTCCAAGAGGAGCACGATGGCGTAATTGGTGTTCCCCACCCTTCAGAAATGCTCCAGGCGACAACACCGCCTTTCCAGATAACATCACATTCAATCATCGGCGTATGTTTTTCCATTCTTTTGACAACGCTGAAGATAATCCTGTGGACCAATTCTTAGACTACCTACTTAATCACGGTTCACAACATATGCTTACTATCTGCATAGCTCATAATGGAGGAAAATATGATTTTCATCTATTATTAGAAGCTCTACATAGGCGAAGCCACCCGCCAACAAGAATATGCACAACAGGACTCAAAATTTATTCAATGAGTCTTGGAGGGAACAACCAAAGAAAAGTGCTTTTCAAGGACTCGTTAAACTACTTTTTCTGCGAGCTTGATGCACTTACAAAGGTTTTTGCTTTGCCAGAGGATTTGGCTACTGCAAAGCCCTTCTTTCCCTATCTCTTTATTCAACGACAACACCTTCATTATAGGCTAAGAGGGCTCCCTGCAATTCAATATTACCAACCTGAATATAAGAAGGCTGAAAAGAGGGAAAAGCTCATTGAATGGTATACACAACAAACATCCGTCCAAACAACAACAAACTTCCAGCTTCGTGAACAACTAATTATTTATTGTGTAAACGATGTGGCGATTCTGCGTGAGAGCGTGCTCCGATTTAGACAACTTATTGGAGAAAACACAAAGAATCTTGACCCTTTTTTGACGGTATCAACAGCAGCAGGACTCGCGTTAGCAACAATGCGCCGCTGTTTTTTACCTGAAAATTGGATTGTTCACTCGCCTGAAGGAGGTTATTTGCGAGGACGTAGAGCTTCAGCCGAATCACAGCGATACATCCGCTTTTTTGAACTACAACATCCAGAGTCTGCAGGTCATATTCAACATGCCCAATGGGCAATTGGAGAAGCTCATGTTGAAGACTGCGGTTATAGACTTGATGGATTATGGCAAAGATCGCCCCCGCTTCGCCCTTTAGCTATTGAATATATGGGATGTTACTATCACGGTATAGAGTTTTTATAAACTTTTTAATTTCATAAAATTTTAAGGCTGTCCCAAATGCTTCCCAATACGTGACCAACGCTTAGCAGCTGGTCGTACAGCAGAAGAGCTTTTTGAAAGAACTCAACAACGCCTATGGGAATTGGAGCATCAGCATGGATATGAAATTCACGTAGTCTGTGGACATGAAATCAAGGAAAAACTGAGAAACAACACTCAGTTACGAAGAAAATGGTTTGAAATTGATTCTGTACGGCCAATGGATCCCAGAGAAGATTGCCTTAGAGGAGGAAGGACAGAACCCTTCAAACTCCATCATACATGTGCTGAAGATGAGGAGATCCTCTACATCGATATTGTAAACTTATATTTAAATTTAAAGAAATCATAAAAATTTTTTAGGTAAGTCTCTACCCTTATGTTATGAAGGCAAAATCTTTTCCTATTGGGCATCCGAATATACTGACTCGTGACACATTGCTTCTTCCACCAAACAACCCTTTGCCTTGGACATCTTCAGAGCATAACATCTATAGGGGTTTACTTCTTGTTCGGGTTCAACCTCCGAACTTTATGAATGGGAACCTTCCACCAGTTCTTCCATACAGAACTCATGATGGTCGCCTCACTTTTCCCCTTTGTGCAAAATGTGCAGATAATAGACAACAACGGCCTTGCACACATGGAGAACGTGAACGTTCCTGGCTAACTGGCTATACTCACGTAGAGCTTAATTATGCCTTGGAACGTGGGTATAAAGTCGTCGACATTTATGAGGTGACAATTTAATAATCATAACTAACTTATTTTAATATTTAGGTTTGGAATTATGAAAAATGGGATCCGAATCTATTTCGATCCTATGTCAACACATTTATTGGATTGAAACAACAGGCTAGTGGTTGGCCAGATGGTTGTGCCTCGGAGATGGACCGAGCTGACTACCTAGCTGAGTTTGAACGAGTTGAAGGAATCTTCCTCGACCCAGAGAAGATTGAAACAAATCCTGGTTTGCGAATGATTGCGGTGAGTTATCTTAGAAAAAAAATATTCAAAATAAATTAAATTTTCAGAAATTATTAGCAAACTCGCTCTGGGGAAAACTGGCGCAACGAGTTTGTGGAACTGAAGTTCGATATGCCAAAACACCGGCAGAGTTTCACCAATTGTTAGAAGACCCAACAATTGATATGCTCGACTTTGATCATGTCAGCGAGCATTTGGACCGTTGTGTTGTGAGGAAGAAGCCGGAATTTGCCAAAGCACCAAATACCAACTGCCTTCCAGTAGCAGCGTACGTCACTTCATATGCTCGACTCCATCTATATGAGTATATTGAACAAGTACATCAAATTGGCGGCGTCCTCTTGTACTGCGATACTGACTCCATCATCTATGTCGGAAAGCGTAATGGCCAGCGTGTATCTGAAGGTGAATATCTTGGTCAGATGAAGCGTGAAGTTCCATCACGCCGAATATTGGAATTTATTGCTGGAGGGCCGAAAAATTATGGCTACCGACACGTCGACGCAAGTACAGGATTAGACGAGAGAGCTGAGCTTAAGATTCGGTCATTCCCGCTCTCTTATGCTACTCATCAGCTCCTTAACTTCAACACTATGAAACAACTTGTGTTGAACCAATTCAATGTTGATGGAGCAGTGTGAGTTTATCAACTAATTTAAAGAAAATACAAAATATATATTCAGTGATGACACGATTGCCGATGAAGTCTTTTCCGTTGGTAATTCAATTGGTGTACAATTCCCTCAAATTGGAAGAACTCGTCGGTCTCAGCTTTACACCCATCTGGCTAGGAAGGAATACAGGCCATGTTATGAAAAGGGTAGAATTATGCCTGGAATGGAAACTCTTCCTTTTGGGCACAGGAGGAATAATATAGTTATTTAAATTTTCTTAGCTTTTTTTAAATAACATATAATTTACAGGCATCAGTAGGACAAAGGCTTCAACAAAAACGACCAAATACAACGACAACACCACCACCACCAAACACAAGATCCCGTTTAGATACAAATGTTTTAAATTTGCAAGATTTGCCTGGGTCGTCCGGATGGACAGAAAATGATTATAGAAATAGATACCATTTTTGATTATATTTTTATTAATATTTATTCTGTATATATTTTGTTAAATAAAAAAATTATGTTCGTGGAAATTTTTTAATTCTAGGTAAAATATAATTGTTAAAAACATGCTTCATTTCATGAATAGATTTTATTCCCGTTAGTATCACACGTCCTGAGATGTAACATAGACATGATACTTCTCCATCTCGTTCTTCCACATTTATTTTGAAACGGAGTGCAGGAAAAATTGTAGGGTCGTAATTGGCTTTAATATTTTGCTGTCGAAGTTGTTTAAATAATTTCTCAATTGCTAATTTTTGTTCATGCCTGTAGGCTCCGACAATATTCGTAACCAAAAGATTATTAATTCCAATTTTCTGGAAATTCCCTGCCGCAGAATTGGAAGCTCTAATACTTTTCACAACTCTCCATGCTGTTTCATTTGCTAATTCGGGAGAAGGCACGCCTGTTAAAACGACTTTTCCCGATTGAAATATTAGTGCTGCCGTTGTTTTATTTCCTTTGTGTCGTAGTCGCATAATTATCGAATGGAATCTTTTAGGATTATATTCAGTATTAATTCCAAATCTTGCAAGCTTTAAATAATTTTCTTGAGAAAATTTAACGTTGTCTTTAAAGAGTTTAAATACAACTGTACAATTATATATTTGCATAATATTTACTTACTAAAAAATAAAGACAATTTAATTGTAGATTACAAAATTAAAAAACAATTTATATGTGGTTTTTAACTTTAAAAATTTTTTTATTTATTTATCTAATAACATCCTCCTTTCATTTTGTTTCGGATTACACAAAGGACTTCAAGAGGGTAAAATGATCGATGATGTCCTCCACCAAACTCAATAATACATGGTAAATATGGATGACAAAGTTTGAAATTATGCTTTACATAATAATATCCGCGGACCTAAAATAAAGAAATGATATTAGTTTTTTTGAATATAAGCTTACAGTTATGCCCAAATAACCACTCATTGCTGGAACAATACTTGCTGATTGCACTGTAAGGTCATGACAATGTACAATAAAGTTGCGACACGTTGGTTTTAGATGAGATGTCCGTAACTGCACATTTTGGCGTAAATGCTCAATAATTTCACGACGAGCATCAATATTATGGAATAGTACATGTAATTCCTTGAACGAACAATTTCGTAGTTGGCAAAGATACTCAATTAAAGGAATAGGTAAATGTGTCTTAGAACGTATTGATATAGATGTTGTTGGAATTTTAGATTTAATATCTTCATTTTGTTTTGCTGTCGGTGTAGGTTCACGAAAAGGATTTTCTGGTTCAACAGTCCAATCCAAAGGCTTGTCGTCCTGAGTAATTCGTAGGATTTTATCGCTCGTATCTATATTAATTTCATCTTCAATTTGTTCCTCATCCATTTTATCTTCTATTATATCATCAATTATTGTAAGAAGCCCAAATGCGGGGGTAATAACATCTACACCTTTCTAAAATTAAAATTTTAAAAATTTAATTATTTAAATTATCTTACCTTTTCCTTCTCTTCAACTTCGTCTCCAGATTCTTCAACCACTATTAATGGTGGCTGGTCCGTCTGAGATTCGTTTGATGTATTCTGTTGCTGTTCTGGTTCAGGGTCGTCTTCGAGAACTCCCCAGACCATAAGAGTGAAAAGAAGTTCCATTACATTCATTTTGTTAATTGCAAAATTCCTAAATCTATATATACTTATTTATAAAAATTAAATAAAATTTTAAAATGTCAGGATTTGAAAAATTTGATTTAATACATTCACGATTCAAGCACCCTTTTACAATGATTGTATCGGGGAGTACAGGATCTGGTAAATCAGAATGGGTTAAAAAATTTCTAGAAAACTTATCTGAAATGATTCCAGATGACAATGAGGGAAAATATCAAATTGATTTGGTCCTATATTGTTATGGGGAGTTAAATAAAAATATTATACGTATGCAGAGAATAGGGTTTGTTAATAAAGGTAAGACAAGAGTTATAGTTCATAATGGTCTGCCAGTAGGAGGTGAGGAATTTATACGTACAAAGGCCATTCAATCAAATGGAAAAATGTTGCTTGTACTCGATGACTTAATGGTTGGGATGAATCAAAATCTATTAGATACAATATTTACGAAAGGATCTCATAATTGGAAAATGAGTGTTATATTAATAACACAGCATTTGTTTAGCAAAGAATTAAAAATAGCTCGTAATAATTCACACTATTTGTTGTTAATGCGAAATCCTGCTGGAGCCTTGCAGATAAGAACGCTTGCTTCCCATTTGTTTCCCTCACGTTCAAAATATTTCTTAGAGGCGTATTCGGATGCTACTAAAGACAATTTCGGATATCTTTTAGTAGATATACATCCTAGTACACCTGAATTGTTAAGACTTAGAACACATATATATCGTGATGATGAGAGTAAAACAATAGTTTATATTCCAAAATGAGGAAAAAATTTTATACAAGCACTCTAATACAGCGAAATTCAAATTTTTTGCGTTCGATTTTTGATTGTTCGAAGTCGAATAAAGTATTAAAGAATTTACTAGATAAGGCTTCAGATGAACAATTGTTATGTTTTGTGGAAATTTGTTTTAATTTATTAAAAGGACGTTTACCTTTTCATAAAAATAGAATTACAACTCTGCAAAAACATGCAAATTTGTTGCGTAAAATCAGTAGATCCAGAAGTGCCCCATCTACGAGAATTTTATTGCAAAAAGGAAATGGAATCCCTCCGGTTGCTGGGCTTCTTGCTAGTCTTATTATCCCAATAATTACTGATAAAATTTTAAAATAATATAAATAAAAAATTATTGATGAAATAATACAGTTATGAAGAATGCAAATAGAATGTTTCTAATCCCCGAAGACATTTATAAAAATATAATTGGGGGTTTCGATGAAAATCAAGAATTACTTTCAAGCGGAGATGGGACTGCTATAGGTTTGATAAAGGAACGTTTGCAAAATACTAGTGCCAATAAAGAAATATTAGATCCTACAACAAGGGCAATTCGTTATGAACAAGATTTTAAAAGGTATAATAAACTTTTAAAAGAGAAGGAGGAAAAACCTATTGATGTTAAATTGAAAAATTTTGAAGAAATAGCGGATGTGGTTTCAAAAAATATTGACCACAAACCTCAATTAGCAGCAATTGCTGATCCTATTAAAAAACCACCCCGTAAAGTTATAATAAAAAAGAAACTACATAAAAAATCATTAGGTAAATTTGGTATAAGGAGACAATATCCTGTTCAAGATATTAAAGTTGAAGCTGATGAAAGTGAGGTAAAAGATAAAAGTGATGAAGAGGAAGATGAATTTTTATCGGCAGATACCGATAATGAGCCTAGTCCAAAAGAACAAGCATTGAAATATATAAGACAACATGCCGGTGAATTAGGTGTTTTGCCAAATGGAAAATTAGCGAGAAAAATAGGCAGTAAAGACTCATTCATTACAAGTAATATAGAAGATCTTATAAATCATATACTTAAAAATAAGAATAAGCGTAAAAGACCAATTCCAACTGGTTACGACGAATTTATTCGTAGAATAAATAAACATACAGTTTTACAAAATTTGCTTTTTCCGTCGAAAACTACTAATAAACAAGAAGGTGAAGGTGGTTGTTTCAAACAAGTATTTTCTTATAAACCGTCCTTATGGCAGTAACGTTAACTAATAAAAAGATAAAAATACTTGATAAATTATATAAAAATGTTAATTCCTCAACATGTTTTACCTCTCTTGAACCGCTTTTACACGCATCTAGGAAAGTTGATAAAAATATTTCACGACAAGATGTTAAGGACTATCTTGCAATGCAAAATGTCAATACTCTTCATAGAAGGGTTGTTAGAAAATATAAAAGAATGCCAACGTTAGCTCCCGGACTTCATACAGAATGGCAAGCAGATTTGAGTGTTTTTAATCGTATATGTAAACAGAATCAAGGATACAAGTATTTATTAGTGTGTATAGATACACTCAGTCGTCAAATATTTGTCGAACCGGTAAAGAGTAAACACAGTGATAATATGATAGATGCATTTAAAAAATTATTTTCTCGTACTAAAGTCATTCCATGGAAATTATTAACTGATCAAGGACTTGAATTTACTGCTAAGCAAGTACAAACATACTTCAAGTCCTTGGATATGGAACATTTCTCTATGCTTACTTCACCTTTGTGGCATGCTGGGATGGCTGAAAGAGCGAACAGGAGCATTAAAGAAAGATTATATAGGTACTTCACAGAAAATAAAACTTTAAAATGGGTGGATGTCATCCAAAAAATTGTTAACTCAATAAATAACTCATTTAACTCCAGTATAGGTATGCGCCCAACTGATGTCAATTTTAAAAATGCTGAAAAATTAAGGCAATTACTAAAGAATAGAGCAATTGAAACACATGCTCCTTCTCAATGGAGAAGGAAAAAGTTTTCAGTAGGAGATAGAGTGCGAATCGAAAAATATAAGCATATATTTCAAAAGGGCTGTTTGCCAAATTTCACAAATGAAATTTTTATTATTGATAAAGTCCGCTTAGTTCCCTATCAACCTCCTACATACAAAATTAAAGACTCTAATGGAGAACAGATTAGGGGGTGGTTTTATTCTAATGATTTAATTTTAGTAAAAGAGAATTCTAAAAAGGATGAGAATTTATATGACATTAATAAAGTTTTGAAAAAAAGGAAACGCGATGGGGAAGATTATGTTTTTGTCAGTTGGAAGGGTTATGGTCCGGAACATAACAGTTGGATACCCGCTAATTCTATAACTTGGAGATAATTATACATAAATTAAAATTTAAGCTTTTTAATTTGTAAAAAAATGACTTCATTTTATATTATTATTCCGTCTAACACAAACATAGAAGGAAATAGAACAAATTCCTTCCGAGTTAGGTTACCTCATAAGTTGCAATTTAATTCTGAGTGGCATGTCGGCCTAGCCGTTATGGTTTATCCACACTCCTGGCCGTCGTTAGGTACTAATAATGAACAAACTGTAACTGTTTATTGGAAAAGTGGGGATGTGGTTCAATTTTCTGTTCCTTCCAATACTTTAACTAATCCCCAACATTTAAAAGATAATTTAGATAGATCCTTAAACAAAGGAAGTGAAGCACTTGTTGACAAATTTCGTAACGTTCACATTGAATATACAAATAAATTAAAAGAACTTCGCACGCAGGCTAAAGATAAGTATAAACGTTTAAAAGAACTCTATCAGAAAAGGACAGAGCCAGTATCTAACGTGACTACAGCAGAACACGTAAGTATTAGTGAAGAAACTGAAGTTCCTAGCTTAAAAAGTGAAGATGAAATTTTTACTGATTTGATGAATATCGAGAATTTAAAAATGCCTGATGATTTCAAACGAATTATTTCGGTAACTAACGAAGTTGGATTTGACCCTTGGATAAGAGTATTTCGTAAACCTAGATTAGCATGCAATTTTGAATTCCATAGTTATAAAAATAGGTTTTCCTTGCACATCGATAGTGAATATGTAGAAAAAATTGAATTAACTGAGCAGCTTGCATATATCTTAGGGTTTGATAGGCAAATTTTAACTGAAACTTGTATTGCAAATTTTATGCCTGATATGCGAGGAGGTGTATCCTGCTTCCACGTTTATGCACCTGGATTAATTGAACCAATGGTCATAGGCGATGTTACAGCACCAGTGCTTAGAATTGTAACAATTAGAGGTAAACAAGATGAAATAATTGAAGAACAATTTTTATGTGTTCAATACCATAAGCTACTTGTAAAAGAAATTTCTGAAATTTTTATTGAAATTAGAACTTCTAGTGGGACATTAATGCCATTCCAATATGGAACATGTACATTAACTTTACATTTTAAAAAGGCTACATACTTTTAACAATGAATAACCTTCAAGTTGATAAAATATTAAAAAGAAATATTGTTACAAAAAGATTTTATATAGGATGTTTTGCTTCAGACTGTATTCCTTATAGGAGTAACTTTTTTCCGTTCTGTGTCGTAGTTAACACAGATCCTAGCAATTTATCTGGAACCCATTGGATAGCATTATTTTGCAATTCAACTAATAGTATTGAATACTATGACTCGTTAGGTATCTGGCCACCGATAAGTTATCATATTAGAACCTATTTAGATAAGTTTAACAATGTTCAATTTAATTCTGTTATGGTACAACAACCATTTTCTAGTACATGCGGGAATCATGTTATCTTTTTTCTTTATATGCGCTGCTTAGGTTTTTCAATGAATAAAATCATTTCATTACTAAAAGGAATTAATGCTGATAAATTTGTATCTGAGTTTATTACTACTCAGATATTTAATATAAATAGATGACTTTAATAATATACTCATAACATACAAAATGCACATTGATTTTGATCCTGCAAATATTAACTGGTCAACATTGACTGAACAACCCAATCAATGGGGCGGTTATAATGTTTTCCGTGGCGTTCCTTACCAACGAGGTAATGGATTGGGGTCAGTTTTTAGAAGTTTTCTTCGTTATTTAATCCCGATTGGTAAAGAAATTGGTAGCGCTATTGGAAGACAGGGTTTAGAATCCGGTAATCGAGTTTTAAGCAATGTCTTAGAGGGAAAAAATCTTAAAGAATCTCTTGTTACTGAAGGTAAATCAGGCTTGAAAAACTTACTGCAAAAAGCAGCTGAAAATGTTGATAAACAAAGTGGAAAAGGTTTTGATTTTAAACGATACAAAAATATAGAAAAGTCTCCTGCCATCGGCCAAATGAATGACGCAATACCGGAACTTAAACCAAAAACTATAAATAAACATCCATATTCTCGAATCGGTCCTCCTAATTTTATTCCCAATTTCAAAAAGAAATATTCTAAAAAATCTACCAAAAAATCCCGTCCCCAAAAACGATTACGAGTAGACACGTTAGGAACATACTAAAATGAGCTGCCCAAAACAAATTAATGAAAATAGCCCGTTAGCACTAAATAGTGCATTAAGTATTTTTTCTGTACCTCCTACAAACGTTTCTGTTGTCCGATCCTTTTTTAGAGAAATTCTTCCTCTTAGTACAATAACACAAGATTCTCCGTATTTGTTTCGATTGTTCAGTGATAATCTTTGGACTGACTTGTCTCGAACTTATCTTTACCTCGAGTTATCAATTGAAAAGTTGGGAGCCAATGGCAAATGGGTTGATATTGAAGCAACAGATAATAACATTGGATCGATTCAAGGTGTTGGACAAACATTTGTTCAGCAGTTGAAGGTAACTGTTGGCAATACTGAAGTTTATGATAGTGGTACTCTTTATCCTTACAAAGCATATATTACTAATGAGTTGTCATTTCCTGACAACGTTAAATCGCATTTTCTTGCATCTATTGGATATTATAGAACCGAAAAACATGATGATCCTACAGATGATGGTTTCAAAAATCGTTGCTCTGTTTTTGCAAACGGTAAACGCTCACAATTCCTTTCGCGCCTAGATTTTGATTTGGGAAATCAAGAATTATTTCTCCTTAATAATTTAGATATTCACTTTAGCATTTACAAAAGTAAGGATGCTTTTATATTACAAAATATCAAAGAAGGCGATAATAACCAATATAGACTTTATGTGCACGATGTTAAATTATTTTCGAAAATGGTTGAAGTTCAACCATCACTTAACATGAACATTTATAAGACTCTTGAATCTAAACCTGCTACGTATGCTGTTCGCCGAACTGAAATGAAATCTACTTATCTTACTTCAGGGCGAACTGAAATTGAGTATAATGCCTTTAGCTCAGCTATACCTCGACGCATTACAGTTGCCTTAGTTTCAAATAAGGCCTTTAATGGCGATATTGCGCTTTCCCCATTCAATTTCAAACCTTTTGATATTAGGGATATCTCTGTTCATACTGGGGGGCATATTTATCCTATGGTCGCTTACAAACTAAAGTTTACCCAAGACTTATTTGTTAGAGCTTTCGTGGACATGTATGAAGCTCTTGGAATGGCTAATTCAGATCGTTCCATTGATATTTCATTGTCACGATTTAAAGATGGGTGGACCTTTTTTGTGATACCTTTGACATCGACACTTGATGACTCTTGTGGTTTTGAGCTTCTCAAAAGTGGAACTACTAGTGTTCGATTAGAATTTAATACTCCCATTCCTGCTGGAGGTGTTGAAATGATTATTCTAGGCGAATTTGATCAAATGATTATGATTGATTACAATAGACATATAGTTACAGATTCCAATCTAGGTTGAAAAGTTGTATAAATAATGATAATTTAAAATATATTGATTTTACAAATGCAAAATATTTCCACCACTACACAAAATATAACATTTGAATTTTTAAAAATTGCTAGCACGAAATTACAAGATAATGCTCTGGATCCCACTGTAGCATATGGGATACCTTTATTACTAGTACTTCATTTCATTATTCTCCCTATGATATTAATATGTTGGATTTTACTCCTTCGAGTTCTGCGTAAATTAGGATTCATAACTTCTGCTGAAGAATTCAACATTGCAAAAAATATAAGCGAGATACCTTTAGAGACCTTGTGTCGAACTAAAACACACTTTTCGCTCCCAATTGAGCGGGTCGCCTAGCGAATTAGAAAAAAACAATGCAATGAATCGGCTCTAGAAATCCATTAAAATAGCTGTTACCTATTGAGTGCGGTCAGGTTGAGAGCCAAAGGTTTTTATAAATAAATTATCGATTTATTAGCCGTCGGCACCACTCGACTCGGCCCCCGCTTCAGGCATCGTTTGATACCCTTTAATGCCCAGAATCGCGTTACGATACAATTTAGCCTAGCCGCTGCACTACTCCATTAAAACCCCGCAAGCCCCAAAAGGATTGGGTTTGCAAATTATCGATTAATTAGAAACAAGAGGGCCTGAAGGGACTGGCTATTTGGTGAGAGAAAAAATTTTTTCTCTGACTTCTCTCACCCGATAGCCAGTCTCTTCAGAGCCCTCTTGTTCTAATCAATCGATAATTTAATAATGGTAATATAGTAGTAAAGTACCGTTCAATGCTTCATGCAAGTGGCATTCGACGCAAAACACCTACCCGTATGCCTAGTGCTGATTCATCAGCTACAACATCAGTAGGTCTAGGAAAGGTTTCAGAAAAATTAGAAATGAGTAAAGTCGAGAACTGGGAAGACGTACAAAATCATTGAAAAACATCTTCTACTTCTTGTGAACGCATATTCTCGTTTTTCTCCTTTAGTATATGATTATAAACGAAATCGTTTTGATCCGCATACTATTTCCACACTTATTTCATTACAATCATTATTTAAAGATGAATAAAATTTTGTTGTTTTATATATTTTTTCAATTTTAATAAAGAAAATTCCTACTCGTAAAATTCTTTCAAATTCCAAAGGAGAGACTACACGAACGAAAATTATCAGAAAAAAAGAAGAGAAATATAATGGCAGAGCAGAGAAAAAAGGATACAAAAACGTTGATTCGCAGTTGTTTGGCGCAAAACGTTGATATTAACGTTGTTCTGGCGTTATGTATTTAAAAAAAGTTGTTCGCGAATAATTGTTGATATTCGCCGCGAATCAACGAAAACGTTGATTTGTCGTTCACTAATTTAAACCCATTTTCTTCTTAATTGAGTTAGTTCGTTTTTGACTATCCCTTTCTTGGAAATATTTGGGCGGAAGTTTGGCCCATCTTGACGGAATGGGCCAAATTAAAGGAAGACGTAGTTTGATCCGTCCTGGCTAAAATGAGCCAAATTTGGCGAACAAGTAAAAAAGGAGGAAAAAAGTTTAATATTTTTAAGTAATTGACTAATCGGGCCCATTTTTTGGTGAAGCGAGCTAGTTTGATAAAGAAGGCTCGTTTGATAAAGAAAATGGGCTCGAACTAATTATGTCCGAGGGAAGTCCGAGATTTAACTAAAGTCGACGTGCACAAGATTAACAATTTATCTGTAGAGAAATAACAATGTGTAGGCGAAGGGATTGAGCTGGAAATTGAGCTGTCCAGAAGCATGTCACCTACACTTTTCCATGTGTTTCGTGACAACTATATTCAATGCAATTCACTCACAATTTTTAACTTGCAATTTTTTTGGACTTACATCCTTCTGAATGCCAAATAATACTTTTACAATTTTTTCAATCGGCTAAATTCCGCGCACTTCGGGACCATTAGGCATCTCAGCCTCAATTTAGGCATTCAGCCTTCAATTTAGACCACTGTCCTTTTCTGGTCACTAACTAATAGGTCCAGTACGCAATAACAATTTAATTTTCACTCATACCGATCAATAATTTACGACGTCTGTCCACTCACAATTTAAAACAATCACTTCCAATAATTGCCTCAATCAATTTACTACACTTCGCCTCACTACTTAATAATTACTCGTCCGCACTGTAACGAGGGTTGTCCGAGATTTACCTAAAGTCGACTACCCTGATGGGCCCGAACTACCACTTTGTTTTCTCCTCTCTTCTCCATTTCATCTCGTAAGTCCGCTTCCATTAAACTATCGACAGGAAGATTTTCTCCCAGAAGTCTCCGTGTCGAAAATTTCTGACGAAACTTTCGTCGAAGGATAAAATTATTAAATTAATAAATTTCATTTTTGTATGACATCATTTTTGATCGTTATCGCCTATTTTTGCTCTTTTTCCGTTTTTCCATAAATGGATGAAATTATCCATTTTTATCTAAAATTCCAATCTTTTTAATAATTTCATCCATTTTCACTTCCGCCCAACCTTTTAACCGCAAACATATAATTTTTTAATGTCTTTTATTTTTTCCATTGCCCACATTCCATACCACACACATAGATTGTGGCCTATTTAAACCTAATCATTTTTCCCACTCTTTATGTTTTTACATACCCATAATGTTTCGACATACACAGTTCTGACTTACACATAAATGTTTGGACATATTCATTTTCATACCCCATAATGTTTTGACATAATCAGTTTTGACTTAACCATTCAACCAACCAAATCCCTTTTCCAAACACATACACACAAATAATTGTAAAATTGTATTGAATTAAATAAATATTATTAAAATATTCTTATTCTTTTGTTTGGTATTTTTTGAGAATATTCGCCTAACTTTCGTCTACGTCTAAACTTGGCCGTCTAAAACCCTTTGCCTCCTCGTTTGGTTTGCCCTGTCTTAATCTTTGGGATTAAGACATTCACCTCATCAACACCCTTAACCCCAACTTCTTATTTTAGCGGTCAAGCTTCTTTGATCCCTCGTCAGTGGATTCCCGACCTGAGAAGTTTTGCCGTTAAAATTGGTGCCACGACCCGGGACTGCCGTCGACATTCATCAGTCAACACAAATTCAAACAACAATTCGACTATATTTCGTCTGCGCCGAAAGGATCAGCCGTCGACAAAGACCAACATTCCCAGCAGAACAAACGACTATAGTTGAACCAGTACAGCGACCTCAAGCCGTCCAACTGTACACCTTGAATTTATTTTATTGGCAGCCCTTTCGTCTAATCAACTCGTCTAAATTCTAAATTCGTATATTGGTTAATTCCGTCAACGTATTAACAACACTTAACCTTTCAACATGTCACGAATACTTCGTCAAGAGCTCAGTGTAGCGGTGACGTCACTCGTAGAACGTCTAAAGAATGCCGATTCGTATATCGACAAAATCAAATCGACACCCACGGAAGAGGAGGAACGGGAACTCCTAATCGAAGTTGAGATGGAACTCGTACATCTATCTCAGAGGACCGAGAAGCTCCAATCAGTTATTCGTCACTATCATCAGTATATGGAAGGTTTAAGCGAAGCGAAGCAAGATGAGGAAGAGAATTTTTTAGTCAACTACTTGACTGACGACGAGAAATCAGACCGAAATGAAATCCAACATCATTGGCCAATCACCAGTTTGGTCAACCGGGCAAATGAGGCAATCAACCATCTAAAGGCTTATCGAGTCATGCGTCAAATGACAGATAGCAACAGTAATAATTCACCAAGTGCGCAAGGATCTATCAACCTCAACGAATCGCAACGTACACATATTATTTGGCCAAACCAGGAAAGATGTCAGTTATATTCGGATGAAAAAGAAGAAAGAGAATGGACACGACTGCGACGAAACGTACGACAAAACGACAGAGATGCTTACGAGCCAGAATTAAGAATTCGTCAGGAACCGTCACAAACGACCATTTCATCATTGAATGCTCTTAAAGTCGACAGTGTGCGTCTACCTACGTTCGGCGGCGATATTAGAGAGTGGCGTACATTTTGGGCAGCATTCGAACATGCCGTCGATCGACAACCATACCCTCTCTTCCAGAAACACCTCTTGCTCTTGCAAAATCTTAGAGAAGGATCGGCAGCTCGTGAAGCTATCATTGGATACCCACCATCAGATACCAATTACCCAATCATCAAAGAAATTTTGAAGGATAAATATGGTAACGACGATCAACTCAGCGACCAATTAGAAGCACAACTCTTAAAATTACAGCCAATTCGAAACAACCTTCGAGAATTGTCCCAATTTCAAAAGGAAGTCGAACGAATTTGTTTGCAGCTTGAACGTTTAGGAGGTCCAAAACAACGATTCATCTGCAACATCATCAAATCAAAACTTCCTCAAGAAGTCTTGCAACAGCTCATCACAGAGGAGCTGCGTTCGAGAAGAAGGTGGGATGATACGGATCTTCGGAACGCCTTAGCGGATATCGTCAAAATACGACAAGCGACGGAAGAATGTATAGCATCGTTTCAACATGAACCACGAAGAGAACAACATCGAGATCAAAATAATTATGAAGCTTATGGAAGGGAAAGATTTGAAGTACGACAAGAAACACGACCAACACCACGTCCAATGGAACAACCGATAGCAGTTCCTGGAGGCAACGAAAACGACAATTATCGTGAAAACAATGAACCGTTCTGTTCGCTATGTTGTAACCCTGGTCACAAACCGAGCCAATGTTCAACATATTCAACACCTCAACAACGTGAAGTTCGTCTATTGGAACAAGGCCGATGTTTGAAGTGCTTGCAGCAAAATCACACAACCGAGCAATGCCAACGTTTAAGTAATTGCCGAAAGTGTGGAAGTGGTCAACATCATTTCCTTATTTGCGCACCACCGCCGAATCCAATCGACTATTCAACAACTCAAGTTTGTTACCCTGCACCACGTCTAGATGTGCAATCGTTTGGGGTTCAGTCTTCAACATTACCGCCAACGTCGAATTCAAATGTGTCCCAACGCCAAACATCACCACGTCGAAATGAGGAACCAAACCCGGATGGAACAGTTGGAAATGCAACGATGTTCAACAGTCAACGAGATACGACCGCAATGTGTTCGCTTCATGAGTCAATGGTTTCTGTTAAAGAAGTCAAAGAAGAGACTGCCCCAGTCATGGAAACTCAGGACACAATGGAACCTGAAGCAGTGAAAGAAGAATCAAAACCGACTCTCGATTCATCAACTTACGACGACAAAGAGAAGTTAATATCCAAACACATCGAAGTTTCATGCAAAGTAATTCGTAGTGAATGTGTTTTGACTATTGTTCGCCTTGTGTCAAGAAGTCAGATCAGTTATACCGTCAAAGAACCAGTTGTTCAAGAAAAGCCATCAAAAGCATCACAAGAGGTTTTAGACAACATACCTTTGCAGAAAGAAGAATTAACTGATTGTGTTCAACCGTCAAAACAGCCCGAAGACATTCGTATACATACTTTGGCAAAATGTAATGAAGTGACAACAAGCGAAATGACAATCAAAAACGACAATGACAACACCTCAGTAAATCCTGATAGATCGTCTAAAGAATCGTCACAACCAATACTTCAGAATCCAACGACATTACCGCCGATCAAAATTCAGTTAAACCGGAAGAACGTCAAATGGAAAACCTGTCATGATTCAATAACCGACCTGTCAAAAGAAATAGGATTCTTGGTTTCTTTTGCTTTAAAATTTCTTCCTTTGAAATTTTAGTATAATTTCTTTTAATTAAAATTCCTCTTTTTGGAATTCTAATGTAAATTCGATTTAATTAAATTTTTAATTTTTATCCAACAAAATAAATTAATTTAAAGCTAAAACAATTTTAAAAAAATATTGGACGATTAAAAGTAAGAGAGAAGACTTTGATTTTTATTGTAAAAATATAAGAATGAACACCAAAAAGCTGTTTAGTGATTTATTTTATAACAGCAAAAAGGAGATGGAGTTTTTAGTGTAATAGCCATTTTTTATTATAAAATGGAAAGATGAAGAATAAATGGAAGAGGAACAATTTATGAGTAATTGAAACGATAAAAGGGAGCATTAGAAAAATGAATAATAAAATTAAAGATAAATGTTTAAATGTAAGGGGTTTTATGGGAAAATAAAATTTTTATAGATTTTTATCTTTAATTTACACTTTAATCTTCTTCGGTCTTTCGACGTTTTTTCTTCGACATGGCAATAGTCGAAACACTCCCCCTCTGAGAGTTATTTTGGTCATCGGGAGCATGAGCATTTTCAGGAGTGACCACTTGTTCCTCAAAAGAATTATTTTTTAGAAATATTTTTTGAATATTTTTTATCCGTTTATTAGGCATGTTAGCAATTTTCCACAGTTTATATAAAAAGAAAATTGTTTTATAAGTCCAGATTAGAATCCAAATTAGGCTAACAGTGAGGATCATTTTTTGTTTAAAATTCTCCCATATTTCGGTTAATGGCCAGAAGGTAAGTTTTTCGTTACTTATTTTAGCATCGAACTCATTATTATTGGAATTGTGTATATTTTCACTATTTTTGCTAATCCTAAATTCTTTAAAGGCTTGCATCATAATTTTTTCAGGATCATTTATTTTCGTTAAAACATGTCCTTTAAATGTTTGGCTATCCAGTATTGGAGCTTTATTCCATTTAGACCCTTTTGGGGTTTCTATAATGGATTGGGTTGAAACTTCGGATAAGGTGCCTTTCCTCTGATCTATCTTATAAATTGACCCGCGTATCAAAACTTTTTGAGTTTGATACTTAGTGCAGTCTCCAATTTCAGACTTTTCCTTTACTATTAATTTTTTCGGGTCTAGAAACAGATCGTTTTTATATTTTTCCATTTTAACCATAATTGGGAGGTCCTTAGTGCAATTGTTTTTATTTGCTCTAATTTTTATTTTTTCCCAATTTAATTCAATGCAAGGCCAAACCTCAATCCACGCTTCTGAAGATTTTGTATCTTCAGTGATCCATTCAGCTTCGATATAAGGAGTGCCAAATTTTTTCCGTGCGTAGGTTGTAGCATCTAAAGAAGTTATAAATTGTGGTTCAGCATTAATCTTACACATTGTCTGAGCCAAATGATTATAAGCTCTTTTTAACAAAATCTCTGTGGTTAATCTTTGAGCTGTTTCACCAGCAGAGAATTGTGAAACTCGTACTGAACCATCTAAATTTAAATTTTCCAATTTATTTTTCAATTTATTTAAAGAACGTTTTTTCTTGTTTTTGACTTCTAAAAAATGTTCTTTGTAATCAACTACTTTGATAACATAGAGTTGATCAGATTTAACATATTCTTTTTCACAGTCAGTTATAGTTTCAGGTTTGGTGAAGCTTAAAGAAAAAGTGTTATCATTATTTAAGAACCACTTATCATACATGGTTCCTTTGAATGTATCCAATTTTATATAATTACATCTTTGATTCTCTTTTGGAGAATTCCAGATGAGTACAGAATTATCCTTCAACACACATTCGTTCTCAGAAAGTTTACAGTGTGCCAGATCCAACATTGGATTTTCAATTGATTCCTGATTAGGAAAAAAGAAAATATTTATTTTTGTTAAAAAACAATTAATTACGGAAGCTTCTTTTCCGCCAGAAAAATATTCAAACTTTGGTTGAATTATATTTAATGTCCTTTTTGAATCATCATCTCCCATTAAAAGATTATTATTTGCATCTGAACATTTATTTAAATGTTTCATCTTCAAGCAGTCTTCTTTTGTGACTGCCAAATCGATTTTCTGAATAGGAGAAATAATTTTATAATTTAACCAGTTTGTATAATAGGTTAATTTTTCCATTACTTTTGTGCAGTGCCATCCCGAAATTGATTGAGTGGTATCTCGAGCTCTATAAACTTCCAGACTCACATCTTTTATCGTTTGTCTTTCATGAACAAACAGTTCTTGGCAATGCTCCGTTGGATGGCCTATATGATATATTTTAGAATTAATGCCATGTGGGCATATCATTGGTTCATTACCTTTTATTAAAGGAACAAACAAGACGAGTCCAATCACCAAGATCATGATCATAGAGACAAAAGAAAGTCTATCTACGATATTGAATCGTCTGGTGTTTCTGATTGGGCTAATATCCTTTGAATAATTACTTCCTCTCCAACCTCGGTGTTGTCCTCTTTTATAAGAGTTGGAACTTCCTCTTTTATAAGAATTGGAGCTCCCTCTTGATGTACTTTGATGGTAAGAATAAGTATTATGATTTTTTAAGCTTTGCTCTTCATCTTCAGATTCATCATAATATAATTTAATATTTTTTTGAGACATTAATCGAGGTTCTATTCCTTTTAATTTTTCAACTATTCCATCAATTCCTTTTGTTGTTATTGTTCCTTCATTATTGATTAATTTCATTTTAATCGCTTCTTTGCTTCCAATTTCGTTGGAAATATATTTACCACCTTTTGTTGTCCTACCTTTATTTTGAAGGTAGATATTAATTTTTTCCCAATAATTTATAGCGTTGATATTAAAGGGCGGCGGTAATATTATTGTTGTTCCGATTTTTTCGGCACAATTTTTAAAAAAGTCTTCTAAATGCATTTTAAATGCTTCAGGATGACCTCCTTGATTTAAATAATCATTTCCAATCCAAATAATAATTATTAATTTATTTTTCGGATTTAAGAATATATTGTCGTTAAATATATATTTTACTTCATTTAACGGTGCTGGAACGATACAATAACATTGGTGGAATATTTTAGTCAAGAATTCAGCATTAGAGTCCCCAACAATAATTACTTCATTTAATATGGTTTTTGCTCTTGGGAAGAATTCAATACTTCTCATATAAGTTAGAGAGTTTTCCACATTTTCAATTATTTGTAGAATTATTTCATGCTTTTCTTCATTCATTTTATTTTGACCTCTCAAATGAACTGGCAACCAAGGCCTAGTGTCGAATGATTCTTCAGCCATCTCGCAGGCTGCCTTCCAAAGGCTTAAAGCCGGCTTAATTTTCCGAGGCCGAAAATCTTCATCTAATTTCCCTTTCGGGTAAATTTTATTTGAATTATTTTCAATGATTCGAATAATATGTGCTGGTCGTTGAGCCTTCAAAATTTGATCCACTAATTCCATCCCAGCTTCTACTGAGATGGTTTTTTCATTTTTGTTTTTCCACCAATCTTTTCGAATTTTGGTCAAAGCCCAGAAGCACAAAATTACTTGTATGAGAGATTCAACTGTTTTACTAAGTAGAGCCGAATAATCTTCTTTTATTTCTTCTTTTCTTGCAAGATCGATTATGTTGCCTAATTTTATTGAAGAACAATTTTTGTGTCGTTGTGTACCTGGTGAACAACCGTACATAACCGACCAACCATAATGCAAAAGTGCATATCCCTCGTTTTCTTCTTTAATATTATTATCCTTAACCGACTGTTGGTCAGTTTTTTCTTTAATTTTATTTTCCGATGGAGGTTTTGGTAGTAACTTTTCCAGTCGGGATGTGCAAACAACTGCCTGATTAGGAATTACTTCTTTAATTACTTCTTTTTGTGGTAATTTCTCTTTTTGCACTTTTGACACAAAGGATTTTAATCGATCATTCAGATTACGTTCATCGTGTTTAACGACTTTATTTGGTGGTTCTTCAACTACATCATTTTTATTAATTAAATTTTCGTGTTGTTCATCATAGTCCAAAGAAGCTTCTGATTTTCCTTCTTCCATTGGCCTGCAAATTATAATATTACAAAGACATGTATTAATTTTATTATTAATTTTTAAATTTTTATTTTTAGATTTATTTTCAACAATTTGTTCGTTTCTTTCAGGTGTTATTTTTTCTTGCCCATTTATTTCAAAACAGAACAAATCATTGACGGCTCTTCGAGTTTCCCCGTTTTTTGTCTTTAAAACTGCAGTTCTTCCTCCTGGAAGTAATTTTTCGATTATGCCCAACTTCCATATTCCTCGATTTTTTATATCATCATCTCTGATGATAACAACATCTCCCAGTTGAGGAGAATTTTCTGCGGTTTTATCATTTTTGACAAAATTTTTCCTTTCGCGAAGCGCTAGTAAATATTCATTAGACCATATTTTCCAAAACAGGTCTAATCTGTTAGATACCAGTTTTAATTCTTCTACTAATTTATCTTTATTTTTTATTTTTTCAGGTAAATAATCGGGGTCCTCAACATCTACTTTTGGTAAATGTGGGAAATCTGCGTTACCTTCTTCGTAAGGGATAAGAAAGTCTAATGGCCTTAATGCCCTTACATGTTCTGAATCGGGTAGAAAGTTTAGTGGCCTTGAGTTAACAATTGTTTGTATCTCATTAATTAAAGTACGAAATTCATCTTCGAACAACAATTTTTTACCAATTGTTCTTTTTAATGAATACTTTATTAATCCGACCATCCTTTCTACTAGCCCATTCTTCCAAGGTGCTCTTTCAGTAACAAAAATCCAATTAATTTCATGATCAGACGCATACTTTTGTATTTGATTTTCTTTCCAAATACTTGTAAGAACCTTTTCAGCGGCCTTAAAGTTAGTTCCATTATCAGATATCATCAATTTAGGCTTTTTGTGTTGAGCTATAAAGCGTCTAAATGTATGTAGGAAGGCTTGCGCCGAAAGATCCTCCGCTACTTCAAGATGAACGGCGCGGGTACTTGTGCAAGTATAGACCGCGACCCATCTTTTCTGATGGTCCCCATTAGTTGTTTTTATAGTCACATGTCCAAAGTAGTCAACAGCGGAATGCATGAAGGGACGAAATGGATTTACGCGTTCGATTGGTAAAGTTGGGAATTGAGGTTGCGCGTACGGTTTAATCCAATATCTTTTACAGATTTGGCATTTTTTCACACACCTTTCAACTTTTTTCCGGGTTATCCAATATTTTTGTCTCATTGTGGCAAGAACAACATTGGTTCCTGAATGAGCCATTTTTTCATGTGCTTCTATGATAATTAAATCGGTTAGAGCTGAATTTTTTGGTAACCAAATGGGATATTTTGTCTCTTCATTTTGGTTACTTAATTCTATTCTTCCTTTACACCTATAAATATTTTCATTGTCTTTAAACAATTGAAGATTTTGAATTGTATCCTCTGATGGAGGATTCATTTTTTGACTTTCTCTTATCAGAAATTGTTCCGCTAATTCCATCTCAGAAGGTTTAGGATAACAAGCTTTTGTTTCCATTACTTCTTTTATTTTTAATAATTTTTCATTTTTAGGGGTATGCTTTTTTATAACCTTTATTTTAATGGCTCTAAAGATGTAAACAATAGTCTTTTTTAATTTTTTAAGACTAGAGAATCGATCAGGTTCAACCAAATAAGCGTCTTCCTTTATTGGTAGACACATTTCATGAAATGGTTGAGGGTTTAATTTTTCTACCCTTTCACCCGGCACATATTCGAGTTCTGTTTTGGGCCAATTTTCTTCTTCTTCATGAAGAAATTCAGGTCCTTTGAACCATAAGACATTATTGGCTAATTCGCTCGGAGGAATTCCCCTACTCGTCATATCCGCCGGATTTTCCTCGGTTCGGATGTATTTGACCGTATTTTTTCGAATAGGCCTTAAACGTCTTTCTATGAATGGTTCTTGCTCCGATGTGCTTTTTAGCCAATGAATGACTATTTGCGAGTCAGTCCATAGCGTCTTTTTATTAATTTTTATATCGAGCATATTTTCTGTGTACTCCAACGCTTTTGTGGCTAGTAAAGCGGCGTGAAGTTCCATCCGTGGAATCGTTAATTTTGCTTCGCATTTGCCAATTTGCGCTTTAGGCTTTACTCGGCTTTTAGCGAAAATCAGAGTCGATTCGATATCCGCACCTTTTTGAGAGCGGAGATAGATCGTGAATCCTAATGCTTTGTCTGAAGCATCGGAAAATGCGCATAATTGGAAATTTGTCTGTTTTGTCAATTTCCATGAAAGCACTCTTCTAGGAATTTTTATAATGCTACAATTTAAATATTCGGTGGCGATTTCTTCCCATTCCGTTTTTAAATCCTCAGGTAAATCATTGTCCCAAGGAAGGTTTGCTTCCCATAATTTTTGCATCAACCATTTTCCTTTTAGGAGAGCGGGTGAAATGAGGCCGCAAGGGTCAAAACATTCAGCGATAGTTGCTAGTACTTTTCTTTTTGTCCATTGCTTTTCCTCAGTCATTTTTGGTACAGGGAGTTTTAAAGATAGTGCATCATAGAATGTATCCCAAATTATTCCTAGTATTTTTTGTTTAGCGCTTGAATGTAAGTTCGTTGTTCTCGCTTCTATAGGAAGCTTATCAACAGGTATAGCATTCAATTGTTTGATCGCATTGGTAAATATTTCACGAAAGTTCCATCCGGCTTCCTGAAATATTTTTCGCGCTTCCAAGATATCCTTTTCAACTTCAGATTTTTCTTCTGCTCCGATTAGAAAGTTATCGACGTAACCTGCCTTTTTTAATTTATCGGCAGTTGAGCTATCATATTTTGCTAAATGATAGTCTACCGTCATTCCTAAAATGGAGGGAGAACAATTAACGCCAAAGGTTACTCGGGCATATCTGAATATTTTCAAATCCTCATCATTTTGGGACGAGGCTGGTTTTTTAACGTCCTTAACCCACAAAAATCTAACGCAATTTCGGTCTTCGTGTCGCAAGCTTATTTGTAAAAAAGCTGCTTGCAAGTCTCCTGCTATTAGATACGTGGGCAGACGACATCGCATAAGTAATCCGCACAAATCTTGTATTGTTACGGGGCCTTGGTGTAGACAATCGTTAAGAGAGGGATTATCCTTCCGGCTTTTTCCGCTTGCATTAAATACGATCCGGAATTTTGTAAAAGTTTTATCTTCTCTTACAACCGGAAAGTGCGTCAAATAGTGGATTTGTCCACCATCATCTTGGTTTCTTGGTATTTCTTCGATGATTCCTTTTTCCACTTGGTCCGCGAATGTCTGTTCATAGAGCGCCAAATGATGTGGATTTTTCTTTTGTTTATCTTCTATTTGATTTAAAAGCATCGATTTAGCCATTCGGTAATTGCTAGGCAGTTTTGGACAGGGATCTTTCCATAACCAGCCAGCTTCATACCGTCCATTTTTAAAGGTTAATTTCGATTCAAATTCATTCCTTATTTTTTCATCTAATTTTTGATTAGATATATCATTTATTCCTATACTGTCTAAGGAATATAATTTTTCTAATTTATTCTCTAAAGTGTCATTGCCAAACTCATCCTCTTCGGTAATAACAACATTTGACCTATCAATTGAAGGAAAATTTTTATTGTTAGAAATTTGTCCTTTTCCTCCAATTATGGGACCAATTGCGCTATCAGCGAGCCAAAGTCCACAATTTAATTTTTTCTTGCGAACTAAGTTTAGATCAAAGAAGTATTCCACCCCTAATAAAACATCAGGCTCAACTAAAGAATGAGGTATTTTATTAGATTTTAGATCTATATCATTTTCATCTTCAGGTGTTAAAACTGCAGGCATTTGGGAAATCAAACTGTTCAAATTGTCTAACTGGCCAACTTCAACAATCATTTGCCCTTTGGAATGTTTTTCTATTCCTAATCTGAATATTTCCGCATTAAATTCAATCACGGGGGAACGATTAGCTGGAAAGGGTTGGATTCTTTGAACTTCTTTTTGAGAAGTTTGCAATCCTAACTTTTGAGCAATTCCCTTCCTTATGTAAGATTTCTGTGACCCACAGTCGATAAAAACGATTCCTTTAAAATTTTTGTCTGGATTAGATGGATTGAATAGAACAGCTTCTCGGCAAAGTAGTATTCTTTTTTGTCGAGGCTTTCGTAAAATAGCAGAATTTTGTAAAACTTCTCCTTCTATTTTAATATTATTTTCTTTATTTTTGTAAGTTTCTTCACATAAAGCTGTGTTGTGTTTTTCTCTGCAGTGAAAACATTTAATTGGTTTTTTACAATTTCCTTCATGTTCGGGTTTTATGCAAAATAAACATCTCTTTAGTTCGATTAATTTCTTGCGTCGATCTTTAGCGGAGTTAATTTTTCGACATTCATCTCCCCAGTGGTTTTTCTTTCCGCAAAATATACAAGGGTATATTGGTGAACGTCTCCCCCCTTCAATTTTGTTTTTATGTTTTTCCTTCTTATTTTTTACTTCAACATTAGCAAGAGTTCTATTTAATTCTTTTTCTTTATTTTTGTTTAAATTTTTTGGTTCACTTCTATTTCCACTTTTTTCAGGTATTTTTCCATGAATTGAAAGGACTATTTCTTCCTTTTCAATCACTTCCCTGAGTGCTTTTCGAAATGCTTCAGTGTTCCAATTTATATTCATTGTTTTTGCTAATGCCTTCTTTGTTTGCATTTCTCTTAAAATTGGGATTGTGAGCTTTTTTTCTAAGCTCATCCAAACTCCTTGACCATTTATATTTTGATCATTGTTTTCTAAGAGTCTGCATATCCTTTCAAGTTCTATTGCAAACTTTCTACAATCTTGAAAATTTTGGCACACAGCTAAATTTTCAAGTTGTGAATGTAGATTTCTCGTATAGTCTTCTTCATTGCCATACTTCTGTTTAAGTAATTCGATAGCTATATCGTAATCAGTTAATTTTAAGCCAGCTATTAACTGTTTTGCTTCTCCAATAACACACTGTTTGAGTACAGCATGTTTAACTTCATCGTTTCCTTCAGCTTCATGAACTGTAGCATTATAGATTTGCCACCATTCCGGCCAATCTATATGCTTTCCAGAGAATTTCGAGAGTTCTTGTCTCGGTGGTTTAAAGCTAAAACCAAACGACTTTTGGCCGTTGGTATTATTCATCGTCAGATTCTTCTCTTTCCTTTCTTCTCTTCTTTTAATTAATTTTAATTTCCTTTCTGATTCTTTTAATTTTCTAAGCCTTTTTCCAGCTTCATTTAATGTATCATCAATTTTATATAGATTAGTCGCTTCATCATAAGCAGCTTCATTTAGTGGTTTTTCAATTTGAGTACTTCTTTGTATTAGAGATGACCATTTATTATTTGCCTCTTTTAAATCATTATAGGCGTCCGTCATCTCTTCTATGTCATTATTTAACAAATCCAGTGTTTCACAAACTTCTAATAGGTAGTCTGGATTTTCTTCTTCCTCCGGTTCTTTTGGAACCGGCTGGTCCAAAATTATCTGTATACTTTCAGCCGCTCTTTTTGTAGCGGATTTTAATGGCTTACTCATTTTTATTTTTATTAAATTTTTCTTTTTAATAAATTTTTATTTCAAAATTTCTTTTTAATAAATTTTTCTTTTAAAATTTATTAACTTACAAATTTTTTTTTCCCAACAATTCTAAACAATTTTTCCAATAATTTGACCAAAAATTCCAATATTTGAATTAAAGTAGCACAAAAACTTTTTTTTTTTTGTTGTTTCCACAATAATTTCAAATTGTTGTTTCCACAATTAGAATTAATTAATTTCTTTTTAATTAATTCGATTAATTTCTTCTAAAATTAATTAATTTCTTTTTAATTAATTTTGATGAATTTTGTTGTTCGGTTGTCGTTTTAGGCTTGAGCCCCCATGTCAAAAGAAATAGGATTCTTGGTTTCTTTTGCTTTAAAATTTCTTCCTTTGAAATTTTAGTATAATTTCTTTTAATTAAAATTCCTCTTTTTGGAATTCTAATGTAAATTCGATTTAATTAAATTTTTAATTTTTATCCAACAAAATAAATTAATTTAAAGCTAAAACAATTTTAAAAAAATATTGGACGATTAAAAGTAAGAGAGAAGACTTTGATTTTTATTGTAAAAATATAAGAATGAACACCAAAAAGCTGTTTAGTGATTTATTTTATAACAGCAAAAAGGAGATGGAGTTTTTAGTGTAATAGCCATTTTTTATTATAAAATGGAAAGATGAAGAATAAATGGAAGAGGAACAATTTATGAGTAATTGAAACGATAAAAGGGAGCATTAGAAAAATGAATAATAAAATTAAAGATAAATGTTTAAATGTAAGGGGTTTTATGGGAAAATAAAATTTTTATAGATTTTTATCTTTAATTTACACTTTAATCTTCTTCGGTCTTTCGACGTTTTTTCTTCGACATGGCAATAGTCGAAACAGACCAATACCACCCGTCAGGAAAAGATAATATCGACAACGCCAAAATCGACAAAACAATATTCGAACTAGATCCGTCAACCAATCCAGGATGGTTTTGCTTAATCCTTATTCTTCGAGTTGTAATTGGGATTATCCAATGCCTACGACCACGTCAACTACATGTATTCAAAACGTCTAAAGCTTATATCAAACAACCTATGCACGATTCTTATAGCAAACAAGACGACAAAACAGTATGTATCTGGAGTATACGACATGATCAATATTCCTTGTTGGAAAACTGTGCAACATACCCAACCAACAACGTTGATACATCACACCATGCACTAATCAGCAGCGATGGACTTTTATATTTAAAACCCCGCGCTAATTTCTGTAATGGACCTGAAACAATCATGAAATGTCATCACTCAGGCAGATATGGCATATGGATGATCGGCAAAACGTCAACTGGATTTGTATACATTTTCTTGCAACTACCACCAACATTTCGAATTTATCGACAAGTGGAATCAAAACAGCAACCGACAAAACCAACCCAATCTCGTCTACGTCTATATCACCAGAATATACGTTTGGATGTAATTTATTTGGAATCGCGGATGCGTCGACTAATACGCCTGAACCCTTTCGACCATTTCGACAACAAAACGACTGCGCCTATTTTTACCATTCAATTCAACGACTTCCATTCAATTTACTTTCTGCGTGGCCGGCCGGATGTTCCTTCCAGAAAAAGGAAAGATTTGCGTCAAATGGACAGATTTTCGACAAATAGATATCTACATTTGATCCACCACCCACAGATGAAACCAATGAGGTCAATGGAATTGGAATGGAGGAAACCGTAAAGAAATTTTTTGTAAATTTTATCTTTCTATTTATCCTTTTCCCTCATTCATATATTTGTATCTGCCCCTCTCAAATTCTTAATCATTTTTTTGTAATTTTTTCAAACGTTTGGAATGGATGAACATCAACTCAAATTTCATCAATAATGGGTCCTCATCAAATGTCACAGCATTTCGTCTAAACGTCTAACCTTAACGTCTAAACATTAACGCCTAAACTTTAACGTCTAAACCTTAACGCCCAAACCTTAACCGTCTAAACCTTAACGTCAAAACTCAACAAAAGAAAATCACAACAAAATCGTCAAGTTTAAATTTAAAAAGTAATCATCAAAAGCATCTTCAAATTAATGTTATTGGCGAAGCCAAACAAACTAAATTAAATAAGAACGTGGTGAAACATCATAATCTTAAATTTCAACCTCATCAAATAAAAAGCAAACCTTCAAACCAAATCTTTACAACAAAACTTATAAAACGCAAAATCGACAAATGGAATATCGACTAAAACTTTAAATCGACTAATCAACATAATCTTAACAACTAAGGACCCACTGATGTGCCTGCCCGCGGCAATGTCGAAAATTTCTGACGAAACTTTCGTCGAAGGATAAAATTATTAAATTAATAAATTTCATTTTTGTATGACATCATTTTTGATCGTTATCGCCTATTTTTGCTCTTTTTCCGTTTTTCCATAAATGGATGAAATTATCCATTTTTATCTAAAATTCCAATCTTTTTAATAATTTCATCCATTTTCACTTCCGCCCAACCTTTTAACCGCAAACATATAATTTTTTAATGTCTTTTATTTTTTCCATTGCCCACATTCCATACCACACACATAGATTGTGGCCTATTTAAACCTAATCATTTTTCCCACTCTTTATGTTTTTACATACCCATAATGTTTCGACATACACAGTTCTGACTTACACATAAATGTTTGGACATATTCATTTTCATACCCCATAATGTTTTGACATAATCAGTTTTGACTTAACCATTCAACCAACCAAATCCCTTTTCCAAACACATACACACAAATAATTGTAAAATTGTATTGAATTAAATAAATATTATTAAAATATTCTTATTCTTTTGTTTGGTATTTTTTGAGAATATTCGCCTAACTTTCGTCTACGTCTAAACTTGGCCGTCTAAAACCCTTTGCCTCCTCGTTTGGTTTGCCCTGTCTTAATCTTTGGGATTAAGACATTCACCTCATCAACACCCTTAACCCCAACTTCTTATTTTAGCGGTCAAGCTTCTTTGATCCCTCGTCAGTGGATTCCCGACCTGAGAAGTTTTGCCGTTACTCCGATTGGCAGCGTTCTCAGTTGTAGCTCCTTGAGAGTAATCAGAAGCAGAATGATTGCAGCAGTCTTCGTATCGATAGTCCACGTCGGAGTCTGTTCAGTGCGTTCCAAAAAGGGTTATCTGCTTCCGAGTGAAGTAAGACGAGCGAGCTAGCACGTGGGAACCTCGCTCTCGAGTTCAAAATGAGGTTTTTAACTCACTCTTTCTTCATTGCCTCATATCAATCGTCGTTCCGGGGTTTTAAGCAAATTTATAAAAAATTATCTTAATGAAAAAATAGAATTAAAAAAATATTTATAAAGACCTAAATAACTTAAAATAAACTAAACTAAGATAAATAAAAATAAATGAAGCAAATTTATAAAAAATTATCTTAATGAAAAAATAGAATTAAAAAAATATTTATAAAGACCTAAATAACTTAAAATAAACTAAACTAAGATAAATAAAAATAAATGAAGCAAATTTATAGAAAATTATCTTAATGAAAAAATAGAATTAAAAAAATATTTATAAAGACCTAAATAACTTAAAATAAACTAAACTAAGATAAATAAAAATAAATGAAGCAAATTTATAAAAAATTATCTTAATGAAAAAATAGAATTAAAAAAATATTTATAAAGACCTAAATAACTTAAAATAAACTAAACTAAGATAAATAAAAATAAATGAAGCAAATTTATAAAAAATTATCTTAATGAAAAAATAGAATTAAAAAAATATTTATAAAGACCTAAATAACTTAAAATAAACTAAACTAAGATAAATAAAAATAAATGAAGCAAATTTATAAAAAATTATCTTAATGAAAAAATAGAATTAAAAAAATATTTATAAAGACCTAAATAACTTAAAATAAACTAAACTAAGATAAATAAAAATAAATGAAGCAAATTTATAGAAAATTATCTTAATGAAAAAATAGAATTAAAAAAATATTTATAAAGACCTAAATAACTTAAAATAAACTAAACTAAGATAAATAAAAATAAATGAAGCAAATTTATAAAAAATTATCTTAATGAAAAAATAGAATTAAAAAAATATTTATAAAGACCTAAATAACTTAAAATAAACTAAACTAAGATAAATAAAAATAAATGAAGCAAATTTATAAAAAATTATCTTAATGAAAAAATAGAATTAAAAAAATATTTATAAAGACCTAAATAACTTAAAATAAACTAAACTAAGATAAATAAAAATAAATGAAGCAAATTTATAAAAAATTATCTTAATGAAAAAATAGAATTAAAAAAATATTTATAAAGACCTAAATAACTTAAAATAAACTAAACTAAGATAAATAAAAATAAATGAAGCAAATTTATAAAAAATTATCTTAATGAAAAAATAGAATTAAAAAAATATTTATAAAGACCTAAATAACTTAAAATAAACTAAACTAAGATAAATAAAAATAAATTAAGCAAATTTATAAAAAATTATCTTAATGAAAAAATAGAATTAAAAAAATATTTATAAAGACCTAAATAACTTAAAATAAACTAAACTAAGATAAATAAAAATAAATGAAGCAAATTTATAAAAAATTATCTTAATGAAAAAATAGAATTAAAAAAATATTTATAACAACTGGCGCGAATTTTCTAAACAATACTTTTTTTCTTTAACGTGACTCGCATCAGAACGTATTGTTTTTTGATGATTTTAGGATTTTAGTCCTTAAGCGACAAACAAAATTTTTTGAGAGAAGTTTTCTAAACAAATTTTTTTATATTTGTTTATTAGAAAGGTGGACCTCACTTATATGTAGGTGTAAATCCTTTGGTGGTAAACTACCTAGTGACCAACTGAATTTTAAATCACAAATGAGGCTTAAATGACTTTAATTTTACAAGACATTCCCATAAAAGGATTTTCTATTTATTCTAATAAAAATGAATGGTTTGCTGATTAGGTATATTTTATTATTAAAATGATTAGCTGGGAAAAAATAAATGTAAGAAGAAATCAAAAAATTTTGGAAGAAAAAAACTTAAACTGAATTTTGAATCACAAATTAATGGATATTTAAGAAATATTTCAAAGTAGATTATTTATTGTTATTAATTTGTTGATTACGAGATCGTTTCATTATAAAAATGTTTATTGACATTTCCTCTCCTCTTCATTCACTAAAAATTTTATTCATTTTAAATTTTGTTTTTTAAAATTTTAAACCTTTCACTTTCCGTGTAAATATCAGTTTCAGCATCTAATAAATCAAATTCTCCATACTAAAAAATAATTTTTAATTTTATAGAAAGGACTTTTTTGGGTATAAAAAGAATTTTTTGGAATCGATAATTTCAACATAATTTTTTGTAAATAAAGGATTTAACCCCCTCTCCATAAATTAATTATTTTAACAAATTTATTTTACATTAAATTGTTTCAACAAATCATTTAATTTATTAAAAAATTCAAGAGTAAATTGTTGCTTTCCTTCAATAATTAATGTTTTATTTAATTGTTTTGATTCAAGAGAAATTAATTTATTTTCAAAAGAATCAATTAATTCCTTCAAATTTATTTTTTTTTAATTTAAATTTATTTTAAACCTTATTAAAATTATTTTCCTCCTCTTCTTCTTTTTCATCATTAATATAAATTATTAAAAAATGTGTACGTCGGAGATAGCTTCTTTAAAAATTAAATTTAAAAAAATAAAATTAAGAATAACTATTTTTATTTCCTCTCCCCCAATTCTCCTTTTATGACTTTTTTACAATTTTCGGAGTTAGGTATATTCCAATTTTTTTTTATTTTATAAAAATATTGAATAAATTAATTTATTTAGAAATGGAAGGAAATTGGGGATAAAAACAAAAATTCGACAAAATGGAGTCCTAAATTTTTTTAAATATTATAGAATGGATTAAACATTTTTGAACGGGATTTTATTTTGATTCTCTCTTATATAATTAAAGCAAAAACCTTTCCCTTTTTTCATATTTTAATTCATCCAACCAATCCACAAATTCAGAAAATCGAGTAATAATTGAAGAAGAATTTTGATTAAAAACATTTTTGTTTAAAATATAAATATGTAAAGATTTGGAATTTTTGACTTTTTCTAATTCTAAAGCACTCAATTTGGCAACAAAAGGATCAAAATGTAAATTTTCTGTTAATTTATAGGCTATCTAAAATTAAACATAAATTAAAAAGAAAAATGTTTAGAAAACAAGGAATCCTCCATTGTTTAAGTTTTCCACTCATTCATTGCCCCTGATAAATTCCTTAAAAGATCCTTAAAAGGGAGGATAACCAATTTAATTTTCCGTTAAAAATGCCAATTAATTCTTTGATTTAAATTTGGTTAATTTCTAAAGAAATTTAATTACTTCTTTAGTTTCTGGACAATCTCCACAATAAAATATTGTTGTACTTCTATTAAATTCATTTTTACTTTTTTTCTTATTTTTTCGAGCATTCTAAATTAAATAAAAATTATTTTTTATTTAAATACTCTTCCCCTCCTCAACTTTATATCGATTATGTACATAACGATAGAAAAAATACATAATTCCAGGCATTATAATACCTTTAAAAAAAATATTTTTTATTTTTAATTCTTCAAAAATAACCAAAAGCAGCAGTCAAATAAAGAAGAAAATCATCTTTTAATTTAATTTTTTAATTAAAAATTATTTAAAGAAAACCTTTTTCTGCATATCTAACAACTTTTTGTAAAGTAGATAATGTTTGTTGGTGTTGGGCATTTGCTTCTCTTTTAAAACCTTGATTTGGTTGGTGGGGGATCATTTAAAAGTATTTTTTCTAATACAAAATATTTTTTAAAATAAGTTTCTATTTACCAAAAAAAGGGGGGGGGGAGAGGGGACATAAAAGCCCAAAACCATAACTTGCTGAAAAATTTTCTGGCCCTTATAAATTTAGGTACCAATTTCTTTATTTTGATTAGGGAATCGTTTAATTGGGAAGATTCGGAAAATTTGAAGCAAGTTATGGATTTGCGGCTTTATGTGTGTGCGTGCTTTGTGTCTGTGTGTGCTTTTTGTGTGCTTTTTCTTTTGCTTTTCCTTTCCTTTTGTGCGTGCCCATAAAAATCCTTTAAAAATGTTAAAAAGGAAGGTTAAAAATAAAATAAAAAATAAATATTTTGAATAAGAAAAAATAACAAAAATTTAATAAATTTGTTTAAAAAAACTTTAAAAAAACTTAATTTTTATTTAATTTCTCAACAAATCATAATCTTTTAATTTAAAATTAATTATCCTTTTTTCACAATCCTTTTTACAAAAAATAATTACCACCTCGAATAATTGTCAATTCGGTAATTTTGAACTTCGTACCCCCCCCCCCTCTTTTTTTGTTTTAAAAGTATTAAAAATGGTCAGTCTTAAGATGAATATAGAACATAACGAGCTGTGTCGAACGACACTAAAATCAAAAAAATCCGGCTTGATTTGACCGAGATACAGACCCCTGAAAATTGAACAACCATAGGGGCAAAAAACCAAAAGGACGAAAAAGTATACAAATGATAGCTCATTCGAAAGAGCTCGTCGAGCTGAGTCGAATGACACCAAAATCGACGTGATTGGATAAGATTGGACAAAGTTACGACATAAAGTTGCAGATTCCGGTATGTCTAAACAATGTCATAACTTTGTCAAAACTCGTCCCACTACGTTGATTTTGGTGTCATTCGACTCAGCTCGACGAGCTCTTTCGAATGAGCTATCATTTGTATACTTTTTCGTCCTTTTGGTTTTTTGCCCCTATGGTTGTTCAATTTTCAGGGGTCTGTATCTCGGTCAAATCAAGTCGGATTTTTTTGATTTTGGTGTCGTTCGACACAGCTCGTTATGTTCTATATTCATCTTAAGACTGACCATTTTTAATACTTTTAAAACAAAAAAAAGAAGGGGGGGTACGAAGTTCAAAATTACCGTCAATTCTTTTATTTTTATTTTAATTAAATTATCTCATTTCTCTATATTTACAGCATTTAATTAATTTTAATCGGTTTTTTTAATTTTGTTTTTCCATTAATTAAATAAAAGTAAATAGGTAAACGTGACTGTGTCTACTAAATATTTTTTTTAAATATTTATTAATTGATTATATTTTTATTTACTTTTTTTATCAGTAAAAAGTATAGAATGATTTTTAATTAAAAAATGTTATTTAAAATTAATAATTATTTATTACAAACAAAATTAAAAAAAAATACAAATTTATTTATTCAACAAATAGCTAAAATGAATACTTATTTAATTAATTCTGATAAATATTTGTTTTTAAAAGAATTGGGAATTTCTGAATTAAATTTTGGTGTTTTTGATGGAAATAAATGGATATCTAATGGAAAAGTTATTGTTTCTAAATAATTTATTTAAAAAATTATATTTATTTACTAAATATTTCCCCTATGCTCTCCCCCATTTTTCTACTTTTTATTGAAACTTTATTAAAATGAATAATTAAAAGACCGATAAGGGGATCTCAGAAAAACAAGTAAAAACTTGAATGAGACTGATAATCTTCTGAGCTAGCAAGGGGTCTATATATTTTACTCAATAGTCAACTTTTATTCTTTATTTTAGCTTAATCAACTATTTTAGGAAGGTTAATTTAACGACCTTACAAATTTTCAATAACATATTTATTGAACTTTTTGTTTGTTGTTAAAAGACTTATTTTCTGAAACTACTTCCCTTAATAAAATCTCAATTTATTTGAGTTTTAAAATTATAACTTTAAAAACCTTAAATTCATTTAAAATTAAAAATAGATTATTGACATTTTATGTCCTTCAACAAACACACCAATTGCTAAAGTACAATTAGCCTCTGAAGAAGTATTAAAAAATAAATAGTTTTTAATTAAAAGAATTTTTACTAAAGGATTATCAACGTACTTTAAAATATTCTCGAGAATCTATCAAAATTTGGCAAAATCTACCAGCCCCCGCCAGAGGGGAAATTGTCAGACAAATTGGGGATTCTTTGAGAAAACAATGTGAAAACCTTGGAAAATTGGTGTTTTTGTAAAAAAATTGTTTTTTGAAATTTCTTTTTATCCAAAGATTTCATTGGAAATGGGAAAAATTTTGTCAGAAGGAAAGGGGGAAATACAGGAAATTATTGATATTGCTGATTTTGCTACAGGATTGTCTAGAATGTTTAGTGGAAGTATTATACCTTCAGAAAGAAAAGAACACGTTTTGTTGGAACAATGGAATCCTCTCGGAATTGTTTTTTTTAAACTTTAAAAATTAAAATTAAATATTTTTTAAAGGTTGGGGTAATTACTGCTTTTAATTTCCCTGCAGCTGTTTATGGTAATTTATATTTAATTGTTGGGGGGACTATTCACCGAAAAGACAATTTTCAACTGATGAGGGGGTTGATGGTTCTTTTCTTAAAAAATAATTTTTTTCTCCTTGTTTTCTAAAACTGATCTTGGATTTAGATTTAAGTATAAGATACACACCCAATACTCCCCTCAATTTCTGACAGTAAATTTCCCTAAACAAAAGGTTGGAATGCTGCTTTAGCTTTGACTTGTGGCAATTGTTTAATTTGGAAACCAGCCCCAACAACTTCTTTAACCGCAATTGCTGTTACTCGTTTAATTGAAAGTGTGTTAAAAGACAACAATCTTCCCCCATCCATTTGTTCTTTAATTTGTGGAGGAAGTGATGTTGGATTGTATGTTTATTTAGTTAGTTAATGTCTGGAAGGTTTATTGCCCCCCTTTCTCGTAGTTTTCTAACGATGACAACAAAAGGGAAGTTGCTACAAAAAAATATTCCAAAAAAGAAGCAAGCTTTTTTTTACCTCTCAAACATTACAAGATAATGACAGTTAACAAACAAACAAAAATATATATTTAGAAGGGGGATACAATAGCGAAACAACAATATATTTATTTAGAATATCTATTTATTTATCATCTCCTACATATTCCTATCTTCATCTTTCTGCCTTCTTTTGTTTATGGCTTTTTCGACGATGGGCCAGCACAGTACGCAGACACATTGCAGATACTTCCAATCAAGAGAAAGCTTTAAAAAAAAAATTCTTTTGTTTAAATATTTAAAAACTCCTCACGTTCCCAACACCGCTCCAAACCCAACAAATCCAGAGATGGCATAGTGCTTCGTTTGGAACTCGCAGTCATCGGCAGAGACAAGTTGAAGAAGAAGAACAGCAATAGTGAACACAACAATTAGGGAGGACACAAACTTTCCTTGAACCATTGTAGCAGTTTCCCTTTTGTTGTTGTTGATTGAACAGATGAATAATAGAGCGGCAATTGTGTATATTCTTGAGGATTTAGAGAGAATTTAATGTGCTCTTTTATAGTAAATATTAGTGACCGGATCCGGCCGGATTTTTCCGGAGTCCGGGTCCCAAATCCGGGTTTTCCGGCTGGATCCAGTCCGGCATGAACGTGAAATCCAAAATCCGGTTTCCGGGCCCGGAAAAACGATTTTGCCGGTCACTAGTAAATATTTACAAAAATTGTTTAGTAGAAGGAAAAGAGAATGTTTTAAAAAATATTTTTGTAGATTGTTAACAAAGGATCCAAAAGTGGATTTAGTTTCGTTTACGGGCTCTACAGAAGTTGGCCGTATTGTTGGTCAACAAGTACAAGCACGCTTTGGAAAAGTTTTTTTTTTGAAATTAGAAAATTATTCTTTGTGTTTTAAAAAATAGTTACTTCTTGAACTTGGAGGGAATAATGCAGTTATTGTGATGGAAGATGCTAATTTAGATTTGGTTGTGCCTGCAGTTACTTTTTCTTGTGTTGGGACTACAGGCAAATAAATATTTGATTAGTAGATATTTATGGGGAGGAAGGAAGGAAGGAAGGAAATTCTTTTAAAAAGAAATATTAAAAAACCTTAATTTAATTTTGAAATTTGGAGAAATTTGTGGAGTATGAAAAGACAAAAAAAATTTTGTAAATTAAATTAAAAATACATTAATTATTTAAAGGTCAAAGATGTACAACAACTAGACGTTTAATTGTACATAAACAAGTTTATGATGTTCTTATTGAAAGGTTGACAAATGCTTTTAAACAAATTGAGTCGAGAATTGGAGATCCGGTTTAAATTTTTTAAACCGGATCTCGACTCGGTGGGGGTTGAGTGCGCACCCAGGTTTTTTTACCGTATGGGACGTCAGTCTAACCCACCCAATAATGGTCATGCCCGTCTTTTAAAGATTGTTTTACCATCCAGAAAATTTCAGCGTGAACTTCTCAACAAATGGAAAACAAATGGCAAGAAATCTTTCCCCCAAGTCAATATGCGTGCTTCAATGACACCAGAACAATTACAGCGACGAAGGGAACTAATTGAAGAGTGCAAAAAGAAGAGAATGGAGAACCCTCAATTGGACTGGATAGTTTATGGAGAAGCAGTAATTCTAAGATCGGAGGTTCACATTTTTAGAAAAAATAAAAAAATCTGACTTCAAAAAAATAATCTAAATAGATTAAATACTATTAATTTTTTATATTTTAATTCAAGAAGTTTAAAAAACAAATTGTCAAATTTACACTTTCTGTTATTAGAAAACCGTTATAAGTTAATAGGGGTTACTGAATCATGGTTGACTGATATAGTTGATGATAATCTTTTACTACATGGTACCCCATATAATATTATCAGAACTGATAGGGCCAATGGTAGGGGTGGAGGAACTTGCTTATTTATATCAAATAAAATACCATTTATTAAAATAGAAATCCCCCAAACTTTATCAGAGATATCTTGTATAGATTTATTAACCCCAGATGAAAAAATTCGTATTATTTTGATTTATAGATCAATCACTAAAGAAACCATTAAGGATTTTAAATCTATCTTGCAAATCTTGTATGATATATCGGCTGTATCCTACCCACTTATCTTATTAGGAGACTTTAACCTACCCAATATCGATTGGGAAAATTATAGTACTCAAACCAAAAATACCAAAGAAACATTATTTTTAGAATATATTCAAAGTTTAGGACTAAAACAAAAAATTGATAAACCCACTAGAGGAGTAAATATATTAGACTTACTATTAACTAATGAGGATGAATTAATAAAGGCTATAACAATCAATCCGCCTATAAGTAAATCTGACCATAATACAATAGAATTTGAAATATCTTCTACTAACAATTACCAAGATAATAATTATACATATCCAAATTTTCGTAAAGCTAACTATGAAATAATTAATGCACATTTCTCAACAATAAACTGGAATCTAGTATTCACACAATGCTCTGATATAAATCAACTATATTTCACTTTCCAATCGATTATACATAATGTTATTTGTTCCTTTGTTCCCGAATCTAAAGTAAAATCTAACAATCTCAAAAAACCCGAACACATTGAAAAAATGACATTATATCTAAAAAATCTGTGGAAACAAAAATCCACGCCAGAGCTAACACGTAAAATCTCATATGTATCAAAAAGAATAGATTCTGAAACTAACAAATTTTTAAAAAATAGAGAAAAGCATAAAACACAAACTATCAGTCAAAAATTCTCATACATCTCTTCATTTCTTAAATCCAAAAACAGGAAAATAACTTCAATTTTGGATAAAAATAATCAATTAGTATACGCTGATAATAAAATAGCACAAATTCTAAGTACCCAATTTAGTTCTGTATTTAATAAAAATTCATTAGACAATGCAGATCTAAACTCTATAACAAATCAAAATACATGTCAATCCGTAATCATAAATGAACTTCAAATCTTTGATCTTCTTTCTAAGCTACCTGAAAAAACTAACTCTTCTTATGACTCAATACCATGTATATTCCTTAAAAAATGCGCTAAAAGTCTTTATTATCCTTTATATTATATTTTTTCTTATTCATTAATGACTTCAACACTTCCTGAAATATGGAAGCAAAGTATAATAATACCAATACCAAAAACATTAAAGATACCCAAAATAGAAGAATTTCGCCCAATTTCATTACTATGTTCAATCACAAAAGTAATTGAACAAATTATTGCAAACCATATATCAATTTATGTTGAACAAAATGGTATATTACCAGATTGTCAACATGGATTCAGACCAAACAAATCCGTCACTACCCAACTAATTGAGGTTCAAGATGATATATCATTTGCATTGGATAATAAAAATTTAATAAACATAGTTTATTTCGATCTAGCTAAAGCCTTTGATTCTATACCCCATGAACGTCTTTTAACAAAACTAAAAGTAATAGGAATTGAAAAATCACTCTTAAAATGGATCTCTAATTACTTACACAACAGAAAATCTGTTGTTAAAATAGGAAATGAATATTCTGAACAATTCTCTATTACTAGTGGAGTTCCGCAAGGATCTATCTTAGGCCCGCTCCTTTTTAATATATACTTATCGGACTTACCAACATTCTGTTACACTCCTGAAATAAAAATAAAATTATTTGCCGATGACATCAAAGCCTATCAAATTCTAAAAAAAACCGATTTATCTAACAATTCTTTACAATTATTTATTAATAAATTCATTCAATATTGTAACACCAATGGTCTCAACATATCATTAAATAAATGCTCAGTATTATATATAGGTAAATCAAACCCTAAATTACAATACTCAATAGGAAACCACAAAATATTCCAAATTAGTAATGAAGACAAGAATAGGGATCTCGGAATTTTCTTCACTTCTAAATTCAAGTTTAATAAACATATTCAAACAATATCTCTAAGGGCCAATAGAAACTGCTATGCATTAATTAAATCTCTAAAATCACAAGATCCTAAAATTCTTATAGAAGCATTTAATATATACGTAAGGTCAATTATAGAATTTGGGTCACCGGTTTGGAATTCTTTAACTAAGAAAAACATTAAATTAATAGAAAACATACAAAAACGATATTTAAGATTTGTTTACAAAAGAATCACAAAGGTAAAAATAGAAGATATTCCACCATACAAAACACTTTTACAACATTTCAAAGTAGAATCCCTTGAAAGTCGAAGACTTAAAGCTGATTTAAAGCTATTTCATCAAAATATATTTGGGAAAATTAAAATTAACCATAATAATTCCTATATCATAAAACAAACAAAAACTAGGGGCGAAAAATATAAAATACAACCAACACGTTGTTCAACCATGATTCGGTACAACTCCTTTTTTGTTCGAACTGCTAGAATTTATTCACTAATTCCTATAGAAATTAAAAAAAATACACCCAAAATGTTTTCTAAACTTCTTGAACAGTTGGATATTTCCAATATCTTAAATGACAAATGAGATAATTTTATTTGCTAAGCTGCTTTGATTTTTATTTTAAGGACATTTTTTATTAGCATTTTTATTTTTCGTAATTTCACTTTAAATTGTTTTATTTTTGACTGTCACACCCTAGTGGTGTAAATAAATAAATAAATAAATAAATAAAGAAAATTTTGACTTAATTCCTCTCTCTCTCTCATTATGTGATACAATTTATTTTTTATTCAAACCTTTCAATTTGTTCCGGTGAACGGTAAAGGATCCCGCAAATTGTAATAATTTGTAAAAAGTTTGCTGGAAGTAACTGGCAAATAAAAAAGCGGGGATTGTGTGAGGGGAGGGGGGGGAGGGGAATCATTACTTTGCCGCCAGTCCCCATTCTTCCCAAAACTAAATGAGAGAGAGGGAGGAAGTTTTTGCTTTGTTAATTTTACTTTTCAATTAGTTAAACGAGAATATTTTGGTTGGCCCATTACATACAAAAACTTCTGTTCTTGCTTATAAATCGGCAATTGCTGAGGCTATAGCTAATGTTTGGGAATTTAAAAAATTAAAAAAAATTTATTTTTTAAAAAGGGAGGTAAAGTAGAATGTGGAGGGAAAATATTGGAGGAATTAAAAGGAAATTATGTATTACCTACTTTAATTAGCGGATTGAAACATAATTCTGATTTGGTTTTGAAAGAAACTTTTGCACCTATTTGCTATATTTTAAAGTAAATTTTTTTGAACCTAATTATTTTGAAGAAAAAGGGTTTTACCGAACCTCACATTTTAAAATACTCGGAGCTTAATAATGAAGGATATTTTAATTATGGGTATCGCTTAAACAGCTCTTCCACCTATTAGCTAACCAAATTTTAGAAATATTTATTTTAGGTTAAGTGTTAAAAAAAGGAAAGAGAATATCACCCCCATTTACTCAATCTTTTTTCTAATAACCAAAATTCATATAATTTTCTTTTTTTTTTAGAGTAGATAGCTTTGAAGAAGCAATTTCAGTTAATAATGAAACTAGACAAGGGCTTTCTTCTTCATTATTTACACAAAATGTTGAACGTTTATTTAAATGGATTGGGTAGATTTAGAGGGGGAATAAATAGAAATTTTAAATAAATTTAAAAGACCATTTGGAAGTGATTGTGGAATTGTAAATGTAAATATTGGTACGAGTGGAGCGGAAATTGGGGGTGCTTTTGGGGGAGAAAAGGAAACTGGGGGAGGGTAGGGGTAGAAAATTTAAATTTTTAAAATTTTTATTTTTTAGAAGAGAAAGTGGTTCTGATGCTTGGAAAGTAAATTTAAATACATAAATTATTTTTTAAAATTAAAATTATTTTTAAGAATTATATGCGTAGATCTACTTGCACAATTAATTTTGGAAAGGATTTACCTTTGGCTCAGGTTAAAATTTTAAAATAATTAAAAAAATTTTTTTCTAATTTTTAGGGTGTGAAATTTGAATAAATTGTGATGGAAAAAATTGATTAGTTTAAAAATATCATATTTTAATTAGTAACAAAAAAGTGTCAAATTTTATAAATAATTTAATGTTTAATTAATTAAAATAAAATAAAAAAATAAATTTAAAATAAAAATAATTAAAAAGGAATATTTTAAATTAATTGAATTATTTGTATTTAAAATTTCTCCTTTTTTATTTTCTTCTTCATATTCTTTTGAATTTTCGTCATCGTCATCTTCTTCTTCACTTTTACTATTTTGTTCTTCCAATTCTTGTCCATCTGGCCAGATTTTGAAATTGCAAAAATCAGAAGAATAACAAGAACAGACCTTTTTATTTTAATTTAATTTTGATTTCGTCAAAAAAAAATAAAAATTTTAAAGGGGGGGGGGGGGTTTAGTAAATTTTTACTACACAAACCAAGGTTTTATTCCTAATTTTTTTACTAATACCATATTTTCTCAAATAATTCCCCATCCCATGTATGGGTTGAAATATTAATTCCCCGGGGGAATTAATCGAAAAATACGGTAATTCCCCCTAAACATACTAAATTCTTTTCGTTTTCCCTCACTCGCTAAATTATTTGTCAAAAATCCCAAAAATATTAAAAATCGAGATAGATTTTTTCTCGTCTTTTTTTTTCAAAAATTATTTTTAATTTAACTATTTACTAAAATTTAACTATTCTCTTTCTTTTAAATAATTTACTTTAACATTAGCTCCAGTTTTTGATTTTTTCTCCACACATTCCCCTTCACCTAAATTAGCATTTGTTGAGCAAGCATAATGAAGTCCAGATTTTGGGTGATCTTTTAAAATAAATATAAATTATTTTTAATTAAATTAATTACCAAGCATTAGACAAGAGGAGATTTTTGTTGGCACTTCACAAACGCCGTGCTTTAAATTTAAATAAAGTAAAGCAGCTGGGCTGTAGCTATTTTTTCTTATATGCTTTATAATAATTTTAATTAAGATGTGGGGAATACAAAATAATTATTCTTTGTGTTGCAAAATTTGTGGTGCAGTCTTTACCTTCACGTTTAATAATTAGGGTTACCATAACTGATTTTTGATATAAAATGAAAATTTTTAGTTAAAAATTGCAGATTTTAAAAAAACGAAGTGCGAGCTCTGGTTTCCAAATACAATAGAAACTCTCTCTAAATCCTTCCGGATCCAACTTAACCGACGATGAGGGAAAGCGACATGCTTTCCCCGTCCTTCCCTTTCCCTCCCGCTTACATAAAAAAAATTTCCAGAGAATTTTCTTTTTCGGTTAATTAAAATAAAAATACCTGACAAGGGACTTTCTGAAAATAAAAGAAAAAATTATTAAATTTTAAATTTAAAAATTTACTGGTGAACTTTGTGTGCATTTACATTTGAGGGAATTTGAGTAATTTAAAAAAGAAATAAAAATTGTGAAAATAAATTTTGAAGAAATTGAAATTAACATTCTTTTTATTTTTTTACATTTTCATTATTCCTTTAAAAACGTACTAAAATAATTGTAGAAAAATGGAAGAAATTATTTTAAAAGGACCACACAGAAATATTAAATAAATAAATATTTAGTAGTACTTTTTTTCTTTAAATTTTTTTGTCCGAAAGGTTTGGTTGATCGTTGAAGAAGGAAAAAAACAATTAAATTTTTAGTAAAAATTTTTAAATTATTTTTAAAAGATAATATGTATTCCCGGTCATTTTTATGTCAAATCTCATTCTCAGTTTCTTAAGATTACTTTTTAAAAATGAGACAATAATTAATTAAGTAGGGACATAATACAAAAAAAAAAGAATTCTTAAAAGTGATCTGTTAAAAATTTCCTCAAAACAAAATAATTTTAAATAAATTAATTAAAAACATTTGCCTATTTAAAAATTAATAGAAAGCAAATAAAAAAAATTAAATTTTTATTTAAGACAAAAATACAATTTTTTTTATTTTTTTTCTAGACAATTGAAATTTAAAAATTAAAAAGAAAATTTCTTTTTAAATTTGTTTGGTTGTCCTTGGATCTGTATATTGTATATTTATTTCCTTCAATTTCGTTTTTATTACCACTAAAACCACAAACACTTAAATAGAGAAAAGAAGAATTGAATGGATTAAATAAAAAGACTTTACTGCCTTTCCCTCCTTCTACCAAAATATATTTACGCCAATTCCTTCCCCTACCAACTCGCGCAGTATAGCATTAATTTAATAATAAGAGTAAATGAAAGGAAAATAGAAGGAAGGAGGAGGAAATAAGGGCAAGCATTGGGGAATTAAATGAAAAAAAAGAAAATATATATAAAAGCTTGAGAGGTGTTATAAGCTGATAAAAGGGGGATATATTTGGGCGCAAAAAAGGAGAAGGAGACAAGATTAGGTATTTAGTTTAGAATTCATTTAAGTTCAAAAGTTTGGTTATGGAGCAGCCTTGTCACGCAAACAATGTTATAGACATTCCTGACTGAGTTAATATTAGAATCATGCCAATGTAAAGCATATATGTAGCTATTTAATTCCTAAGGCTGTGCAGTAGGCGGCGTGGTGTAATGGATAAGACATCAGTCCGGTCTACTGAAGATGCTGGTCCACTCCCAGCAGCCGAATACCCTTTGTACCAGCTGAAGGAGAGAAATATGTAGCTATAGCCCAAATGCTTTACTCCAAAATTCTCTAAATTCCATATTAGATGCAGGAAGAACTCTTTTTTTATTAAAAGATATCAATCAAAAGAGGAATAACCTTTTTTTATAATAAATTAGAAAGGATCTCTCATTTAGTTGAAAAATAATAAATTACATGCAAAAAATTTGAATGATTAAATAAATGTAACTTTTCTAACGCCAAACAACTTAACGTCTAAACTTCTTTTTTAATTTTTAGAGGTGTTTGCGCGACTTGTTTATAATAAATTATTTTATGTTAGAAGAAAAAACATACATATTATTTTAGTAGAAAAGGTAAAAGTTATTATAACGGTTTGGAAAAGCGTAAAAGAGAAAAAGAATTAATTTTTTCTTTAAAAAGTTTTTTTAATCCTTAAAATCCTTTAAAAATTAGTAGATTGACGTTATGTCGCCCCCATAAAATAATCATAAGATATTTACTTTGAGAAATGAAATTTTGCTAAAATATTTAGAGGAAATTAATGTTTAAAAATACTCTCCAAAAAATTAAATTTTCTAAAATTCTGTAATTTTCAAAGGTAAAAAAGAATTCTTGTTAGAGATATTCAATTTAAGTATTTTTAAAAATAAGAGAATTAACTGTTATTTTTAAAATTGTTAAAAAAGTCAAAAAACTGCTTAAAAGTACTTTTAAAAACCATAAAGTGCCAACAATTTTTGCCTTTTTTGGACACTTTGTTTGCAAAAATAACTAAAAGAATGACCCAAAAACGCCCATGGGAATAAAAATAGAAAGTCCAAAACATAAAAATATTGAAGAGAAAATTGGAAATTTTTGTTTAAAGAGGAAATGAGGGGGGGATTTTGTGAGGAGAGAGGGAAGCTCTACATACAGATTTGTGTTAATCCTTCCCTAAATTATTATCCTTACTGACGATTATTTATTTATTCAATACAAAATGATGATACGCGCAAAAGAAAGTCCAAAAAAATATTTAAAAAATTTGAAATTAAAGAATTTAGGTTCTAAATATGTACATATGGATAATTGATTTAAATAATGTTAAAAATTAAATTTATTTCGATTTGACTAAAAAATAAATTTAAATATTTTTTGAAATTATTTTATATGAGGAAAAAAAATTTTTTTAAAAGTTATTGGACAAACAAAGTTTCTTTAACCTGTTTAATAACAAAAATATCAAAATTAATTTAATTTCCAAAGAAAAGTTTTAAAAGGGAACAATTTAATTAAAAATTATTTTGGGAAATAATTTTTAATTTTTCTACTAAAAGTTTTTAATTAAAAATAAAAAAAAAATTAATTTTAAAAATTTTTGCAATCTTAAATTTTAAAAATAAAAAAAAACAAAAAGAAAAAGTCTAGACTTAAAAAAAGTCCAGATTTATTTAAAGGAACAAATGTTTAAAAGTGAGAAAAATGTAATAAATATTTCCTCAGGAAAATAAACGTTTCAAGGTATTTATTAAAATCAGCCTAAAATTTTGTTATTTTGAGAATTTTGGAAGGAATGAAGCCAAATTTCTTCCAATTTTTAGCACCGCAGGCGCTAAAAATTTTGAGAAAAAAAAATAAAATATAAAAAGTGAATGAAAGGGAGGTCAGAAAACGCCAAGAAAATTTTTTGTACCTCACAGGTTCCAACTCAGATTTTAAGGTCAGGATTTTCAAAATTATCGGAAGAACTCAAATAGAAACTTTTTGTTTATACAAAAAGAATATTTTGAGATAAACATAAAGTTTTTTTAAATAATCAAAAATTTATGGAAATATATTTATTGACGGAAAACTTAAAAACTTTCAACAATTTATTTTTTAAAGATCCAAAAAAAAAACAAAAATTCTTTTTTTAATAATTTAAGAAAAACCGCCATCATTTCCAGACGAATGTGAACGTATTTTCTGTTCCAAACATTTTGCAAGATATTCAGTAGCATCTGCCATTCGATTAACACAATTAACCATACAATTTTCTAACTAAAAAATTAAAAGTTATGAGAGGGAATAAAGCAAAAAGAAATTTTTAAAAAATCAAAGAATATTTTTAGCAAATAATTAAAAAAATTAAGCAAAAAAGATCAAGGCTCCTTTAAATAGGAATTCGTGGCAAACAACTTTGAAATTTAAATAAATTTAAAAAGAAATTTGTGCTATACAAAATTTAATGGATGGAAAATGGAGTAGAACAATTATAAAATAAGCCCACATCGAATCCTATCCTTGAGTTAAATATAAAATACCCTTTATATTCCTCAAACCTTTTCAAAAATTAATAGGGCCACCAAAAGGTATTTTCAAAAATTATTTCAAAATCACCAAACCTTTGCATCCATTCTATTTGGCGGCCTCGCATCTGGAGCGCAAATATCAAAACATTTTGAACAAATAGTCATAACCTTTAAAGAGAAATTTTTTAAAAACATTTTTAAATAAATAAACACAACTTGTTCGTGAAATTTTTGTCTTTCACCTTCCTGTCGAAGTTCTTGAATAAATCGAGCAGTTTGTGGATCTAGAGATTCCATCTAATTTTTAAAACAAAAAATTTAAATTTAAAAAAAAGAGAAAATTTTAAAGAAAATAAAAGGGAAAAACATTTTTAAAAATTAATCAAAAAAAATTTTTTATTTAAAAAACTTTAATAACCAAGGAAAAACAAAATTTTCTCTTTTCAATAATCACTTGTAAACCTCATTCTTTTTTAAATAATTAATTCAAAAAATAGTCAAATCCAAAATATCTTGCTCCATAAACAACTAAAAATTAAATAAAATTAATTTTGTATTTTTAAAAATAAAAACTTACAAATTTCCACAATAACCCCAAAACTTAAAAATTTTGTAAAATCTTCCAAAGCCATCTTTCTTGCTTGAACAGAAACTCTTCCATCTGACATTGTCGGGGGCATTCCAGGCTCAAAAAACATTTTTAAATTTGTTAATTAAACTAAAAACTTGGAAAAATAAATAAATAATTTAATCTTAATTTTGTTTATCTAAATTTACAAAAATCTTTTTAAGAAAAAAATATGAAAAGTTGAATTGATAATATGAAATTTCTCTAAGTAAAACAATCATTTCAACAAAAAGACATTTTGCCACAAAGTACAAAATTGTTCATTTTGTCACATATTTTAATGGAAATTTACTAAAGATTTTTATTTTTAATTTTTTTACAAAATATTCTTCAATTTTTAATTTAATTATGGGTAATCAACAAAGCAGCACACAATTAAGATCACAAAAACATGAAGAATCAACAACAAATACAGAAATTTCAAATTCTTTTAAATTAATTTCTGATAATGGAGAAGTTATTAATTTAAATCAATTTAAAGTATTTTTTAATTTAAAAAATTATTTTAAAAATATTTTTTTAGGAAAAATTTGGTGAAAGACTTGGTTCTTCTCTTTGGAATTTTTTTCAACAAAATTCTGACATAATGGATAAACAAAAATTTGAGAATATTGCAAATAAATTGAATAAAATTAGCTCTTTTGGACTTGTTAAAATTTTAATTTCTCCAAAAAATTTGGTTTTTTTAATTAATATTTTTAAAAAATTTAAATTTTAGTTTGAAGTTTGTGTTGAATTAGCAAATATAAAAATAAACAAAAATGATGAATTTTTTGTAAATTCTTTTTGTGAACAAATGGTTGGGAATAAATAAATTGAATAAATTGTTTTAAAAATTATTTTTAGACCTCAAAAGGTGATGATATAAATTCAACTAATTTGTGGATAGAAGAAAATTGTCCGAGACTTGTTGAGCCCGTTTTTGACAAAATTAATAAAATTTTCTTTGGAAAACAAAATGTTTGTGGGGGTTATTTTTAAAGAAAAATAATTTTTGTTTTTTTTCTAGATAATTTTAAATAATTTACAATCAGAAATTCTGTCTCCAATTCAATTTTTTGTTTTACGACAAAGTTTACCAACAACTATTTTTTGGCCTAAACCTATATCAATTGATTCTCGGGAGGATTGGAATTTGCTATATTCTAGTACAAAAAATGGACTTTCTGTTAACAGGTTAGTTTTTAAAAGAATTTTCTTATTTTTTAGGGTATTTTATTCTAAAGTCGAATTTAAGTTTTGTTTAAATCTTTAAAAATTCGTTTATATATTAGTCACTCGACTAAAAATAATTTATGTAAGAAAAAAGATTCTCTCACAGAAAGTAACGTTTTTTTATTTATGTTTGTCTTAAATTTTCCACTACTTTAAAAAAAACATTAATTCTTATAACCTTAAATTCATTTATTTTTAGGTTTGAAGCAAATGTTTTTGACTATCGAGGACCGACTGTAGCTATTTTTAACTTGACTAGTAACCAACTTTATGCAATTGCTGCAGATGAAGAATGGAGGTTTTTTTAAATTTTTATTTATTAAAAAATATTTTTTTAGACACAGCTGCAAATCTTTTGGGGGCCCTCAATGTGTACTTTTTAAGTTTTCTCCAGAATTTAAAAGGATTGATTTACCTTCCCCTGCCTTATATTGCAAGTTTTTTTAAATTTGTTTTATTTAAATTGTTTGATTTTTTTGGTGTTTTTGGAATAGGAAATTAAAATTTTTTTATTTTTGTTTTGAATATTTTTGTATAATTTAGTGGGGTGGCTTTACTAAAAATCTAGGTAAGATTTAACTTCGTACACGCTCCCTCTTTTTTTGCCCCACAAAATTTAGAAATTATTTTTTAGGTAATTTCAAACACCGAACATCCAAACTCGGTCTATATTTTGGCAATTTTTCTCAATTTTCAATTAACGGGGATTTTAATAATGTCCAACAAATTGAGGTTTGGGGGTGTGCCGGAATTGAAGCTTTATCTGACCAAAACAAAACAAAATGTCGACAAAAAATGCAAACAGAGAGAAATGCTAAAGTTCCTTTGCCCGGAAATTGGGAAGATAATGCTGACAAAGCTATTTTGGAAATGGGTATATTTAATTATTAAATATTTGATAAACTTTTTTGTAAGATACGCTTTTTGGGCTAAAAATTTAATATTGAGTGTGGGAGGTAATTTTAAACATCGAATAACGGCATTAAATTCTTTTTCCAATATCTTTTATTTAAACGAGGCTTTAGGTAGCTCACAACAAATGGTCAACTATTAAATTAAAAAGTTTCAAATTAGGGTGTGTGTGTGTATTTGTGTTAAATTAAATATAGATAGATCTCTTTAGAGTAGCTATTTTTACCGAAAATTGAGATGTCTATAAACTCTGATAACTAGCATTTTTACACTTAACTTCTTTGAAACCTTAAAATATTATTTATATTTTTAAAGGAGGTATTAAATTCTCTAATGAACATAGAGACTATAAAATTCAATAAAGAATCAAATTGATTTGCCAGAATTTAATATTTATTTTTTCTGTGATAAAAAGACTAACACAAATTTGTATATATTTTTAAAAAATATTTTTCTCAATTTTATATTTAAATAAAATTTTATTTTTTAAAAAATTTTATTTTTTTTTAAATTAACACCTCTCTTTTATTGACTTTTAAATGTAAAATGAGTAGAGGATTGAACAAAAATAAATATATTTTTGATAAATAGAAAAGAAGCTTTTTTTGTTAATTTTAAGTGGCTTTTTTTAAAAGAAAGGTGCGCGAAAGTTTTTTTTGTTTTGCCTCATTCATTTTAAAAAATTTAAAGAAAAGAAAGTGAATATAGATAAATATGTTTCTTTTTTTCTCCTTTTTTCATTTATCGCTTTAACTGCGTTTGTTTGTTAGCTGCTGTTTTGGTTTAGCTTACAAAAGAAAAGTCCTTTGAATTTTCGGTACTTTATGGATATGTCACCCCCCCCCCTCCTATTTTGAGTCTCAGAGTTTTCCTTAAACGTAGAAAATGGTCAGAGATTATTTTCTTCTCCATGTCAATCATTTTTCTTTCTTCAAGCAAATGTGGTAAATGTATAAACGAAATGAGTGAAATGTAAGTACAAAATATGTGTTTTTTATATTTTATATCCCCAACAGCTCCAAAAAATTGGCTTCGTGTTCAAATCTGCAAAAGCAATCCGAAAGTCTGCAAAAGCAATCCGAAAACTTTATGGATATGTCACCCCCCCCTCCTATTTTGAGTCTCAGAGTTTTCCTTAAACGTAGAAAATGGTCAGAGATTATTTTCTTCTCCATGTCAATCATTTTTCTTTCTTCAAGCAAATGTGGTAAATGTATAAACGAAATGAGTGAAATGTAAGTACAAAATATGTGAAAAGGCAAAATAAACAAGTAAAATACTTGAAGAAGAAAAAAATGATTGACATGGAGAAGAAAATAATCTCTGACCATTTTCTACGTTTAAGGAAAACTCTGAGACTCAAAATAGGAGGGGGGTGACATATCCATAAAGTACCGAATTTTCTCTTATTTTTCCTTTATTTTTGTCTAATAATTTTTCCTATTTGACATTAGCGACTTTTTTTGTTAGAAAATAAGGGTAGAAAGGGATAATTCGAAGAATAATAACTGGCAGGAAATTTTGGAATAAGTAAAGGAGTGGAAATTGTTTTTGAGGGAGTGAATTTTTGCCTGAAAATTTTAAATGTTTAATTTTCTTTTTTTAAAACAATACTCGACCAATTTCGAATAAATTTCCTTATTCTTTATATCCAAATTTGTATAAAAATTTTGAATTGTTTATATGTTCTCCCTTATTTCCTTTTTAAGGATTTTTGTCTTCTTTTTTTCGAATTGTCTTTTCTGTGAGTTGCCCTAACACATGAAACAGTGGCAGCTGCAAAAGCTTTTCCCCCCATTACTTTTCCTTTATTATATCGAGCAAATATGGTCAGTGTTATTTCTCCCTTTCTCGACTTCAAAAAAGGGGAAAGCAAAAGCAAAAATATCCTTCTTCTCTTAAATGGCGGGGGAGGGCGAAAATAAGGCAAAAATGTTTTTTTTATTATTATTTCTTTCCCTTTTAAGACTTTTCCTCCCTTTTTTTGCCATGCCAAAACCATTTTTTCTGCTAAATATTTACTTAAATTTCCCACGGAATTTCTCACTAATTTTGTGTAAATTATACACAAATATATAAATGCCTTTTTAAAAAAATAAAAATTGTTTAAAATAAAATATAGTATTTAATAAGAAAATCTGTGAGAAAATTGTGAGATAATTAAATTAATTTAAAAACTTTTTCACAAATTATTTAAAAAAATTTTGACAGCCTCGAAATGTTTAAATAAATAAATAAAATTAAATTAAAAATTAGCTACATAAAATATGTATTTATTTAATTTATGGGCAATCGGAATTCCATTCGTCATCAGGGATTGTTATGTCCATCAGAAACCGATTTAACAGGTTCTCCTTTTGTTTAATTTCCCCCTTAAACCTTTTAATAATTATTTATTAAATTAAAATTTTCTTTTTTTAGACTTCCAAATTTCCAAATTAATTGGCATTGGAACTTTTGGAAAGGTTAGAAATTGAACCTCACTTATAGCATTAAAGTTGACAGATAGATGGAAATCCTTTCAAAATTTTTATTTTCAAATCCTACGGAAGAATATAGAGAGATTAGGAACAATTATGAAAGAATCGAGGGAATCTAGGTTAATTAATGTGAAGAAACTTTTGTAGTTTACCTGGTGATTTGTGAGAATTCAGTGGTTTTGGGGGAGTGGGGAAATGAGGGGACCTTCTACCTTTTATCAGTGAGATCCAACTGTATATTAATTAAATACCTAATTTATTTTAACCTTTCTTTAAAAAAAGGTTTATGTTGTTTATCACAAAGGATTAAAAAAAGAATATGCTCTAAAAATAATGCAAAAACGGAGAATTTGTAAATATAAATTTGTTGAAAATATTCTCAAGTATTTTTAAATTATTTTAAAAAAAAATTTTAAATAATTTTAAGTGAACTAAATTTACTTCAAGGATTAACTCATCCTTTTATTTGTTCACTTTGGTATGCATTTCAGGTAAAAAGTTAATTTTCCCCTTCCAAATGACGGGGATTCTCTAAAGACAAATTCTCTGCTTAGAAGCACGTAGAGTTGTCCAAGACCGAAAATTTTCCAAATTCTAGACCAAAGCTGGACCCCCAAGACCAAGGATTTTGGACATCTAAAGAATCATGTATACATAGAGTAATATTGTTTTTAAGAAAAATAACTACTACAGAAAATCTTTGTTTTTCGGAATTAATATAAGATTTTTAGAATCATTTTAAACTAAATATTTTGACAGGATTCCGACCAAATTTATATGATTAGTGATTTACTGCCTGGAGGGGATTTGGCTTATCATTTAAAAAATCAGGGCCGTTTCTCCGAATCTAGAGCTAAATTGTTTGTTTTTTTAAATTAAATTTTGAAAAAATTTAAATTAAAGATTATTTTGTGAATTGGCATTAGCACTTGATTATTTACATAGACAAAGGTTAATATATTTATTTTATTAAAAGAAGGGATTTTAAAATGCAAAATTTGATTGGCCATTGGATTGGGGAGAAGTTTAAACGATGCTCTTATTTAAATTAACCTTATTTTTAAACCCCGGGGGAACTTCGAAGTTAATCTGTATTTCAATAAAAGTTTTTTCTCTCATACAGTATTTGTGTATGTACCAGAGTCTATAGGACCTTAAACTTTTAAAAATATTCTTAGGGTTGTGAAGCAATAAAAAATATTTTTTAGAATTGGCCATTTTGATGTAAAGCCAGCAAATATTTTATTAGACGAGAAAGGACATTCACATTTAAGTGATTTTAGGTTTAAAACAAATTTTTAATTTTAAATATTTTTTTCTGAATTTTTAGTTTAGCCAAAAAACTTTCAAAAGGAGAATTAGCCAATACACTTTCTGGTTAATTAATTAATCTTTAAATTAATTAAAATTATTTTTTAGGCACCCATCTTTATATGGCACCAGAAATATACCTCACTTTTACAGGCAATATTAAAGGGTATGATTGGAGAGTGGATTGGTGGGCACTTGGTAAAAATAAATATTTTTTTAAACAAAAAAGCTTCTAAAAAATCCTTAAAGGTGTTTGTTTTTATGAAATGCTTCGTGGGCGTACTCCATATGAATATCCCTCAACTTTTTCTTCACTTCAGGTTCTTACTTTGGGACTTTTTTATTATCAAAAAACTTAAATTTTAGTAATTCCTTTCCTCATATTTTAAATTAAAAATTATTTTGAGACTTTAATTCTTAACAGTCCTCTAATGCTACGGTTACATAAAAATCGCGCGCGACACGCGACAGTCGCTAGGCGACATGTCGCCGGCGACAGTCGCTAGTGGCGTGGTTACATAAAATCGGCGTCTTCCGCAAAAGCGACTGTCGCAAAGCGACAAACGCTGATTTTATGTAACCACGCCACTAGCGACTGTCGCCGGCGACATGTCGCTTAGCGACTGTCGCGTGTCGCGCGCGATTTTTATGTAACCACTAAATCCGATTAAAAATTTTTTGAATATTTACTAAAATAAAATTTATAAAATCAAATCATTTTATTCTGCCATGGTACCGATCAGGTTTTTTTAATTCGTAGTACATCATTTTTAAATTACTTGCTGGTGGCGCTCCTCTCGTATCTAGTGAAATCTCGTGTTTTTTAGAGGTCTCGTATCTCGTATTTTGCCACAAGACATGAGATATTTTCAATATACCTATTTTAGAAAAAATGTCAACAATTTGGGATTATTTTAGGATCCTAGAATTAGGAAAAAAGGAAGAAATCTTTCCCAGTGGTATCTTGCCCAGAAATCTTGCCCAGTGGCAGTGGTATATAGAAATTTTGCCCAGTGGTATACACTTTGCAAAAATTGGATTTTCAGAAAAACAAATGGCAGGAAAAATACAAAAAAAATTCTGTGAACATTTTCATCAATACAGGGTGTGGCATAAGTAACCGGACACTTGTTTTCTCTCATAACTTTATTAAAACACAATCAAATAAAATCAAAATACAATCAAATGATAGAGAATTAAATAAGGAACAAAAATAATCAAGAAGATTCGAAATGCCCACCCTTGGCTTTGATCCAGAGGCGAAGGCGTGAAGAAAAATTTTCGCAACTAGCACGCACCTCCTTGAGCAACTAGCACGCAACTCCGGTTACTTATGCCGCACCCTGTACTGAGTAGAAAATAAAAAAGAACGAAGTCCGTAACTGTTTTCATCATGGAGATCTCAAATCACAAAAATCAACGGGAAAACGGGGTACAGTACTTTAAAAATTATTTTAACCCCCAGGGCTTATATTAAAATTTTCTTTTGGGCTCATTAGAAAGCCCATAAAATTTACTATAAGATAGCCCAGGCTCAATTTTTCCGATAAAAAATTCATGGAGATAGGGGGTCCCGGAATCCCGGGTTTTTAGCGATAAACGGGATTACCGGGATTTACGGGATTAATCCCGCGTGATCCCGTCCCGGTCGAATTTTGGAGAGACCCACCGTTCTTCAAATCATCCTTTATCACTCCAAATATACCGTTATCCTTCTAAGTCTACATATAAGCATTCAAATACTCTTAATCTCTCTTAATCCACAGATATCCCACTTAATCCTCTGATATCTATTCATTCCTCCGTTAATCAGACGAAATCCAGATATTGTCTCCAAATCCGCCAATATTCAACATATTTATAATTTAAAAATTTTTTTGTGAAAATCCCGGAATCCCGGCGGGATCCAGGGAAATTTGAGAACGGGATTACCCGTTCTCAAGTTCCGGGATCCCGTGAATGCGATTTTGCCGACCTCTAATTTGCATGCTTTTGCACGGCCCTACTCATCAAGAAATGGTCACTTTTTCATGTTTTTGGTATCATTTGATAGAGAATCAAAGGATCTACAAAATATCAAAAATTCAGAATTTTTGACCGATTGTTAAAAAAATTATGATATAAATACTCGATAGTATACTCAAAATCTCAAAAATATCGAAAAAAAAGAATATTTTTTGCAAAATGTATACCTTTTTCAAAATCAATTTTAACCCATAAGATTTAACTTTAAAAATATAAAATTTATATTGATCGATAGAGAATAAACTGAACTTTCAGAATCTTTTTAAATTTTGAAAATCGGATCAGAATTGATCGAGAAATAGCATGTCGCAAAAAAGTGTCGCCGAAAATTCAAACATGTTTGAATCAAAAAAAGTGTCGCCGGCGACAAGTCGCCGGCGGAAATCGCATTTTATGTAACCACTAGAAAAAGCGACAAAATCGCGCGCGACAAGTCGCCGGCGGAAGTCGCGGTTTATGTAACCACTCAAAAAAGCGACAAAGTCGCGCGCGACAAGACGCCGGCGGAAGTCGCTTTTTATGTAACCACTAGAAAAAAGCGACAAAATCGCGCGCGATTTTTCTCTCCTCTTTTTACATTATCTTTTCTGTCGCGTGTCGCGCGCGATTTTTATGTAACCGTAGCATAAAGTAATAGGGAAGGCTGTACTTTTCACAAATTTCAACAAATTTTCTTCAATTTTTTAGGCATTAAATATAATATATACTCGTAGTGTTACAATGCCTAGTAGATGGCCATCTGATCTCATTTCCTTCCTTAGAGCAATTATTAATCCTGATCAAACTATGCGGGTAGAAAATTTTGAAAATGTTCAAAATCATGTTTATATGGAAAGAATTAATTGGAAAAATGTTTTTGATAGAAAAATGATTCCAATTTTTATTCCTCCAAAAGAACGTTTAGAATCTTTTGGAAGACGTAATTACCGTGCAACAATTTCTGTGCCTTTCTCAAGATCACAGCAACATAATAAATTAAAATATTTACCTTCAAAAGAGAAGGGGGCGTCAAATGAAGCTGTCGGTAAATAAATAAATTTTTGTTCAAATAAATTTAAAAAAATTTTTTTTAAGAATTGACTCAATCAAATGAACTTTTAAATGAAATAGCTAATTTAACTATTAAATTTAAAATGTTTAATAGATTTCGGTGTGAAACACAAATTGCTGAACCTAGGCAATCTTTGGATATTGTGGCTAATAAAGAAGTTAGTTTTAAAAAATCTAAGATAATCTGAGATACATTTTAAGGGTAAGAATAAAGGAATATTCAAAAAATCTGGGCCAACCCCATCCATAGGAAATAGGAGAACCGAGCAAAATAAAATTCAGAAATGCTGTGCTTATTTAGGAATTAGCTCCCAAGCCGGAGTCAAGATTCTTAAATCTTCCCACTTTTTCGATTCAACACAGCTCCAGCTATACCCCACTAATAATCGTGGCTCTGGTTTAGTGGACGCATAAACTAGACAAGCGCCATAAGAGTTATTTAAGCGAATGGTAGGCGTGAGAAAAAAGTGGGAAAAATAACTAATAAATTATATCTCCCTAAAAATTATTTATAAGTTATTTATAATTAAAATATATTTTTAGAAAAAACTACTTTCTAGAAAACCAACACAACTATCAATAATTAATAAAGAAAAACAGCAAAAACCGTTAACGGGTCGTCCGTTAACACAAGCGGACAAATTAAGAAAGGCCTTCCAAACGGCTAATCAAGACGTTAATTATTCAATTTAAAATTATTTTTTAAATTTAAAGCAATATTTGTCTTTTTTTAACCTTTAAAATATGTAAATTATTTTTAAATACAAAATATTTTGTCCCAAAATAAAAATACCCGGGAAAAAGACTTCAGACCGAAAAACTATTCGGACCAGAAAATAGACCGGATTCATGTTGGACCTCTGTTTTTCCTTAAAACCTTCCTTAAACTTAAAAAAAGTGTTCTAACCTTAATAAAATTATCCTTGCATCAAAAATATTTTTATTAAGAAAACAAACTATGTATATACTAGAATAGTTACTATTATATAAAATTCTAAAAACAATTAATTATTTAAAAGAAACTTAACAACCTAGGAATTACTTGAAAAGGAATAAGCGGTGTATTTACTTCTAAACTTGAAGCCGTTTCGAAACATTCTAATGCCTCATTACTCCTTCCAAGTTCAGATAAAACACAACCAAGTTGGTGCCAATTCCGAGCATCATAAGGTTCAATTGAAGTTGCATCTCTTTAAAAAATTTAAAAAAAAAATAAAAGATAAAATAAACCTAAACATTTTTTCAGCCATTTTTAAATATCCTTCAAAATGATAAATTCTTCCCAAACAAGCTATTGAAAGTACATGTTCTGTACATATAGAAATTGCTCCAAGAACAAAATTCTTTGCCTCTGCCATTAATTTTTTGCTTAAATTTGGGTCAGTTTGAGCACATTTTTCCGCTCTTTTAAAATAAAGATGCCCCTAAAAATTAAATTTTAAATATTTTAGTTTTCAAATAAAAAAACCTTTAAATAAAGTGCCTGATAAGAGTTTGGATAAATCATACAAGCTTCCTCAACACAAGCTTGAACATCATTCATTCGTTCAATTTCTATAAAAAATTCTGCCAATTCCACCCAAATATCAGCCTTAAAAAATAAAGAATTAAAAAAATAACTTAATTTCAACCTGCAATCGAAAAACAGAAAAATTAATCCAAGACTTGCTAGAAGAAGATAATACACTTAAAGAGTCTGTTGATGCTGGTCCACCTCCGTCAGAAGTATTTGTTGGAGGACCGATTGTTGAGAGATTATCTAGTAAAGAACATTTAAGGTTTGACTAGCTTTTTGGATTTTTGAATTTTTTGTCAGTCAAAAGGATTTTCAAAAAGTAACGGGGAGGAATATAGTTTTATATTAAATTAAAAACCTATAGATGGATATGGCGTCCCTTCAACATTCGAAGCAATTAAATGAGTAGAAGGTCCCGGTGTTGCAGTAATCCCTAACGGAGCAATCAAAAGAGGTGTTAATGGAACTATTGCTTCTTTGCTTGTCGTCTAAAAAATTGATAAAAATTTATCAATTCTTCTCTTTTCTTACCATTTTATTAATATCTCCATTTAATCTACTATTTTGTTCATCATCACAAGGATCAGTTGTTGATCTATTTTTTCTCCAAAAACAAATTAAATTATGTGAAGTTTGTAAAGCTTCTTCTACTCGGCCATATCTTGCTTCTAATTTTAACCTATTTAAATAAAAATAATTTAGGCAAAGTTAACAGTAATCAACAAGACATTCGGGTGGAGGTTTTATAAATTAAAAATCATTTCATATTCAAAGTTAAGTTACTGAATTTAAATTATGTATGAGATGCTATTTAAAAGCTCATTGTCAGCTACCTAACATAAAAAATCACAGGAGGCTTATTTTCTTTGTTACCTCGACAATTTAACAAACCGCCTTTTCCTCAAAAAAGTCGCTTATATAAAAATTTAATTAAATAAAAATTAAAAAGAACCTCAAAACTAAAAGGCCATAATGTGAAGGAAAATCATTTAGAGCATTTATTCTAAAAATGTAAATATTTTTTCTTTTATAGAAAATAAACATACACAAGTTCCAGCGCTCCTTTGTAGTCTTTTCTTGCAGTAAAAATTAATGCAAGTAACATTATTGCAAAAGGATTTTCTGTGTTAAGACTCAAGGCTGCTTGACAATATTCTTTTGCTCTTTCAAAATCTCTGGCTGAAGTGAGAATTAAATTGCAAAAAATTAATAAATGAATTTCAGAAAATGGAATGAATGAATGGAATTGTGAAATTTGGTAATATTTAAATTTATATTAGGGATGTCGAAAAAATTAGCTAATCCTCAAAAAATTAGGCAAAAATTTACATATGGAATGACAAATATTTAATTTTTATTGCTACATAAAGTGTTAAGAACATCTAAAATTTCTTAAGAAATTTTCTTACTTACAATTAGCATATTCTAAAGCACAATAAAGATGTGCTGTATCATCATGTGGATCTAATTCAATAGCTTTTTCATAATATTTAATACTTTCCGCAATTAATTCTTTTTTTGAACATAAACTATTTCCATATTGAGCTTTTAATCTTTAAAAATTAATTTAAAAAATAAATTTATTTAAATAAACCCAAAAATCATAGCCAATAATAAATGACAACGTCCAGAAAGCCAAGTGCCAGAAGATAAATTTATTGCTTTTAAAGTTGCTGATTCGGCTTAAAATAAATGTAAAAATTATATAAAATTTTAGAGAAGTACATCAACAATTTTTAAATTGAAATTTAATTAATTTAAAAAAAGTAAACAAAAAACAGAGGTAAAACTAAAATATGTAATCGTGTGAATAAAAATGTGATAGATTTAGTTTATCTAATTCGAGCAAAATGTTGTTTCGATTAAGACCCGTTAATGAAGGAAAAATTAGGAAATAAGACAAAACACATATTTTTTAGTTTTTAAAGTCAACCAATCCCCGTTATTGAAAAACCTTAAAAAAATTAAAATTAATTTAAAATAAACCTAATTCCAAATCTCCAAGTTGTTCAATTTGTAAACGAGCCAAATGTAAATATTCAGTAATTAAACTTTCATCAAATTTATTTTGGTTGTTTTCCTCTTCCTCTTTTTGTAAAATACATTTTTGTAACATTTTTGTTGCTCTAGAATATCGATTATCACAAATTAAAGACAATGAAAGTTGTTGACCAAAAAAATTATCATCTTTTTTTGAAATACGTAAAGCCTTGTCATATAAACCAGAAAGTAAACGATATTGTCGAATATTTGTTAAAATACTAATAATCTGTTGAAAAAAAATTTTTTTTGAAAAAATTTAAAAAAAAACCTGAAACTTTTCCCAACCTAAATTATCATCTTCATCACTCAATTCAACAAAAGATTTTACAAAATTAGAATCCAATACTTGACTAGTTTTAATATCATCACTTCTTCCATTAAATTGACTTTCTTTGTTGCCCATAAATAATTAAAAATAAAAAATAATTATCCAAAATTTTCAAGGAAACAGCACTTAAGTGAGAGAAACAATTTGTAGGGAAATTTTAATGATATTTTTATTTATAAGTCAGGGCAGCACAAAAGTCGCAGCGCAAATGTCGGCGCACAGATAGAAGAATAAGTGCTTCCACTAAACAAAATGGTACGCGATAAAATGGTCCTACGGGTATAGATGGACAAAATGGTTCCAAAAAAGCGGCTACTGAAATTCCAGTTTATAGTTCAATTCAATTTTTCATCGGTCATGTTTTATTTAGGACTACTTATTATTAAATAGTACTATAAAAGCCTTCTGGTATGGAATATCGTCTTGTATTCAACGTTAACACTGTCAAATTATGGCGCCTGCCACCTGTATTACAACTGCGGAGGACGAACTCATTAATGCCCCTTTCTATCACGGATTTCAAACTGCAGCAGAGGCTGAACCATTATTGACGAAGGACAATGGCCGTTTCCTAGTTCGCCTGATAGAAGAAAATGGTCATTTTGTAAGTAGTTTCCTTTTATAATTAACGTAGATGTAAACTTGTAGATCTACATTGTAAGCGTATATTGGAAAGGCAAAAAGCATCACTATCGGATTTTTCAAACAAGACACGGCAATTTTTTTCATTTGAATGGGATTCCAAAGCGAGTAAGAATTCTCTTTTCTTATAAATCTATTTTTCACTTAAAGACAGTTGCGGCCCTTATACGATACCACCGATTCTCACAGAAGCCTGTCAACGATGAATCTGGTGCCTGCCTTCGTAGTTACGTGGAGAGAAGTCATTATGCGTAAGTTACTTGTTTTCTCCGTTAAAAATAGAAATACTCTGAACATTGTAGCATCTACCGTGAACAGCTTACCATTCTTAGTGTGATAGGTCATGGAGAGTTTGGCGAAGTGCGCAAAGGGAAACTTAGAGTTGGAATGCAGAGCATTGATGTAGCTGTCAAAACAATGATTACTGACAAGAAAGGCATTGATCCAAATGAGAGGTGAGAGAATTAAGGGAATTATAATCTCTTCAATGATTACTTATTTTTAGGATTCGATTTCTGCGCGAAGCAAATATGTGAGTAATTTTAGATTAAAAAATATTTTGGAAAGGTTAAATTGAATTAAAACGTAATTTAAAAAGTTTTACATAAAATTTAATAGACACATGCGCCTGCAACATCGAAACATTATTCGCCTTTTTGGCGTGGTCGTGTATAATGATCCAATATTGATTGTGACGGAATACGCACCTGGTTTGTCATCTCCAAGTATGAAGGTGTTTTTTATTTTCAGGTGGTTGTCTACACGATCGGTTGGTAGAAAAAAGGCCGACTGATAAAGAAAGACTGAACTTTTGTCGAGATATATGCTTTGGAATGGCTTACTTAGAGAGTAAGGAGGTAATAAAGATTTTCTTTTATTGAAATCTTTCTAATCTTTAGGTAATTCATCGGGATTTGACAGTCAGAAATTGTTTGCTTTCGAAATGGAACGTTGTGAAAATTACCGATTTTGGCCTTTCGCTTCAAGGAATAACAAAAGTACTTCTGCCCAGAGCTCGTGCCCCGATAAGGTGTTTTCCTTAATGTTAAATTTTTACAAAAATAATTTTATTTTTAAAAGGTATGTGCCACCCGAAACACTGAAAACTGCACTTTTCTCACACAAATCTGATGTTTGGGGTTATGGTATTGCGCTCTTTGAAATCTGGTCAAAACCACATGAGGAGCCATACAAAGAAATTCAAAATAATCGACAACTAAGAAAGAAAATACTTGAAGGGTAACTGAGAGAAAATAAAAATATTTTTTAAATTTTCTTTTAGATATCGACTAACACCACCAAAAGGAATGCCAAAAAAGATGCAAGAACTAATGCTGAAGACTCAGAGTGCTTCACCAGATAATCGGCCAACATTCAAGACGATAAAAAAGATGTATTTTGGAGAAGAAAAGAGTACATTCAGAGAATATGTTAGTCGAATCTTTCGAATTTCTTGACTTAGGAAACCTTTATAACCAAGTTCTAATTGTATTATAATTATTCTTTAGTGTAATGTATGTATTAAAAAATTCCTAATTCACACTTTTTGTAAAAAATATGTATTAATAAAAAAATCTAAACTTAATACTGTAAATAGAACCTCATCCCATTTATTCGCAAGATTGTGCTTTAATTTGTTAATAAACATTTTTTTAGAATTTGTTTTTTAAATAGAATAGTAACAATTCTCGATTTTTTTATTTAGTTATAGATTTCATATCTAGCAATTTTACTTGGACTTTCACGAAATTTTTACTCTTGCATTTTTCAGACTTCTAAATTACTTTATATAATTATGGACGAAAATGAGTTTATGGAACAGGAAGATGACATTGAATATGTTGAAGAGCCGATGGCAGCTGATTTTGATTTTACAAATGTTAATGATCCTCTCACTTTAGATGACCCAGTTTCTCAAGGTTTTTTGAACACTCGATGAATAATAAAAAAAAAGATCTTTAGATGATGTACAGGTGCCTTCTACCGTTAACGTTGTTAGTGTTGAACTTGAGACTTTTTCGAAGGAATATACAGATTATGCATTGATGAATAGGTTTTTAATATTTTAAAGCTTTTTTTTGGGAATTTTTATTCTTTGTAATTTCTGCGTACACATAAAGTACATTGTAAACTTTTGGTTTTTCGATTAAAACCCCCAAAAATTTAATCACTTTTTGATAACTGCTTTTGACTGTTGTCTAATTTTATATTTTCAGACTTCTTTTTATTGCCGATGTTTGCCCTCCTTTGAGGGCTGATGCATTAAAAATGCTTATCAACTATGTTATTAAGGTTTATATTTTTTAAATAACTTTATTTAAATTAAACCTTAAGAAAACTCAAAATATTCCCATGCTCAATGCTGCCTATCAACGGGTTGAATCTGCAAAAGCTTTTGGTAATATTTCTGGAATTGAAAGTGTGCCTGATATTGATAAAAGTTGGATTGAGATTACCACAGTTAAAGCAAATAATCGATTGGAATCTCTTCTAGCTGAGTTTAAACGGCAGAAAGATGAAGCTGTTAAGGTTTGTAATTAAACTGCCCGTTATGACAATCCTCAATCGTTTTTTAGGAATCAATTAGACGTTCATTAGAGGATGTTTTCCATCAATATGTGCAAATGGGAAATCTCCCAGATGCTCTCAAACTTTATACTCGAGGAATGCGTGAATATTGTACTTCTCCAAATCAAATAATACAGGTTTATTTATGCAAGACGGGGACAAAAAATATTTCTAAAAAATTCCCTTTAGATGCTCATAAGTTGGATTAATGTTACTATTTATGCTGAACAATGGCAAAAACTTTCTGTTTTGCTTCCACAAGCTGATCGCGCAATAAATGAGATTATTGAACGTGAAAATGTTTCTTCAATACCCAGCAATACTTTTAGCACAACTCAATATTCTTCTCTCCAATCTCTGCAAATTCCAGCGCGTACATCTAAAATTCAAAAAGATTTGATTCTTAGTTCAAAGGCGAAAATTTTGGCTGTCTATGGACTTGCTTTTCTGCAGAATAAAAATTACAAAGCAGCGGCCGAGAAATTTATGACGGTGAGTCTGTATTTCTGGATTAGTTATTGGGGTCCCATGTCCATATAGATAATTTAACCCAATTTTATTTTTTAGATCGACTTGGATGTTCTCAATTACCCACAACTTATTTCCCCTAGTGATGTTGCAATTTATGCACTTATCTGCGCTCTTGCGACATTCAGTCGGACTGAATTAAAAGAAAAAGTACTTGGTTCTCCTCTTTTTCGAAAATCTCTGGAATCAGAGCCAAAACTTATTGAATTATTACAAAGATTTTGTCAAAGTCAATTTGGTATTTGTCTTGATATTCTTAATGATTTGCGTGATCAAGTATGTTTTGACATTATTTTTATAAGTTTTGTTGTAATACTTGTAAGGAATTTAATTTGTCTCGGAAATTTTTTGGTTAAGTGATTTTTGGATACTTTTAGTATTAGATTTTAATTTAAGAGTTAATATGAGAGCTACATTTAATTATTATAGTTATTATTGAACATCTACTTAGCGCCACATATTTCTTTTCTATATTCTCTAATCAGACAGAGTGCATTAATTCAATATTTTGACACTTATTTAAGCTCCGAAATTGGTCAAATGGCTATTGAATTTCGTACTTCCGTAGATGAGGTTTTTATAAATTTTTGAAAAAAGTATTTTGTTTGCTTTAAGCTTGAATCCGAGTTGATTTCATTAATTGAAAAGGGCTTGCTCAAAGCAAAGATTGATTCGTACAAGAAAGTTCTTTACGCAAAATTTTCTGACAATCGAACAGAAATATATGAACGGTATTTATTTTATTTTTTAATTAAAATTTAAAAATTTTAAAGGGTTTTAAATTTGCGGAAACGAATTAGCCAACATGCCAATGCTGTTTTACTTAGAGCTGCCTTACTTAATCATCGGATTCATGAACAGAAATAATTTTTGTTTTATAGAACAAGTTTTTTTAAATTATGATTTTTCTGATCTAAATAAGGAGTTCGAATTTGTTTTATAAAAAATATAAATTTATTTTTTTAAGTTTTATATAATCGAATCTTGTATTAACATTAACCTAGTTTAATTTGATAGAAGGAAGATCTTTAGCTCGTTTTGTCACATGTAATTTAAATAAGGATATCCATCTGACCCTTTTTTGTTTCAAGAAGTGATTCTTCTGGGTTAATGTTAATCTGAGATTTAGCAATATTTTTTCTAATTGTCTACATACAATGATTATTTCTATATTTAATTAATTTAATACAATTTATCCTAAAAACAGGTGTTAGTAAATTAATTGTCTACAAAAATATATATAATGGTTGAGGTTATCAATGCTTCTAGCTACATTCAGGTAATTAAATTTAGGAATATTAAACGAAATTTTTTTTAATTCAGTGGCAAATCATTCGTAAGAACAGCGCGTTTTTGAAACGTCAGCGAGGTATTCCCAAGCATTTCAGCACTGAACCTTTCAATATGGCTCGTATAAATAGTATTCGCCATAATGGGCTGATAAATGCAAAAGCTGTGGATGTTCGTCTGCCAAAGGATGGAAAGGGGGTTCAATTGACTATTAAAAAGAAGCGTGCTGTCAATAAACCGGTTAAGGCAAAGTCGACTACTATTTTTACTAAGGTTATATTTTTTAATTTTTGTTTTTTAATTCCCGTCCCATTTTAATATTTTACTTTAAATAATTCAAAATTGTTTTTAGGATAGTCGCAAAGTTCTCAAATCTGTCGGAAGTTTCATCCGCACCTATAAACCATCACACGCCAAATTAGCTCAGCGACGTGCATCACAACTTTTGCGAACCCAAAAGAAAATAAAATCGAAAGGCGCGAAGAAGACCAAGGCTGAATAAATTATGGAGATTTAAATGAAAAGAAGTTTTTTGGAATTGTTTTTTCGATGTTATTTTGTTAATTTCTTCGCTGACATTTGTTTGGTCTTTGAAAAAAATTGTTAAAAAATAAAATTAAAAATAATTTTAAATTGTATAGTTTGTGTTTTAAATAAACAAAAATTACTTGGAAATAATATATATTTTAAAAAAACAAGGCTTTTAAATTCGATAATAGTCAATTTGTTTTCTTGATGGATATAAAATACAAGGTAATTATTTAATAATTATTTGTATTTTTTTAATTTTAAGTTTGTTGATTTAATTGGTTCTTCATACAGAAATGGACCTGTTCGGTTTTTACCAGATAATTTTTCGTTACTTTGTGCAAATGGAAATAGATTAAAATATTTTGATTTGAAAAGGTTTTTTTTAACTTTAATTTAAAATTTTTGTTTTTTTAAAGGAATACTTCCTTTACATCAGAAATCCAATTAAAATGTAACATTGTTGCTTTTGATATAAACTCAACTGGAACACATGCAATTGTTGGGGATGAACGTTAGTTTTGTTAAAATTATTTTTTATTCTGAAATTAAAAATTAATTCTTCAAAATTAAATACCCGTATTTTCCTTTCCAAACGAAGGGAATTTTCAGAAAAAAAGTTTAAGGAGAGGGTTAATGATAAAATTTGTTTTTCTTGATAGGAAAGAATAAAAAAACTGACGTTTATTTTCAATTGGCTAATGTAAAGAGTCGAAATTCCTTCCTTTTTTAAAAGTAACTATATTCCCCAAATAATCTCTTGCCAACTATACACTTTTTAAGAATTTAAAACCATTTATTTACATTAATTTAATTTTTATACAATTTAGGTGGAAATTGTACTTTAATACATTTGGGTAGCGATGTTATTCTCTATAGAAGGAATTTTCGACAAAAAATCAGAGCTTTGAGTTTTTCTAATGATTCAAAGTTTTTTTTATTTTTTATTTAAATTATTTTTTTATTTTCAAAGTTTTGTTGCTATTGGGACACAAGGAAAAGTTTTTATTTTTTCTGTGGCTGATATATCTGCAAATCAATTTGTACCTTTGGCTTTGTTAAATAGATTTATTCATTCTGAAAATAAGATTAATGCAATTGGATGGTCTTTTGATGGAAGGTTTTTTTAAACTTTAAAGATAATAATTATTTCCCCCAAACTTTTACCGACTTAAATGAGCCTTGAAAGGTGCGTGTGATTTTCTTTTTATGAAATTCGATTCTTAAAAAATGTTTCACTAAATTAACTTCTAAAAATATTTTCCAGTTAATTTTTCTAGAAAATAAATATCTTTTGAATTTTTTTTGAATTTTAATTTTGTTAAAATTTTCTAGTTTAATCGCCGTTGCTGGAAATAGAATTGTTAAAATATTCAAAACAGTACCTGATTCTTCTAAAAATCTTGGAGGTTTTACTTTTGGAGAAAGGGCTTCAGTTGTTGGTGTTTGGTTTTTTAATGAAAATAATCAAGTAAATTTAATTTAAAGAATTTATTTTTTAATTTTTAGTTTCTTTCTGTTGATAAAAGTGGAATGTGTAGCATTTTTGAGTTGGAAGATAATTCTGAAAAATTGATATTTCAAAGAAAAATTAGGTTATTTTTTAAAAATTAATCAAAATTCAAAACAAAAATTTTTTAAGCAAATGCTTAACTTCTTTAATTGGCGTTACTACACATTTGGGGCTTTTATCCGCCTCCGTTAACAAACAAAAAAAGTTATTGGCTACTGGATTTTCAAATGGAACTTTTTGTATTTTTGATATTCCTGGACTTTCTTTACTACAAAACTTTAGGTTTTTTAAGTAATTAAACTTAAAAAATTCATAATATACAAATAATCCACAAATTTTATCTGCAACATTGAATTGAATGTTGTTGTTTAAATAACTTGTTAAACTTTTACACAAGCTGTTTAAAGCTGCCTCTAAATTTTTTGAATTTATCTTAATGTTAATTTATTTTTTTTCAAGTATTGGTGATAAACAAATAAATTCAATTAATTTCAATTCTCGGGGTGATTGGTTAGCTATAGGATGTGGAAGGGGAATGGATGCACAATTACTTGTTTGGGAATGGCAAAGTGAATCTCATATACTTAAACAACAATCACATAGTCAAACAATTACTGCTATAGCGTATTCTCCTGATGGTTCAATTTTGGCAACTGGGGCAGAGGATGGAAAAGTAAGAAAGAAATTTTTGTAAAAGTTTAAAAACCATCCTAATTCGGGGTTCTGATTGCTTTGATTTTCACTCAAATTTAAACAAGGATTAGACACAAAAGATAAAACAAACACTCAAACAATTATTTATTTACAAACAATATTTACAAAACATCACACAGGAAAGTAGGAACAATAAGAATCACACAAGGAAATATGGGGGACAATTATGAGGGAGAAATGTTTTCCTATTATTATCGCATTTTGGCGTCATCATCTTCCATCAACCGCTTACATGTTGTACTCGATTGGAAGGTTCTTGCGGCGCACCATACCGTCACCCTGGAACCACTCGCGGCGGAATTGCTTGGCTGCTCCTTCCGGTGTGTTGGTCCATTCGACGGTGACACGATCGTTGTTGGTCGCTTCCGCAGCCGGATCGAAGGCGTCACAAGAGATGGCGATGTTGATGGCCTCCTTCGGGTCGAGCACACCGTTGGGCGGGTCCATGTTCAGACGGCGAGGGTTGGTCGTCTTGAAGGCGAAGCCGATACGATGCCCACCAGAGTTGATGATCTGTAAAAGTGAAAAGAAATATTTATTAGTGGTTAGATTAACAAAAAAGTTGAAAACTTCACCTTCATGTAGTAGGTGTGCTTGTCATCGAACGGCGCGTTGAAGATGACCTTCACGGCAGGAAGAGTCGTGATGTCGCCGGGTGGAACAGACGCCATTGTTGTTGAGAACGAAGTGTTGTAGCTGGAATTGAAGTTGAAGAGAAAGCAAGTTGGTGAAACTGGTGTTTTACTGCTTCTTTTATACTATTATGCTCAAAATCAGTATGCTTGTGATCGAAACTATAAAAACCGTAATAATGCTCCAGTTTCACCAACTTGCTTTCTCTTCAACTTCAATTCCAGCTACAACACTTCGTTCTCAACAACAATGGCGTCTGTTCCACCCGGCGACATCACGACTCTTCCTGCCGTGAAGGTCATCTTCAACGCGCCGTTCGATGACAAGCACACCTACTACATGAAGGTAAAGTTTTCAACATTTTTTATCAATTTGTCCTCTAATAAATATTTCTTTTCACTTTTACAGATCATCAACTCTGGTGGGCATCGTATCGGCTTCGCCTTCAAGACGACCAACCCTCGCCGTCTGAACATGGACCCGCCCAACGGTGTGCTCGACCCGAAGGAGGCCATCAACATCGCCATCTCTTGTGACGCCTTCGATCCGGCTGCGGAAGCGACCAACAACGATCGTGTCACCGTCGAATGGACCAACACACCGGAAGGAGCAGCCAAGCAATTCCGCCGCGAGTGGTTCCAGGGTGACGGTATGGTGCGCCGCAAGAACCTTCCAATCGAGTACAACATGTAAGCGGTTGATGGAAGATGATGACGCCAAAATGCGATAATAATAGGAAAACCACTCTCATAATTGTATATCTATCATGTAATGTCCCCATATTTTTTTGTGTGATTCTTATTGTACCTATTTTCCAGTGTGATGTTTTGTAAATATTGTTTGTAAATAAATAATTGTTTGAGTGTTTATCTTACCTTTTGTTCTTAGGTGTATATGTATATAAATTTTTATTTAATTTAACGAAACTTACTGTTGTAGTTCTATAGCTTTTCGTTTGGAAGTTGACAAATTAAAGTTGCCCTTGAGTTCCACCGCCCATCTATTCTCTTTATTTTTTTTTCATCAATCAGATAAATCTAGTTACCTATGTTTTCCATTGTGATTACAACCTCCAATTGTATGAACGTCTCTCTCTCTCCTTTAGCTCGTTTTACCTTCTTTCTGTTATTCTTTTAAACTTAGGTGAAACTTTGGAATTGTGCAACTTCGTTTTGTACTGTTACTTTTACTGAACACGAAACTGGAGTTACAGATATTTGTTTTACTCAAAATGGAAAAGCTGTATTGTCTTCTTCTCTTGAAGGTTCTATTAGGGCACATGATTTGAAAAGGTGAATTTAAAATAAAAAAATCTTTAATTATCTTATTTAAAAAGGTATCGTAATTTTCGAACATTAGTAGCACCTAAACAGACACAATTACATTTACTTTGTGCTGATTTTTCTGGTGATATTGTTGCAGCTGCATCGAGAGATTTATTTGAAATTTATGTTTGGGTGAATAATTTATTTAAAATTATATTTTTGAAAATTTTTTTTCCAAAAATTGAGGGTCATTTAATCTAAAAATAAAAAATTCATGTTTGGAGATAGGAGGGGATTATTTAAAAAGAAAAAAGATAACTTTAGAAGTAAACATTATTTTAGTCTTTTGAAACAAGTGAAGTTTTGGATGTATTGACAGGCCATTCTAATTTAATTAATGGATTAACTTATTATGAAAATACTTTATGTACTGTTTCTTTGGATAAAACAATGAAAATATGGAATATTGTGGATGGTGGAAATTGTTTTAGAGACTGTTAATTTATTAAATGAGGGGTTGGATGTTAAATATAGGTAAATTAATTTTAATTAGATTAAATATTTAAACTTTATTTTTAGTCCAAATGGATCTCTTTTAGCTGTTTTATGTTATGATTCTAATATAAATTTATTTAATACTTTAAATACTAGTCAAATTGGAATAATTGAAACAAAATTAGATATTGATGCTGGAAGGCAAAGAATTGATAAAGTTAAAAAGACTACTTCAGAAAAGAATAAGTAAAGTCTAATGGGAGGGAGGGGGTTTGATAGACGGAAATTGAGATATTTTTGGAAATTTTTGAAGGGATTGGGATTTATCTAAGAATTAAATTCCTTTTTTTAGAACATTTACTTGTATTGCATTTTCACCCAACGGTCAATTACTACTTGCTGGTGGACAATCAAATATTTTTTGTCTTTACAGTGTGGCTGATAGAATTAAAGTTCGATCGTTTAAATTAAGCAGTAATTACAGTTTGGATGGAGTTAATGTAAGAGAGAATTTTATAAAAAAAAATATTTAAAATTTCTCCCTTTTTTAGTTAGATATTAATTATCGAAAAATGACAGAATTTGGAAATTTAGATTTATTTGATTTAACAGATTCTGATGAAGAAGAAACAAATCCAAAAAAGAGAATTAGATTGCCCGGAACAAAACACACCGACCTCTCTGAACGGGCCGTTAGACCAACAATTTCTATGTCTAAAATTGCTTTTTCTCCGAATGGTAAAACTCATTACCAAATAATTTTCTACTAATTTCCAAATATTACTCTCAATTAGGGTTGTGGGTATTTAAATACTTCCATCTTTAATCAATAGATTTACTAATCTTTGTTGATTCTCACACTATTTTGTGAGAATCCAAAAGACAGGAGCTAAAGATTAAGGTTGTCGGATAGTTGGAAATCTTCGAATATCCGGATCCGAACCGAAAATTTCCGGTTATCCGATCTTTTTTCGGGTCCGGATCCGACAACCTTACTATAGATATAATAATTCCAATAAAAATTTTTAGGTTTGGATTTTGCCGTAGCCTGTACTGAAGGTGTTTGTATTTATTCCTTAACAAAACCCCGAAGATTTGATCCTTTACAACTTGAATCAAATGTTACACCTAAAGAAATACTTAATTCAACAATTAATGGAGAACATGTAAATGCCCTTTCTCTAGCTTTGAGATTAAATGATAAAGAAATTGTTGAAAGAACAATTGAAGCAATACCTGTTGAACAATGTAAAAAATGATTTTTGGGGTGTCTTTGTTAAAATTTAGGTGTAGGAATGGTGTCTATAAGAGAAGAGAATAGAGAGAAGATTATCTTAACCCAGTTAAAAATTTAGAGAAAAGGTTTCCTAAAAATTTAGTAAGGGGAAGTCGTATTGAAAAAAGTTAGGAATTTTTAATGAGCACTAAAAAGTCAATTTAGCATTGTTTCTAGATTTTCTTTACCTTATTGGAGAAATAATTTTTATAAAAGATTTCACTGTACAGATTTATTTTTTCTAAGTAATGTAGCCTAACTTGTTTAATACTTTGGATTGAAGCTTAAAATAATTTTTAATTTATTTTTTTTAAAGTACGTGTTGTTATTGACAATTTGGGTATTTCTTCAGCAGAATTATTACTTTATTGGCTAGCAGCAAACAAAACTGGAGGGCCAATTCCTTCAAAACATTTTCATTTTTATTTAATTTTAATTAAAGAATTGCTATATAAATATAGTAAAGAATTTAAATTATTAATTGATTTAAATAATCCTTCACTAACTGCTATTCTGGAATTATTAACAAGTCAAAGCAATTTATTACTTGGAATGTTTGTTTTTAATTTAATTTTTTTTGAAAAATAATATTTATTTTTTGTGGAAAGGGTAAGGGGTGTTAGGAGTAGAGCCCGGAATTTCATACCGAGGAGGTAATTGAGGGAGGTAACGGCAAATGTCATCGAAACTCACACAAAAATTCCAAGATTTTTAGGGAACTTAGATAAACATACGGAGGCTGTTATTTCAATTTTACCCTTCTAAATAATAAAAAAAAGTAGACTCATATAAAATAGAGAGTTTCTTGAACTTTGGCTTAAGCCTAATTGTGGAAAACTTTAAAATTACGTTTCTCAATTGCCGGTTTGCCCTAAATTTAAATCCCTTCTTTCTAATTATTTAAAAAATTATTTTAAATTTCTTCGTTAATTTTAAGGTCAACACAAAATTTGCACTCACTTGAATATTTAATAATGACTAGAAATATGGAAAATATTTAAATTTATTTTTATTTTCATTTTGTTGATTTATTTGTTAAAATTTTAAAATAAATAAATAAAAATAAAAGGAATACAAATTAAAAATAAAATAAATAAAAAATATAAACGAAATATTAATTCTGGTTCTAAATTCTTTTTAAATTTTGTAGTAAATAAATTATTTGTTTCTGAAATAATTAAAAGTTTTTGGAGAAAAGAAGAATATTTAATTGCTTTTTGAACTAAACATTTTGTGAATATTTGAATAATTAAAGATACTAATGTTGTTATTAATAAAAATTGAGCAAATGTTACTAAAAAAGAAAGAGAAAAAGTTTTTTAGAGGGAGGGGGATAGAAAAGTATTTTTATTTTATGAAAGAAGGGTGTAGTTATAAGGATGGAATTATGGGGGATTGGTGCAATATAAAATTGGAATTTAGGGTGAAGGATGGATGACTAGGCTGGGAGTGGGATCACTAAGAAATGATAGGAAATTAAAATAATTAATTTCAAAAATTCCAACCAATTTTTGGATTTTCCCCCGCCGCTGGAGGCAAAGTTTGAAGAGCATCGCGTAACAAAACAGATTCTAATACAAAATTAGCCAATAAAAGTCCAATAGATAATTCAATTTTTGTTGACAAAAAAGAAAGTAAAATAATAATTAAACAAACAAAACAGGGCAATCCAATCCCTAACCAATATTGTGGAGAATTTCGACGAAATTTTAAATTTAAAATAATTAATGTCCTTTGAAAATAAATGAGTATTTTTAATCTCCTTTTTTTAAAAAAAATTACCAAGTACTCTGTGCCTCATAAGCACTATTTGGCCTTTCATTAGAATATTTTCTGTGACTTTTATAAAAACTTAAATTAGCATTAACTGACAATAATTCCCATTCTTGTATATTTTTTTTGATTGATTGGTTACCCCAACCAAGCATTACAGAAGGTTCCAAATTATAATAACTTTTTAAATTTTTAAAAGATTATACATAAAAAATAAAGAAAACATTGCTAATTCAACTTCACTCATAACATTTGTTGTGTATAAACGAGCTAAAAAGATTTTAAAATTTAAAAAACATAAATATATTTAAACTGTGCGCAAAAATATAATTTATGGGGAGTTAAAACGCCAAAAATTTAAATAGGCGTTTTTAAACGTTCTTGCGCACATTTTAAAAATTTTAAATTTTTAAATTAAATTCATTTAAAAATTACCAGCACAATTTTGTTCATCGTTCGGATAATCTCTTTAATTTAACATTTAAAAAAATTAATTAATTTATAGTAAAAAAACCTAAAATTAAAATTACATCCAACACGGACAGAAAATGTTGGATAACTTTCTACCTAAAATTAGATTTAAAATTAATTATTCTTTTCTTTTTAATACTTTTGTTTTATTTGGAGTTATTGATGTTAATGTTGCGTGTGATCGACGAGATATCTTTTTTATTTAATTAAAAAAATATTTTTTAATTTTATTTTTAACCTCAAAATATTGATTAACACCGGAAACGCTAAAAAATAAAAATAAAAAATATTCTCTCTCTTATTTTTTAACAATTTTTTAAAAATTTAAAAAAATAAATCTCTCATTTAATAATAAATTTAAAAAAACTTTTTCTTGTTTGTGACATAAAAAAGCAAGAAATATAAATGTTCAAAAGAGATGTCACTGGTTGAGAAAAAAATCAGGTCGGGTTTCGGGTCGAGAGTCCGGATAATTATAACGAGAAATAATAATTCCCTAAAATATTTTTTAATTCAGTTTTTGGGAAACATTAAAATTTGTGTAGCAATCCCTCCCTTCAAATTTATTTATTTATACTACCTATTAGCTATTCGCAATTCTGGATGCCAAATTTCCCTTTAAAAAAATTGTTCTATTTTAATATTTTAATTATTAACAACCAAGTTTTAACCATAGTTGTTCTAACATTATTAAATAATGAAGGGTCCCAAGTAGCTTTATCATCACTCCAAGTCATACTTTTAATAATAAGAAAAAAAATATTTTTAAATTTAAATTTACTAAATATGTCCATTTAAAAACATTGTTTGTTGAAGTTGATCAACAGAAAAATGCCTAAAATATTTTTTGAGTTTAGTTAGTGATTGGTTACTGAGTGAGAGAAGGAAAGAGAGGGAAGATGGTTAAGAAATTAGAGGGTTTTTGTTCGAAGTATGTACATATTTTCTCTTTACTGATTTTTATTTAAAAAAAGGATCATTCTAAATAATTCTCGAATTATTTTTGGCCCCTAAAATGTAATAAGGTTGTAAAAAATCTATTTAAATTTACATTAAATAGGCGTGGAAGAGGACAGTAGTAGGTATTGACTGATTCTGTACAGGCCTAGTTTTTCTGTCATATTTTTTAAAAATATATTTTTGTAAATTTGTTTGTTCCTGTACATATGTTCTATTTGATATTTCTTTTTAAATAAATAAAAATTAAATTTTAAAAATTTCAATTTAAAAAACCCTCAGGCAATTCATTTTGAAAATTTGAAAATTCGGAAGTTTGAATTTGTGAATTAATTGGGGAATAAATAAATAAAATAATTAAGGGAAAATAATTAAAGATTAAATAATAATTAGTAAACATTTTTTATTTTTAGAAATAAAAAAACTAAAAATTAGTAAGCCATTAAAAAAAATTTTTTTTTAATCTTAAAACAACTGAAATCTTAAAAAAAGCACAAATTAGGAAAAACTCTATTTTATTAAATAAATTCTTTTTATTTTCAAAAATTAAAGGAAAATAACAATTTAATGAGAATAAATTTTTAAATTATTTTTATAAAAATATAAAAAGTTTTACCATTCAAATAATGTAATTCAATATATATTTTTATAAACATTTGCAAAAATTAAATAAACAAAACATTATTTTATTTATTTTGCTCTCTTTTAAATGTATAAACAATCAAAAAAATATTTAAAAAATTAGTCTACACAATACTGGGCACTAAACTTTCCCTCTTAACAGTAAACTGTTTAAAATAGTGAACAGAATTAAAAAAAGAAAAATAAAAATTCATTATTTATTTTTTAAATTAAAATCCAGAAAAATTATTTAAATATTTATTTTTAACAAAAAATTTCTAAAATAAACAAAACAAAATATAAATAAATATATTCTTTTTTTAAATTAACAATTTTTGTCCATATTTAAGTTTTTGTCCAGCTTCTATACAAAAATTAATATTTTTTGGTGCTTCAAAAATCTTTTAAAAAAATTATTTTAGAGAAATATTCTTAATTTATTTATTTACCAAAACAATTGCTGACCCCATTCTAAATTCTCCAATTTTTTCTCCAGGATTTACAGACAATCCTTTTATTGCAAATTTTGTATTTTCTTTTAATTTTCTATTTTTTTCTTGCTCCTAAAAAATTATTTTAAATTTTTTTCGTTTTGTTAAACTCAAATCTCGTTAAAGGAGTAGTATACCCCCCCCCCCCTCACTCTTTAATTTAGTTAACAATTAGAATTAATTTGCCAAAGCTAAACCATTTCAGAAGAGGTGGAAATGACTAGGTGCCGGAAATCGGAAATAATAATTCCAATTAACCTCTGCATGACAGTAATAAATGTAGAATGAATTTAGTGAAAAGATTTAATCTCTAGTTTAGTTCACTCCCCATTTAATTTACTCGGTTAAGGCTTATTTTAATATACATTCTAAGGGTGTGCCGGTTCGGCTTTCATCTTTCGCTTTTTAAAATCTGTTTCAGCACATCCCTGATACTTCCCACATATTTAAAATAATTTTAGTTTTACTTTTTCACCCTATAGGCTTAGAGACTATAACGAGATAAGAGAAATAATCTCTCTCTCTAAAATTTACATCAAAGATAACAATATTTCCAACAAACATTGCTGCTACTGGAGTCATCTATTTTGATTAAAAAAATTAAAAAATTTCAATAAATTTACCGAAAAATACCCAAATTTCCATTCTCCAGTCAAAACAATCCTTTCATTTTGACAAAATAATTTTGGATTTTTTAATAAATTTGTTGGCCTAACAGATTGGTAAAAACCGGGAAAATGAGTTTTTTCAAAAATTTTCCTTCAAAAAAATTTTTATAAAATTAAGAAAAAATTATTTTTCCTGACCATTTTGTTGGGGAATGAAAAGCTAAAAAAATTAAAAAAAAATCTTTTTTTCAAAAAAATTAAATTACCGTGATAATCACCGGGGGCCAAATAAATAATTAATTGATATAAGGAATTATTCTCCTTTATTTTATTTATATTAAATGGACCAAGAAATTCATTTATTTCATAATCCTGCCCTTTTACACATTCAATACGTCCATCAATTACTTTGCCAAAATGCAAAACTTTTTTATAAAAAAAGAGAATTAAATTAATTTTTAAAATTTTATTTCCAGTCAAACCATCACTTTTAAAAAATACCCATAAAATTAGAAATAAACTTTAATTTAAATTTTGTTTTTTTATTTGATAGATACCGGGTAAGAATAAGTGATACCCCCAAAATAATATTGAATAAACTAAATTTAAAATACAAATTCTTCAATGAGTGAGGTTTGATTGTTAATATTTAAATATTTAAAGAACCCTCAAAAAAACTTTTATAAAATTAATTTTTAATTATTTTTACCAGTTCCATCTGCTGGAGAAACCTTTAAAAAATAATTTTAAAAAATATTTTTTTACTTTCAAAAAAAATTAACCAAATCAGAATATAAATTAATTGGCCTAATCCCTTCTTTCAATTCTCTATTAAAAAATTCAGAAAATGTTGAATAATTTAATAAAGAAGGTTCTTTAGCTTCTTCCATATTACAATTATATAACCAAACATATAAACCATAAATATATTCACGCAAAAATGTTGAGACTTTTAAATTACAAAGAATTCCTGCTCTAAAAATGAAAAAATTTAAATGCTGTTTAATTAATTAATTAATTCAATTTAATTCCTGCTCTAAAATTTCTTTAATTTTTAAATTTAAATAAAAATAAGAGAAGGCTCCTTTTTGTTCTTGTGGTTCTAAATGCCAAAAACTTGAAAAAATTGGGAACGAAAACCTTTCGACATTTATATGTATCCGAGGTGTTCCAGTTTCGCCTTTCGCGGTTTTCGTGTTTTTGAACTTTCGTCTTACGCTTTTTAAAATCTGCTTCGGCACACCCAAGTTTTATACTTATTTATTAACTAGTTAGTCCATTTGTTTAATAAAAAAATTAATTATTACTTTGGAGAAAAAAATGAAACTAAAGGTGAACATTGAATTCTAATCTGGAATATAAATAAATTAATTAATGAAGGGAATGGAATATTGGGGATTGCAGAGACTAGAATTATGGGGGTCTCGATTGATATGTTAATTAAAAAGACTTTTTGGAGTTTGTTTTAAATTTAAAAAAATTTCTTTTTGTCAAAAATTTCTCAAAAAAATAATTCTTTTTCGGTGAATTGTCTTTTCAGTAAAATATCCCCACCAAAAATACAAACTCACCGACAAATTAGAGTAATAATGTTTTGGATCTCTAAATTGTCTCCATTCAGGTAATATATTTAAAGAATATAATAAAGTTAATGCCCCAACAGCCCCAGAAACTTTTTTAATTGTTGGTAATTTAATTAATGAATTTTTATTTGTTAAATTATTTGTTGTTATAAATCTCTTTAAAAGATTAAAATTAAATTAAAATTAATTTAAATTTACTAAAGAAATTGGAGGAGACTGTTGACGATAAAATAAATTTGAAAGTATTGTTGTTGTTGTTTTTTTCATTTTTTTTGAAAAATAAATTTAAAAATAAATCTAAAATTTGTGAATAATTAAAGTGATAGAATTGTCATTGTTTATTTGATTATGTATAATTTCAAACACAGAGCTACATATCAGGGGTGTGCCGAAAGTGATTTTAAAATGTACCATAGGTATTTATCATATTGGTATTTAGGTATTTATCATAATAGACCACTTCTTAGCTGATTTTATGTCTGAGACAAATATGTATAGGAACATTTTTGGAGAGATGAAAATGAGTAATAAAAACGACAATTTTACCCTAAAAATTTCCCAATCAGCCAGAAAATTTGAAAAAAAAATTCCGAGACGGCCAAGAAAATGTCAGGAGACTTTTCCATTTTCCTTAGACAAAGAAATTAGAAGAAATAATAAAAAAATAAGAAATAAAAGATTAACAACTCTTTCACTTTTTTAAACAAAAACAAAAAAAAATCATTTACTTATTATTAAAATATAAATTTAAAAAATAACAATAATAAATAACAAAATTTTAAATTAAACAATTTAATTTATATTTCAAAGCAGTAAGGCAAATAGGTATTGCTTCTTCTGTTCTAATTATTCTACTTCCTTGATCTGGTAAACTTTAAAAAAAATTTAAATTTAAAATTAAAAAAAGAGAAAAACCAATTAATATAATTTTCAAAATAATCTTTTGGATTATTTAAATTAATATTTGGATCTGATTCTATGGCAGATTCTAATCCATTTAATCCACCAAAAACTATCAGAATTTTGCTAAATTAAAAATATATATAAAATTATTATAATCAAGCTCAACTTGTAAATACACCGTTAAAATTGAAAAATTGTATTTAAAAATGAAATTTGGGGATTGGGGATAATGGTTACTTAAAAGGCTTTTAACTAAATAGAAGTCGACAAAATTTTTAAAAAATCTTAAATTGAGGCTAAACCATATTGGGTGTATTTCAGAAGTGTGCCAGTTTCGCGGATTTTCGCGGTTTTTGGACTTTAGTCTTTTAAAATCGCTTTCGGCACACCCTGGTGTATTTACATGTGAGATTTGACTGTAAAATTAAAAAAATATTTCAAATTTTATTTTTCTCCAGCAAACAAACTAACCATCCTTCCTTTTTTGGAATATTAATTTCTTCAATTGGAGTTCCTCTTTCAGATGTTCCAATAACAAAATCATAAGAAGAATTAATAACTTCTGACAAACATTTTGCTATTCTTAATTTAAAGAAATAAGTCAAAAATTAATTATTTAATTACCTAACAGAATATCCCCAATAAATTCCAGCTTCTTCTCGAATTTGTTTTGGACTAGTTAGGTAGCCTTTCAGTTTTTTAGACCCTTCTGGCTCTTCTATTTTTAAAGTAACTCTTGTATTTGGAGGTATTAGATTTTGTTCACAATTTATTAAAGTAACATCCTTAATTAATTTTAAAAAAGTTTTATAATACTCCACCAAGTTTAATCTTCCCATTTTCTCATTAAAATTCAATTAAAAAATAACAAAAACGAAAATACAGTAACGGTTAAAATAAGTAACGTACACTACACTCCTCATTAACGTATTTTAAAATTGAGTGAACATTAGAGCGTTGCCCTCAATTTTATGTACATCCCAGTTTTACGTCCCCAATAGTGTATGTACAATCAAGATCATCCTTCCCCCTCCCCTTCCTAATTTTTACCCTTTCAAGTCCAACAAAGCATTTTTGTCCTTTTTTTGAACTCTTTTCCAAAACAATTCCTTCTCTATAAGGTAAATCAATATCTGTTGCTCTTAAATGATGCATTGAATCTAGTGGATTTAAAAGACCTTTTAAAAAGTAAAAATAAGATTAAAATTTAAAACAAAATTTACCAGCAAATTGTAAAGAATTGTGAATCGGAAAAAAATTTTTTCTCAAATATTGTGGGCATTCCAAATATTCAAAAACTTTTGCCATAAATAAATTACCTAAAATAAAACAATTTAATAAAAATGAAGAAAATTATATTCCTTTTTCTATTAAAAAATAAAATTTTTAAAGAAAACGAGGTTTGCTCTTCTATTAAGAAGTTTTTATTTTGTGCTAAAAAGAACGAGATTTTTTGACAAAGTTTGTTTTATGGTTAACCCTCAAAAAGATATCTTAACTAAAATATATTTTCCATTACTCCCCTGTAAATTCAGAGGATAAGAGGCTTGAGAATTAAAACAACTTACATTCACAATTATTTGAATTAATAGGGTCTTGTCCGCTCCAATTTCCTTCTTTATATTCATCAATTTGTTTTTGTTTTATTTTCGCTGTCTCATCAAATATAATTATTTCATCAACACAAAATATAGCAAAACTACGGGCTAACTATTTTTAAAAATTAAAATTTAAAATTAAAAACAAAAAAACCTCTCCAGTAATATAAGCCCTTAATTCTTTTGTTTGGACATTATTTAAAATTGAACCAGGCAAAGCTACATTTAATGAATACCAAGTCTCTAAAAATTAATTTTCGAGTAATCTCTCCCAAAATTAATTAATTTAAATAACTTAATACTTTGATTTGCTCTTCTACAATTAGGTTGTTGTTCTTTTATTTGTATTTTTTGTTCAAGTTCTTCAATTGTTTTCTCTTGCTTTTCTTGTTGTTTCTTTTTATGTACTAAAATGAAAAAAAAAACTTTTATTTTTATTTGAATTATTGATAAAAATTAACAAAACATTTTTAGTTAATAATCAATCATTTTTATCAGTAATTAATAAACCACTAAAGAATTTACTCATTTTTTTTAATCTCAACTAAATAATAATTTTTACAAAAATAATTAAAAATTCATACAAAAACGCCAATTAATATATCCTCCTTGTTGATGTCCATTTCTTTTGTTTTTAAGTTTTTTGGTTATTTGAAGACGATCCTTTCTGTTGAACATTTTCTGGAATTTTTTTTCTTTAAAATATTTTAAAATATAAATAAATATATAAAAAATAAATATTAATTTATTTAAAAAATATTTTTAAAAATCAAATTTTATCTTCAAAAAATACCCGAAAAATAAACAAAAATAATTAAAAATTCAACTAAAAATCTTTTTCTATTTTTTAATTTTTCTTTTTTTATCATCAGCAATTAAATAATTAATTGAAGACATTCCTCTATTATTCACAAAATTTTGTATAATTAAAAGAATATATTCAAACAGTAATTTCACCTAAAAATTAATTAAAATAAATATTTTAAAAAGAAAATACTTTTGATTGATTTAAAAAAGCCAAAGTTAAAAGCAAAATAAAAGCTAATCCAAAATAATTTGCTTTAACATCAGAGTCAGTTTTACGATGTTCAGATTGTGGTAAAATTCTAAATTAAAATTTTAGATTTTTTATAAGACTTGTTAATAATCTTAAAGTTTGGACAAAAGTTAAGCCACAACCAGTCAGGAATTTCTCATTACATTCAGGTATTCTACCGACTGATGTGAGTTAGTAACTAATTACCGAAACGATGATAATTATTTAAACTATTTAAACATTTCAAATATCAAATTTGATTTTCACAAGTAAAACGAATTTTGAGGATTGTTTAATAAAAATTTTTAAGACTCCCCAAAATTGTGTAGCCGATGAAAATAAAATTAATAAAAAAGGACAAAAACCTACATTACCTAATTTTTCCTATTGTTTAATTTAAAAAATTTTTTAAATATTGTTACCTAACATAATTAAATTGGGAATTTGCAAAGAAATTGACAGAAACAGAATCCATTTTTGATTGTTTTGAATCAATTAAATCAACAATAATTGAATATTCCTTTAAAAAGTTTAAAAAAATTAATTAAAAAAAATACCCGTTTATAATTAGGAAGATTAAAAACAAATAAAGAAGAATGACTTTTAATTAATTGTTCATTAATTGCATTATTATCTTCTAATAAAACAACTCTAAATCCATTAGAATTTTTTGTTTGCTCAATTTCAATTTCTCCAATAACTATTGGAGATGGACGGTCAGAAGGTAAAATTGAAAAATTTATATCATTTTTATTTTCTGTTCCAACCTAAAAATTTTTAAAAAATAAATTTTTTTAATAAAAATTTTAAAAAATTACAATGAAATTAAAGAAAGAAGGAAAGGCAGGAATACTATCACCTCCTTCAGAATTTTTTAAAGAAATTTGATAATTGCATTGAGGTTTAAGTCCTTTAATTCGAAAATCACCAGAACGTTGATCTATCAAATCTTCTTCCTTAAAAAAATAAAATTGAAAAAGAATGATTGAAATTCAGAAACAATAAAAGAAAGAAATAGTTGAATAGATGAAGCTTATTGTCAGCTTATTATTAGGCAGCCCGCCTCAAATAGATACAAAAAAACAATACTCTGACTTTTAGCCATATTTTAAGAAAAAATCAACAAAAATTAAAAAAAACCTGATGATTTTCACATCCAACAGAAATAGCCTCAACACGAATTGGAAATTTAAATTGTCTACTTCCAATTGTTGAAACTTTTCCAAAAGCACTATAATAAGAGTAATTAAAATTCATTTAAAATTTTAAAAACCTGTAAGCAATTCTTTTTGCTTCCAAAATTAATTCTTTTTCTTCTCCTTCATTTATTTGAAAAGAAAAAGAACTCGAATTAAATTTATATTCTTGTAAAATTGGACGAATAAAATAAGATCCAGGCATCTTTAAAAGAATTATTTTTTTCAAAATTAATTTTAAAAAATCCCCAACCAATCCAATAAATTTCAAAAGTCCAGTTTCGTTTGTAATATTATTTGAACGAAAATTTGATCCTCCACTAATCGAAACTAAAATATCAGAAAGAGGTTTATTTGTCTTTTCTTCCAAAAATTGTATTCGAAGTTGTGTTAATTTAATTGAAGTAAAGCTGTTGGGATAGTCAGGCATTTTAGCAAAAATAAAGCCTTCCTTGATTATTTCAATAGAAAAATCTTCTTCTTTCCAAACAGGTCCAATACTGAAATTTTTTAATTTTTAAGATTTTGTATAAAAAAGGCAAAATATTGGTACCTAAACAAGGAACTAAAAACATGGAGTTAAAAAATAAAACATAAAATTATTTCTCAAAAATATAGTTATTACAACAAAATAAATTTAAAAATTAAAATTCCCAACCTAAACAATCCTTTATTGTCTGTATTAGTTGTCAACACATCACTTTCATCTGTTTTATGTATTGCTTTCACAAAAGCATTTTCAACTAAAGGTTCCACTTTTCCTTTAATAAATTTCCCAATTTGGCTATTAAATGAAGCTACTACACCCTCACATTCCCCATTAAATTCAAAATCCACCAATTTTGGCATAAACAAAAGTTTATTAGATTTTGGCATAAATTGATATTTATTTCCAATTTTAGAATTATTTAATGAAAAGAGAAACATTTTGCCTTTATTTGTTGAATAAACTTTTTGAAGACTTTGTTCTTCATTGGTTGGTTTCTCTCTGAAAAAAATTTAAATTTAAGATTAAGTCAAAGAATTAGTTAGAAAAATTCAAATAAGGAGCAGGCCACCTCACCACAATAACTTCATTTAGACGCAGTGATCTCGCACATCCTTATATTGTTCGATTCATCTCATCGAGATGCGAAAAAAAAACAAAACTTGCAATATTATTTTTAATAAATTTATAGCTTTCGGATGGACAGGGTACCCCTACAAAAACCTTCCTTTATAAAATTCAAAAAGAAACCTTAAATTCATTTCAAGAGTATTATCTTCAACATCAGTTTGAACAAAAGTAGAAACAGAAGAACTTACAGCAGTTAATATTAAAGGAATATTTGAAGGAATATTAAAATATTTTTGTTGTTCATCAATCCCTTCAATTCTAAATTCATGGCAAGATTCAATTGAAAAATAATATTTATTTTCTTCTTTAAAATAAATTTTATTTTCCCCTTCTTTTAATTGAAATTCTTCATTTTTTGGGCTTTCTTTTGTATCAGGCCAATATTTCTTTAAAGAAAATTATTCGAAACAAAATTATCAAAACAAACCAAAAGTGCTGATTTTGATGATTTAATTTCCAAGAAATAACCTTTTTGTATAAAGTCTAACCCTATAATATCATCACCTTCAACAATTATATTCTTTTCACTTTCAACCCACAAAAAGTTTTGTTCGTCAAAGATTTTTACTGAAAATTGGGATAATTTTAAAAAAAATATTAATTTTTATTCGATATTTTGGAATGATGAGGAAGCATGGGAGATGTTTCAAAACTGGAGAGTTAAAATATAGAACTTGAAAGTGTTTCCAAAATCTTCGAAATGTAAAGAAAAATAACGCAAGGATAGAAATTTCGAAACAGCGTTTCGCGGAGATATAAAATTAAAGATCACCCAAATACAAAATTGAACTGTTTGAGCACAAAGCCTAACTAATATAAAATTTAAAAACCTGTATATTTTGATGGTAGCACGTCACTAAAATAATATTCCCCTTTTGTATCAACAAATTCATCCACAATTTCTCCCTGTTCATCAAAAAGTTTTATTGAAATTTTTCCACATTTTTTAAAACAATTGATTGTTCCACTAATTTTTGATTTGTGTTGAGTAAATTTTAATTCGAGAATCGGCTCTTCTTTTAAATCAATTTCCACTTTACTTGGTGAAAGAAGCAATTTAGAAATTGGCTAAAAAAATTTTTAATATTAATTTAATTGTATGTATAAAAACCGTAATTGTATATTTTCCTGGTGTAAGCATCTTACAAAATTTCCCTTCAAAATTTGTTACAACACCATCAATAAAAATATTTTCATCGAGGGAATAAACTTTAAAAGAAATTTTTTCTAGTTCATCGGCAGACAAAATTTGTCCACAAACTGCTATTCTAAATTACAAATTTTTTTTAAATTAATTTATTAAAATCAAAACCTGTTTGGAAAGAATTTAATTAATTTTTTTGTTTTTGAAGAAACATCAAAATTTAATTCATTAAATTCAAAATGTTCTTTTTCCACAGCCAAAACATGCTTTCCAGGAGAAACATTTGCCAAAACAAATTTTCCTTTTTCGTCAGATATTGTATTAAATTCCCCATCCAATTTAATTGTTACATTTTGCAAAGGTGCTTGTTTGGCAGTAAATACAATACCATTAAGGTTAAAAGATTTAACTGATATTGTGACCTAAATTATTTTGATTTGTCTCCATCTAATATAAAATATAAAAGAAAATCGAAAGAAAAATAAGACGCCACAAAAATCATATACATTTCTAATTTAATTAATTGTAAGTATAGCAGGCTATTCAGAAATAACAGAATTTACATCTATGTAATAAATATTAAAATATAAATTCTAATGTTTGTTGCATCAGAAATTATATTTTAATGAAATAAACTAATTTACAAAATTAAAATACCTTCGTCGTTTTAGAATTCATTTCAACAGATTCCTCTTGGAAATTAGCTTCACCAAAATTTAAGACTTTTTGTCCAGCATTAATAATGTATTTTCCTGGAGGCAAACAATTAATTAAAGTAGAGCCGGAAGAATTGGTATTAAATTTATAGAACCATTTTTGACCTTCATTAATGGTAATCGGTTGTTCAGCACTCAAAGGAAGATTTTCAAACTAAAAAGTAAAAAAATTTTTTAAAATATTTTTTATAAAAACAAAACAGAAACCTTAATTTGATTGTCTGATTGTAAAACAACATTTGTCGATAAAAATGGATCTCCTTTTTCGTCCACAACATTAACTTCTAAACTATAACCCTCAATTCGCAAGTCAGGCTTTATTATAAATGGCGTTGTTCCAACCTCAATTTTAATGCTGCCTTGGCTTAAACATTTTGTAGAACCACTGAAGGGTGAAATAACATATTTTCCTTAAAAATTCGAATATACAAGCTTATCAAAAAACAAAATTCATTTCCTTAGAACTCAAGGGAAATAGATTTTTTACCCCTCCGTGCGTCTGTGAAAAATATTTTTAACAAGGGTTATAGATCGAATAATTCTTAATTTAAGAAAATTTTAGTAAGAGGCAGATTTCGACCCTAAAAACTAAAGATAATTTATATTTAAATAATACCTGGCCAAGTAACAAAATTATAATTTCCATCTTTATCGACAATAGTCTTCTCAACTAATTCTCCATTTTCTTGTTTAAAAAGACCCAAAACCAAAGAAGAATCTTCCCCATTTAAAATTCTGCCAGAAATTTTAAGTCCAGCCAAATTAAAATTTAATTCCTCAGAACATCCCCCGTTGCTGCCAATTTCAATTTCATAAAATTTTGGTTCTTTAAAAGATGAAATTTCAAAAAAAAATTAATTAAAAATAATACCAAAAATATATCCATCAGGGGCAATAATTTTAACCAAATATTTTCCTTTATTGTAAATTGGAATTAGAAAATATCCATTTTGCGGATTACATTCTGCCTCATATTTTAAATTTCCTTGGGAAGTAAATAGTTTTACCTTAAAATTTTATTAAATAAAAAATTAAAAAAAATAAACCTTTATATCAGATAAATTAATTTGAAAAGTAGATTTCACGAAACCCTCACAACCAATTACATCGGCTGAGCAATGGTGAACAAAAAATGGGAGAAGAAATAAATAAAGTTTTAAAAGATAAAACATCTACCTAAATATGTCTAAAAAAATTAGCAGAACAATTAAAAGAGTTTAATACTTTAAATTAAAAAATTAATACTCAATAAAATTTTATTAAAATTTTGTTTTTCAAAATAAAATTTTATAACATAAAGTTGAAGAAATAAAATTTTGTCGAGAAAAAATTAAGCCTATAAAAGGGGACACGCCCGATTAGGCGCGGGCCGACTAGGCGCGACCGATTAGGCGCGACCGATTAGGCGCCGGCCGATTAGGCGCGCGGCCAATTAGGCGCCGGCCGATTAGGCGCCAAGCTTTTAAATTAAATATCGAACAAAATGCTCCTCCAAATCCTGAAAATAGATAGATTCGGATAATCCCGGCAAATACACCACCCTCACATAAGTCTTTTGCGGAAAAAAGTTTTTGCCGTTGTGGAGGAAGCCGGGCATGTCGAGCGGAACGACGGCCGCCGCTTCGCTACGGTCGCCGCGAGCGAAGCGAGCACGACCGCAGCGAAGCACGGCCATCGTGTAGCGAAGACCATGCCCGGCCTACCCTCCGTAGCAGCACAAAAACAGTTTTACCAGCGAAGATTCTGTTGGTCATAACTTTGTTCAGAATCATCCAATCGAGCTGATTTTGAGTCTGGTACGTAAACTAGTTAGGCCTGTTTTTTAATTTTGGAAAATTTTTTTGTAAAATTTTTGTTTTATAATTCAGAATTGTCCCATTTGATGATCGATGGGACCATTCTAATTGATTATAATCGAATATATAAAATAAAGCTTGGCGCCTAATCGGCCGGCGCCTAATTGGCCGCGCGCCTAATCGGCCGGCGCCTAATCGGTCGCGCCTAATCGGTCGCGCCTAGTCGGCCCGCGCCTAATCGGGCTGTACCCCTATAAAAGCATTTAAAGTAAACAATCGACGTTTTAACCACTTTTAGCCGAGTCGATGTTTTGACAAGTAAGATAATCTTTTAACGATCTTTTAAGAATTCGACATTTTGACACGTTTTACCCGCATCGATCTTTTAAGAATCTTTTTTACTGATACGCCGCTTTTTAATCATTTTTCTTTTTAATCAGGGTTGCGCCCCGACCCCGACTAACCCCGACCCCGACATTCCCAACCCCGAAAACCCCGACCCCCGAAAGTTCGACTTATTTTTTGTCATTTATACATTTCCGCTTTCACTTTTTACGCTTTTTAAATTTCACAGGGCCCTGGAATTTGAAAAAAAAAATTTTTGAAATTTTTTTGAATTTTTTTGGGCCCTGAAATTTGATAAAAATGAAATATTTAAGATTATCAAAGTTTGAATTTAAAACTTATTGTGCCTTCTATGAATACTCCTTGGTATGTTTCTATATTTTATATACCTATTTATTTTTAAATTACTAGGATTGAAAAATATCGTCCAAAAACTCTTGATGATGTTGTTGGTAATCCAGAAATTATTAAACGTTTAAAAGAATTTTCAAAAACTGGGAATATACCCAATTTAATTATTTCGGTTTGTATTTAATTTAAATTATAATTTTTAAATTTATTTGTTTAGGGACCTCCCGGTTGTGGGAAAACTACAAGTATTTGGGCGTTGGCTAGAGATATGCTTGGTGATAAAGTAAAGGATGCTTGTCTTGAATTAAATGCTAGTGATGAACGGTAAAATTTTTTTTAAAGAATTTTTTGAGTATTTTTCTTATTGCTGCCAAATTAATGTTAGCGAAATCTTTCTTTTTTCATATCTTAAGAGTTCAATTTATTTTTCGTCTCTGATTATTTTTGGTGATCTATTTTGTAAACAAATCATAAGTCAAAATTTTTGGGGTTTTTTTGGGTAAATTTCCCGGAGAAGATTGTGAAATTATTGAAAATTGACTGGAATCAATGCTATTGTTTTTAAATCCTTATCCAAATTTAAATGGATGAAATTTCTAAAATTTCTCTGCCATTTATTTTTCGATACCCACACTAAATTATTTACACCAATTTTTTAATATTTAAAGTTTTCTTTCTTTTTTAGAGGTATTGATGTAGTTAGAGAACGAATAAAACGTTTTGCTTCAACAAAAGTAACTTTGCCTGATAATATTCAGAAAATTGTTATTTTGGATGAAGCTGATAGTATGACTGAAGGAGCACAACAAGCATTACGTAGAATTATGGAGGTTTTTAATTTTATTTTTTTGTAAACTTTTTTTAAAGATTTTCAGTTCGACTACAAGATTTGCATTTGCCTGTAATCAATCAGACAAAATAATTGGTATTTAATTAATTTTGATTTTATTTTCCTATCTGAGAATTAATTTTTGATTGTTGTTGAACTAAAAATTTCCTTAAAAAATTTCGGAGCCTACAAAATAGTCAAATAAAGTTCTTGAACAAGAAATACAACAATTTTCCTCAAAAGAAAATTATAGAAACAATATTTAATTAAAAATTTTTACATTGGAGTTATTAAATCATAATTTAATATCTTCTTTTATTTTAGTTCTTTCTAGACAAAAATTTTATTTAAATAAAAATTTTTAAAAATTTTCAGAACCTCTACAATCTCGTTGTGCAATTGTAAGATTCACAAAATTAAGTGATGAACAACTTTTGGAAAGAATTCATTATATTTGTAAACAAGAAAATGTTAAATTTGTAGAACAAGGTATTCAAGCAATTATTCATACATCACAAGGAGATATGAGACAGGTTTTTTAAAATGTATTTTTAATATGTAAAAGTAATTGGTTGAGAATTTAGATTATATTTTTGATTTGTTTATTAATTCAGGGCTTGTGTATCCCGACCGTAAATTTGGGAAATTTTATATTTATGGTGCTTGTTCTGTAAAATCTTTCTTAGGCTCTTATCCAGTCTGGAAACAATTTTAGTTTATATCCACATATCCATATACCTTTTGTTTGAATTTTGATTGAAATTTACACTTTTCTAACCAATTTTTAAACTTTCCAATTAAATTTTCTGTTTTTTAGGCTTTAAATAATTTACAATGTACAGCAACAAGTTATGGAAAGATTACAAAAGAATTTGTTTACAAAGTTTGTGACGAGCCAAATCCAAGTAGTATAAAAGAAATATTTCAACATTGTGTTGATGGAGAAACAAAGGAAGCTTTTGACATTATTGAAGATATTTACAATTCTGGATATTCTATTGAAGATTTGGTTGGAATTTTGTTTAGAAATGTGGTTTGTTTGTTTTTTTTTAATTTTTTGGTTAAAGTTTAATTAGAGACCTGACTGAGACGAGATCTCGATTCCCGTACGACACTCCAAGTCCGATCTCTAGTTGGGATTCTCCTTACAAGGAGAGTTTGCGAGGTGTCCGAGCTAAAAACGGTCGAGACCGGGCTCATTCGATAGAGAATGTGCCCTTTGTAGCAAGGATTTTTTGCCGTTTTTGCCCGTTTTTTGATCTGGCCAAGATATGGCCTTCCAAAGTCCCAAAATTTGGCATATTTTCCCCCCTTCAAATATAAACTTTAAATAATGCTTTTATTTTGTTGGCGCGGTGGTGTAGTGGTGAGTGTGTCCTTGCTACAAAGGGCACATTCTCTATCGAATGAGCCCGGTCTCGACCGTTTTTAGCTCGGACACCTCGCAAACTCTCCTTGTTAGTAAATAGTGAAAGAGAATCTATTAGTCGGTTATGAGAGGGGAGTTTTATAGGGAAATTTTCCTTATCAACATTATAAATACCCTCATAATTCCGACTTTAATTTATTTAATTTAAAAAATTTTTTTAAAGAAAATTGCTGACATTCCAGAAGCATTACGTATTGAATTTATTATGGTAAATTTTAAAATTTTTAATTGAATATTTTAATTTATTAAACAAATAATCGTAATTCTTTTGATTTTTGTTATTTTAGTCTTTTTTTGGAATTTTTTATTTCAATCCTAAAAAACCCAATCAATTGGTTCGTCGGTTTAACCACCGAATTTTTCGGCTATTTCGGTTCGGTTAAGGTGAAAAAAAATCAAAATTTAAAAGAATTACTAAAGAATTTTTAAATAAAACAAAACTTTTTAAAGGAAATTGGAAAATGTCATTCAATAGTAGCTCAAGGTTTGTCAACAAAACTTCAAATGGCTGGGTTAATTGCAAGACTTTCGAGTATTCAAGAAAAATTGTCTTCAAATTAAATAATTATTTAATATTAAAAACATCAATTTTTGAATTTTGTATGTGTATCCACGGTTGAAATAAAAATTAAAAAAAAAAATTAATTTTTAAAATAAAAAAAATTAATTTACTAAATTTTCCACATTTTTGACTTTCCGTTAATTGAACACAATGTTGGCCATCCCAATTAAAAGTTCCTTTAAAAAATTTTTTTTGGGAAATTAATTGAAAATAAAATTATTAGAAACCAAGTTTTATGTTACATCCTGGGCAGTTTATCTTAAAAAATAAAATTAAAAATAATAATTTTTTAAAATAAATTTTTAGTTTTAGTTCCTCTAAATTCCTATTTTCTTGTTAAAAGTTAACCAGTTTTTCTTCAAAACTAGGAAACATGTCCTTATAAATAATTGTCTCCTCGTTTTCCTCTATTCAGACTATGGACGGGCCGGGATATCCGAAATCCGATCTGACTAATTTTCGAAACTCCGATCTAAATCTGGCCTCTAAACTTGGGAAAAATCTCTCAAAAAATAAATACTTGACTGCGATTCTGAAAAATCTATTGGACATTTGTCTATAAAAATTCAAAATCTTGTAACGAAAACTTTTTTAAGTGATCCCTTCAATTAAAAGATAACACTGTTGGAAATATTCTTTTTTAGAATTTCAAAAATTCCCAAGCATTTAATAATTAAAAAAACCTTTCCCTTTAATTCATCCAACTCCATCCAAACCATTGGAGTAATTAAATATCCAAATTCACAAAAAATATTTTTATTATCAGAAAAATGTTTTAAAACATTAAAATCAAAAAAGAGAATTTTTCTACATTTTTTACAAGAAAATTTTTTTGAAGACAATAAATAAGATTCTTCCAAATTATATTTTGATGTATTATCTAAATTTAAAATTAAAATTAAAAATCATTTAAAATAAAAACCATTTAATTCAAATAAATATCCATTAGAAGCAACAAAATCTCTAAATATTTCTGATTTTTTTAAATTAATTGGGTCTGTAATAAATCCAATTTTCTCAAATAATTCGAGTTGTTTAATAAATGAATTGTTTGGGCTTTAAATTAAAAAAGAAATTTTTTGAAGAAGATGAAGAGCTTTAAAATAATTAGTGTTCGAGACAAATAAATTTTTTTCAATATCAAAAATACCCAAAAAATATCAAGTCGGCAGATTTGAAAAAAACCCTTGCCGAACACTAAAAACCAGCCGACATATTTTTAAAAATTACAAACTAAAAACTGTACAGAATTTTTCAGTCTTTCTGTTCCTTGTTAAAAAACAAAGTCAGAAATTAAAAATTCCCCCACAAAATTTCTTAATTAAAAATTAACGAAAAAACCTCGCAATTGAATGTTTTTCCTTCAAAAAATTAAAAGAATTTAGATAACTCCAATTATTTTTTTTCATCAAAAAAGCAATAATAATTGTGACTGATCTACTTATTCCACTTTCACTTTAATAAAAAAATTTAAAATTAATTTCTTTTAAAAACTTTACCAATGTACAAGTATTGACTGTTTATTTTCCCAACATTTTTGTAATAAATTAAATGTTTTTTGTAAAATATTTGAACTAAAAATATTTTGATTTTCAACGTCTAACATATAAATAAATTGGTAATCAACACCAATTATTCTTTTTTCTAAAGCCAAAGGTTGAGATGAAAGGGTTAAAACTATTTGGATCTAAATAAATAAATATTTATTTATTAGAAATAATCCTTTGAAAAAACTTTAAATTTCTCAATATTTATTTCAGCGGTAGAGAATATATCTCCAATAAAAATACAATCCAAAATTTTGGTTATCATTTTTATAAAAAATTTTTCAAGTGAATTATTTTAAAGTAATTTAATTTTAAATTAAAATAAAAAATGTCAACGTTTATTAAATTATAGAATGAAATTTGTGTAAAAAAAGGCAATTTTGGTCAATATTATTTTTAATCTTCCAAATCAGAGCAGTCTTTAGAAGAAAAAAAACTTTTTCCATTTCGTGTTGGGGTCATTTGAACGTGGACGGTTAACTATAGTGCAGCTTTTGTAGGTCCGATGGTGACTTTTGTCTGTAAATGTTGACTTGGAATATATTAAGAGGGGTGACTGAATAAAGGATTAATTAATGTCTTAATTATATGTACATATAAGCGAACGAAAAAGATTTTAACTTTTAAATAATAAAAATTAAAAAGAAATTTTAAAAATAATTAATTTATATAAAATTTAAAACAGAAAATAAAATTAAAAATAAAATTAAAAATTTTAATTTTATTAATTCCTCCACCCCCACCATTATTTTCATTATTATTTTCACAAATTTCTTCAAAATTCTTTTTTTCTTCTTTTATTTGTTCTGTCCACCAATCTTCTATTTTTTCTAATGACATATTTTGAGTTAATTTTGGCGTCTAAAAAATTAATTTTTTAGTAAAAGAGAAAATATATGTAAACCCTTAAATTAAGATAAACACCAGGGTGGCGCTAGCCCCTCAAAATACGAGACTAACGCCACCCCTGATACACACCCTTGAAAATATTATAATTGAGGATATATCTTTTGAATAGAGGGTGCAGCTTAGGCATTTTCCCCTCACTAATAGTCAAACAGATTTTAAAAGACAATATCTTAATTTGATTTTATCTAATTTTGAGTGTATTCGAGGTTAAACTATATTTATTTATTTAATTATTTACATTATTTATTCTACAATCCAAATTACAAACAGAGCAAAATTTAATAGAACAAGACAATCTAATATAATCCAAATCTTGTAGTCTAACAGTTAATCTTCCCAAAGAATATGCTGAATGATTGAAATGTTTGTATATTGGGGTAGATATCTGTGGTTTTTTAATTAAAATAATTTTTGAATTAAAAAATATTTAAGATATTTTGATTTAATTTTCAAAATATAGGTTTGTACACTAAAAATTACAATTAAAAATTTTATTTTCGTTTATGTCGCTCTTATATTTTTTTCACAAATGAGTCTTTTTCAGTGCAAAATTTATAGAATTTTAAGGTTAAATTTAATTTTTAACCAAAAAAGTCTATTTGTAAGTACTCCTAAAATAAGTACAGATTGGAGATATGTATTAAAAATTATTTAAAAATTTTTTGTTTTATTTAAAATTAAATCTCTTTCCTTTCCATAAAAGAAAATACGAAAAAAATGGAAATAATAAATTGTAGAGGAATATACAGTACGGTGCATATGTTTACGGACAAAGGCTTTAAAAAATTTAAACCCAATTTATTCGAAAAATTGAATTACTTATCGAAATGTATAAAGTAATTTTTATAGCATTTTTTATGCTCTATCTATCGATACAAGTATCGGCTGAAACATATTCGTTTATTTCCAAAAAATTACCCAAATAAATTTATAACCTTAACTTTTGTGGTGCAAATGTTTACGGACAAATTAAATAAACCTAATAATTTCAGAATAGTATGCCAAAAAAAATTTATCGCTACTCCGTAGACATTTTCATTGATATTGAGTAGAAAATAAAAAAGAATGGAGTCTGTAACTTCTTTCTTCGTTGAGATCTCGAATCTCAAAAATCAACGGAAATTTGGGGTACAGTACCTCCATTTCCCGTTGATTTTTAAGATTCGAGATTTCGATGATGAAGTAAGTTAAAGACTTCGTCCTTTTTGCTTTTCTACTCTGTATCGGTGGAAATGACTACAGAAATTTTTGTAGAATTTTTGCACCAACTAAAGTAGGAATATTCGAAGTTATTTAATTTGTCCGTAAACATATGCACCACAAAAATTTAAGTTATAAAATTAATTTGAGTAATTTTTTGTAAATCATAAATGAATTTGATCCAATTGATGTTTCATTAGATAGTGCATAAGAAATACTATCTAAATTATATAATCGGGTTTCATTATAAATTCATTTTTTTCAAATTAAATTAGATTAAATGTTTTCAATGCCTTTGTCCGTAAACATATGCACCGTACTGTATGTATTTCGAGGTAATAAAATCCAAATAATTTAAAAAATTAACCAAAGATTGTTCTCTAGTATATCCATTATTGTCAATTAATTTTATAGGACTTGTCTCACTACCTGCCCAACAATCAAATATTTTCATAATTAATTTATCTGTTGTTCTAATACATCTCCACAAAAAACAAATTTGTTCCTTTTTTAAATTAAAAATTTTTTAATGAATAATTTTTTGTGTAGAATTTTTAGAGGTTAGGATCAGTAAGTGGAATTTTGAAATTTGGTCGTACTCGTACACAGGTACGAGTACGACTTTTGGTACGAGCTTCCAACAACTGGTTAGGATAATTCTTATACTGTAACTATGTAGATAGTGTCTTATGTGGACGGTGTTTTGTCCTTAAACGATTATTATTAGTTATGTATATATTTTTTGTTTTTTAATATTTTAGTAATTAATTACCTGCCAACTTATTTTATCATTTTGTTTAATTTTTGGTCCTCTACAGTCTCCTCTATGTAAAACTAAAACACATATTGGTTTATTAGTTAAATTTTTCTTTAAACTTTCATCCTTTTTAAAATAATTAATTTTTTTTAAATAAAAAGAGGAAAAATAATTTGTAAAGAAGAAGTGTGGAAATTTTTTTTTAATTTTTTGATTAAAAAAAATTTTTCTTTTAAATAATTTTCCTTTTAAAAAATGTTTGAGGGGATTTAGACAGTACAAATTTCTTGGCTTTTTTTAGAGCAAAAAACTTTGAAGATTTTTAAAAATCCAAAACTCTTCTTTTTTTTAAATAAACTAAATAATTATTTACCTCAATAAAAACTTTAACAGAATCAACAATAATTTTAACTTTTTCAATTACAATATTAGAAAAATGAGAAGAAGAAAAGGAAGAACATTTTGTTGATGACAAATAAATCTTTTTATTTTTTTAAATTTATTTAAAAATAAATAAATAAATAAACTTACCAATATTAAAAGATTAAAAAATATTAAAAACATAAAAAATAGTAAATATTTTTTAGAAAGATAAAGAAGGAATATATGTATTTATATTTTTAACAAACAAAAATAAACTTTTTTGTTTTTAAAGCTCAGATGGTGCCGAAAAGTACCTTGGGGAATTTTTGAGAAATATTGGAGAGAAAAGGAAAGAAGAAAAGAAGGGGAATTTGTACATAGTTTTTTAACTCTTCCAATTATAAACAAGAATAAACAATTTTTGTTGAAAAATGACTGGAAATTATTATTTGAAAAAGAGAGAAAATTTAAAGGCAATTTTAAATGATTTATTTTTTTGGTATTTTTTTAAACTTTTTTTTGTTTTTTTAAATAAAAATATATTTAAATTTAATTTAGTAGAATATTATTTTTAAAAAATTAGGAGATATTTTTTGTTAAAATATTTAATTTAATTTATGTAGAAGTGTGTTTAACCCAAATTTTTCCCAAATATCCGGAATGCCACTCTCCCTAAACTTTTCGGTTCTGGGACAGAAAAATCCTTTGTTCTTCGGTTTTGTAATAATAACTGTACTTTAAGGGTGAGAAATAATGTTTGTGTTTACCACCAAAATATACCTTTCTTTACATTATTCGAAAGTTTTTAATATCTGACACATTTTGGCGTTTCACAAAAATTAAAGTCACTAAAATATTATTAGATAAAATGGATTTATTTGGATATACAAAATCCGGTTAAATGCTTAAAATTTTCGAGCATTGAAAACTTAAAATTCTGAGACACAAAAATCCCTAAATTTTATTTTTTAAATTTAAACAAAGAATTCTTCCTTCCTTTCAATTAAGACAAACAAATTATTAAAAAAATTTTTTATTAACCTAATCCATCTTTTTCTTTTAAATTTTTGTTGAAATTTAAGAATTTAATATTAAATTAAGTTATAAATATTTTTATTATTTTTTTTAATTTTATCCAACAAATCCCTTCCTTCCCCTTCCCTTTTCAACAAACTTGTCATCAATTCTTTTTTTAAACTTTTTTTTTAATTTTTAAAAATAAAGTCGGTAAAAAGAAAAAAAGTAAAGAAGAAGAAGAAGAATCTAAAAATTTTCGGCGTGCTTTTTTACTTTTTGGGGAAAATTTTTGGCTTTAAATCCAAGCCATCATGGCCAACATGTGGGGGAAAGGAAGGAAACAACCTTCTGTTGCTCTTTTTCTGGATTTATGGCCAATGGCCAGTTTACTGCCCTCTGAACCTCCTAAAGGGGGTTATATATCTATCAGTTTTCTGACGCCCTCCTCGAGAGTTGAATAAAAAGAAGGGAGAAGAGAAGGATTGAAAAAGACTAATGGGAGGGGGGGGAGGGGAGGGGAGGGGAGGGATATAAAAATTAATGGAGAGAGAAAAGAAGGGGGGTTTTATTATTATTTTTAGGGGTGAACAGAAGTACAAATAGTGAAAAGTAAGGATTTAATTTAGAAAAGAGATATTTCTCTGTTGGAGGTTTTAGGGAATAATCTGAGCAAGTTATGATGAGGGCCAAAAAAGAAGAAGAAATGTTTTTTCTAGGGCCAGAAAAAATATTTTCGGGCACTCATTTTTTAAAATAAATTTTCTATAAAAAATTTGCTGTAATTCAAAATTATTCAAAACTCTGAGCAACATTCGATTATTTTAGTTGCAGGTAAAAGTTTGTAGGTTTAAAGGTTCTAAAAACTGAATCTCATGTTTCTATAAAAGAATAGGCTTCCGTAACCTTCAGAATTTTTACTTTTGTCAATGCATTCCAGTACAACAATATAGGAAAGGCAATGAATGATCTAATAAAGCAGGAGTGTAACTTTTAAAGGAGAAAGAATGTTTATTATTAAGCCAAACTTGGGGCTTAATATTTTTGTCATCTCAGGATTTTTTTTAAAAAGAGAGAGATTTATGTTTTTAAAAGTGAGAAGAAGATTTACAGGGCCCACCAAGAAAAGAGAGAGGTGATCACTCATAATTCTTTTTGTGTGTTCCTCCTCGTATGCAACACACAATCCAAGTAATCTATCTAATATATCACCTTTCCATACTCTTTCCACTCATCAACAACAAAAACTTTTAATTCTTTGTCCAATTTCCGCCCTTAAAATCGTCAACTCATCCTCTAAAAACAAAAATATATTTTTAGATAGATTGCCCCCTTTTCTTAAACCCTGTGGCGCGTCACTTTATTACTTGCTAGATCGATTTCAGGAAGGATTTTTAAATCCAAACTTTTTTATTTTCTTTGCTTATTGATATTTTTATCCAAAATTATTAGTTTTTGATCAAAAAATAAATTGTATTTTGATTTGTATATTTTTAAAGTTCCCTATTATTAGACAATAAAGCCTCCCCCAGATTTCAATAACTTGTAACTGTATTCCATTATTATAGTAGAGTCAAATAGAGAACAGACAGAACAAATTTTAGAGAGAAATCACACCTTACTTTTATATATCCGAGAATGAGGAATTATAATTTATATCTCTCATCCTCTTTTAAGAGGATATCTTTTAAGGGATAATTTATATGTACATTAAATAAGGGTAGTAGGCGGCAGGGCTGGATCCGCTTCCGCCTTCCGTCTGCTGTCTGCCGCTTTTTTATTCAAAATTCTCCAGACCTGGTAGGCAGCTCTCATTATTTTAAATTAAAATACTTTCTATTAGACACCTAACTCTAATAATTTCTAAATTAAAAACCGCTAAAATTTAATTTTTTTCTTTTCAGAATTTCTACAAAAATTGGGCAAAGTTATTATTTAATTAAAGGCAAAATGCGTAAACGTTCTAATCGTTTACCTGTTTTGTTAATTGTTTTGGCTGCTTTTATTTTTATTTGTATTGCCTGTTTATTTATTTGGTTAAAAAATAATAATAATTCTGAAAATAAATTTTTGAAAGAAAAACAAGAGGGGGGAAATTTAAAGAAAATATATCCAACAACAAGTCAAATAAAAGAAACAACAAAAACTACAACAGAAGAAAGTATTGAATTAACAGGTAATTTTTAGAGGATGAAAGTGATCGTTTAATTGAAAATGTTCTTGAGATATAGTATATGCATATCAGGGTGGCCTTTTCCAAATCACCAAAAGGGGACATGGGCTCGCAAAAAGCGGGAAAATGCCTCCCAAATGTGGCAAAAGGGCTGCCCTGATATATATTTATCTTTGGGCTGGTACCAGATCTCTAGTTTCTCTAGTATCTCTACCTCGAAGCTGACCGATCTCTAGTTATCTATAGAATTATTTGAAATTTATGATGCGTTGAGGGAAATCTTTTTCGGAATTGTTGATTTTCTTCTTTTTATCTCTAAAAGGATTAGCATTCTTGCAGATAGGGTAGTTTTTGTTGCAGAGCTTTTAAAATAATTGTGGCCTGTAAATTTTATTTGTTATTTACAACTGATGAGGATATTATGGAGGGATTTGAATCTTTTCCATTTTTCCCAAAAATTAATTTATTCAAGATTCTTCAACATATTCTACAACAATAACAGATTTATTAAAAACAGAAGAATTCCAACAACAACAAACAACAGACACTACATCCCCTTCTTCTTTTATGGAAGAAATTGTCGAAAAACCTCAATTAAAACATATACCTATATGTCCTGAACCACCACTTGAAGAAATTAATGAAATAAATGAATGCGAAGGAGGAGGGGAAAGGTAAGGGAGGAAAAGAATTTATTTTTGTTTAAAAATAACAATTTTATTAAAAACAATCGAGAATAACAAACAAAACTAAAAATCGAAATAAAATTTTTAATTGAAATTTGAAGGAGGGAGGGTTCTTTGTTAGGGAGTTCTTCGATTTCTCTTTACTTTTTAGTTCCACATTTTTAATTATTTTTTAGTTTTACTGTCACATATATTTAAAAAACATGAAAAAATGCTAATAAGAATAATTCTGAAAAATAAATTAAATTATTTACAAACAAATTACATCTCATTTCTAATTAATTTTTTTAATTTTTCACAGTAACCCACAACAAAATGATTATTTAAATCAAAATGACATTCTTCTTCAACCTTTTGAATATTTTTTAAATATTTCTTTGCCAAATAATAACGAGAATTTAAATTTCCAATTAAATTTATTAGCTGAATTACAACAAAAAAGCAATATTTTATTTTTAAATTATGGAAAAGAAATGGGAATAATTAATGAAAATGAAGTTGGTAGTGTTTTTAAAATAGTAATTCTGACAGTATCTCCGTTAATTTTTGAAGGGACAATTTACCGTCAGATTTTTCACCAAAAATCCTTTAATGAACAAATAAAATTAATGCGAAAATATGAGAAAATTTTATAAAATTTGTTAAAGAAGAGACTTCCACTAATTTAAAGAATAACAATCAATTCTAACATTCCACCCCAAAACAACCCTCCAAATTCTCCAGATTTTCCTCCAAAAATAATCCCTTTTTTCTTCCCTCCAAAAATTAATTTAAATTTTAGGTGCGTATTTGGAATTGTCAAAAATCTCGTTTTGTCTGTATTAATTCAATAATTAGACAACTAGACAATCAAAAATTAATTTTTAATTTAAAAGAATATTTAGAATCCAAAACAATTCTTCGATTTTATTTTTTTAATTTAAAAATTCCCCTTTCTTCCCAAAAACTTTTAGTCCAAATTCCATCACCTTGGGAAAGAGAAAGAGCTTGGATGTTGGGAAATAAATTATTTTCTGATAAAAATAATATTTCTTCTTATTTATTTCCGTCAATTGAAGATTCAGAAAATATTCGAATTGTTTTTCATTTGTGTTTATTTCATCCACAAGATGTTTTTGTTAGGTAAGTGAGTATGTTTTAATTATTATTTGTTTTAAGTGTGTAGTAGTTTTGGTGTAGTGGTAAGGTGTTAGATTTGTTTTTTGTAGGGGTTGCGGGTTCGATTCCTTTGGTCAGATTTCTATTTTTTTAGTTATTTTTTGTTCTTTTTAATATTTAAATAATTAAAATATTTTAAAAAACAATTTTTAAAACATTATTTTCAGAAGCAATACAATAGTAGAAAATATTGGCTCATCAACAAAAAATGGAATATTAAAACAACAAAAAACTTGTTTTAAAGAAACCCCTCCAATACCTCAATCTAAATTTACTTTTCTTTTATTTCGAAATCTTCAATCAGTCCCTCCTCCAGAAAATGTTAAAAATGGAAAATTTAACAAAACTTTTATTGAATTATTTATTGGTGCTCATTTAAAGGTAAATAACCGTTTTTAAAGACTTTTTACATAAACCCTCCTAGAGATGAAACAAAATTGGTAGATCCCTTTTCAAGTTTTTATCCCCTCCATGCAAGTTAAAAATTCTTTAAAGAGTACTTGGGTATACTTCTTATCCCCCTTTCTATTTCCCTCAGATTTTTGGAGAGTTCTCTCTTTTCTCCTTTAACTTTCTTAATTTAATTTTTTAAATTAGCCAACAGACTATACATGGGCTATTGAAGAAAGTCAAAGAACAATGAAACGAATGACTGAATTAACAACCACAGAATATCCATTACCCAGGCTAACGGTTAAAAATAAATCTAAATTTAACTAAATTTTTCTAAATTTTTTTAGATTGTTTCTTCTCCATTGGGTGCTGGAAATGATGCAATGGGAGGTTTGGGACTTGTACAAATTAGAGATAGTTGGGTAAGGAAATTTATATTTAATTAAAATGTAAAAAGTTAAATTTATTTTAAATTTAATTTTTGAATAAAGATTAAATTTTGACGGGAAATTTAAAGAAAGATACTCCCTACTTATAATTATAGAGAATTAAAGTTGTTGGCGACTGATTATTAACCGGTACTTCTTGTTTTCGGTTCGGTTAACCGATCGTCATCAGCCCTACTTTTCTAATTTATCTATGACATATTGGACTATTAGAACGTTTCGTTAAAACATTTAGGTGAGAGGGAAGAAGGATTGATTTAACAAAAGGGTTCAATAGATTCAATTCCTGCCCAATACTTTACCAAATATTTTAATAAAAACTATTTAAAAGGCTTTTTAAAAAATAATTTATTTTAAAACAGATGGAATACCCCAAATTTGTATATACACATAATTTATTAGTCGGCCAAATAGTTCAACAATGGACTACCAATTTATTATCTATTTGTAACCAATGTACTCAAAAAGGAATTTCTTTGTTTTTGGAGTGGATATTGGCCTCGGAATTGTCAGAAAATGAAAATGAAGAATTTGGGAGACGTGTGGATGAAACAAGAAGACGATTATTTGGGGGAGGAGGAGAAACAAATTTGGGAATTGTTGGGGTAAGGGAAGGGCTAATTTTAATATTTTTTTTGTAATTTCACCTGAGTTTGTGGACTAGGAAAAAACAGGAAATACTCTCGAGAGTTAAAATCTGAAATTTAGAAACTCCCAAAAAATTTTTGTTTCTTAGCCAGCCCCTTTACATAACAATTAAATTATTTACATTCCTATTACTTTTCTTTATAAAATAATTTTTTTAATTTTAAAAAATTAAATTTAAAGTCAACAAATCCAGCAATTAATCAACAACAATGTATTGAAAGATCAGCATTTTCTCTTTATACTCTGGATAGTACTTTTGGCAGAGAAATTATTACAAAATTTTTAAATTTACTTTTTTCTAAATATTCTTGGGTATTTAAATGTACAACAAATTCTGAACTTTCAAAATTATTTTTTGAAGCAAGTGGAGGAAATAAACAAATGCGTGGGCAATTTAATTTATTAATTAATTTTAGCCCCTCTTTTTCTTAAAAAAATTTATTTTTTAATGGGAGACGGGAAACAACAAATGAGGGGTTAAAAAAGGTGTGGGAGAGGGGAGAGGGAGAGAGCAGATATGCTATATGGCGATGGGGGAATTCTGTTGTGTATTTAGGCCCTTTAACGGCTTAGTTATCACTCTTTATGTTATTGAAACGAGATCTCGAACAAAAATCTCGGTTATTCTATATTTTTTGAGATATCTCGTTCGATTTTTGTACTACTTTCTCAGTCTCTACTGTTAATATCAATATTTTACCCTTCTTTCCCTTTCTGCATGATTCCGGACATAATTTAGGTATTTTTGTAGAGAGCCTTCCAAAAGAGTTTCGGGGACTATTTAATCTTCCAAAAAATTATTTTAATTAATTTTCTTATTTTTTCAGAAAATATTTTTGATTCCCTATTTAATTCAAAAATCTATTTAACACCATTAATTCGAATTAAAGTTTTGCCTCTTTCTTCAATTTTAAATATTGAATTAAATAATAATTTAACAACAAAAAATATTCAAATCCCAATTGAAGTAATTGATGATACTGGGAAAATAAATAAATTAATTTTAAATTCTTCACAAATAATTACAAAACTTCCAATTATTGTTTCTGCTTTTTTGGTTGCTAAACCTAGCAGTTTTGCTAGGTTTTTATATAATGTTTGTTTTGGATTTTAAATAAAAAATGAAGCAAATTTTTCTAGTCATTGTAGGGGGAATTACTTGGGCGATACTCCCTCAACAAGGAATTTTTCAGCCCCAAAGGTGTAATGTTCAATTATATATTTGAATACATTCTCGAGGAAATTTCTGATTTTAAGTAAAATTTTTGGATTAGAAAAGTAAAATTCTTTAGAAAGAACAAAAAAGAAAAATGAGGAAATAATTAATGAAATAAAAATAACCAAGTATTTTTCAAGTCAGAAAATGTTTCGTTTTTTAATTTTTTTATTCTTTCGATTTTTAAAAGCGGCAAGGCTTATTTATCCCTATTAGATATTGTTGAAATAAACGTTTAAAAAATTCTTTTAATATTTGTTATAATTTTCTTAAATTTAGGTAGAGAATTATATTCATTTAATTGAATGTCTTGAACCAACAAAATGCCCTTCAATTAAGCAAATTTCAGTAAAAGATGCATTTGAGGATCTCTGTTGGTAAGAAAATATTTTTATGTCGCATGACGTAAAAAATCAAAGCAATTTTATTGTAGGGGATTCTTTGGGAGGTATCACGACTTTTGCGCCGAGAACATTTGCGCCGCGACTTATGCGCCGCGACTTTTGCGCCGGGCGACTTTTGCGCCGAGACTCTTGCGCCGCGACTTTTGCGCCGGGCGACTTATGCGCCGCGACATTTGCGCCGCCATTGTTTAGAAAATCCGGATCCGAAAAATGCCGGATATCCGAAACTTTCAGTTCGGATATCAGATCCGAAGATTTCCAACTATTCGACAACCCTACTAAAGTGAGGTCCGGCTGTAGTTATTGATATATTTTTAATGATAGTGGCGGCGCAAAAGTCGCCCGGCGCAAAAGTCGCGGCGCAAAAGTCCCCCGGCGCAAAAGTCGCTCGGCGCATAAGTCGCGGCGCAAAAGTCGCGGCGCATAAGTCGCGGCGCAAATGTTCTCGGCGCAAAAGTCACGGAACCCTTTGGGAGGGTTTAAATTTTAAATTGTTTCGATTCATACCTTTTTACTATTCTTTTTAAAAATTTCCCCAATTTATAGGGCACTTCTTCAACAAAAATTAAATCCTTTAGAAGAAGAAATTCCTAAATGGAAAGAATTATTCAAAACTTTAAACAGTAAAGGGGCTGTACATAATGATTGTGCTTGTTGTATGCAAACAGAAACTGAGGCACTTAAAAGTCATTGTAGATGGACTTGGTTAGATAAATGTAAAAAAATAAAAATGTTAAATTAAAATAATTAAATTAAAAAATATTTTTTTGAATTTTCTCAATTTTTATTTCATTATTTCCTCATGTTTCTTTTATTTTTCTAAAGAATTATTTGTTACTTTTCTAATTATGTATAAAAATAATACTCTAGAGAGTAGATCTACATTTATATTTTTTAAATACAGCATAATTTAATGAATATTAAAACTTGAAACACATGGAGCTAAACTTTTAAATATTCCAACGACGAGGGATGTTGTTCCAAGAACGGAGGAATTTGACAATGATAGTAAATATCCAGCTGCGGCCTGCATGTACACAAAAACCCTCATATATGGCTCATTTCATAATTTTCATATAAAAAAAGCAAAATATACCCATACCTATTTATACAAACAATTAAATAGTACACTATTAAAAAACATTCGAACAAATAAAATTAAGTGAAATAACCGGGAAATATTAAAAATTAGCATTATTATAGTTATAGTGAGAGAGAGAGATCTTTTTTGTTTAGGTGATTCGTTAGATATATAAATAGAAAATATTCACATTAAGGAAAAAAGAAAAGGGAAATCCTAATATTTTTATTTTACACATCTCTCCTTATCCAATTTTGGAATTATAAGAGGCGTAGTTTGACAAAGAAGGGCGACGTCGCTTCGTATTACCTTTAGAAGTAGAAGACGGGGAGAACCACTCTAACAAAGCACATTGATAAATGTTCTGAAAATCAAGGAAAGATTAGCTCAAACAATCTAGTACAATCGAAACTCAATTTTGGATTCCACTTTGGGTCCGAAAAGTAGAAAATTATGAGTGGTGCATTAAATTATAAGTTTGCTTAGGCAGCCCTTACCACCCAGAGACCAACTAAATTTCAAAAAATCGTAATACTAGTAAAATGATATAACTAGTAAAATGATAATAGCCCATATTGGACAATTTATAAGCGAGATCTGACTGTAATAGCAAATCACCCCCAAGCCTTACTTTTAAATGTCTTCTTAAGCTAATTAACTTACCGGTCGATGTTTAGGGTCAAAAGTCATCATTTTGTCAATGGCAGATTTGCATTCAAAACTAAGACCCAATTTGGACGAATATCGATAGCGTCGATGCCGTTGAGCATCAACAATATCCATGTTGTCAACATCCTCACGGAATGGCATTGTATTGGTAAGCATTATGTAGCCAATAACACCCAAAGACCTACAAATAAAATAAGAAACTGGAAAAACGCCAAAAATTTCTAAAACCAAATATCAGCCTTGAACGTGTCATAAGTGACACCACGAAGAATTTCCGGTGCTGAATAAGATTTTGAGCCACAGAATGTGGAAGCTAGATCGATACTTTGTTTGCAAAATCCATAGTCAGCAATTTTCAGAATGCCTCCCTCAAAGAGAAGAATGTTTTCCAGTTTGAGATCTCGATGAGCAATCTCTTTTTGGTGGATGTAGACAAGAGCATCAATAAGCTGGAGCATCCATCCACGGCTTGAAACTTCAGAAACTGGCCCTTTGCTTTGGACATACGAAAGCTAAAATGAAAGGAAATATTCCAAAACAACCCAAAAAGTAACCATATCCCCATCTGTGGCTAACTCCATAATAGAGAACTGATAACCAGCCCTTTCAAAATCCTTGTAGAGGTACACGTGGTTCTTGTGATCCAGTTGCTTCCAAACACTCAACTCGCGTGGCAAAAACTTGTGCCTAAACTCGGCTGATATTTGCTCTAGATCAATGACTTTAATTGCAAGAAAGCGTTCCCCGTCCCTATAGTAACCTTTGTAGACTTTGCTGTAGCGGCCACTGCCCAATTTGTAATTACCAGAGAACTCGAAGCCGATTCGTGCCAAAATGTGTTTTGGAGAAGAGCGAGACTTATGCTCCATACTGTAAATGAGGAGTTAAGAATGGAAAAATATAAAGAAACGATACCTGAGAATTGACGAGCAAAAATAAGAAAAAAGTTAGCAGTTTTGTAATAAAAATGTGTTTAAATTAAGAAGAGTGAAGCTTAAATACTCTCGAGCTTTTCTAAAAATGTATAAGCCAAAATCTTAAATTATTTGAAGACCGTACTTTTACAAAAATTAACATAATGCCAAATTTATAAATCAGAATGCCAAATTATTAATTTTCAAATATTTATGTGACTCGATTTCCATGTCGACTTTTTAATATTTTTTTGACTTTGTTGTATAACGGATAATGACATCTTGTGTTGGATATGCTTGGCGATATTTGGAACAACGTGCAGCACAAAATTCATCAACACAACCACCTAAACGTGAATATTCCTTTGTTGTTGAAAGTGATGAAGATGATGAATCTTTGTTAGGATTTATGAAAAATGTAGTGACACATAAAGAATTAATTCCTCCGCCTACATATTTATCAGACCATAGACAATTACAAATAAGAAGAAATCAAATTGCTGGAAGAATAAATGTTGGGGGTGTTTCTTCTGACCCTAACTCAACTGGACTTCCGAGACAAAAACAAAATACTGACGTTGCGATGACTGCAAATGCTTTTTCTGATTTGGTTTTTTTATTTCTAAATTTTCTAAATTATTTCTCTTAAATTTAGGATGCTATAGCTGAAATGGGTGCTGGTGCGGATGATCAAGATTCTCAGTCACAAATTAGTGGGCAGAATACTCCTTGCCTTCCACATTTTAATAGTGATTGTCCCCAAATAATGACGCAACAACCGCAGGCCGTAAATCAGTCAACAAAAGATTTTGACCAAAGATTGAGTCGAATAAATCAAATTAGTGGAATTCAGCAACAAAATTCCTTACTTCAACTTTCGCCTTTAGAGCAACAACGAATGTCGGCATATAGACAACAACAACAAAAACTTTTAGCTGGTGTTAGTTCTTATAGAATGATGGTAAAATATTTAAATTTTTGAATTTAATTGCTCTTTCAAAATTGAAAAAAACTGTTAGGGGTTCTTCAAAAAAATTTTTCCTTAAAACGTCCATTTAATTCAATTTAAAGCTTCAGGTTCCATTTTTATTTTTTAGCAACAAAATCAATCTATTTTGCCCCAATCTGGACCAGAAGTCTTTGATTTTGATGACTCTTCTAATTTTACGGGAGCTATTAATAGTCCATCCTATCAGTCTCCAGGTGGCCGCTGTCGTGGTAGAGGAAGACGTGGTGGTGGAAATGTTGGGGATAGACAACTTTCTTTTTCTTCATTAGAAACTGAAAGTACTCCAGCTTCTCCTTCAGATTTTCCCGGGAAAAAACGAGGTTTTTAAGAATTTTTTTAATTTTTGAATAAATTTTTAGGCGTTTCTGGACAAAGAAAACCAAGAAAACCAAGAACAAGAGAGATTGCTTTGGCTTCTGATGAAAAATTGGCATTTTCTTATCAACAGGTTCCTTTCCAAACTCCACCTTACCAACGACAACAATCAGTACTTCAGCAACAAGTTTCTATGTCTGGACATCTTAATTATAATATTTGTAAGCACAAATTTTTTTTAAATATTTGAAATATTGAAATTTGTTTTGTTCGTTTCTTATTTCAAGTTTTGACAATATTTAATTTTATTCCCTTTTAATTAAACCGCAAAGACAAAATAAGTAAGTTTTTTCCAAAAAAATAAACTCCTTAATCAGTATATTTTTGAGTTTTAATATAAGGAGTTGGCATAATCAAGTAATGTTTTTTAATTATTTGTTTATTAAATAGATTGCTTTAGCTTTGTTTGGGTTTTCATTTAGGTTCATATTTTGATCTCATCATGTTAAAAACAGCTTAAAAGGAAACTTTTTTTTATTTTTCTTTTATAATATTTTAATAAAAAAATTTTTTTAAGCTTCAAACGAAGAGGAAGTTCGTTCAAGAATGATGACTGAATATGAAATGGCTGCCTGTGAATCATTTTCCTCTGACGAAGAAATGGATCCTCCACCCCCGCCAAGAAATTTGCATCGAGAATCAACTGAAACAGAAAAGGACAATCAACAAGGAGAAAAATCAAAAATTAAAGCAAAACATTCTGGCTCTTGCGAGTCTCAAATGGATGAAACCAGTCAACGAAAAACTAATGAAGAGTTTTCTTTGGCAGAATTTTCGGTTTATTTTTATTTATCGGTGGAAAAATTTGTGATGCGTTTTTATTACATCACAATAATTTTTTCCGTAATTCCTAGAGATTTTCGATTTTACAATTAAGGGAATTTACAAAAAAAAATATAATTTTTGGATGTCAAAAATTTTTTTCGAAATTTTAGAAACAGCAAATACCGTCTTCATCAAATAATCAATCATACGAAAAACCGCAACAACAGAAACAACATTTAATTAATTCTCAATTAACTTCAACAACCTCTTCTTCCTCTTCAAATTCTGCTTCTGTTGCTTCTTCGCCGCCACAACAACGTCAATCAGAATTAAATAATTTACATAAAATTAGTGGAGATTTTTCAAAAGATTCGAGAAAAACTTCAAAAACTTCTTTAAAAGAAATTGAAGATTTAAAAGAGATTAAACAAGAAATCAAAATAAATTCGGCAAAAAGTTTTAGCCCTTTTCCTGAATATTATTTTGAAGATTCTTCTACGCAAAATATAAAGGTTTTTTAATTTAAAATTTTGAGGATATATTTTTGGGCAGTTTTCGGCTCCAAACTATACATTTGTTCGATTTTCAGAAAGTTGGTGATCGAGTCTGCCCATACGTCTTATTTCCTGTCAAAACTCTTTATCTTTTCGGCCTAATTTATACATCGAAAATAAACCAGAAGGGATGTAACACCTATTTTTGGTATTTCAAGGAAAGAAGCCCGGGGATGATATTAGGATCTTGCCAAGTTTCTAGGTTCCCTTTTCCCTTTTTTGGTTTTGTAACATTTGAAATTTTTCGAGTATTTAAAATTTTAAATAAACAAGGCTTATTTAGTTAATTTTTAGAAGGAATATCTAACAGAATCAAAAGAAGAAGAAAACAAAAATAAAATACTACAGCGACAACCATCAGTAACAACAATAAAGCCAGCAACAGAAGTAAAAACAAAAAATAAAAATTCGAAAATAAAAGAAAAAGAACCTAAAAAATTATCAAATCAATCATCAACGGAAGATTTAATAAATAAAAAAGCAAAAATTGTTTTAAAAATAAAACCACAAAGAGAGGGGGGAGGAGGAATACAACAACAGCAATCTAAAATAAATACAAATAATTCTTCATCTTCCCCTTCTTCCTCATCTTCGTCTTCAATTTCAACATCAATAAATATTTCACAACCAACAACAACAACATTTCAACAAGCAATAGAGCAACAACCAATAGCAAGACTTTCAAGTAGTGGAGCCCCTCCATCAAAATTTAAACAACAACAACAAAAAAGTGGAGGAATTAAAAGACCTGCAATTGAAGAAATTATTGAAAATGTTAAATTAAAGAAAAGTAAAAAAGAAGGAAAAAATTCCCCAACACAACAATTAAAACAACAACAACAATCAAATATAAAAAATGTAAAAGAAAATAATAAAAATAAAGAAGCTTTTCCACAAATAGCGGCAACTCCTTTTCCTAGTTTAAAAAATTTTAAGGTAAATTTAATGATTTTTGATTTTTTAAAGATTGATTTGAAATATAAGACAGTAATGCGAAAATAAGTTCTATTTTTTGGATGTTCTGTATAGAATTTTCTATTTACTTATTAAATTCTACTGTTTTATCTTTTTCTTTAGATACCAAAAGTAGTAGAAACAGACCCAGCCCCTCCTCCACCACCTCCTCAACAGCAACAAAACTTTTCACAACCAAAAACAGAACAACAACAAAATCAAAGAAATTTTTCTGGTGAAGGAGGGGGGAGAATAAATAAATATTCGACAGAATCTTCCTCAAATAATCCTTCTTCTTCATCATCATATGGAGGGGGAGCAGGAGATTATAATAGTAGAAAATATGGAGAAAAGAAAGGAACAACAACAACGGCTAATAATTGGGATACTAAAACACAACAACAAACTAATTATTTACCTCAACATATTAGACAACAAAAAGGGCCAGTAAAGCCTAGCAAACATCCAAATGTTAATGATTCTAATCGAAATAAAAAATTCACTGGAGGGCCACCAAACCCGCACAATGAAAGGTAAATGTATTAGAAAACTTGGTTTAAGATTAATTGTTTTAAATTTTAATTGGCTGATATTTGGGACAGCCTAAATGATACCCTTTATTTTAAAGGCCTCATTATAGAGTTTAAGGCCTCATATAGAAAGAGTGTATCTTCTGACTATATTTAAACAAAAACTTTAGAAGAGGCCATCCTCCTTCTGGCCCTACAATCAATAGAACCCAACAACAGCAACCTTCCCAACAACAAAAATATTACTCTTCTACTCCTCAACAACGTGATATACCTAATTCCGGTTTTTCTCAAAATTGGCAATCTTACACAAATCAGCAGCAGCAACAACAGTCACATATTCAACAAAATCCTCAAATACTAACATTTTCTTCACAAAGAAATTGGCCAACAAATCAAATCCCTCAAGGACGCCCTAAAACAAATATTTTGAGGTATGAAGTTAATTTACCTCAACAAGCTGGAAATTCTCCTCAAGTTGATGATGGACAACTCCAAATAGTTGATGAAGAATAAGAAAATAATTTTTTAAATTTTGGATTTTAAATTTGATAATTTTGTAATTTTTGGTAGTTTTCTATTAAATATCTATTTTTCCTATCAAAATATTTGGACATTGTATTAAAAAATTAAGTGGGGTTGATCAAAAGTGAGATTGTTAAAACTTTAACCCTCCGATACCCACTACACCAACGTGGAAACCCTTGAGGGGGTCATGAAATTGGTGTCTGAATGATTGTGAAGTCGAAAATTTTCGCCTGCTCTTTAGAAGTATGTCTAACGAAAAATATTGGTTGAATTTTTCCAAAAACTTGATTGGTAAAAGCATCAAATACAGGCATATCTGGCAGTATAATCTTAAATTAAAAATTTCCACGTTCGGAAAGAAACTATAATAAATACATATAATTTGAATTTTATTGCTTTTTTGTCTAGTAAATGTAGAATATTAATTAAAGAATAAAATGAGATATGGGAAATTAATTTTAAGATATTATACTTGTTATATTATAATAATAAAGGGCAGAGATCTATTTAAATTAATACATAGTACTTAGAGAGAATCCACCGGAAATTAAAAAAGCTCTTCTTGGTGGTGAGATATTTTTTTAGTCTAAATAAATTTTATTGAAAATCTTCCTCATTGTTTGTTATAATTCTGGCATTAATTGTAGCATTTATTAAAATAGCATCTTCATCTGGAAGAATAAATTCGTTGCTTAATCCTTTATCAGAATCTGTGAAAAATAATTTTTTTAATGTTTTATATGATTGGAATTTCAAAAAAGAGACCGAGAACCAAAAATATAGTAAAAACGGGGAAATTAACTGAAGAAATATTGAGTGGTCCGAATTAAAGCGAATATTTTGTGTTTATTTCCCTAAAACTAGACGCAATTTAACATAAAATCCCCTTCTACGAAGACGTAATTCTCCATGTCACCTACTACTACTAATGTAAATAAGTTAATTTTGGCACAAGGAAACGAGATATCCATCAAAAATATAAATTGTCAACCGACTCCTAACCCTCCGTTCATTTCCATTTCCCTAAATATTTTCTTATAAACTAACCATCTTCTTCATGTTCAAAATATTCTTCATCTTCATCATTATCCTCATCTTCAAAATATTTACTAAAATCGTCAAGGGATTTACAATGTTGTGAAGGAATTCTTGATATTTGTGCAGCCAAATCAGTAAAAGATCCTTTTCTAAAAGTATTTGGTGAATATCTCATTACAGAAAACTTTCCATGATTAATTAATGTTTTTAAATGATTATTCTTTGTTATTAATTCTGGTAATGTTTCACAACCATATTGATAACCAGCATTCTTTTTTAAATTTTAAATAATAAAATTTTAAAAAGAAAAGAAAACCTGTATAATATTAAATTTTGGAAAATCAAGTGTTTTAAATCTATCAATTGGTGGTCTAAGATACGTACAATAAGGAGCTTTTTTAACTAATTCTAATTGACGAACACTTGACACAAAAGAAAGACGATCCTAAAATAAACAAATTTACACTAAAAATATAATTACTGGCATAACCTAAAAGATTTGGTTATTTTAAAATATTACATAATTAACCCGCAAAAAATATCTTAATTGTAAGAATATTACATTCTAAATTAGTATACATAAAACCCAAAATTATTATGATGTAATTTTGAACGGAATTGCGGATTACATGCCTAGGAGTGGGGGCGGGATATGAATAAATTAAAATACACTAAAATCCCTTAACAGGAAAAATTTTAAGAAAAACCTGAATTTCTTGTGCAGTCAAAATCCTCATAGCATCTTTTTGCCAATTCAACAAAGAATGAAATTGAGCATAAAATCCATTTAAATAATCCCCATAATTATGAAAATCTTTTTCATCAGCAGAACTAACATCTATAGCAATTACTGTTCTAGCCCCCATTGTACGCATTACATCTGCAGGTAAATTATTTACATAACCACCATCCAATAAATAATGGCCTTTTTAAAAAAAAAACAAACAAATTTTAATTTAAATTTAAAAAAATAACCATCTTCATCATCACAAATTGGCGGCAAATAAACAGCTAAAGTCATTGAAGCTCGAACATAACGCCATAATTGTCCTAAAATGTTGATTAAGAAGGAAAATTTTTAAAAATTAATTTTTTAAAGAAGATAAGCTTTATCAAAAATATCATATGGAAGAGAATGAAAGGGAACAGCAAGCTAATAATAATAATTTTCATTTTAAAGAATTTTATAAGAAAGATTTAGCAACTTTGAGGGAACCCAAAGAAATATAAAGGAGAAAAATAATTATTAAATATACCCTTCTATAAATGACTCGATTTTCTCGAAAATAAATTATTTAAAAGAACATGGAATCTCAATTTTAATTAAAAAAAATAGAAAAAACTAACCATTTCTATGCACTCTCATTTCAGAATTTCTAAAAAGAAATTAAATTAAAAAAAAATTATTTAAAAATATTTACGAAATATCTGTAGTAACACAAAAATAAGGTAACCACAAATCTTCAATACTTTTAAATCCAAAAACATTTTTTAAAAGTTTATTAAAATTATATCCAGTTAAACGAGCAGAAAAAGCCCAAGTTATATCTAATAATAAATTCCAGAATGAAGACATTCCCTTTAAAAAATTAATTTTAAATAAATAATTTAATTAAAAAAGAAAAATACCAAAAACCATTTAGAAACTTTCTCTTCCAAATTTTCCATATTATTTGGATTTGTAGCCAAAATACCACTAATTAATGACCCAATAGAAGTTCCTCCAACAATATCAACAGGAATTCCTTTTTCATGTAAAGCTTTAATTAATCCAACATGTGCGGCACCTCTTAAAAATAAATAAAATTTTTATAGATTTTTTTGTGTTCCTAAAAGTAGTGGGAAAACATTTAAATTTCAAGTAACTATTAGTTAAAGGTTCTATTCCTATGTGGAAATATTTTTTAAATTAAAGATAAATAAACCAAAAAATAGTTTAGGAAACAAGAAAAAATATTTTGTTAATGTAAAATTCAAAAAACCTTGCCCCTCCTCCACCCAAAACCAATCCAACAGCATTTGAAGAAAGTAAACGTCCTAGACGGGCAAAATCACTGTGAACATCTATAGTAAATGGGAATACATGGTGTTCATAAAAATTTAGAATTTCATTCTCATTTTTCTTTGAAAAATAAAAATTAATTAATTTATTTATTTATTTTTAATCTAAACCTCTACTTTACTTTCCCAACTAAACATTCTGTCTGGTGCATGAATATGATGATGAGCAGAAAACCAACTTCCTTTTAGCCATTCATAAGTACCTTAAAATTGTAAAATAAACAGATACTAGGCATTAGAGAGGATAACCAGAACGATTCCTCATTCCAATCCCAAATTGTAGGATAAAAAAATAGTGCAAGCTTTTTAAAAAAATTTCAAGAGGAGCTGGAAAATGGTCAGAAAATAATTCTTTATAGTAAAGTCTTTTCGGGAGTATGCCAAAAATCATTTTAAAAACGAAAGTCGAAAAGTGAAACACCAAAAAGATCAAAATCGGCTAAAGCGGCAAACACGTCCCGTTTGCCTCATTTTTATGTTAGAAATATATTAAAGAACAAAAATACCTTTAGGTACAGCATCAGCTCCGCGCCATAACAAAACCAATTCTTTTCTAGATCTAATTCCATCTTGATTCATTTTTAAATGTTCATCAATCTAATTTTAATTTAAATTATTTTTTTAATTAAAAATAAAATAAACAAAATGTTTTTCTGGGGGTTTTTGATCACCACAAGCAACAACAATAATTGCATCTGCTTGACTTAAACAACGTCTAGTCCAGTTTGTTGCTGTATAATCACATTCATAAATAACTAATTGATAAGTATCTTCTTGGGAATTTAGCCAATGCATAAGACGAAAATCTGCTTTCCTTCAAGAAAAATTCTCCTCAAAAAATTTTTTTAGACAAAAAACCTTTGCATTACAGCTTCAACCCCCAAACGTTCAACAACAAATTTACTACTTAAACGAATTATTTTTGTTGTAACACTCAGTGCATGATATAATTCACAAGTAAAAGCTACTAAAGGAACGTCAAAAGTTGCTGGGAAAATAGCAATTGTGTGGAGATTCTAAAAGGAAATTTTTTTAAATAAATTCAAAGAAAAATTACCCGTTGAGTCATTGGATCAGGAATTGCTAAAGGAGACGAAGAAGAAACCCGACCAGAATAATAACGTCCCAAAAGACGAACAAGTCTGAAGCCAACTTGAGGAAATTGCATTTTAACAAAATTGAGCAGGCCCTCAGGAATTTTTGAAAGTTGGGAATAACGAACAGCGAGGACTTGAAAAATAAGTTTAAAAATTAAATTTTAATAAAAACCTGTAGTAGTTCTTGGGTTTTGTTGAAGCACTTCAACAATTCCTAAAACATCACCTCTCCCAAATTCTTCAATCACAATTTTTTCTGAAACTGAACGTAAACGACCACTTAACGCAACAAAAACTGAATCAGAAAAATCATTTTTTCTAAAAATACAAAAAATGTAAATTAAAATAATTTTAAAAAACCTATAAAGTGCCTCGCCAGAATCAAGCAAAACCCAACCTAAAGCAAAATCAATAGCTCTAACAAAGGAAGAAAGTCTTTGCAGTACTGAATAAGCAATTGGGAAGACAAGAGAAGGTTTTTTCTCAATAAGTAAATCAGCATCTTTTTTGTCAATTAATGCAACAATACTTGGACATGCTGCTCGAAGTGTACAGAATGAAGGCTCGTCGGTAAGAAACTGAAATCTTACATTATTAAATGAAATAATGAAAGAAGAACAAATAGTTTACCCCCTATGTGAGTCCGAAGAGATTTAAAATATATATTACCCAGATCAACATTTTTAATAAATTAAAAGAAAACCTGTAATCCTCCAACCAATTCTCGTGTATTTACATAAGCACACCAAGAATCTTTATCTTCATATCCAAAAGTCGACATATCCGAATAAGCAGATTCTTGTGTAATTTTTAATAAACCAGAAACAACAACGCCAATAGAAGCCCCATCATTACTTCCCTCTTCATAAAGAGTTTGATTCTCCTCCAACTTCAAAAACCTCAAATATGGCTTAATCAGAATATTCCCCTCAGATTCAGAAATATTTAAAGCTTCACAAAAATAAGTTAAAGCAATTGAAATTTTGATTTCTTCATTTGAATTTTCAAATTCTGTTGACATTCGCTGAAGTTTTGGTTTCAATCCACCACCATAATTACGCAGAGAAAGGCCTCTTTGTTTAAGAGGTTTTTTGGTGGAAGAAGTAGAATGCTTTAAAAAATAGATTTAATTTATTGGGGGGTTTCGGTATCAAACTTCAAAAATTATTTAAAATGGAACCAAAATTAATCGAATACATATTTGAAAAAAACACTAACCCTTATTTAAGAAACCCGATTCTCTAAATTCGACAGATCCCTTGTCCCCAGGTAAACTTTAACAACTTTAAATTATTAAAAAAATGAAATAGAACCTTATTCACAAGTTCTTCACTCAACCCCAAATGTTGATGTAATGTTGTAAGTACAATATGTCTCAACCTTGTTGCTATTATTTGAATTCTTTAATTTAAAAAAATTTATTTTTAAAATTGAAATTAATTATAAACGTTCTAATCCAAGCTGATTGATCAGGATTTTCAATAAAAACATTATAAAAATTAACTAAAGAATATTTTGCTAAACGAGTTTTTAATGTTGCTTTTAAAGAAACTGTTTTAAGTAGAGAAGGTTTTCCCTTTAAAATAATTTTTAACTTTTAATTTTTAAAATTAAAAAAACCATAAAAATATCAAGTAAAGACAAAGGACTAAAAAAACAATCTGAAGGGCCTATTCTTCTAACCATCGATTTCTTTCCTTGTGTTGGCTAAAAAAACGCTGATTTATTTAAAATAAATTCGAAATTACAGATATATAAACAGCAAGGCTTCCTTCTAAAACGACATAAATTGAATCATCTAAATTTAAAAAATTATTAAAAATTTCAAGTAAAAAAACAAAGTAGAATCTGCCGTTTTTTGGAAAACTTATATTTATTTTTCAAAAAATTAAGGGAAAAAATGAAGAAAGAATTCAGAAAAAAGGCGAAAACTTCCTATATGACAATTTTATTTTTTCTTAGAACCTAAAAAATAATAAATAATTTACCAGCATCCCCAGGTTTAACAATAAATTCATTTGTATCAAAAACCATTAATTGAATATCTTCTTCTTTAATATTACAAAATGAAGGAAATTCTAAAAGCCTTTAAGAATTTTTTTTAATTTTTAATTAAATTAAAAAACTTTGTATTTTGTTTAAGGTAAAATAAAGGTTTTTGGCGATCAGGAACTTGTGGATTCTCTAAAGGTTCAAAAAATTCTGATGGTGGTTTGGGTAGAGCATCACGAGGAGAACTAACAGAGAATTTTTGTCGAAAGTCTGGAATGATTCTGAAAAGAAAATGTTATTAAAATTTTAAAAGGCTTTTTGTCCGCAAATTCAAATCCGCAAAAAATGAAAAACGAATTCCGAGATCCTATAAAGATTTTGCATTGTAATTTTGCAGTCTAGTCCATCAAAAAATAATTAAAAATAGAAAAGATGATATGTAGGTTAGGAAAGTCTTATTCTGACAAAAATTATTTTAGAAAAGAAAATCTGCTAAAAAATTATTTTCGCAATTTTTCAGATTGCGGACAATTTATCCAGAGAAAAAAAAATTCCCAACTTTTTTGCTGCTCTGATAACTTGTTTTGGAAATCCAGTCCCAACAGTTGAATGTCTTCTTCTCAAAAGTAAAGGTAAAGATGTCAGGCTTGCGCTCCTTTTGACCATAATATTCGAATAAATTGACTTAAAAATTAAAGAAAAATAATTTCCAAAAAATTAAAAAAAACCTTAAAAACATTCCTCCCTTCCCTTTTATTTTTTGTTGAATTATTTGAATTATTTTCTTGAGTTTCGTCAAAAATTTCTTCAGAAGATGAACAACGACCTAAAAAATTAAAAAAATTATTTTTTTAATTTAAATTTAAAAATATACTTATTCCACTGTTATAAATAAAAAGAAAATACAAAGTAGTCAATAAAATTAATAAAAGAATTAATAAAATCCACCAAAACATTTTTTATATGAATCTAAAAATTAAAAAAAGATTAAACTTGTCCATTTAAAAATTAAAAATAGAGAATAAATATTATTACAACACAACTTTTTCCGTGGAAAAATAATGCTTAAGATTTTGAAAAAAAAAATATTTTTGTTTACACTTTAAAGAAAGCAATATTGAAATAAAAAATAAGGTTGTTTTTTGTGTAATTTTATTAAATTAATTGAATAAAAAAAATAATTTCAAGGGAATTTTGAAGTTTTTGTGTCTAATTTTTATTTTCCCTCCAATTCCTCCCAAAATATAATTGAGGAGAAAAGTACGATAGACAAAGTTCAAAATTCTCTTAAATTTAATTCAGAATTTACTCCCCCCTCCCTCAATTATTTTTTTATCAAAAATAATTCAATAATTGTCTGTGAGGAGGAAAGTCCAAACAATTAAAATATTAAATTTTATTTTATGAGAGAATATTTAAAAAAAATTATTTTTTCCCTTTCTCAATTCATAACAACATCCCACTCAATTCATTTTATCCTCCCCTACTTTGTTACGTAATAACTTTTTCTATTCAAAGGAAATTCAATAATCTTATTTGTTTGAAAATGAAATGGAACTGAAAAAGAAAAAAAATTTTAAATTTACTCTAGGACATTTTACCGAAACAGACAATTCACCGAAAGAATAATCCCACAACCAGTTTTACTCTTCAACACTTATTAAAATTTTACAAAAACGAGTATTATTCATCTTACCCCCTACTAATCTATAAAAGAAACTTAAATAACAAGTCAATTTAAATAATCATCAAAAAAAGAAAAGTAAATTATATTTTTCGGTGAATCGTCCTTTACGGTGAATTGTCTTTAAGCGAACCCTGTGACACCACTCTATCAATCACTTTTAACATTTCTTTCAAATCAACAAATAAACTTTAAAAGTTCAGCAAAAAATGTTAAATAAATAAAAAGTAAAAAATAAATACTTTAAAAATAAGAAATAATTACTTAAAAAATTTATTTTCAAAAAATGTCAAATATTTTCTTTGGGGGGATATAAAAAGTATAAGAAAAAAACTAAATATATAGAAGGCAATTGATGATTTATACAATTGTTTTATATGAAAATTCAGAAGAAAATTCAGAAATAAATTTTTGAAGATTTTTAAAATTTAAGATTTTTTTAATTTTTTGAAGAAAATCGTTAAAATTTAAATTAAAATTATTTAAAAATATATACAAAAGAATATCACCAATCAAAATTTATTTCATTTGTTTGTAAACTGGCATGAGCAATGCATCAGACATGTTCTGAAATAAAATTAGAAATATGTATTTATTGAAACAGACAACCCCAATAATTATTTTAAAAAAGATAACATTTTTAAATTTAATTTGTTAAAAAATAACCCCGGAAAAAACAATTTTAATCGTTCAAATCTTCCAATAATAGAAATAGCTAAAATTACTTAACTCCTAAAATTTCTATGATTTTTAATAAGTAGAGGGAAAAAACACTTTGAAAAAGCCAAAAATATTATCTAAAAAAATTAAATTAATTTTTAACCTGGAAATCAATTCGTTCAATCCACATAAGTAAAGAATTTGTCAAAGCTTTATAATTAGACACATCAACATTTGCAAGAAAAGACTCAAAACATTTATCCAAAAAATTTTGTAACTTTAAGAAAAAATATTTTGTTAATTAAAAACACAAACAAACCATTTTTAACTGTATAACAGAGCTTGTTTGGGAATCAAAAGAAAAATTCTCGTATTGCTGTAAAATCATTTCTAAAGCAGCAAATTGTGTTTGTAATTTAGATAATTCTTCTTCATTTTTTTCAATTGAAGAATCCAAAGATTTGACATAATCGGCTGCCCTAAAAATTAAGGTAATTACTTGAAGGTTTTGTAAAGTAAAAAGGCCCCCAAAAAGATTTTTTTAATCTACAAATAATTAATAATATTCCCCCAAAAACATATAAATCCCCTAAAATTCTTAATCAAAAAATAGATGCCAATATGTCGATTTTTTGGACTACTTCAACAACATCATCTACCCAATTTTACATTACTCAAAAATCAATATAAACTATTCCAACCCTCAATTTACTTTTAATATTATCCAAATAAAAAAACCTAAAAAGAATTGCTGCATTTGTAGTTTTGCCTAAAAATATATTTTAATAAAAGAATATTTTTAATAAAATATACATCCAGTAAATGAAGCTGATGCTGGCAATAAATCTTTAAGTTCACTATATCCACTCTTAAATTAAAAAAAATTAATTAAATATATACAAACAAACATTAATAGCCTCACGACGTTGTCTAAAAACATTAAAAATTAAAAGTTTATTTTTATAAAAATTAACCTTTCACATCGTAAATGAGTTTGCTTTTTCCGTTCACTTGAATTCATTTAATTAAATAAAAACTGGAAATTAATTAAAAAAGAATTTAAATAAAAATTAACTTTTAAATCTAAAATAAGCGTGTATATTCTTTCTCTTTTTCTTCGTCATTGCCAACTAAATGCGGTAAATTGCGCGATCGTTATGGCCGAAAATATAGCGCAAATCTTTTATAAAACATTTACCGCATTTAGTTGGCAATGACATAGTCGAAAACATTAAAATATAAATGATTAAAATTTCTGCTAATCTTAACAATAAACAAAGAAAATTCGTGAAATTTAGCCTTACGCCATAGTGGCCTGCGCCATAACGGGTTCCCGTTCTCTAAATAAGCATGTGACAAGCAGATAAGCTTTTTTGAAATAGAGTAGAACGAGAAGAAAAGAAAAAAGAGAGAATTGGAAAAGAAACGAGAAAAATAAATTTGAAACGGGCGGGGGATCATTGTGTACCGGCCGTTTGTGTACCTGGCCATATTTTGGGCCATAACTTTTTCAATTCTTAATTGATTTAAATAAATAATATATCAATTGAAGGCCCTGGATGTGAGGATTATTTTCGCCAACAGGATTGATTTGATCAGATCATCATACAAAAAGTTACAGACAGATAAAGATCAAAATCACGATTGAGCGCATTTATCGAGATATAACTTTTTAAAACATGATCTGATCAAATCAATCCTGTTGGCGAAAATAATCCTCACATCCAGGGCTCTCAATTGATATAATAATAATTTAAGTCGGTTAAGAATCAAAAAAAGTTATGGCCCAAAATATGGCCAGGTACACAAACGGCCGGTACACAAGTGGGACGTTCCGATTTGAAACGGTTGCGGTCATTTGAGTGTGGCTGATTGAGCGTGAGGACAGTTGAACGTGGGAGGTTGCAATGTGGGCTGTTGTTTTATTAGCGTTGTCAAAGCAAGTAAAAAGTACACTTGCTAATATCTTTTATTTGTTTTTATTACAATTAGATTCTTAATTGTTTTTTTTAATTTTTTCAAAAAATATTTTAGCTGTTGTCTAAAAAAGCTTAAACTTCTTGTGAAAATAAATAACGACAACATGAATTTACCTACAAATAATGGAGAAAATTTACAAATATCAATTGAAGGTTAATTAATTAATTTAATTTGCTTTTTCTAAATATTTTCCTTCAGTTTCCATTGGGTGTTTTGTTTGGTTTTGTGATTCAAATGAAAGGAGAAGAGTGGCAATTAAATGTGAAAAAGTTGATGATCAGAGAAAATTGGTTTGATTTTATTAAAATTTTTATTTTTAATAGATTTACTTTTTTCTGTTTTTGGAAATTTTTTTGAAAAATAGAGATTGGCCCGAATAATGATCTAAAGATTGTTTTTCAGAGTTTTTCGGGGTATTTTGATTTTACCGGCCCGATTACTTGAAATTAAAGTTTTCAAATTCCTATCTACACTATTCATCCTTATATTAAAATTAAATTCTAGCTGAGTTTTTATGGTTGATATTAAATAGAGAGAAAGGGGGGGGGGTGTTTACAAGTTTTTTTAAAATTTTCTATAAAAAGATTTCTTAATTTTTCCAAAATTTTTTTAAAGAATTCCTTTACAAATTTCCACCACAATTCAATAATTACATTTTCGAATATTTTCAAACAAAATGGTCAAATATTTCTGGCATCAACGTTAAAAATGGATTTGGGAACGTGTAAAAATCTCTTAAATTCAACATATATTGAAGGATTTCCTGAACCTGTTATCAAAATTATTGCTAAAAATGTTTTGAAAGGATTAATGTTTCTTCACTCTAATGGAATAATACATCGGTAAAATTATTGTGAAAATTTTAATATATAGCTAGGCGAGGCTTAAAAGGTATTAAAAGTAGTGGACATTAATGAGAATTAAAATTGTTTATATTTTAGGTTGGGGGAATTATTTCTTTTATCCAAAATTATCTTAAAATTTATTTTTAGTTTTTTTTTAAATTTTGTCGATAGGTGTAAGTTTAAACATAATTTTGAATATTCGGGAAAATTAAATTTAAGGCTTTTGGTAATTTTGGGGAAGGAACTAAAAAAACTTGTTTGCTTCCCCTAAATAATTTTAATTATTTGTCGACTACCAATTCACAGTCCAATTAAAATTATATTTGTATAAAATCCTAAAAATTAATTTGTTTATAGGGGAGTTTGTGCCCAAAATATTCTACTCGACTCTGAAGGAGAAATAAGATTAGCAATAACCCAAAATGCCATAAAAATCGCAGATTGCCCCAGATGGATTGGTCAATTAAATAGAGTCCACAGCTTTGCCGGACTTGAAGATTCTTTTGTTTGGCTAGCCCCAGAAGTTTTGAGACAAGATTTGAATGGATATGGAATTGAATCGGATATTTATAGTTTTGGAATTTTTATTTGTGAATTATCTAATGGAATTGCTCCTTTTGCTGAAATGGAACCTTTGAGAATTTTATATGAAAAATTACGAGGAACTACTCCCTTTTTGATGGATTCACAAACTTCAGAAAATGGTAAGGTTATGATAAACAAACCCTCCACTTAAAAATACATTCTAGGGGCTGTAAAAGTTTATCTTATAATGTAACCTAAAACTGGCTATTGCTTTCTTAAGCAGCTTTCGGTAATTCTTCGGCTGACGCCCCCCTTTTTTTATGTTTCCCTGACCTTTTTTTGCTTGGCATAAATATAATTTATTATATAGAATATCATTCAAAATAGCTGTCCGGGCTGGGTAGAGCTTTGTCAATTTTCAAAAATCTTTGGTTGCATCCAATCAATGTAACCAAGGATTAAAAATAACGGGTGTAGGTATTCCTAGTACTAATCGATATGTCCCGCTAATTAAGAAAATTTAATTAGTTTATAAAAAATATTTTTGGTTACATTGATTGGATGAAAAAACTTAAAACAACACCCATAACTCTTACTTATAGCAATCCTGATTTCTAAGTTTATTTTTTCAAAATTCAGAACTTTCTAATCGAGAATTTTCTCCCGATTTGCACGAACTTGTCAACGAGTCACTTATACACGATTATGAACAAAGGCCTTCTGCACACGAATTTTTAGAAAAATATAAAAATTATTTATTGAACAAATTAATAAAGAAATAATTAAACAATATTTGCCTTTAACAAATATTTTGTTGTAAATTTGTTTTATTTTTTGTGAGAGAAATTAAAAAAATTTTTTTCTTTAATTTTAATCCCTTAACAGAATTATTGTTGATGTTGCAGAATCATCACCAAAACTTGAAAAATAAAATAAAAAAAATTATGTATTTTATTTAAAAAATCTAACCAATTCGAAGCTCTACATTGTAAAGTAAAAGAAGCGTGTTCTGTCATTTTTGTATCAACTAAAAGCTCTTCTCCATTATTTAATTCCTTTTAAAAATAATTTTTATTTTTAATAAATTGAAATTGTCAATAGGGGTTGGTTGGCGGTTTCGAATATCCGAAGAAAACCAAAAAAGTCCAGATATTAGCAAATTTTCTATTCGGATATCAGTTCAAGATCCGGGTTCCTAGGAACCGCCAACATTAATTGTCAAAAAATTAATTTGGGCAGAAAAAATTCAGAGATTGTGAAAAAAAATCCGGATTTGGCTACTACTACATAGTTTATAGTAAATATATGAATCCTCAAACTCGTAAAGGAAAAAGTTTGTCTATGTAAATGGAATAACGGAAGGAAGCCTTCTTTAAAATAGGCTTTTCCGATACCAGAAGATCACTCTATAGCCTCTTTCTCTCTGAATTTTGTCGATGGAATCGGGAAAAACAAGAGTTAATTAACAACTTAAAAATCCTCTCCTTTCAAAAAATCATCCTTTGAAAACTTTTACCTTAATAAAAGGTATTTCCTCAATTTGTTTAGGTATTAACAATTCATTTCCATCCACAGCCATTAAATTCCAATCAATTTTTGGTTCAGGTTCACCTTCAACTTTACAAATTAATTTAATTATTCCTCCAGCTATTTCCATTCTCGAAGAAGTAATTAAAGATATTGAAGGGGCTGACCGAAGTGAGCGACTTTTTCTTTTTCCTTCTTTCAAATCAATTATTTTTCTTGAAAGTAGAGGCGGTGGAGGAGGCGAAGATAATTCTAACAAATCGAAAGGGCCACTTTCAATTGAAATTAAAGGATTACAGGCCAATCTAACTTTACACCGAATATCTGCCCCTATTCCGTAAATTGATCTTTTCTTCTTTTTATTTCCTCCATTTGAATTTAATAAATCGTGAAAACAAATTCGGTGACTTGTTTCGCTTAAACCTAATTCTTTTTTGTTATTTTGTTTGTTGAAGGAGGTAAATTCTTCTTCTTCTGCAGAGTTTGAGCGAACAACTTTTCCGTTATAAATCCATTCAATTATTGTCTAAAATTGATAAAGTCAAACCTTAGCTTTAGATATACACATTTGGGATTGAAAAATCGTATCTCATAATTAGGGGTACCTCAAAGTGGGTTTCCCGTATGGGGGGAAACTTAGACAGTTTCCCATTATCCAATGACCACCAACTTCACCTCCGTTTGTATTACTCCCCCCCCCCCTCCCCATATGGAATCCACCAATTGACGAGCTTAACCTAACACTAATATAAAAAATAAACTCATCGATACCTAGTTGTTGAGACTACTTTAGATTAAGCTACAATAATCCTTCCCCTCCCTCTTCCCCCCTCCTTCCACCCCCTCCCTTACTTCAGAAGGTGCACTAAGAACATCACAAGTCAACATATTTAAACATCTTGCACTTTCTGACTTTAATAGACTAATTCCATTTGGATTTACAAAATTTAAGCTTATTCCATCAATTAAACCAGAACATTCAGCAGACAAATATTTTATTAAAGAAAAAAATAAAAATATTTTTAAAATCGTCATTATTATTAAAGAGAGTAATTTACAGACAAAAATGAGCTGAAAAATTTTTTAGAAAATAATTTATTAAAATAATATTTTTGTTTGACAGGTGGAAATAAGGGGAATATTCTAAACTTTTATATTTGACATTTTTTTGAGAAAAAAGGGGGGGGTTTGTCTTTAAAAAAGTAGTTTTTTGTCATTTATTATTATTTCCCCGTTTGCCATAAATAGAAGGAAAAGTGAAGGATTATTTAAATATAAATTGACATATCTCTAATTATTTTTGAGGTAAAAAAAGGCGAAAAATCAAAGAAATGCCTAATTAAAGAGAGATATGTACGTAATAAAATATTTTTTAAAAATGTAAATTATGTAAGACCGGAAATATATATTTATGGATGAATTGACCAAAATAATAAATATTTATAAGTTAGTATTTAATATAAAAACAGTGGGAGAGGCATGTGTATTTAATGCTTTACTTTTAAAATTAAAATAATTAACTATAGAGGCGTGAATTGTTTTAGTTTTTTTATTTAACAGGTGAAAAAAACAGAATAAACTTTTTATATATGACAAAGGACTTCATTATTAAGACGCAATCTTGGGTTTGAATATATTAAGAGCTAAAATTAAGGGTAAATACTTTGGGTAGTTTTCTCCCATCCACATATTTTAATTAAGTGTTGGGTGTATATTTACAATCTAGGTCCGAATTTAAGTTAAAAATAATAAAAAATAAATCCCAAAAAGCCTTTTGATTTTTGCTAATTTTGGTGTTGAAGCCTAATTTAGTGAATCCAAGAGAAAAAACTGTCAAATACATTAGTATTGTTTTCACTAAATAACAACTTTAAATTTATAAAAGGAATTGTAAAATATTTATTTTCTTAGATTTTAAATATTCTTAAGGACAAAATATAAACATATAAAAATTATTTAATCTGTTAATAAATAAAAACTTAAAAACCGGAAGAAGTTTAAAAAAATAAAAGGTTTCTTCTTCTTCTTCCCCCTCTTTTTCTTTTTATTTTACTATAAAAAAGGCTTCTCTATATTTGCCAATATTTGTAATAAAAATATTATTTTTAAATAAATAAATTTTTCTTTTTAATAAAAATATAATGTAATTTGAGTAAAAAAAGAAAAATCAAATTTTCTTTTTTCACTCTTAACATTACAGAAAAACTTTAAAAAGTTAATTAGAAAAAAAAAAGAAAAGGAAAACAAAAATATTCCCTTTTCTTTATCTGACTCAATAGCTTACAAATAAAAATAAAATAAAAATACTCTTACTAGAAGCCCCTAATAAGTAAAAAAATATAAATTTGTAAATGATGTCTTTGTTTATGTTAAGGAAGTTTTTATTTACATAAATTCTTTTTAAAAAAGAATTTTTGTAGAAAATTAAAAATTAATTTGCTGCTAAATTTTGAATGTTTTTTAAAGATATTTTATTAAAAATTTAGTTAAGTTTAAAATTTTTTAAATGATGAAAAGAGAAAAATTGGGGGATGGAATCACAGCAGAGAGTTGTGATGTCACTTGATGGAACAGTTTCCATTGTAGAGAACGAAGTTGTTGTCGTTGTTTATGAAGCCGAACAGAATTTGGCCCATTCAACTTCCTCACATTTCTATATGAAAACATTTATCTAGTTTTTAACATTATCAAAAATCTTTAAATTTATTAAAATAATTTCCACACTTGTTTTTTAATATAAGTCAAATAATTTTTACAAATATTCTAACTACCTATATGACAAGATTAATCTCAATTAAATATATTTAATCTTTATTTATGTCTCATCATCTGAAGAAAGCGGTTCATATAAACATCCTTCTCCTCCTCCCCCTTCATTTGTTTTATTTTCAGATATTTTAGTTGCTGGAATTGTTTGAAAGAAATTAGAAATTGTTGGTTGTTGTTGTTGAGATATTATTGTAGTAGTAGATTGAGGAGAAATATTGCTACAAGAAGTTCCAGCTATTTGTTGTTCATCTTCCTCTACTTTTTTCTCATTTCCTTCGTACATAAGATCAAATAACGACATAAAAGTAGGCAAAGGAGTTGAAATTGGTGTAGGTTTATCCGTAGATGTAGTTGATAATTGTTGAATTTGTTGTGTTGTGATTTTGATTGGATTTTTAGAAGCTAAAAGAAAATTAGGTGGTATTTTTAAAAATAATTCTAACAATAAGAAAGATTTAAAAAATATCTAATGAAAATTGGGGGATTTAAGCTCCGTATACATAAGTTTCGAGAAAATTCAATTTTAAATGTTTAGATCGTGCTAATGTGGGAAAAAATAAAACAAATAATGTTTAGGAGTAAGGTCAAGGTACCCAACCGAAAACAAGGTCAAGGATCAAGGTTTTTTGAAAATCACGCTCTCTATTATTTAATATTAAAAAACTTTTTACCTTCCATACCATCATCTCCATTATTTTTCTGTTGTCGTTCTTGTTTCTGTTGTTTCTGATTTTGCTTTTTTTCTCGTTCATCATCACTATCATCAGAAAGTGACTCGTAACAAGAGGATAGATGGTCTTGTGTAGATTCTGCCTTTGGTATATTTGGAAAGGATATTTCGTTTAAAGTTTTTATTGTTAAATTAGTCGTTTGTTGTTGTTCCAAAACTGGTTTTTCAATAATAGAAGGAATGGATGCAGTAAATGGTTGTTGTGGTGGTTGTTGTTGTTGCTGTAGATTTTCAGTCTCCCCAGTTGGTAAAAGACGTGTTGTTGAAGATGAAAAACTATGAGAAATACCTCTTATATTTGCTGAAGTAACTGAAGATTCGGAGGAGGTAGCAACAGGAGATGGAAGAAGAACATTTGCCAGACCTCAAAAATTAAAAATATCTCAATAAATTTAATTTTGGGATATTTTCTAAAGGATTTTTGAATCAAGTTCTGTGAAGTTATAAAATTAGCTCACAAAATTAGCTATTATACATCAATTTAAGAAGGGTAGTGAAAGCTGCCTAATACCCTAATTTAATGGGCGTATCCAAAAAATTTCGACATCCCCATTGGCCTCTCCCTGAAATGCCCCTGTTAAAAAGGTACAATTTTTCACTTTAAAAGAATTTTAAAAATGAGGTTCAGATAATAAAAGAATTACCAGATTTTCGCCTCAAAATATCATTTCCTACAACTTTCTTTGGACGGATTTGTTGCTGTTGCTGTTGCAAATTAACACAAGGTAATTCTTCTGGCTGTTTAACAATTTTTTCTTCTTTAACTTCAACAATTTCAACGGGTAATTTAATTTCTTCAAAATTTTGTTGTTGTTGTACTTGTGGTTGTTGTTGAAGATTATCAAACAATAATTCAATTGGAAAAGTTTCTAGTAATTTATTTATTTGAAACCCTAATTCCGTTGCTGCAGCTGTATCATTATTTGAATTTGCAATAGAAAATTTAGCCAAAAGATCTTTAAAAAATAAATTTAAATAAAATAATTAAGAGTAAAAACCTTGAATTGTTTGTTGTTTTGAAGTGTCAAACAAATTTATATTAGTAGCTTCAGTTGTTAAAGTAGTAGTAGAAGAAGATTGAGCTAAAGAAGCTAATGAAGTTTCAATTAATAAACTTCTCGAACGGTTAGGAGTACCTTATAAATAATTGATTTTAAAAAATGTTGGGGATGAAAACTAAAATTGTTTTTCGAACGCAAAAATAATTTGAATGGCAAAAACTGACACCAAAAGCTCGAAAAAAATTTTTGCCATGTTTTCGCAAATTTATAAAAAAATTAAAGAATAAAAACCTTTTGTAATAGAACCAAGTGGAGGACGTTCATTCTGAATTTGTTCCTCTTGATCATCCAATTCCTTTTTGAGTTTCATCAAACTTTAAAAAGTTAATCAAAAATTACAAAAATATTTTTTTTAAAAACCTTTTAGTTTCCTCATCTATTTCTGTTTCTTCATCTAATTTTAATTCTTTAAAAGGTGGTTGGCCCTCTAATGGCCAAACAACTTCATCAATTCCAATCCCCTCTGGCACCTTTTGTTCGCCTAATAATTCTTCTTCCTCCACTAATCTTTCCTCTCCGACTGTTGAACGTTTTAGAAAAACACCAAATTCAGATTGAAGTTCACCAAGTAAAAGCTTAAAACAAAAATTCAAAATAAATAAAAAAAGTACAAACATCTTCAATATCTTTAGAAATCCTTTTGAAGCAATTTGTACAACATTTGTTTGAAGTTGGGGGCATTTTCAGTCTTAAAAGAAAAATTATAAATTTAAATAATATGGAAAACAGAAAAAAAAGTAGAGGAAAACTCAAACAAAAAATACTGAAAGAGCATATCCTTAACAAAGGAAGCGTTTCTCTCAAAGTATCACCTTATAATTAAAAATAAAAAAAACCTGTTAATAAGAAATCGTTTTTGATTAGCATTGAGTGTTCCAAATTTATCAGGAATATTTCTTGAAGGTTTCATCTTTCGTTTGCCCCCAACACAGACACAACTTATCAAAGGACATCTGTTAAGTGTTCTATTTCGTTGGGCTTGAGTCTGACATTTTGTACAAATAGGCATTTCTTGATGATGTTTTTCTTGCTGAAGTAAAAGATCTTCGCTGCCCATACTTCCTCCAAATGTAGCGCCTTGAGAAATATTGGCAGAAAATTCTTCAAATTGATGTGAGTGTCTTTGAGCTAGAGATTCCAATACAAGAATTCGAGAATCACAAAGGAGACATTCAACAAATCTACAACTTCGGCCATCTTAATTTAAAAATATAATTATGATTGAGTAAAAAAATAATGTTAATCTTCAGAAAATGTTAACATAACTGAATCGAAGAACCGAAACAAAACCAGATTTTTCCATTCATTCCCTTAACAAATCTAAAAGAGAAACAAAAAGCAAAACTTTCAACATAACAAAAGTACTCAAACTACAACAGAACGCTCACAATGACAAAATCAAACAAAATTCTAAAAAGTAACTAACAATTTTCCAAGTTCTCGTTAGTGTCTCCAAAACGTGGCATAACCGGAGGGCGATATCTGTTTTTAAAAATATTAAATATAATCCAAAATTCCAACCCTTGTCTTCCCAATTTCTTTCGTCTTCTACCAAATTTTGCTTTATAATTATTTCGTTTTTTAGTCATATAATAAAAATAAACGCAGTCTTTTACACTCTTCAGTGGCAAAAATGCTGATATTGCGGCAAAATTTTTCTAAAAAATTTGTAATTTAAAAAAATTATTTAAAAAATACCCCATAAACAGCAATCTTTTCATTGAAAACAGCCTTTTCAGAATCTGACCAAGCAATTTGAAAAGCTTCTAATTGGGCACGAGAGTCAGAAAGTGCATTTTCAACAATTCCATTCCTACAATTTTAAATATAATAAATGCAAACTTCAAATATTCTCCAATAACGTAATTAATAAGTTCCGCTTTAAAAATTCAAAAAACCGAGACGGTTAATCTTAAAGGGTTAACTTAATACGAAGAAAGCATTTACTAACATCTTGATAAAATCCCCCAACTTCATCAGTACGTGTTTTCTTTGAGACTAGAGTATCTCTCTAATGTAAATATATCTAGAACCCCACAGATATCATAAAAAATCTGTAAACTATAAATTAACAAACCTGTTGTCAAAAAATCGTCCAGGACGGTTTGTATAGACTGGAGGCACAACACAACTAGCAACCACTTTTTCATCAATTTCTGATGGTTTATTGCTACATGTCTTAAAAATTAAAAATCAAAAAAAATTAACAAAAATTAAACTTCTTGTTTATCTTCTTCTTGATCAATCTCCATTTTCTCTTCCCCCATTTGTGTGACATTTTGTGCTTCAGCAAACAATGGAGAAGTTAATGGGGGAATATTTGCAATTCCTCCTTGAGTCAAAGAAAATCGAATACGTTCAACTCCGCGATTACTTCGTTCCTTTTCTTCACGCATTTTTCGAAGTTCAACAAACGTCTTTTCAAAAATCTTAAAAAAAAGATTAAAATCTTCCGTTTAGAATCTACCCTCGAATGGGCATTTCACCAAATTTCAAAAACAAGATGTTAACTATTTATAGTATACTCCTAGGTTGGATGCCCCCTCGGTAATATTAACAACAAAAAAGACATCGGTTCACGGGGTAACAGATAAATCATTCAACCCCTTTTCATAAAAAATGTTAATTTTAAGTTTAAAATAAACTCAAAAATGAATAATTAGGTTATAATTCTTACTTAATTAAATGAAATAAACCTTAAATAAAATATCAAAAATTAAAAACCTCTCGATGTTTACCGTCCCTAACCAATTTCTTTTTATTTTTCTCATGAGCATTCACTTTCTTCTCCCAAATAGTCAATTGTTCCTCGTAAACTATCTTTTTCTGTTCCACAATATCTTGACGTTCTTCTCTTCGAATTCGCATTGCTTTAATTAAATCAGGCAAAAGTTGAAGTCCCCGTTCATATTCCTCTTTTAAACGAATTGTGTCCTCTTTCATTAATTGACGATTCTGAAGTTTAAAGAATAAAAATTTTCTAATCTAAAAAGAAAAACTTCTTCTGCAGAAATTAATGGAGGAATTGGATTCGCCGCTGCCGCCTTTCTTCTATTTTCAGCATAAATTCGATTAATAAGAGCATCAGTAGAAGACTGCCCATCTCGACTTTCATCTTTAAAAAATTATAAAACTTTTGTAAATTATTTTTTAAAGTTTAAAAATTTATTGTTGGAGGAATATAACAAATAGAATAATTCACAATATAAAACCAGACCCTAACCTAGCCTTTGGGAAAAAATTTTAACCCCAAAATTTTTAAAATATTTTACGAAAAATAAAAACAAACAATTGTCATCATTCTCATCATTATCCATTGCAGCCATAAAAGAAGGTTCTTGAGAAGCTTTAGCCAACAATTTTTCACAAGCTTTTGCCTTTTTTTCAGCATTTTTCTGCATTGCAGCTGACTGGGTTTTTTCTTTATCAATTTTTTCAAGCTTATCAAATAAAAAACGTTTATATTTTTCCTCTTCTTCCGTCAAATACGAAGTATCAGAAGATGGGGAAATTCCAATTTTGTTAGATTGAATTTGTGCTTGTTGAAGATGAGGTTGAATTAAAGAATAACGAGAATTTTGTGGCATATTACTTCCAAAATCTTGAATTAAGGAAGGCCTTTTTGGTGTTAATTCACGCTAGAAAAAAATTTTTTTTATTAAATTATCAATAAAAAAAGGTAATTTTTATAATGAACAAAGAATTTAAAATAAAATTTTTGACCCAAAAATGTATAAAATAGCCAGATAATAATAAAAAAAAACCCCGAAAAATAAAGTTTGGGACCTTTTTAAATTTTGTGAAAGGTCAAAACTGCCTAAATTCAAACAAAACCTCCATTAAAACCACTAAAATAACCCAATCTAGAAGCGGCTAAAGTTTGTAAAATAAAAAAAGAAACCTGTTGCTGTTGAATATTTGTTAAAGAAGTTTGTGGAACTTGTGGCTTTAAAAATTGTTTAACAAAATCTGACTGTTGCTGTTGGAAATTTCCACGACTAGTACTTTGTAGTAAAGATTGCACTGGCCAATTTAATCCCAATTCTCGAAGTAATAAAGCTTGTTGCTGTTCTTCTAATTGGGCTCTAGTCAATAAAGTATGTTGAGAGCTGTTTGGTGGTCCAGAACGCATAGCTTAATTCGATAGAACCAAAATGAATTTAAAAAATATAAATGTAATTTTGACAGGCTTTTTGTAAAAAAATCAGTTTTCTTTTTTCAGGTAGATGACCATCTGGCGCGGCCTAATGTGGCGTAAACCGATTTGGCGCACCAAAACGTGCCGGGATTCAAAGCAGGCTCTAATGAACTGCTCAGAACTGCGGTGGGTCGATCTGGCTCTAATTCTCATCGATAATAAAAGTTATACCAAAAACAAAATGGGCGGAAAAGTTGCCGCAGTCTATATTTGATATTTTTTTCAGGTTGGGCATTTTATTTTGATTCTACATAGAGAATTAATTAAAAATATCTTTTTAATTCTAAAAGAATTAATATATTAAACAATTATTAGAATATAATTAATATATGGTAAATGTCCAGCTGGTCCACTATATAAAAATGCAACTTTTTCTGCATTCAACATCTTTCCCTCTCTCCTTTAATTTTCCTCGTGTAATCAAATGATAAGCTGACAATCATTTCTTTTACTTCCTTTATTATTTGCGCCAAACTGTCAACCTATCATTTGATTACCTGAGGGAAACTAAAAGAGAGAGGGAAAGATGTTGAATGCAGAAAAAGATGCATTTTTGCAGAATGGTTTTTGCGGACATGTGTCCCTCGAGCTGGATATTTACCTTAATATATTTTTTGATATGATTAGAATAACAAGGGAATATGTATAGTATGTATATGAACAAAAGATTTTAAGCAGAAGTTTCAAATTTCAACATCAAACCCACTCATTATGAGATAAACTCAGTGAAAATTATATCTTATAATGAGATAAATAGTCGGTATAGTAGATAAAGTAGTCCTCATCCTACCCCGTGAAATTAAAAAAACTTATTCTAAACTGAGATTATCTAATTTTAGTGGGTGTCCTTATAGTGAGATTTGACTATATACATAAATATATTCCTCAATATTCCCTTAAGTATATTAAAAACATAACAGTTAATATATAATTGTAATTAATTCTTTTTACAATTCATCAGAAGAAAATAGTTCTTCTAAATTTCCTTTCTCTCCTCCTCTTCCATTTTCCGTCAATTTAGTCGTTGGAATTTTTTGAAAAAAGTTGGAAAGCTTTGGTTGTTGTTGTGTTTGTAGTTTTTGTTGTTGAGAAGAATTTAATTGAGAATTTGAAGGAGAAAATGTTGTTGAAGAAGGATAGGAAAGACTTAACACACTTGTGGCCACAGTAAAGGCAACATGGCTGGAAAAAAAGAAAATTTTTAGTTAAAAAATAGTAAATATTTTTTCAAAAATAATTTTCATATTACAAGGAATATTAGCGAAAAAATATTTATTTATTTCTGTGTTTATTCGATACGAATAAAATATTTAGTAATTGTAATATTCGATACGAATATAAAATAATATTATTTTTTTAAAAAAAGGTAAAAAGATGTGTGACTAATATAAATAAGTATAGAGAGCTATAAGAGAAAAAGGATAAATAAAAAAGAGGAATATTTATATGAAGGTGGATATATATTTTGTTTTAAAAAGAGGAAAAAAAGAAATTGAAGATTAATTGTCTTCCATTGGAGACATTTTGTTGAGTCTGAAAACGAATTTTGTAAGTTTCTTTAAAAAATAGAATTACCATTCCGCGTTATTGTCGTCATCGTCCAATGTATTAGAGATTGAGCGAGATGGATAGCGACGTCTTCTACAAAGAAAAATTGATTTTTATTCTGAAGTTTTTATTTGTGAATAGGATTTCCGGGCAAGACATTTTTAAGCTTGTTGGGTTATCCAGTCATCCTTTTTAAAATTATAGTGAACTTAACCATGGGACTCGAACTCATTGTCAGCGTGGAGAAATATTTCAGGAAAGGACTATTCTTTAAGTACTTCTGAAGTACGTCTCTAATCCAGCATATGGCTCTATTTTAGGTTAAATAATTTCTAGCTAATTTCGAGAAAAATCTAATACTTTTAAATTGGTTATTGTCAAAAACTTAATTTTAACTAATTCATAACTCCCTACTTATTTTTCCCTTTAAAATAAACAAAAAAATTTACAATTTTTCATCAGAGCTTTTACGGCTTCCTCCCTCTTCTAGCTCAAAAGGTTCATCCAATTGTTGACAATGTGCCGAAGTAATTCCAGCAGTATTTGTAGAATTATTATTAAAACTAAATAATCCAGTAATATTTCCATTTGTTGTTGTTCCCATTTGCATTGTTGTCCCCATTTGCATAACCCTGAAAAGATTTTTTTCAAATATTTAAACAAAAAAACCAATGAGGAAATAAAAGAGGTGGTGAACCAAATGCAGAAGGATTAGGTGGAGTTGACCCGTAGAGAATGAGCGATGATGGTTGTTGAATTGGAATAGAAAATTGTGATGGAGGAGGAACTTGAACAAGATTATTTGAACCCAAATGATATGTTGGTGGAGATGAAGACAATAATACTCCTCCTCCATTAGTTCCATTGTTGTTAACTGCTTGATTGTTGAATGTTTGTGTTGAAGGATTGTTATCAAGCTAAATAGACAAAAAAATTTTTTAAATAATTTGTGAATGATGGATTAATTTTTAAGGGTTAAAGGGTCCTTTTAAAAATAATTTCAAACCGTGTATTCTGGATTTGAATTTCCGTTAAAGACAATAATTGATGGTCCACTCCCATTGTACAATGTTGGACTGCTTGATTGGTTCAAAATGAATGGCGTATTAGAAACTGGTAGAGGCTCGGATGAATCAATCTAATTTTAAAAAAATTTAAATTGCCAAAAAACAAAGAAAAATACTTTTTGAGGAACAGGCAACACAGGCAGAAATGTTGCTGGTAAATTTTCTTTAAAAAAATAGAAAAAAATTATAAAGAAAATTATTATTATAAAATTATAAAAAAATTATTACCAATAGAATCCCGTTGCGGAGAACCAACCAAACAATTCCCTTCTCCACATCTCATTGCCCCAAACGGAAATAAACCATTTGGAGATAAATTAAGTGGAGGTGCCAACGGTGGAGAAATAAAATTTGGAGGTGATCCCATTGGCATTGCAAAAGCAGATTCAACCAAATAATTAGCCAAACTGGGTGGTTGTGACATAATTGGCATTGGTGGAGGCTGTGGACGACAATCAACTTCAATTGATGCAGCTGGGCTCCAAAGTCGTGGTGGACGAAAATTCAAAAAAGTTTGCAATGGACGATCGGTATTATCACCATTATATTGCCGATTCTCATTGCTGACCAATTCAAGTCGTCGTTCCCGTCCCAAATTTCGGCTAAAATAATATTTTAAAAAGATTATTGAAAAGAAACTGCAACCAAGAAATGAACCTAAACTTAAGCCCAAAAATATACAAAATTTTCCAAAACCTTTAAAAAAGACAAAAATAAAACTTCACTTCAGTGTCAAAAAACTTTAAACAAAGTCTTGAGTAGGACCAAGAGCTTGTACGCTCAATTAAATAGCTTAAATAAAAAGTTCATGTCAGATTTTTTATATTGTAGTTTTTTAAAGATTATTAAAACCTCAAAGAATACTTTCAAAGTAATAAAAAAAGGGTGGGAAAATTTCAGAATGCAAATCTAAATAATAATTCAAACCTCTGAACAAATTTAGAATAAATCAATAGAATAGAATTTAAATGTCCTAGTGACTTTTCCATATTGCCAAAATCTGGACCTGTTAAGATTTCAATGAAAAATAATTTGTAAATCTAAACAAACTTTTAATATCTAATAACGCAGACAACTCATCAAAATGTCCAAAAATATTTATAATATCAAACAATTCTTTTTCTTTTGGCTGTTGGCTGACCAATTTTCGCAATTCGTCAACTGCATGAGTCAAAGAATTTTGACTTAAACGATCACAAATTGATTCTAAAAAATTTATTTTGAAACGAAAAATAATTTTTAAAATCATACGCATATGGGCTCGATGTCGAGAATCGCCTAATTAAAAAAATATTTTAACGAAAAATAATTTAATTAAAATATAACCATAAAGTAAAGAAGACCATTGATCTGGCGAAATTCTCAAACCTGCCTCCATTGCAATTTGAACAATTTGAGCATCATGTTCAGCACGTAATGCATCATAATCACGAAATTGATCTTTAAGATTCATCAAAGAGGATTGACCATCTCTTTTAATTACATTAAAGCAACTAGCACGATAAAGAAGTTGAACAACTTTAATAAAAAAAATTTTTGTTAATTTGGAAAAAAGGATGTTTGATTATTGAAATTTTATAAAAGTAAATAAAAGAAATTTTCCTGCTCACCATGCCCAACACAAGTTTTGGAAATTGTTGGATATTCATGTATTAATGTATCAACAACAAAAAGAACAAGTCTGAAAGATTTTAAACATTAATTCTTCAAATACATTTCCCAACAATTCATATATCAAAAGGGAAGAATTGTTCGGAAAGAGAAAGAAAGAGAGAATCACAAGCAATGAAGTGAATCTATACAAGTCTTATAAGTTTGATAAAACAACCATAGATTTTCGTTATAGAACAAATCAACACGTAAAAACCAGAAATTTGAAGAAGTGACAGACATCAAATCAGTTATAATAGATGATAACCATTACTCTAATCATTTTTATTAGTCATAAAAATTTTACGTTTTTCTTGCAATTTTCTCTCCATTCAACAATGCATGACGTACCAACTTCAAAACATCTTCCTGCAATCCTAAAATAAAAAATATTATTTAGTAAAAAATTGAATAAAAAAACCTGGCCCAAGAAATTGGCAACCTCTAGATCTAACAGCACTCCACAAACTTGAAGACAAATTTGAATTATTTTGAATATGCAAAACTAATTCAGAAATAATTCTTTCGCTCATAGAGCGAATTGTTTGGATTATTTGTTCTCTTCCTTCTTCTTTCAACAAATTTGCACAGAGAAGCGAAAGCAATTTTCTTTGAATAGTTCGTGATATTCGATTAGATGAAACTGTTGCCCCTTTCTCTGAATTGACTTTATACAAATATTCAACCAACGAGTAAAGAATTATTTCAATTTCATTTAGATTGGTAAATCCTTTTTTGCCATTAAATGATTTTAATGTGTCATTTAGCCAATCAAAATCATTTCTTTTTAGACCGGAGATGATAGAAAGTATTGGTCCATTTATGTAATGGAATTTTGCAGAAGAGGCTACCAAACTCTAAATTTTAAAGAGAATTAAAACCCGTTTTAACAAAACTTGATTTGTAAAATACACAAATTTAAAACATAAAAAGTTAAACCTTATCTAGAGGACAGACGATATTTTTTGTTTTAGTGCATCTCAAACACATTAGATGGCCACAACCAAGATTGACTGGAAGAACATCATTAGAGAAAATCTATAAATTTAGAATCAAGACTTGTACAAAGCAAATTCAGAAATAACGACATAAAATAAAATTTTCAAACTTACAGTTTTACATTTTAAACAACATAGCAATTCAGACCACTGAGGTTGACCACATGCAGGATACATTTTTGCAAAACTAAAAACATTAAAGTAAAATCGAAATTAAAATCAAAGAAAATATAAAAAATGAATTAAAAACAATTACAAAAAAATTTTTTTTTGAAATTAATAAATTATTTTATTCATTAAAAAATATTTTTCGATTCATAATTTAAAAAAATTGAAAAATCATTAGCTAAATTGTTTTTATGTTCCGGTTTAAAATTATTTGCTTTTTTCAAATTAAAAAGTCTTTTTAATAAATCTTCCATAATTGTTCCAGTACAAAAAATTAATTTAAAATTTGGTTTTGCCAATTTTCGAATTGTTTGAGCAACTTTAATAAAACATTCATCTGAGAGGAATGGAGGATCGGCAATAATAAAATCAAAATATTCATTAAATTGAATGTCAATATTTAGAGGGTTTCTGTAATCATAGTGAATAAATGAAGTTGGATATTTTTGCTGGAAACGTTTATCGTATTCAAATAACTTAACTTCAATCTGATCTTGTTTAAATTGCTGTAAAATTTTAAAAAAATTAAAATATATTTTAAGTTAAGCTTTCATTATATCCAACGTAAACATTACCTCGGCCTCCATAAAAGGTGCAATCAAAGAAGGGCATGAAATACAGGCAATTCTTTTTTTAATTTCAAATTCTAACGAACCAAGGCATTCACTGACAATATTAATGGATGTTTCATTTGCATACCAGAATTGACTTAGCTGAATAAAAATTAACTTTAAAAAATTGAAAACGATCTCTCGTTCAAACCCAAAATAAATTGTAAACATTTAGTTACCCAAAAAACCTTCAGGTTTTTGGAAAACATCTTTTAATAAGAAAACTTAATAAACCTGCCAATCTTCACTGATATTTACATCTACATCTTCCAACCTTTTCTTTGCAATAAATTCATTAAGGATTGCACATGTTTCAGGCGAAAGGGTTAAATCTTCTTCATTTTCTAAATTCATCTTAATTTGATTTTTGAACTAACAAATATTTAAAAAAAGCTGTGTATATATTAAAAATTAAAAGTAAATAAGTCTAATCAAAACAAATAAAAAAAAATAAATTTATATTAAAAAGCATAATATACTAAAGTTTGGATGTAAATGTATACAATAGAATATTTTTAAAAGTTTAAAGAGTAGTAGAAAAATCCAAAGCTAATAAAGTTTAGGAAACCTCTAATTGTTCTAATCCCTTCAGAAAATTTTATTAGTTTAATAGGAAAATGCTTAATCTATTTAAAAAAGAAGAGAGAAGGATGTTCATTTAGCATCAAGTAAACAATAAAAAAAGGAAATTTAAGTCAAAATGAAAATATTTGAATGAAGACATTTTATCCCATGGGTTCACGCAGTTCAGTTAAAGGTAGAATTTTATTTAAAAAAATATTTCAACTTGTGTCATTATTGATCCACTGTACTTTGAGCAATACCTCTCAAAAATTCAGTAATATTCCTTGGATCAAACCTTTCAATTAAATTCATTATTCGTCTTTCTGTAATAATATATCTCTTCTTTTTTGGTGGAGGGTCTTCTCCCATTAAAGAACGTTCAAAATCAGCGTCTCTTCCACGCTGCTCAGTTCGAAGTACTTCAATAAATCGCCAAATATTTGGGTTTGCACAACTAAATATTGTATGTAAACGGCGATATGCTGATTCAACATTTATATATTCAACATCATAAATAAGTCTATCATAAACATTCCAAAATTCTATTGGAAATTTTGCACGAGTCAAAGTTCCATCAGGAAGTGGTACACCAGTATAATTGAGCAAAAACCTTAAATAAATTTTAATAATAGTTTAAAGGATTACAGGGTTCTTATTGTTAGCTAGTAAAAATTCAGGTAAATTTAGAGTTTTTGATGGGGGTTTGAATAGAGGAGTTTAAACCAATGCTAGGTAACTCCTCTATTCATAACAACACCAAAGCTAGGTAACATACTCTGGTAATCGGTTTTAAAATGATTAAAAATGATGCGGAAATAGCTTTACGAATTTTTATAAGGAACTATTCTAATGTAATAAAACTCAAGAAGAGATACAAATTCATAATACATCTTATTCACAAAATATTAAAATATACCATCCGATAAATTGGTCTAGCTCAGGCAATATAGCAGCATTCAAATGTTGAATTGCGTTAGTTAAATGTGGAACAGGAACAAAAGCAAGTCCAGTAAACATTCTTACACATTCAGCAAAAACAGGGTCACTTCGATATTTCTTTAAAAAACAATAATTTCAAAAACAAAATTTGTTTTTAAAAACCTGAATTAAATCTTCCTCCGCAAGACGTTTTCGAATATTACGAAAAAGATGGAAAAGACATCCATTAAGTCGAATATTTGGAAAAATTGTTTTAACAGCATCAATAATTGGTTGATCAAAATCTAATGACATTAATGTTGGATTAAAATCAGGCCATTCAGTTATAATCATTTGAAACATTTTCTCATAAATACCACGAGTTTTGCCCGTCAGAAGACAATAGGCAATAGGAAATATCCATTTGCCTCGCCTTTAAAACAAATTTTTTTAGATATTTAAAAAGGATTTTGTAAAATCATTTATGTTTGAGCAAAAAAGGGGAAACTGGAAGAAAAACAAAACATTTATTTTTAGGATGTTGTGTCAGACCCCGCTTATTGTTAGATTGTCTCCTAAACAGCTTCAACCTAGTATTTAAACCATAATATAAAATATTAATGTCAACCTGTCAAATATCTTAAGATATAATTAGATAACCTTGTAAGTAAAGCATAAACTTGAACAAAAGGTGGAGGAACTACAGCAACAGCAAAAGAACCATCAGCAAATACTTCATACATTGAATTAGCCCAGGTTACATTAGAAGCTTTCGAAAATATTAAAATTCTAAAAAAATATTTTCAAAAATAATTTTTTAAAAAGAAACCTGTGTTCTTTTGTTTGATCATTTTCTAATTTAAACATTCCAGAATCAGCAAGAAGAAATTTTTCGAATTCACATCCTTCACCTCGAATATAAAATTGAAATTCTTTTGGAATTTCAAGCTCTTCGACAGCACTTGGAACAGGTGGGAGCGGTTTAGTTCGTTTACGAACTCTTCTAATTGACTAAAAATAAATATTTTATAAAAAAAATAGAAATGAGAAAAAAAAAGAAAAATGAAAAAAAATCAAAGTCGCATTAAAATTCAAAATAAAATATTAACTATATAAAAGTTTCTTTCTCGTTCCCTTTCAGTTCCCAGTTAGTATAGTGGTTAGTATCCGCGCCTGTCACGTGCGAGACCCGGGTTCGATTCCCGGACTGGGAGGCAAATTTTTTTCACATTTCTAATAAATATTTATTCAAAACATTTAATTATATTCTGCTCGGAATTTTATTTTAATTTTTTGGAGGTGAATTAGTGTCAAGAAAAACAAAATTTTTACCTTCTTCTCTTCTGAATTATCTCCCACATCCCCAACTTCCAATTGATCATCAGAATCATTTTTTATTTGTTTATTTCTTTTAGCTTCAACCATAGAAATAGCCTCATGTGTATGTTCTGTAACCATTTTTATAAAATTATTGTCTGGATCAGTATGAATTCTTCCACGACATTCATTTTTCCTTTCACATCTCCAAAATTTAATTGTGTCGATTGCATTGTTTTTTTCGAAGATGTAAATAAATCCATTAATTTCTAATTTTTCTTTTTTACGTTTTGATAAAAGTTTAGAATCTGGCTCTTAAAAAATATAAAAATATTTAGTTGATATAAGTAAAAAATCTAAGGAAAAAGAGGAAGGGTGACAGACTTTATTTTTCAATAATTTTTTTTAAAGAAATAAATTTTTAGCAGTTATTGAAAAATAAATATTGCGATTCCCTCACTATTCAAGGGGATTCCATATAGGAAAATCGGAAGATCAAAGGTTTACAAATTAAACAACAAATTTCTAAGGATACAAAAATTTAAAGTATTTGAAATTATCATCCCAGTATATTTTTATGTGTGGAAAGGGGCAAGGTGAATGTTGAATTTAAAGTACTCATTTTTGGTTGTCAGAGAAAACAGGTAAAAATGAAAAAAGTGAAACGGGTTTTTTAAAGCTAAAATTCCCTAGATAATCCCAATTTAAATAAAAGCTATACCATCCTCGAAACAATGACTCATAGAAAATTTCATCGAAAGTTTTTCCTTCTTTGGACGTTTTGGAGTTACTTTTGAAGTTGACGTAGCTGGATATGAATGATCTCTTTAAAAAAATTTTATTTTAAAAATAAATTCAAATTAAAAAACAAACAATTCTTGTGGTTGGGCATTATGATGAAAATTAGCATCACCAAGAAAATTATCTCCTTCAGAAGCACCTAATTGCTGATATGCTTGATATTCAGCATCAATTATCATTTCACTCATAGATTGTTTAATTATTGGTTTAGAAGGAATTTCAGTTTTTTCTTTACGTGCGCGTTTGATTATCTGCAAAAATATGAGATAGGTAATTTATATTGGGTCGAAATTAAAAACATAGAAAATTTGAAGAAATAAATTTTCGGTTGGTAATAGTAGTTTAGACCCCCTTTTCTTTAATTTCGCGGAAACTTGGGTTCTGTCGTTCCTGGTATTTTAGGATTGACAATAAGACAGTAAAAAATCTTAGTCATACCAAAATACTAGGTAATGAGAGAACGGCTCCTCTGGAGGTTTTTGGAGATGTTCTTGAAGTAGCTACACTTATTCTAAACAGGAAATCAAAAAATCAATAGATCCAAACAAAACTAGAACTTTAATAATATTTAAGATTAAGGCTCGTCTGGTTCTATTAGATCATTGACAGATCTCCTAGTTATTTGTGGTCGTTAACAATAAAAATTTTTAAATAAACATAGAAAAACCTTTTTGATGCTATTCGCACTCGGCAATTGTGCAAGAACCGGCGAAGATATACAAGAATTTGTAATAACATTAGCACGGATTTGTGCAGGAGGTTCTTGATAACCAATAGCACGTCTTCTTACTGCAGTAACAATTTTTAATGCTTCAACTTTTGAAATATTAGCTTCGTGTGTATGTTCAGTAATTATTTTAAGAAAATTATTTTCCATATCTGTATGAATTCTTCCTCTACATTCATCTTTTAATTCACATCTCCAAAATTTAATTGTTTTTGTTGCATTTACTCTGTCAAAAACATAAAGAAATCCATCGTTCTTTAACTTTTCTCTTCGACGATTTGATTCAATTATATTATTAGTATTAGTAGCCATTTCCTGAAAAACGGGGGCTGAAAAACTGAAAAAATAAAAAAAAAACGTTGGAAATTTTTCTGCAGGGTATACTGTCCCTGGTGGTGAGTTCATCGCGAAATAACAAAAAGGACACTTTGGAACGAATTTTTACGCAGAATTTGAGATACAGTAAATGGAAAAATGGAGCCGAAATTTTGTGTTTAATGCTAATGGGAGGTAAGATGAATTTATCTCAAGTTAAAATGACGAGAATATGCCTAACCAGTTTAGAATTCATACTAAAAGCACTTTACTATAAAAGTACTTAGTAATTTATATCAAAACCTCTGACTTTATCCCTTGTTAAATCATCATCGTTTTACGCGCTTCTGCTAAATCAAAAATGAATGGTTAGTTATTTTACCTACTTTCTAATCGTCTTTTTTATCTTTAAACGTTTTTACGTCCATTTTTTTATTTCAGGACTACAGGAAAAATGGGAAACTTTTATGGATCACTACGACGAATTTGTCAACAACAAATGCTTCTTTTGGCCAGTTTGGGCTTTGCTAGCAGGGATTGGTGTGCTTGCGCTTTTCTTTTTCATTTTTCTCTTCAATTGTTGCATTGCTTGTTGTTGCATGAAGAAACGAGAGGAAAAGAAGCCTGAAGTAACGGTGGAGAGCCCGAGGACAATTACAAAAATTGTATATGTCCCAACACCAGCATCTCCGCCATCAAAGACTTCATCTTCACTAAGGAGGAGTTGGCGGAAACCTTCTCCACCAGCACCATCACCTCCTCCGCCGCCGCCACCACCTCCTCCGCCTCCACCAGCTCCTGAGAAAAAGTTTGTTTCTCTAAACTATTCTAAAAAATATTCCATTTTTCAGAGATAAAGTTGACAAAATGCTGTCACTTATGTTGCTGAAGATGCTGAAGTCAACTCGTCGTAAAAAGGAAGAGATGGAAAAACAGAAGGAGCAGCCTCAACCACCGTATCCTGTTCAGCCGACGCCTTATCCTGTTCTTCAGCAAACGCCGCCATATCCTATTCAACAGCCGTCTGATCCGCTTCCACCACAGCTGCTTCCTGAGCCACCACCTCCTCAGATGACAATGCCACAGCCGACGCTTCCACCTCCTCAAGAGACAACACCGCCGCCTCCTCCTCCGCCAATATCTCCGGAACCTCCTCCACCACCACCTCCAACACCAGTGTCGGCGGAGACGGATTCAAAACCGTAAGTTTTAAAAATCTTAATTTGAAATTTTTTAAAAATTTCAGTAATTCGCCACACATTCAAATTTTGCCAGTAATGATGGTTGGAGACAAAAGCGAAAAGGAGGAAACGGAGTCGAGTAAGAAGGATAAGAAGAGTGAGAAAAAATCGAAGAGGAAGAAGAAAAGAAGTGGGAAGAAGTCTTCCAAAAAGTGAGTTTTTAATTTTTTTCGATAAAATTTTTGTGAAAAAATTATTTGCAGGGAAAAAGACGCGACTGCCTCAACAGGAAGTGAAAGAAGCGGTTCTACAGTGGAATCGAAGGACGGAAAGGGTGATACGATCTATCAGGCAAGTTATCTTACACATTAAGGGCAGAATAATTAGTCGAGTACGATGAATTCGAAAGAGCTCTATAGCCGAGTCAAAGGGGAGAGTAAAATAGATCCGATGTCCTGGTACTGAGTTAGTCTTGGAGGGTGATACGATACATGGCCTAAAGACTTAAATCTAAATATTTTACCTCTAAAACTTATCAGTCCACTTAATAGTTAAAAATTTTTTTAGGTTCGATTGGGAAATATGCCAGCTTTGCCAAAGTTTGAGTTCCTAACCGGCGCTAGCAGCAGCAAAGAAGGATCATCTAGTGCAACATCCACCCGAGGGACAACGAAAGATGACGATAGTGATGATGAAGATAGTAGCAGTGAATCACAATCGAAAGTTTCCTATCCTAGTAAAGCACCTTTAGCTAGTAAAAGTGTGTTTACCTCAAAGAAGTAAAAAGTGGTGAATAAAGAAATGAAAGAGGATAATCAAAAAATGTGCATAAAACACTTTTGTTTGTATATAGATGTAAATAAGTATATGTGTATTCTTGTTAATTTCTAATTAAATCGTGTATTAAAACTCTAATAGTGTAATAAAACTTTGTTTTGGAGTTGTTTTCAAAAAATTATTTTTGGTGACGAGCAGAACGACAAAAACACAGAATTTTTAAAAAAATATTCCGAGTTTTTTTTGTTGCAAAATTATTTTTAAACATCCAAACATAAAAAATATTATTCCAAAATATAAATTTTATTTTTTATTAAACAAAAACAAGGTCTGGCTCCTTCATTTTTCTAAACAAACTTTCAAAGTCTAAGTAATCACATTTCAAACCCATATTCTTTTAAACATTTTTTATGTGCCTCAATTAATGCTCCACAACTTTCTTCTCCATTTAATATTATACATTCATCACGTACCTTTAAAAAAATTATTTTTTCAATTTTTCTATTTAAAATTAACCATTCTCGTTTCTTTACAAACACAACAAGGTCGTAATACTTTTTTGGTATTTTCTTCTTTACAGTTTTCTTTTGTTGTTGTTTGTGTTGTATTTTGATTAGAAGAAGACATTTTTTAATTAATTAAAATTTTATTTATTCACTATATTTTTTCTAATTTAAATTATAATTTCTTTTTCTCTAAAAAATAAAATTTAAAAATCTATTCTTTAATTTAAATAGGAACAAATATCCAATTTTTATTCATAAACCTCCTACAAATATTTGTGATATTCTCTATTCATATCAGCTTTACAAGTTTAATAAAAAACCATCAAAAGTTTAACCTAACCCCTCATTATAGCTTTTTTAACCAAAAATTTATTTTAAGAAACTGTCTTAAATTTAAGAAATAATTAAAATTCCCATCCTTATTAATGATTCTGCCTAAGAAATCCTCAAAAATAGAAAATTCCCTACAATTTTGGGGATTGGAAATTCTCTGTTTGCTTAAATTGGAAATGGGAAGCTTTTGAGAGAATTTCATTTTAAAGAAAGAACCCCTTCCCTTCCCTCACAGATAAATGTAAAATTAAAGAGATATTATTAAAAATGTACAAAAAACCATTAAAAATCAAAAGAATTTTTTAAATAAACGTTTAATTGTTACAGGAATTAAATTTCACATGTAAATTAATTTATATATTTAGAAAATCCCCCCATTTAATCAAAAATTGATTCTGTTGCCTTTGAAAGATTCCATTCATGACCGCTCAACGAAGAAATTGAAAAATCCTTTTTTTTTGAATTTGTAAAAATTTTTTTTAATTAAAAAAACCTGTGCTACACCCATTTCTTGCAATTTATTTACCAAATTAACCATTTCTTTGTCCTTTTCCCCAGGTGCATTAGCATAATGTTGTGTCCAATATCTTGCAGTTTTCTTAAAATGAGAAAAAATAATAATTTTTAAATAAATTATTTTTAAAATTTCTATTTATAATTTAATTAATTTTTGGAATTAAAAACGAAAGTCCAGTCAAACAAATTTTGGCCGTTAATGAATAATAAAATTTCACGTCTGAGGACTAACCCTTCAATTCTGTATTTGTTAAAATCAAGAAAAGAAAGGAAAGATTCACAAATAATTTAAAATAATACATTGTAAAGTTCAATATCGGACATATATTGCTTAGCCACAATAGCATCTTGCGGGTCTTTAGGTTCAGGAGAAGCCAACAAATTTTGAACACTCAGCAAAACTTTAAAAATAAAATTAACATTTAATAAATACCAGGGTTGGGGGCACGGTCCGGTCCGAACGATCGAGTCTGGCATCGAATTTTGGCCTGAAAAAGACTCATCAGGCCGTTCCGATAAAAATGAGGCCCGAAAAAATGACTCGAACTTCGGCCCGACTCGAAAACCCCAACCTTAATAAACACATAAAAACAAAAAACCTGTTCGAAGTGTTAATGAAGCGGCCCTTAAAATTAAAATAATTACGAAAATTTAAGAAAATGGGTCAAAAGACTTGAACAAGTCCGAACCGATAAATTGTCCCAAAAAACAAAAAAAAAATATCAAAAAAATAAATTTACCACTGGTCTTTAAGAATGTCTAAACAAATAGCACCAGTTTGAGAACTAATATTTGGATGCCATATTCTTGTAATAAATTTAACCTAAAAATAAAAGAGAATGAAAGAAAATGACAAAGAATATGTACTTTTGGTGGTTGAAATGGATAATCATTAGGTAGCCGAATGTCCTTTAAAAATAAATTTATTTGCATTAAAACACTAAAAAATACCAAAACAAACGTTCCATCAGAGTAAGGACTATCTAAAAAAAGAGAAAGAAATTTAGTCTAAAATAATTCCAAAAATGTGTAAAGTTTTGGAAAAAAAATAAAGGAAAGATTGATTCATATTTATAAAAAAGAAGATTCATATAAATGAACAAAAAAAACGAAATTTTGAACTTAATGGTTGTGCTTATTCATTTTCCCTTTTTTCCTATGGCCAGTAAAATAAAAAAAAGAATTATGATGTTAAAAAAAGGTAAACTATAACGTTCAAAGTTAAGAAAAAAAGATGATAAAAATAACCTGGTGGTCCTCTAATCCTTCCAATAATTTCACTCATATTTTCATTAACAGGCTCGACAGTAATTCCCATATCTTGAAGCTAAAATATAAGAAAGTATAATTAAAAATAGAATTAATTAAATAAACCTCTTTACATAAAATAATTTCTTTAAATTCTTTTTGAACTCTTACAAAACTATTATATGCCGCCATTATATTATTAAAAGAATTATGAAAGATCTGAAAAAAAATTTTAAAAAATAAAAATAAAAGTAGTTAATCAAGAAATAATTAAAAAGAGTTCTTCCAGAATCATTCAGCAAAACTTTCAAAACAATTCTAAAATTTACCAAAGACTCAAAATTCTTTTTCAAAATTTTTTCAGATTATAATTAATTTTGGCGTTCTGTTTTTTTTAATTAATTAGAGCTAGAGCTAGGAACGGGATCGGGACCCGGACCCGTTTCCCGGTTTCCGGGTCCGTTTTCCCGGTTTTTTTGAAGCAACCGGGTTGAAACCGGGGACGGGTTTTCCCGGTTTCCCGACCCGGAACCCGGCCGGTCCATTTTTCAGAACCCGTTACCCGGTCCCGGCTTTTTTTTCACCGGGAAACCGGGAAAAATATTTAGTATATTTGCGTACTTCGATATTAAATTTTTGAAGGAAAAGGGAAAGGAATATTTATAATTTACAATATTTCCTTTAATTGGTCGATAGTTGAGTGGTTAAGTTGACTGACTTCACTCATTTGGTCAATTTATAGGGATGGGGTTCGAATACATGTATGGAAATGGGGCTGAGAAAATTTTCTTTTAAAAAAAAATAATTTTAGTCTTTGATTTTGATTTTAAATTTGCAAATTTATTTTTTTAATATTTTAAACTTGAAAAAATATTAGAAATTTTAATTTAATCATGAATTTTCCAAAATTTTCGCCTGTGCGCAGAAAATTTAAGAGTTCTGGCTTCATTACCATCTAAACTTCGAAAAATTTTTTCGCCGGCAGCTCTAACAATTGAATTTTTTCTCCTAAGGCCTTACAAAATTCTCAAATTTTTCGCCTCAGGCGATGAAAAATACAGCCCCATGTGTAAAAATACAGCCCCATTTCAACAAATAAAAAAAACCCGGTTTCCCGGCCGGGACCCGCCCATTTCTAGACCGGGTTGAAACCGGGAACGGGTTTTCCCGGTTTCCCGGACCCGGAACCCGGCCGGTCCATTTCTCAGAACCCGTTACCCGGACCCGGTCCCGGTTTTTTCAAAATTCCTAGCTCTAATTAGAGCAGGGTAGGGGACGATTCAGTATCGCCGATTCAGTCTCGCCGATTCAGTATCGCCGATTCAGTCTACGCCGATTCAGTATCCGCCGATTCAGTATTCGCCGATTCAGTATAGCCGATTCAGTATACGTGGAAAAGGGGACGATTCAGTATACGATATTTTTGGGCTAGAAAATCTTTTTTCTTGTAGATTTTTTTCGTGTTTCTTACTTTCTACGATCTATAAAACATCTTTAAAGCTAGCCAAGTCTTAATTCTCGGCTTCTCTTAGGCGTTTTCTGGCTTAGGGTGAAGTTTTGGTCTCGACTTTTTTTCTTCGGGGAACAAAAATTTTTTAAAAAATGAGTCAAATAAACAAAAATTTATCAAAAAATAAATAAGAACAAGGTCTACATTTCACTTATTAGATTTGTGGCCCTAAAGAGGACCAGGCAACCACCTCAACAGCAAGCTGCTCGACACAAATAAAAACAAGTCCAGGACCGGATTGTCTTAAATTAAAAAAAATTTTAAAAATAAAAAATGGAATGGGGAGTGGAATTGGGAAGTAAGAAATCTCCGCAAAAAGCCTGCAAAAATTCGTAGCGATAACGGCCAGGGAGCTTCTGGGGCTATAGCTCCCCCTTGTACATAATGGGGAAAATAAAAAAAATTTCAAAAAGCCAAAAAACTAAAAAATAAACCATGTGTCTGTAGTAGAAACCTTGCCATTCACTGTAGAATTCTCGCCGTCTTGAGATATTAAGAAAATTGAAGAAATTTAAAAATTTTAAAAAATTTAAAAAAATTCTAAATTTTCCATAAAAATTATTTTTTCGTTAATAATTGTTGTTGGTTATTGCTAATTGTTATGGTAGACCACCTAAAGAACAAAGAAAATGCTTAAAACGAAAAAATAAATCAGTTACTTTCCAAAAATTTCCATTTTTAGGGTATTTTATTCTACGTATACTGAATCGTCCCCTTTTCCACGTATACTGAATAGTGAACGACATATCGACTTTTTCTTAAGGAAAAAAAGTCGTTTTAAAAAAATCTACAATTATTCGCGAACGACTTTTTTTTAAACACACAACGCCAGAACTACGTAAATATCGATGTTTTACGCCAAACGATTGCGAAACGACTTTTTTGTATCTCTTTTTCTCTAACTTCCCATTATATTTCCTTTCTCTTTTTCTATTAATTTTCGTTCGTCGTGTTTCTCCATTGGAATTTTTGTTAGGTTTTCGTTTTCTAAAGTTTAAAAAAAAAATAACAAAATTTTATCCATCTTTAAATAATGATTGTAATGAAATAAGTATAGAAATAGTATGTGGGTCAAAACGATTTCGTTTATAATCATTACTAACAATAAAGGAGAAAAACAGGAAAATATACGTTCACAAGAAGTCTCAAAATTCTTACAATTCTCCTCTCAAATTCTTACATCCAGTTTCATACTGTTCCATCTCAAAATCTAGTCTTTTCTCAGCCAGATCATCGTTTTTAATTTCTGGTTGTAACCTTTTTGAATAATCACGACGAAGTTTTGGTTTACAAATAATTTGTACACCCCATGCAGCCTTAAAAAATATTATTTATACTATTTAAATACTAGGGTTGTTGGCAACCGGTTATTAACCAGTATCCGCGGTTTTCGGTTTTGAGTTTTAGACAAATACCGGTTTATTTTACCGGTTATTAACCGGTATCCGCGGTTTTCGGTTTTTAAGATTTTCTAAAAATGGTTAATTTTTGGCAAAAAATTTAAAAAATTCCGGTTTTAAAACCGGTCGCCAACAACCCCATTAAGTACCTTAAAAAATTCTTCATATAATACAGACCTGAGTAATTTAATACTTCGACATTCTCTTGTTCTCTCAAGAATCCAATCAAACCATGCTTGCAAATCATATTCAGAATCAGTTGGGCGAAAGAAAAAAGAAGTGTTAGGATCCATTAAGCATATACAATCATCTTTAATTTGGATAGGCTCATTTTGAACAGAAACATTAAATACATCACCAAAATCAACCTAATAATTGAATTTTGAATAAAATAAAAATAAAGATTTCTAAAAAAGATCAAGAATATCCACTTTTGGTTAAAGCTGCTTCCGACATTGAAACAATTTGAATATAAGCTCCAAAAAGATTTTGCTTGGAAAAAATTCGTTCCATTCTCTCTGTGCACAGCAACATAAAACAGGCAGAGGGTGCAACCAGCGTTTCAGTGCGGGAGTATGGTTTAGTTGGTTAGTGGCAGCGAAAAATGCAAGAGGTTCGAATCCTTTCAGTGAAAATTAATTATATAATAAGGAAATCCTAATAATATCTTTTCTAATTAACATTTAATGTCATTTTAAATTAAAATAAATTTTTTCAAAACAATTTTTTCCTTTATTTTTCATTTTCTAAATTTACTTATAAAGCCATATGTAACTTTTTTTAAACATATTAAAAATCAATAAATTTGGTTTTAAAACAAAGATAAGACTTTGTTTAACGATTTGGCTAAGTTGAAATTTTTTTCTCAAAGTTTTTTTCCGAGATAAGGCTTCTCGAAATTATACATCAAATCTTTGGAGAAATAGCATGCGAAAAAAAATAGAGCGATATAGAAAAAGAGAAAATTTTTTATTTATTTCAGTACCACTGAAACGGCTCTAAGTTGCAGGTTATGTTGCTGTGTCTGTGTGATTTCCAGAATATTTGTTAACAATTTCTTTAAATGATTTTCTATCTTACATTAGATCCCTCATCAGTTGTGAAAACTATCTTTCACATGTCAAGCCCGAGATAATTAAGATTTTTGTTGACTAAATCAGATATATTTTCTCGGGTTTTGGGAATGTCTCCAGGAATTGGAAGACAAGAAAGTACAAAATGTCTCAAAATCCTATATAAAATTCAATGCTATAAAATTTACGAATAAAAAACCAGTTTTTTGGTTTTATATTAAGCCAGTTTTTATATTTAAAAATTAAAATTTTTAAAAAATTCGGATAAACGGCTGAAAATTTATTAAATTAATTAAAAGTTAATACACTGTTAAAAATGAAAATTAATAGAAAAAGAGAAAGGAAATATAATGGGAAGTTAGAGAAAAAGAGATACAAAAAAGTCGATTCGCAATCGTTTGGCGTAAAACATCGATATTAACGTAGTTCTGGCGTTTTGTATTAAAAAATAGTCGTTCGCGAATAAAAGTAGTTATTCGCCGCGAATCGACGAAAACGTAGATATGTCGTTCACTAATACTGAATCGGCTATACTGAATCGGCGAATACTGAATCGGCGGATACTGAATCGGCGTAGACTGAATCGGCGATACTGAATCGGCGAGACTGAATCGGCGATACTGAATCGTCCTTAACCGTTAGAGCAACAGAGTCATTTTTCCTTATATTTCCTCATTTCTTACAAATTTTAAGGGGTATTTTTCTAGACTATTTTATATGAGAAATTCTCAGGCTACAACCCCATCGAGAGATTATGACTTTTTATTCAAGGTTTTCTTTTTTTAATTTAAATTAAAATAATTTTTAAAAATTAAGTTACTTATAATTGGTGACAGCGGTGTTGGCAAAAGTAGTTTATTATTGCGTTTCTCTGACAATACATTTTCCGGTAATTTTTATTTATCTTTTATAAAAATTTTAAAATTGGGTAGGAATTAAAAAATTTTTTTATAATTTGCGGACAACTTTTGCGGACATTCTCATTTTCTTATTTTTCAGTAAAGATTTTCTATTTTGGTTGACCAATTCTAGGATTTCTTATCATTTTTATTTAGTCTCCATAAAATTAATTTTCTTTAGCAAATTATATTACCACAATCGGAGTTGACTTTAAAATCCGGACAATTACTGTAAAAGGTTACAAAGTAAAATTACAAATTTGGGACACAGCTGGACAAGAAAGATTTAGAACAATTACTTCAACTTATTATAGAGGTTTTTTATCCTGAAAATATTTTTTTTTAATTTTTATTTTGAAGGGACTCATGGAGTTGTTGTTGTTTATGATGTAACTACACAAGACTCTTTTGCTAATGTAAAACGTTGGCTTCACGAAATTGAAACAAATTGTGAAAATGTCCAAAGAATTCTTGGTATTTTTCATAAAAATAATTTTTTAATTTTTATTTATAGTAGGGAATAAATTGGACGAACCGACAAGGAGAGTCGTTTCTGAAGTGGATGCAAGACGTTTTGCTGATTCTATTAAGGTTTTTTAATTGTTAAAAATTTTGATATTTTTAATTTTTAGATTAATTATTTTGAGACTTCAGCCAAAGAGAATTTAAATGTTGAACAGGTTTGTTGCATATAAATTATTTTGAGGGGGAAATGAATAACAAAATTACTGAAAATTCTTAATTTTCTTTTTACCACATTCTTGTGCAATTGAATTTCGATAGCTCTTATTATGTCTGCAGAAGTCAGTGAGACTTCTTATCGAGATTTGCTTTGATTGACCATATCTCCTTGTACCGGAAGCCATTTACCGCGTTCTTGGGGTTTGGAGCCGAAGAATTTCGAATTGTTACTGGGTACAAAAAACATTGGGACTTTCTACTTTTTTTTGTATTTTTTCGAAATTTATTTTTTTATAATTTTTTAGATGTTTCAATGTATAACAGAATTAGTTTTGGATACAAAATTGCGTTCAATTGCTCAAAATCCTGGGGGTGGAAATGACTCGCGTAGTGGAGCTATAACTGTTGACAGAAATGGGGGAAGGCAACAACAAAGAAAGAAATGTAAATGTGGTTAATTTAATTAATTAAAATTTAAAAAATATTTGCCTTTTTAATTGACTTTTTTTTTAATTTAATAATTTTGTAAAATTAAAAAAAAATTTTGGACAAAACATTTAAAAATAATAGCTTTTTTGGGGAAATTCTCAACTTTTTAATGATTTGTCCTAATTTTTGATTCGATTCCCAATTTTTTAAAATTATTATTTTAGACAAAATACCATAGATATAATAAATTTATAAAGGAAAAGCTTAAAAAAATAATTTATAAGAATATATAATTTTTGCCTATGTTCCAAATTTTTTCTGGAGATTGGACGCCCCCCCCCCCTATTTTAGTTTCTTCAAAAAATCCCTTTAATAAATGTTCTATTTTAATAAAAAAATTGATAATCAGATCTCATTTTTTCCCGTGGGGATGTAAACTCTATGCAATACTGATGGGTTTAAAAGAAATATTTTCCCCTTTTTTAAAGAAAATTATTTTTTCAATAAAATTTCCCTTCCCCATTTAATATATTTGTTGTTGTTGTTGTTCTCTTTTTTCTGCTACATTGAGAATTATTAGTTCCTCCTTCTTGTTCTTCAGTTTCTCCAATTTCTACTTGTTGTGAAATTACAATAATTTCGTTTTCATTTAATCCGGTTAGTAATTCTGGGTCCAAATTAATTTCCTAAAAATTTAAAAGAACATTTAGAAGAACATTTAAGGGGGCACGCCCTTTTGGACTGTACTCCAATTAAGGGAAGTGTTTGGGCGCTTAGAAATATTTTTTGTCTGATTCTACCTAAATTCTACCTATTTTTATTGTCAAAAAATCTTGTAACTTTTGAACGTTTCTTGTCTTAATTTTCAAAATATTTTACTAAAATTTTGAAATTTCTAAAGAATTTGACATAATGTTTAAATGGTTTTATTAATTATCGGATATCCCAAAAATCCCCGTTCGAGTTTTCCCAGTTCCAAAAATCGAATTGTTCCGCGTTCCTAATGATTCCAATTTTGACAATTTCTTAAGTTCCGGGAACCGAGAAAACACCCCTTCCCTATGCCTGATGAGAAAAGTAGGAAAGAATGAAGGAGAAAAAGCTTCCCTCCCTCCTCCTTCATTCTTTTTCCTTTTACTTCTTTTATTAAATTTCCCTCATTTTGAACAATATCATTTTCTTCTTGGAATGGATCTGCTTTTCCAGTAACTTCTTCTGTTGATATTATTTCATTTCGTTTATAATTAAATTTTTTATTTTCATTTTTTGTTTGTCTAGTAATTATTGAATCTTCTTCTATTAATTGCGGAGGTGGTGGAAATGTTGTTGTTAATTCTTGGATATTTGATTTGCTAAAATTTAAAGAGAAAAGTGTGCTTGATGTGAGGGGATTTATAAATCCTCTCATTAGTTTATATTCGCGGCCCTTTTTTTCTATTTTTTTCAATGCTATTTTCTTCAGCAAAACGCAAGCACACGGCATTATAGAGTTAGTTCCAAAGGATGGAAGCACTTAATGCAAAATTTTTTTCTTGATGAATCTCCCTTAGAAAATTAAATTTCCCAACTGTTCCTCCCAGCCTAGTGGTAGGGCAAAAGGAACACAAACAAGCATTTTTACTTAAAATTTCACCTATCTTTAATTAATTCATTAAAAGATGTTGATAAAGAAGTAGTTAAAGGTTTTGTTACTGTTGTTGTTGTTGTCTCTATTGTTGTTTCTAAACTATTTCGTTTTTTATTTTCTAACAAAGTTGTTTTAACTGTTGTTTCGAAGCTTTTTACAATTTTTTCTTTTTCATTTTTAATTAATTCGTCTTTTACAATAAAATTTCTTTTGTCAATTTGTGTGGGCCTTCTTCTTTTTGAAGATGATTCTAAAAATATTTTTAATACCTACTATAAACACTTGTAGACCACTTTTTCATGTCTACTGGTTCGGGATCATCACCATTTAAGGATTATACCCTTAGCTTTTAAATTGAATGTTGGGGTTATTTATATAGCTCCCCTCAACGAACGTATTTTTAAAGCGTTATTAAATAGAGGTTTTTAATAAACTTACTTGTAAACATAACTAGAGGAGGTGCAGGACCATCACCATTTAACGGTCTAATCAAAACTGGGAAGCCTGACTTAAAGAAAAATTTAATTAAAATGAAATACCATTAAAAGAATAACAATTTCACATTAATTTCGGACCCGAATTTTGCGCATCTGATTTGCGGACCAGAAATTCGGGGACCTACAATTGAGGCTTCGGAACTTTCAAAAATTTAAGTCTGCGGCGTTAAATGTGATAAATTCTGGCTTCTTGGCTGGCCCTCTAATGATTTCTTTAAAGAATTTTCACACTTAATGAAATTATGAAATAATTTTTCCGCTTCCGAGTTCTGGGCCAGTGTTTGGAATTTTTAAATTTGCTCGTACTCGTACTTGGCTCTATTTTATTGTTCCTAGTACATATTTACTATTTTACCTGTTTTCTTCTTCTCCTTTTATTAATTACAGTATTATTATTCTCGTTATTATTTTTATTTTCTTCTCCTTCTTCTTTTGTACTATTTATTTGAGTAGTTGTTGTTACTTCAAAATCCTCTTTTCCACATTTTGGTGGCTATAAAATTTAAAAAATTTTTTGCAAAAAATTTCTCTTTATTTTTTACCAAAATTTCTTCACATTCCCCCATTAATCTATCACAAAATTTAAGACTACAACGCAACCTTAAAGTTGTTTCATTTCCAATACCTCTTATAGCTACTCCTCTCGCAAAAGCTTTTAATTGATTTACATATTGGGGGGTTTCTATTAATGTTGGCTCTGTTGAACATCTTTATTTGGGAAGGGAGGGGGATTTTTTTAAAGAAAATTTTTTTATATTTTAAAAACCCATTTTTGTCTATCAGCATTTGTGTTGATATTTCATTATTCTTTGAAGGTTCCAAAAAACATGAATTGATCAAAAATGATTGGTAAACATCGAAATGATCTTTTCGGAAAAAAAAGAAAATTAAAAACTATTGTAAATGTTCTGTTTGGGGGGGGGGGGTATCGTTAATTTTCTGGGAAGCCCTAGATATGTAAGTAAATGAGTCTACTTGAGAAGGCTTCTAATAGAAAATGGGGCTTCTAGTATTACATTTACGGTAATTACACTTCATTTAAGATAAACTCTTGGGGCTGAAAAATTGGAGCTTATAATGAGGTATATTTTAAATGAGGGATACGCCTTAAACAGGCTCCCCCAACCCATAGGTCAACCAAAATTTACAAAACTCATCTTAATTAACATTATCTAGTTTTGGGCATTTGTAAATAAAGTCTGTGACTGTAAAAGGGACATTATAAATTACCAGAATTGCATTCCCAACTATGAATGACATTTTGTCCCAAAATTAGTGGAATCGTTCTTGTAAGGCACTCTGCTGCACCAGTTGCCGCATTGTTCCCCCAAGGTGGCCTGGACATTTGTTCCATATGTTCGGCAGCAAGTAAACGATAACTACAGGGCATTTGAGTGGGACGACGATCTTTCCGTTGTGTGTGGTCTCTAATTAATTGCCATTCAATTTCTGAGTCTTCACTACGCACAGGTTCATTGGAAGAGTGATCTCGATAAAAACACAAAATCTGTTAAAAAATAAATTTATTTTGGGTTGCCTCTTTTTGGTGACTCTAAAACAGGGCTTCGATTAAACAAAAAGTTTTTTGGAGATAGCTAAGAATCCAAAATTTAATTTTTATTCCAACATTTGTATTTTCAAGTATTTTAACGTCCAATTTAAATTTTTAAAGTACGCGAGGCAAACAAACAAAAAACTTCCTTTACCTTCCAAATTTTGTCTGTTCCAGTTCGAAAGTTTGGATGGAATTGAAGTATTGCAGTACCACGAAAGAAATAACCTTTTGGATTTGTAGAAAATTGTTTTTCTAAGCCACATTTCCCCAACGGAATTCGTAAAACTTAAAGAAAAACTTTAAACCTCCCTTACCCTCCCCGCCCCTCACCCCCCCCCCTTCTCCCTCCCCTTCCTCCCCCTCCACTCCCATTCCCCTCACCCTCCCTCACCCCTCCCTCTCTTCCCCAACCTAATTCAGTTCCATTTCCTCCATTTTCGTCAATCATTCCAATACATTCAGGTTCTAACCAATGACCTTGTACATAAAAAATTCCTCTAAATTTTGTTTTTGTTGTTGTTAAGACTTCAATTACTGAAGAACCACAACGAATATCTGCCCCATTACCTCCACGTACAAATTCACTAAAAAATTAAAAACTTAAACTCTTGCCTTGTGTTTACTAACGAGTGAGTTTATTTTTTCATTTAAAAACAATTATATTTACTTACCAAGCTTCGGCAGTAGATAAACGTTTAAATAAATCTGTGAACTATTTAAAAAAATAATTTTCTTTTTAAAAATCTCTTAAAAGCAACTCTTTCAACAGATTTATTTTCTGTTTGTTCATCAAAAACCATTTCCGAGTCCCCACTCATTTGTAAAAGTTCTGCCAAATTTACGTGTGTCCCAATACCCAGAGAAATTAGAAATACACCTTTTTAAAAGGAAAAAAATAAATTTAAAATTAATTTAACATTTTTACCAGTCTGACGTAGTCTTATTGCTGTAGGCACCTTTTAAATTTATTGAAAAATTTGTCTTTAATTTTGTGATACATAAATAATATTTAGTTGCTTCCCCTACAAGCTCTCCTTCGATTTAAAAAACAATTACCCCTAAACAGACTTTAATCATCCTTCTTCCGGATCTAGCAGGGGTTTCCCACCTGCCCGGTACCCGACCCAGGCAGGATTAATCTCGAAAAATTTAAACATTCTAGATCCAGCTTTAATGTCAAATTAGTGATTCGAATTCGGAAACTTAAAACGGACAGACATATTTATAAACTTCGGCTATAGCTTCCTTGCCATAAAAGAAAAGTTTAACTACAAATTTAAATGATCCACAAAACAGAAAACTAAAAACTTAAATTTTAGTTAACCCCCCCCCCCAGTTCCTGTCAATCCGGGACCATTCATTCACTCCCCAAAAAAATACTTGAACAAAATCTACATAGGTATAACCAAATGTAATGTTCCCTCTTTTTTTTAATTTAATATAAGAAAATAATTACGGGATCATCTAAACTCCTTCCATCACTAACAACAACAACAACTTTAGCTACATTACCAAAACGTGCCCCAGAAGATTTGTCTTTATATAATTGGATTGCTTTTTCCAAAGCTTTCCCAGTTTTTGTTGTTCCCGATTTGTGTCTAATTCTTTGAAGAGCTTGGCGTAATTGGCTTTTATTCTTTTTTTGGAAAATTAAATTTAAATTAAAAAAAATAAAAACTTGCCCTGTGGGCACTGAAAGGAAATTCTACAAAACTGTAGGTGGCATATCTAAATTAACATAAGTAATTAAAGGATAAAAAATAAATTAAAAAAAATTTGAATTCTAAAACAAAAAAATCAAATTTTTAAAAATTTAAGAGAATACTAAAGCAACGTGAAACGATTTTAAAAAATAAATATATATGTACAAATATTTATTATCCTCAAGTGAGTAATTACATAATTAGACACAAAGAATAAATTCTTACGATTTTTTGTGGGAGCAGGCCAACCTACCGCGAGCCCAACCTACCGTCGAGGCTATAACATCTTTCAGAATTGTCGAATCCGGGCGCCCTGGTATGGTTCGATGCGCCTTGTCAAACTAAATCCAACCATACCAAGTTGCACAGATTTGACAATTTTGAACGAAGTTACAGCCTCGGTGGTAGATTGGGTTGTACCCATTTTTTGATCTAAGGATCTCTAATATATCTCCCAGAACCAATCAAGTACTCGATCATACCTTTTCGAGTTTTTAAACTATAAAACTCGTCATTTCCGATCCTTATTTGGTACAGAGAAAATAAAATTGAAAGAAAAAAATCTCACTGCATAACAGCCAATTGTGATTGATTCTGTCCCGGCCCAATCTCCAAAATATCAATTAATTTATCTAAAATTTCCATTTGTGTTTGGAAAGTATTTCCTCCAACAGAACCAGAACCGTCCAACAAAAACTTTTTTTAATTTTAAATTTAATAATTAATTTTTATAAAATTTACCAACAAATCAATTGGCCTGTTAACTGGTCTACAAACTTTGAAAAAAAATTATTGGTTATTTAATTTAAAAAAACTTTTAGCTAAATCATTTTCTGGTATATATTCGAATGTTGATGATTTTTGTATTAAAATAATTAATTGAAAAATAAATAAAAGAAAATAATACATTTCTTAATTTAAACTAAAAAATAAAATAAAATTATAATTAAATATATACAATGACGCCCGATATAACGTGACTTCAATTCGATTTCGGGAAGAGTCGTTATATCGAGATTTCGTTGAATAAAGGCCCTGAGCGGTTATTTTTTCTAATAGGTCTCATTGAACCTCAATTCAACTCTTTGCATGAGCTTCTCTTCGGGATGAATTTCTATTAAAGGGAGGTTTCTACTAGGGAGATTTAAGGAATTTTGAAGATTTTGGAAAGTAAGGGAAACCCAAAAATATTTTATGAGTATACAGAAGGGATGTCCAGAATTTTAGAAAAAAGTTTTCTTCAAAGTTACAACTAACATATAAATATATTTTATTTTAATTGTTAGGGCATTTAAATATTTAATTAATTAATTAATGAAAATAAATAAATTTTTATTAATAAAATATTTTTTTGTTTAAAAAATGACAACAACTTTCTATTTTTCTTTTGCTGTGCTTTCCAGTTGCGTTCTCTCCTCTACATAAAATTATTTAGTATTTTCTCTCCGGTTAATAATAAAAAAATATGTAATGACCCATTTGGAGATATTAATTAATTAAATACGCGTGGATATGCCTAGAGGGGATTTTCTATTTGTTTTCACTTTTTTTTTAGAATTTCTTAGCCAAAATTCCACAGAATTTATAATTATTTTATAAAAAATATTTTAGCCCCCCCCCCTCCTAACTGTTTAAAAAAAGTACAAAAGTGGATTGTTAGGTATGTGTTAAATAAACCTTCAGTTCCTTCCTCCACCCAGTTGGCAATCAAAAATAAAAAGGGATGTAAAAATATTTTTTTAATTAAAAAATAAAATTAAAAATAAATATAAAAATAAATAAAAATTAAATTTTGTTTTAAAAGAGGAATTATTATTTAATAAAGGCAAATAAATTATTTGTTCTGATTTAATTATTCTGTCACCTTCACATTTGTATATTCCATTATCTTTTGAATTTAAATATTTAATTCTTAATGTATATATTGCTGAATTGTGGTTAGTGTTGATAAAGTTTATATTTGTTGAATATTCTTTTTTAATTTAAATTTAAAATTTTTAATTATAACTAGTACATAAATAGACCCCATTTTTAAATTAAATTTTGGGGGTGAAATTTTTGTTTTTTTCTGGGTGTTGCAGTGGAAGAGCTCTCTACTAAATCCCCAAACTCCTTAACCGGCATACCGAAGAGGCCTAGATTGGGAATGTTTGCGCTAATTAAATGCAGACACTAAACATAAATTTAAGTTTAAATGGGACAAAATGTCACCCTCCCCTCCCCCCTCCAAATTAATTAATTAAAATAACTTTTATTTTCATTTTCCTCCAATTCCAACAATTTTTCATCTTTACTCCAAACAATATTTGGCCAGAAAAAAGAAGAATTTTCTTCTTCTTCTGTAGAGTTAATTAAATTAAAATAATTTTCATTATTATTTTCTTTAATTCTTTCAATTGTGCAATTTAATAATAAAATTGTTCCTTCTTTTTTTTTTAATTAAAAAAATAATTTTTAAAATTTAAATATAAAAACCTTCTATTCTTGATTCTAATTTTGCTTTGTATTCTTTTAAATTAAAAAAAAAATTTTTTGTAAGAATTATCAAAAGTTTAGCCGCTAAATACAAAATAAAACTTCCTAACAAGTATTTTTGTTACCTCCCCACCGTTAAGGAGGAGGAGGGGGGAAGTTAACCAAATAAACTATCAGGAATATTAACTTTATTTTCCTCCCTAAACTACCGTCTAAACACCCTCCCCCTCCCCTCTTTAAAATATTACCAGATAATCATAATAAATTAACCAAAAATATTTATTTAGACAATATTTTATTTTAAAATCTCTATTATCAGAATTAAGATTCGGCCCCTGTTCAGATTACGAATCCAATCAAAAGTTTATGTGTCCAAGCAAATTTTCACGCGTTTAATCTGCGTCTCTACTCGCCCAGAGAGTCTAACAACAAAATCAGGTATTTATTATTATAGTTGAATAAAAATATGATTAGACGCATAAAGAGTTGTTTGGACGCATAAACTTTTTATTGGACGCGTAATCTGGACAAGAGCCCCACCCCCTTATTTTCAAAATAACAATCTCGCATTTCCTCAAGTCTAATTTCTAAATTTTATTTGAAAATCTTTATTGGATTTTTTAAAAATATTTTTTTCTAAAGAAAAACTAATAATTCTTCTCTCTCTCTCTACTAATTTTTATTTAAATTTAATTAAATACATACCTTTATTTTGTTTTTTAATTAATTTTTGTTTTTCTATTCTTTTTTCTTCACCTTTTTAAAAAAATAAAAATATTTTTTAAATTTTAAAATTAAATTTTACCTAATTTAATAACTTTTAAATATATCGGAATAACAATACTGCTTGGCTCTGTATTTATTTCTTTTTTAAATTAATTTAAATTAATTTTTAAATAAGAAAATACCACAAATATAGCAACCTCTATCATCTAATCTTTAAAAAATAATCTTTTTAATTATTTAATTTAAAAATCTTCCTCCTATTTCGTCACTTCTCAAGCGGAATTTTGCCGGTGTAAGAGGAGAAGTGATAGGGGAAGGGGTGATATTATAGAGAGAATTTCGGTGTCCAATATTTGGGGGGTTATGCTGAAAAATAACAAAAAATAATTTAATTTTCAAAAAAGATGACAAACTTTTTATTCAGTATACATATTGGGAAAGGACTGTGCCGAGAAATATAAAAGGATGTAATTAGGGTTTGCGAATCAAGATCCAAAAAAAGTCAAGATATCCGGAACTCTCGGATCCGGAAATTTGTCATGATCCGCCAGCTTTAATATGGATGGACACCAACCTTATCTTTATGTATAAGGATTTTTTGTATATTTCAGGTCCACAAAATGGAGGGAGGGGAGGGGTTACAAACAAAAAAAATAAAGTACAAACTCAGTTCTTCTCAAAATCAGCACCCAATCCGAATATTTGTCACGAGGTTTGGATACTTGAAATCTAAAATCAGCAGTAAAACTACTAGCCCCAACAGCAAGTAAAGCCATATCTCTAATTCTTGTCCAAGCTATCTAAATTAATTTTAAAATATCAGAAGAAGAAAAAAACTTTTAAATTATTTTCTTCTTCATTTTCTTTAAATAAACGGGGACAATGAAAATAAGCAGGCATTCCTTCAATTACTGAAATTATTTGAGATTTTTTATTTTTATTTTGTTGATTATTATTAAATGTTTGTTCAAGACGAAGACATTCAGAAATTGACAATTGATGATTAATTGTTGTTGATGATGATGAAGAAGAAGAGATATTTACTTAAAAAGTAATTTGAATCGGAGAGAAAGGTATGTAAAAGTTAGCCACAGTCAACCAGGAATAGATCCTAGCAGTTCGCGTCAAATCCGTTATGTATATCACATTATCCTCAATCTTGTAAAAATCCCCTGATATTCTTCCAAATCCTATGATATCCTACAAAAGCCTTTTGAGACTGTGTGAGTAGGGTTGGCGGCTCCGCATATACGGAACATTTCCTCATTAGAATGCTGGACGGAGGAGCTAGCTCCGGAGTCGGCTCCGGCGGATTCGGAGCCGGGGCTAAGATTTTGAAAACTCCAGGCCGGAGCCGACAAAGGCCCAATACCCAACACTATTGCTAATGGTGCTGGATTTTTTGATGGTGGATTTCTTCTTGGATTGGATTGGATTGTTGGATTATTGGATTCTTGGATCTACGATGGTGCTGGATTTCTTCAAATTTTTAGCGCCTCAGTCGGACATTGTTTTATTATTTAAATTTAAAAATTTATTTATTTCTTTCTTTCTCTCATTTTTAAATTAATTTAGTACATAAATATTTACATTTTGGATTTTATATTTATTTTAGTCTTTTTTACAAGAATGATTGTAAATGTGTACTATTATTTGTTTTTGTCATTAAAAAAGAGGATATTAATTTCCCTCCGAATTTTTTTTTTGAAATTTTGAAAGACAATTAAATTTGCCCAAAATAAATTCTTTTTTTTTAATAATTCTCCTATTTCTTCCGCTTTGTCAAATTCAAAAAAAAATTAAAAATATTCAAAAACCTTCCCTTCCCTTCCCTCCCTCTCTCCTTTCCTCCTTCCAACCTCCATAAATGTTTATTTTCTTCTAAAAAATTGAATTATTTGCATAAATGCCTGACAATTTAAAGCATTTATAGCTTCTTCTTTTCTGCCAGAAGGTCCTTTCATTTTTGCAGATTTTTGGGGGGAAAATACGGAGGAAGGAAGTGGATATCTATTATTAAAGGCTATCCTACCCCCTTCCCCCTTTCCCTTCAAAATATTTCTCTCTAGGGGGTATTTCCCTCTAAAACCGTTTTATCCTTCCCTTTCCCTTTTCACAAATGATTTGCTTACCGCAAATGAGTTTTTAGCTTTTTTGGATATTTTTAAAATATTTTAGACGGCCATTCAGGAAGATTAAATTTTTGGAGAGAGAAGAGAAGAGATAAACATATTTTGGATAGTTCTCTCAAAATTTTATACAAAATGCTTGAGTGCATTAAATTATATTTATTTATTTATTTATTTAAAGAGTAAAAATCAAAAAAGGTTTGAAAATAACTAAAATTTTACTAAAAGTACAGAGAAGATTTTCTCTCAAAAAATTAAAAGTTGTTTTTTTAATTTTTATTTAAACAATTTTAAATTTATTTTTATTTAAAAGAATCTAATTTTTACACTTAATAGAGAGTTTTGGGAGAGCTTTTTCCGAGATTTTTGGCTTGCCTAGCAATTTGTGAAAGTTTTCTTTTAGTTTTGAGATTCAGCTTTAATTTTTATTTCGAATTTTAAAAAATTTTCAGTTTCGGATATTTATATATTAAATCCCCCCTTCCACCTTCCATTTAAAAAAAATTCAAAAAATAATTAAAAACATTTTTACTTACCAAAAATATTTATTAAAAATCCAATTAAAAATAAATTAAAAATATTAAACATTTAAATAAATAAATATATTTTCTTTTAATATTCGAAAGTAATATTTTCTTTAAAAAGGAGGAGAAGGAGGAACGTTTATATGTAAAAATTAAATTTAAAAAAAAATATTTGGGAATAAATAAAATTTCTGGCCGAATGTGGGCGGCGGATTAAATAGAGAAAACAAAGTATTAAAAAAAAAGAAAATTAAATATTTGGAGGAAAAAATAAAATAAAAGAGAGAACTGACCAGCTGGAAAAAAATAAAGAAAAAATAAAAAGTTATTCAAAATTCACAGCTTTTCCCCCCTTTTTTTATTTATTTTCGTCCCGCCCAATTATAACACACAAACACATTTTTCGCTTTTGTTCTTTTGAATTTTTTAAACAAAAAAGAGAAAATATTTTCAAGGCTGTCAATTAATTAAGTTGTCGCTTTTTTTTAATTTTCTTTTTTTTAAATAAAATCTCTTGAGATTTAAATTTTTTGATTAAAAATTAAAAATAAGTTGAAACTCGTTAAGACATCAGGACCGAGAATTAAATCGACGTTTTAAAGGAAGAGAGGGGGAGATTTAACGGGGAGGGGGTGTTTTTAAATATCCCACACATACAATTCCTGTCATGATTATAGTATTTCGACTAGCCTGCTATAATTTAACTAAAGTTCTGTGCTACTCTATTTATGATAATCAATTAAAAATATTTATATACTATAAAAGAATGAGAATTAATTAATTAAAAATTAATGAGAATATAAAAAAATAAAAATATTTTCAAAAAAAATTTTTTTTTAGGATTTCTTTTCATTTTTCAATTTTCAAAACAACATAACTTTCCGAAATATAAACTGGCAAAAAAGAACCCAAAAGAGATTGATTAGAATTTATTATGCCATTCCATAATCTATTGAAAATTTAAAAAATTTCAAAAAAAAAAATAAAAATTAACTGATGACAGAGTGATGGACGTATTCTGAAAAAAAATTTTGTTTGAAAATTGTAATCGGACCCTGAAATACCCCAATGGTTTGGGAGAAATAATCCGCCCTAATCATCATATCCTCACAAAATCTTTTAATCTCTCAATATCCCTATTAGTCCTCCAAAATCTTTGATTTCCCCCTTTTGTGTTAAAAACGCAAAGTTTTGACGCAATTCCAAATAACTTATTAAATTATACACACAAGTAGGTCCTTATCTTATAATGCGCCCAACTAATTATTAAAATATTTTAAAAAATCAAATTTTAAAACAAAAATTTACCTATTTTTGGGGTCTTGTAAATCCCACATAGCCAAATAACTACATTCTTTCTTTGGGTGTTTTTGTAAACATTGTTGTGGTTGAAATACATAAAATTGAACACCCATTTTCTTTAAATCAAAATAAACCTATTTTTTAAAGAAACTTTTTTTAATTTAAAAAATTATTAAAAATACTTCTTCAACAGATTTTCTACTATAAAGAGAATAAACACGAAGAGTACGTCTTCTATAAAAAAATAAAATTAATTTAATATTTTTATCTAATATTTTTACCTAATTTCTTCATTTTCATAATGTGGATGATTAACAATAGGCCGAAGAGTACTTAATTTTAAATTTGCCATTAAAGCCATAGTTCCAGCAAAAACAGAATCTAAATACAAAAAAATACAATAGATACTCCAAAAACTAAATAGTAGATAACCTAAAGGATGTGACAAAACTAAAAGTGAAAGACAAAAAAAGGCGAAACTGGGCATTCTCGATACCCCATTTAAGAGGATCAGAAGGAGCCTACTAATAATAAGCATGCAATACTCCAATTTAATGTACACTCATTATAAGGTACAATTTTTTGGAGCCCTAAGAGAGTGTACTATTCAAAACTAGTTTTTTAACCTTTCAAAGTATTTTCATTAATCCAAATAAATAAATTTTCCTGTTCAGGATTATTATATTCTCCCCTCATTTCCAATTGATTTTGAATATTCTTAATTCCTTTATTTGCCATTCCAGCCAAAATAATTCCAACAAAAATTAATTTAATTAATTTAAAATTAGTTTCTATTTTTGTCCAAATTTTGTTAGAAGATAATAAAGATAAATAAAGACATAAATGGGGAGTTGCAAATAATTTTAGACGCATAAAAAGTAAAGCCAAAATTATAAAAATAAATAATTGAGTTGAATGATAGGCTATCTAAAAATTAAAAAGAAAAATGAATGGAAAGATGTTTTGAAATGGAGAAAAAAATAAGAAAAAATTAAGGATGTCTTAAAAAACTAAACACCCAAGAAATACAAATACCCATAATATGTATTAAATTGTAAGTTCAAAATTTATCGGTTTGTTTAGCCGAAGGATTTAATAGAGATAATAACTTTAAAATATTATAATTAGGGAGATTCTGAAGTTTTGTTCAAATTTTCTTCAAAACTATCAACATAATTATGCCCAACCAAATTATAAAATTAAAAAAAACCTCTGGACAAAATCTATCAATTTTATCAGACCGCCAAAGCCACTTTCCATTAGCCAATTCAAAACGATAAAATAAAACAAACAAAAAACAAATAACCAAACAGTTTAAAGGTAATAACCAAGTTGAAATTAATTTTGAAATTGTCTTTAAAAACAAAAAATAACCTTATTTTTAGGAGTAAACACTAGGAGTAAAAACTAAATTATGTTTGGACAACATCCTACCCAGTAGCCACTCAAAGTCAAAGATAAAATCTCTTAAATAGAGGTGTACCTAGTCAAGAATACCGCGGTATTCTTGATTGAGGCCGTATCGGTTTCGGTATTTCGGTAAGAATACCGCGGTAATACGGCATCGTGAATAACACTAGTACCTAGTATTAGGGGTATCTAAAAATGAGGGTTTAACTGTATGTGTTAAAATTAATTTAAAATATAACCTCAAATTGCAAAAAATCAAATTCTGGGGCACAAGTATATAAAAGAGTATGGAAATTTGCATAATTAGGAAATAATTTTGCTTTTAACAATTCGAAAACCTTTAAAAATGAAAAAGTTGAAGTGAAAAAATTATTTTTAGTTTAAAATTAATGAGATTTAATGGCCAACAAAAAAGGCTAAAAATTATTTTTAAATTGTTAAAATGCGACTGCCTCCAAAACTTGGAGAATATTAAAATACCGAAGCACAAACGACTGTGCCACCATCCAATCTAACGATGATGGGTTATTTGATGGGCATTTTTGAATGGCGGATTTCAAAATAAATGAAAAACTCTTTTTGAATAATAAATTTGAAACCCCCCCCCTCCTCTCTAAATTAACAAAAAACAAACATACATTATTGTCATCCTTCAAATCAAATAATTTATTTAAAAACAATTTAATGCTTATTGCAGCAAAAAAATAAATAAATAAATGTAAAAATATAAATAATGGACGTAATTTTAAATAATTTAAAATTTTGTTGTGAATAATAAAAATAATTAAAATTGAAATAAGTGAACTTGAAAAGAAGGAATTTAAAATTAATAAATTGCCAAAAAGTAAAGAAATTGATAAACAATAAGAAATCTGAAAAATAAAAATTAATTAAAAATACAATCCCCCTCAATATCAGACCCACATTCATGGTTAAAAATTTAAATCTTATAATGAGGTATACCCTAAATAAAGTGTAACGGTTTGGCAGTCAACAATAAACTTATTGACAACTAAATTAAAAAAAATATTTTAAATAAAGGTCTAACAAAATCCTGATTTTCGAGATGATCCGGAAAAAAATTTCTATATCCCGAAACCAGATCCGTTATTTTCAAATTTCTAACTCTAATAGTAAGTAAAGAAACAAACCAAAAATAATTGCCATAAAGAAAATAATAATGGAAAAGAAATTAATTCAAAAGAGAAAAGAAGAACAAGCTAAAATTAAATAAAAATTTATTTAGAAAATTTAAAAAAAACCGTTCCAAGTTGAGTACCGATTATAAATTGACTTAACTAAAATTTGAAAAAAATTAATTAATTTTAAAAATAGATAAAAAATAAAAGAAAGAGCACGTCCAGGTAAGAATTTTGGGCAAGAAAAATTTTAAAACAAAAAATATAGGACCCAAGCAACAAAACAAAGATTAAAATTGGAGGAACTAATGTGAGTACGGAGAGTTTGGAATCGATGTTACTCTCTATGGAACCAGAACTGTTCGATTTTTAAAAAGGAAAAACATTCTTAATAACATAATTTCCAAAATTCTATTTCGGAATTAAAGTCATCTAAATTAACAATAAAATCGGAAGATGAAAAATTTTAAAAAACCTTAAAATGAATAAAAAATAACAATAGAAAAAACCTGCCAAAAACAACAGAAAGCAACTGTCAGAAAAACATGTAAACCCCCAAAAATTAAATTAATTTTTCCTTTTCTCAAAATATAACCGGTCAAAATTGTTTGAAGTAAAAATATTGGGTAACCAAAAGATTCTCGTAAAGGAGGTGTCCATTGTGCTCTTGTTGCTTCTCCTAAAAAGAAATTAATTTTTTATTTAAAATAAAATAATAACCATGATTAAACATAAAAGAAATTGAAGCCAAAATTCCACCAAAAAAGCTTTGACTAAATTTATTTTTTTCAAATTAAAAAAAAATTTAAATTAAAAATACCTTAAAGAAAATCCACCAATAAATAAAGAAAAAATAACACTGCTCGCAACAAGAAATGCTCCATAAATATAAAAATAATGATAATTGCCTAAACCTAAAAATAATAAAAGGGAATTATTTTAAAATGTAGACAAATTTTGATTTTAACAAGGAGAGATCGAGTTCGGGTCTCAGTTAATGTCAGAGATGTTCATGGATAGACAGGTCCGCTTAGGATTAAACCCAGATCAATAGTCAATTTTGACATACATATATTATTATATTCGGGTGTAAAAGTAATGCAAAAGTAATGAAAAAAATTGTAAGGAACTTATTTGTTAGTATTATAACTTAATTAAAGAGTTGTAGTTTTATTTCCAATTTTTATTTATAACATTCGATAATCGCAACAACCAAAAAAAGATTAATTTCTTGTCAAGGTTAACGATTTTTACTTTTAGATTTTATTTTAAATTTTAACAAGCTCGTGAAATGAATTACATATTGACTATGAACCGTATTTAGAATTTTAACTTTAAAAATTAATATAAAAAAGAAAAGAAAATGTAAACCTTCACAACTTTCAATTGGCGGCATTCCCCCTCCTCTATTTACTCTCCAACAAACTAAAAATAATTTTTAAAAATTCACAAATTAAAAAATCAACCAATAGTTTCCCATTCAAAATAATCTGAAAATCTTCGAAAAACAGAAAAAAGTGAAGAAAGAATTAACTTTAAAAGAAATAATTTTAAAAAAAATAATTTAAATACAAACTTCAGGATAGAGATTAAATCGATGTAAAGCATTTATTGTATTGCCAAATTCAGTTGTATTTTCTTTCATTAATTGAATTAGGCCATCAGAAAAAGGCATAGAAACAAGAGTTTTGTAAAAAGAAAAGTAAAATCCCTTAAAATGGAAAAAAGATAAAATTAAGTTTTTTCTCCTAAAAGTCTGCAAGTTTTGTCCATAAATCATTTAGTGTTAGGATTATTTTTGAAAAAATAAATTTTCCAAAAAATTTACATTAAATGTTGATGTGAAGTAATAAAATAGTACAAAATTTAGGATGAAATAACTAGAATGATTTGCTGACTTTTAGTAGGATAAAGGAAATTAATTCAAAAAGTATCAAGCATCCCTTAAAAACTGAAAAACATTTTTTTTTAATTTTGTCAAGCCTATAACTATTGGAACCGCGAAGGTGAATGCACACACTTGTCAAAATATTTAATCAAAAAATTACTAACCATTTCAGTTCTGTAAGTCATTTCACGTTCAAAATCGGAAAGATGAGAAAAGAATCGGACATTTTCAAATAAATTCGAAATAAACCAAAAATGAAAAGCCCACAGAGAAAAAGCTAAAATTAAACAATTTCAAACAAAATCTTCCAAAACAAACCAGTTAACAAAACTAAAATATACAAATAATTGGGGGAAAATGCCATCAAGGAGAAAAAAATCTAAAAAAAAGTCTTAAAAATTAAACAACTTCTTAACAATTTCTAATAAATTTAAAGTTAATAACTTTTTTTTAAAATATTTTCAAAGAAAAAAATAACAAAAAATATTTTTATTCTTTAACAAATAATCCAATTAACAAATTCAACTCTCAATTTTTTAAGCAATCGAACTAGCATTTGAAGCTATTCTCGGCCAAAGTTCCGCACATTCTTTAGCAACTGGACCGGTTATAGCAGAACCTTTCATTTCTCCTTTATTGTTAACTATAACCCCAGCATTATCTTCAAAATAAATAAAAGTCCCATCCTTTCGACGAAATTGTTTACGCTGTCGAACAACTACAGCTTGCAGAACTAAATTTTGTTTAAAGTTAAAACTGGGTAATAAAAAATGAGGACCAGTAAAGCAGATAAACAAAATGAGGTTGAAGTTTTAATCCTCACAAAAATAATCTATTTTCCGTCAAGGTCTGATTGTTCAGAATAATTGGTTTATTTAAAATCGATACAATTTGGCAAGCCCCAACAACGATTCTTTACCGCGCCTAATGTAGAAATTATGCCAAGGACATATTTGAGAGTGATAAGAAAAAAAACCTTATATATTAGGACAATATTATAAACTTCTCCAGATTACTCAAAGAATTTAAGGTCCCTAATGATTTAAAATACAAAAACCTTTCTTTCTCAGCTCCGGCTTTCCTTTCTTAACAGAACACACAAACATGTCGCCAACTGCAGCACTAGGCATACGATTGAGTCGACCACGAATTCCATAAACAGCAATAACAAAAAGATTTTTGGCTCCAGTATTGTCAGCACAATTAATTACCTAAAAAATGAAAAGTTAACAAAATATTTTCAAAAAAAACAAACAGCTCCAACTGGAAGACCCAAAGAAATACGAAACTTCGCGCCAGAAGCTCCTCCACGTCCTCTTTTTGACATTTCGAGAAAATAAAATTAGCTAAAAACTAAAAATAAGAGCAAAATTATTAAAAAATTTAAAGATTTCAAGGCTAAAAAATTTTAACGATTTTTTGAACGAAGTTTTAGTTGGCATTCTGTTTATTGAAATTTTTTGAAAAAGCGGAACGGGCCACTAGAGTGCTTCCATTAGAGAGCGGGGCCGTAGAGTGCCAACAATTTGAAATTTAAATTGCAACGTGGAAAATTGTTCCAAGAGAGGGGAATGTTAAGATGTTGTTCAGGTGACGGGGGAAGTTGATCCAACAATTCAGGCGCCGTACCGGAACCTAAAGCGCTGAAAAGAATGGATTCTTCTTTATTGGCATCCCATAATCAGGGGGGATGCGAACAAAGCCTACCCCCCTGGCTACGGGCCTGCCCATAATCGTAGAAGTACATACATATCATATAACTGAGTCCTCATGATTGAGGATTAAATATCTAACAATTAAAAGAAAAACAATTTTACTTTATTCAAAATTTTTATGGAACAAATTTGATTTTATCAAATGGAAAATTAAAAATATTAAAAAGTTTTTCCAATTTATTTTCATTCATTTCATCTAACCTAAAATCTTGTTCAGTCAAATATTGAGCATCTCTAAATACTTTTCTGAGGAATCTAGTTATGTCCGGTCTCGAATCAATTTCTTTTTCAATATTCTCAAAAATGTCTAGAATTACTGCTTCATCTAACCTTGAATTTAATAATTAAAATGAGGAATTTGTGGAGAATTTAGATTAAGGACACTTCTAACTTCCCCAACACTTCCTTCTAAATTCATCTTTCCCCCTCCCTATAATTTAAAAATTTACATTCTAGCATTTTTCATAGAATATCCTTTGACAAGTTGTGAAAGACAAGAATAAATTCTTTTATAATTAGGCGCTCCGGGTAAGCTAGTCCCAGCTTCGTCAGAACATTCAGTTAAAAATATAGAAATTACATCTCCAGAACAATCTCCAACACCTCTAATTTTTTTCATTTTGTCGACTAAAGACACCCAATTTGAATAAACTTTTAGATTTTGATTATTATTTATTAATTCAACTTCTGGTTTGCTCATTTCTTCTAAACGATATCTTCCCTGTTCTGCTAATTTATTAACTGATTTGCATTGATTTATACAATCAACAATCTTAAAATTTACTAAAATTATTATAAATTTATGAAAATTTATTAAAAAACATTTATGGAAGCCGGCTATTAAGTTTTGGTGTGTTTTGATCCTAGTTTCGGTTCTAGAGCCCTATTCTAAAAGGACCGGTAGTTTTAACCAAGAGACGATGTAGAGATTAATTCAGAATTTCAGGGAACTATAACTTATCTTAAGCTTTCAACCATTAATGAAAACCATTTCCTCCTCTCGTTTCCTTTTGTCATGATTTTGTTTGAAGGAATTTTTTTAAATTTTAATAAAATTAAAATTTCATTTTTCATCCTTTTGTCATTATAGGCGCGAAAAAACATGAAACAGTTATAATAGTTAATTACCCCCATCCTCGTCTAACTTGAATATTTGGACGATATCTTCCTTAACTTATGTTAGAAGTTGGAAAAACAAAACTCTTAATTCTCTATACAAGTCCAATTATCTCTAATTGAGTAAAAGGACAGAAAAAAAAAGACGGAAAAAAAAGGTTACAGACAATAAAACCCCAATTTTACATCAATTATCAAACCCAAAATTAATTTTTTTTAAGAAAAACTACCTCTTCATGAGTTGTATCCTTAAAATGTTTTGCAATTTGTTTAACACCCTCATCATCTATATTATGCTTTGTTAATTGAATTATAACACCCATCAAGTCTTCATTACTCCAACCTTTTAAAAAATCATTTGGAGCAATTCCCTTCTCCAAAACATTAATTACAGCTTCTTCATGTGTCAAATAAGCTTTTTCATTTATTGGAATTTTATTTAAATTATTTATTTCTTCATTCCCTTCTTCTTCTTCCCCTTCTTCTCTTTCACTTTTTCCATCCTCTTCCATAGACGATTCTTCAGATACTTCATTTTCGTTTGGACTTGGCAAACATTGATCAATATCTTCATTCCCTTCTTTTCCAGTATTATTATGATTGTTGTTTTCCATTTTTCTTGAATCTCTTTGAAATTTATTTAAAAATTTAACAAAAATTTAAAAAAAAACCATTTAGATATTTATATTGTACAAAACACACAATTTTAGGCAATGCCAAGAAAAATTTTATTCAAAATTTTTATTAAATATTAAAAACACAAATACAATCGGAACTCATTTTAAAGTACCCCCTGGTCTGAAAAAATTTATTTTTGAATCTTAAATTGGGGATATCGCTTAACAAATTAAAAAAAGGTATCTTAAATTACAAGAAAATATAACAATAAATAAGGTAAAAGAATTTGTATTGTCTCATATAAATAACAAAAATATCGCAAAATTTAAACAATAAATCCAGCCTCAGATAAAGAATAATTAACACGACTTCCATGAATCTTTAAAAAAATTTTTAAATTAATTTAAATAAAAAAATAAATATACTTTTCCATCAATTTTAGCTTCTACATAAAAACAATTATTTTCTTTTTGTAAAAATATTCTTTTGGAAATCCCTTTAATCCAAATTTTGCCTAAAGCAGGTTTTGAAATATTCCTCCAATTAACCAAATGATTTGTTGTTATTATAGTTGCTCCAAATTTAAGGCAAAATTCATTTAATGTTAAAAGTATTTGTTTTTGGATTTGTCCTGTAAAAATTAAATTAAAAAATCTTTCCTTAAAAACTTTTTCCTTTCCCTGATTTCGGGGATTGAGCACATCAAAAAAATTTTACAAAGTCACAATACACAGTTTTATTCGGCAACCCCAATCCGAAAGTAACGCCCGCAAGTAGATGTAACGGAAAGCTACAACTACTATATTAATTGTAATAAAATGAGATATTTAATCCCAATCTAAGCTTTTGTGAAAAATGGAATATAGAAACACAATTTATTTTCGACAATTTTTTAATAATTAGAGTTAATTTAAAGGGAAAGCAATAATTTGACATTAAAATTTTTAAAAATAAAAACCGTCATTGTTTTCCTTCGCTACAGCATCAAATAAAATAGAACCAATTTTATTAATAAAAATAATAGGAACAGAAGAAGAATTTTTTAATCCAAACTTTAAAAAATTTAAATTAAAAATTACTAAAAATAAACCTCAATTTCAAGTAATCTAGATCTTAATTCTCCAGAATATTTAGCCATTCCATAACTTACTCTTTTTAATAAATCATTTATATTTAATTTAGTTGAGGTATTATTATTATTAGAAGATCTTAAAAAATAATAAAAGTTTCTATTATTTAAAAATTATTTTTCAAAAAAAAATTAAAAATAGACGAAAATTTTTAAATTACAGAAAACAAAAACCCTTTAAAATATTATTATTCAGTGAAGTCTATGTTTGACAGAATTCTTCCTTCACCTCTCTCTCTCTCCCAATTCCCAACCTAACATACTCCGATACCCAGATTTTTTTTATGAAAGGTAGACCTCACTATAAGATACCCCAAAATTAGATACACCTCAATTTAAGATTCGTTTTTGTTATGTACGTGACTTCTATGTCTACGTACTAACAAGAATAACAAGATAAGACAGACTAACAAACTGTGCTTTATCTACAAGACTAAATACAATAGTAGCGAACAATAGGAATATGGTCGAAGCCGAATATGTGGAGCACTAGAATAAGACTAAGAATAACACTAACAGACACTAACTCCCGAATGGCTAAAGCCGTAGCCTTTTATACTAAGCACATACCCAACATCTCCCTCCTTTAAAAAGAATGAATTATCTCTGAATCTGTCATGGGTGTGCTCGAATACTTACTCCAACAGAAAAAAATACATACAAAGGGCCAAAATTACAAAACAAAAAAAACAAGTGGGGGAAAACAAACAAACAAAAACAAAAAAAAATTTACACAATATTATCACATTTATTTTCCCCAAATCATCTTATGCACCCAGGACTTCTTTTCTTCTTTGGCCTCTGTGCCAGCGCGCAAATCCTGCTTCGTCTCTGCTGCGCTCTTCGAATTGTGCCTGGAATTTTCACGAATTTGACTCCGAATTGAACTTTCTCTAGTTCTTAGACTGGCCCTCGAATCTGTAGAATCTGAATAACTTCCCTTTGAATGAATCGAATTTGGCTTTCTTAACTGCCATTTTTCTCTACTGACTACGGTTTTCAGCCAAGGGACTTCGACTTTATAATCATCTCCGAATTTACTAAGAATTGTCCCTGGCAACCAGACTGTTTTGCCATTTCTGTTTTTGTTCCATACAAAGACTTTCATGTCTTCTCTGAATTGAATAGAATCTCGCGAATTATTTGAACACTTTGACTTCCTCGAATCATTAGAATCTTTCGAATAATTCGAATTTCTCGAATATTTTGCCATTTTCGAATTTTGACTATTCTGACTTTTATTACTTTTCCGAATTTTTGGCTTTCTGCCTTGAATAATACTGCTACGACTATTTTGACTAGAATCTATCAACTCCGGAATTTCTACCGTCAGACAATGTGGTCTCGAATAACTAGAATCTACTTTCACATGATTGACTTCTGGACCTTTGCCTTGGCTCAACCTTATCTTTGGTTTCCGGCAGTCTCTACTAATATGTCCAATCATGCCACAATTGTAACACTGACGTGAATCTCGAATCTTGAATTGGCCTTTTCGTTGCCTTGAATTATTTCTTGAATTTCCGAATTCGCTACTCGGAATATGTTCGACTCTACTAACATTATTCACATAATTGTCAGGTTCTATCTTGACCTTTGAATGACTGTCGAACGTTTTGTCCTCATCCTTCTTTTCTGCATATCTGCAGCATTCCTCTAATAGAATCATCAGACTACACTTGTCTGGTCTCGAATAACGCTCCACAAATTTACGACTAAGCTCTCTAATATCTTTCATTTCTTCCGGAATAGCTGCAGTGAATGCTAGAATCTTGACTTCTTCGAATAGCGATTCTAATTTATCATACAATTCCGCTGACTCTCCGTTTGAATCTCCGAATTTAGGATTGATCTCGCACAATCCTTTGAATAATAGAATAAACTGCTTACTAATATGCTCCGTCTGAGCCTTGGAAATCTTCACAAACTCTACATCTTCCATCTTGAATTGAATACTTGAATACTGAATGTAGAATTGCTGAATATCGAATTACTGAATACAGAATGAATATCCGAATACGACTATTCGAATAAAACTGTCCGAATACAACTGCGATTGTTCGAATCCTGTCGACCGCGCCACTGTTATGTACGTGACTTCTATGTCTACGTACTAACAAGAATAACAAGATAAGACAGACTAACAAACTGTGCTTTATCTACAAGACTAAATACAATAGTAGCGAACAATAGGAATATGGTCGAAGCCGAATATGTGGAGCACTAGAATAAGACTAAGAATAACACTAACAGACACTAACTCCCGAATGGCTAAAGCCGTAGCCTTTTATACTAAGCACATACCCAACAGTTTTATAGAAATTTAATTGGCAGCGGAGCTAAATGAGCAACATTCGATACATATTTACGAAATGTAGTAAGTTTAACTATATTTTAGCAAAATTACGTTTTTTTTTGAAAATAACCTCACATTTTATGCATCAAAATTCTTTCCAACCTTCCAATACGAAAAGATCCATTAAAATCAATAACAATCACTTGTCTATCCCTCTTCGATTCTGACAATAATAATTCAGCAATTAAAGTCATTCCCAGCTTGAATTATTTTCAAAATTAAATTTAAAATAAAAAAATACTTGCATTTTCCCCGAAGCATCACAGCCAACAATTTCAACAATTTCTCCGCTCGAAATCATTTTTAAATCATCAAACAATTTATGTCCCGTTTGAAAAAGTAATCCATCAAAATTTAATCTTTTAAACCAATTTAATGCTGTTTCTTCTAATAATTGTTCTTCTTCTTTTAAATTAGTTCTCATTGAATTATTGAGCATTGATATATTAAAATTTTAATTACAGCCTGGTCTATTTATAAGATACACCTTTTATGTCAAAAAATTTTATATTTTATAATGAGGGCGGGCGCATTGTGTTAAATTTTGGCCTTGCGTTGCGCTTTGGAGATTGCGCCTACCTCTCGGTATCTACCGGAAAGTGTATACTTAAAATTAGACAACTCCCTCACCCGTAAGTAAATTGAGAAAAAAGAATTAAATATAGAAAAATATTTTCAAAAATAAATATATTTTTAAATTAAAAAAAAAAATAAGGAACACAATATATTTTTACTTTACAAAAAAACTTCAAAAAATTAAGGTTACAAATATATAGTAAATGAGATATTTTTATTTAACATTAAAAAGTAAAGATTAATGATAATAGCTACAATTAACTATTAATTAATTTATGCCCAAAAGAGTTTGGCAATAAGCCTTCCTGAGGGCTCGTTTTTTTAGGGCTCGTTTTCCGAATCCTGAGGGCTCGTTTTTCGGGGAGCGTTGGAGGATGACTGACAGAATAACACTCACAATTTATTGTCAGTCATACTCCAACGCTCCCCGAAAAACGTGCCCGCAGGATTCGGGGTACAACCTTATGAAAAAGGCTAAATTTCTGTGAAAAATTTACCAAAAAATTCTAAAAAAATATTTCGGTAGATCTATTGTCAAACTTAAATTCATTCTGTAATTAGGCCCTCCGTATTTTAGAGTTTGGAAGGCAAAAGTAACGTATTCCTGATTTGACACAAATTTAGTTTAGATTTTAAAATTAAATCAAAACAAGTGCCAAACCCACTGCGTACATAAATTAAAAATTTAAAAGTATTAGACTTAAATTGTAAAAAACCAAAAAATTCCTCTTCTTCTTCATTTTTCCTTCAAATTAATTTAATTATGAAATCGGAACAATTAAATTGTCATTAGCCATCAATTGATATTTCAAAACAAATTTAGTAAATCGTTTACAAAGAAAAGTTTCTTCCTTAAGAAAAAAAATTATTAAAAAAATTTTTTTAAATTAAAAAAACCTCAAATAAGTCAAACAATGCCCGATGATGAAAATAAGCGTGAGAAAATATACGATAAATTCTGCGACAGACTGATCCAATTTTTGCTATTGAAGACTCTTTTATGGTAATTCTACTTGGAAAATAACGATTGCTGTTTAAAAGAGCAGCAGCCCCATCCAGTGTATGTCGAGTATAATCAATTGCAGAACACTTAAAATTTTTGTAATTTTAGAATTTAAAAAAAGTCCAATCGTTCCACACTCAAGAAATTCGACAAGGATTGTAACATTTAAATTAAAAAATGATCTTAAACGACCGTTCCATCAAAAAATATAGCCCAAATGCTCATGTCAGATTTAAGGAATTAAGGTAAAACTCCTAAAAAAGTGTAAGTACAATACTTTGTCAATTGTTCCAGAAACATAACTTAAGCACCAAATTTTTCAGTCAACTTTTAGATTTTTTAAATGAGAAAAACAAAATGAGTAAATTACTCTAATTTGAGTGTGGGATTAAAAGTAGAATAAAAAAGCAAAAGAAAACCCCAAAAATAAATTTTAAAGTTAGAACCTCTTTTGGATTTTTATGAGCAGCACAAAGAAAAATCCATTGATCTGTAGCAGTCATTTGATTACAAGTTTCTGGTGTACATTCATCCTTAAAATTTATTTAAAAAAATTTTTTATTAAGAGAGAACCTGTAAAAGAACAGCCAATCCATTCAAATCAGAACAAAATTGACGTAAATGTTCATATTTCCAAACACCTTCATCCACACCAGATGGACAATCCAAAATTAAATCAACATCTCTAAAATCGGCAAAAATGCATTGTTGAATCCATTGTTGTATACAAAACGTTCCATCCATTTCATTGAAGGATAATTTGTTCCATTTATTCCATTCCTAATTGAAAAATAAAATATACATATTTAAATTTGCTTAATAAAAGAAAAAGATTTTTTTTCAGTTGTCTAATGGAGAATGAAAAGCTATTGATAACCATTTATGGGTGAAATGAGAAATTCATGTCTTAAGTAACAAACTCAACAAAGCTACTAATTAAGATGCTTTTCTCGGGAACTTGGCTTTACTCACGGGAACCTTTTCAAATATTACCCCAAAATAAATTTAAGAAAATACCTCACGAGTCGTACCAGGAGGATTTCGAAATTGGCCTGAATTAACAACAGTCTCCATCTAATTTTTAAAAAGAAATCTTAAAGAATAGAATAAAGTTAAAAAAGTAAATTGATTTAAAACTAAAACTTCAAAACAAAAAGTAAATTTAATAAATTTTATTTAAAAGCTTTGGGATTTCAAATCATAAATTATGTGTATTAGTATATCGTCAAATGTGTAACTTTAAAGGAAAAAAAGTATAACTATGTATGTATTAAAAAATATTTTTTCCTTCAAGTTACACATTTTTTAGGTCAAAAATTTCCATTTCGTACATTTTATATATAAAAATATTTTTTTATTAATTTATCTATTTATCAAGCATTGAACGTTCCAATGCTTCTTTATATTGCTCTTCTTCTTCCTCTAATTGCTTTGCTCTTAATTCTTCTTCTTCTTTAGAAAGTTTTAAAGCATTGAGTAATTCTGTATCAATCTTTAAAAAAATAAAAATTAAAAGAAATTGAGCAAGCGTTAAAGTTTAGCTATCAAACAGGAATGGAATCTGTGAATCTAATCATTGCTCACAAGACTAGACTTTTCGCCTGAATCCAAATCCAAAATTCCCAACAATATCCAAATCCAAATTAAAAAATATTTTTTACCTCTTCCTCATTAATTTCATGAGCACTACTTTGTTGCCCACCAACTTCAGATAATTGAGGTCGATTATATTGCCTAGTTGCTTCCAAACTTTCCTCAATAGCTTGTTGTAAATGACGTTCATAGGTAGGAGTTTTAGAGGATTCTCCATCAATAAAGCGTTCAATTAAACAATAATATTCGTCTCCATCTTCAATGTCCCTAGTCCATACATCTCTCGCTAGAAAATAAAAAAGTGAATGAATTCAGTATTTACGAAGGCGACAAAACACACTTTCGGCCTGTCACTTGTGAGAGTGACTTGGATCTTGAGGGGACACCAAGTAATGGGCTTGTTTTAGACCTGACATTTCGGAAAATATTAAAAATAAGTTTGTTCACATTATTTTCTAACGATAACGGGGTTTCCGTTTTTTTGGTCACTAAATGGATTTTTAGTCATTTAATTCTAGAAGAATACACCCATCATCCCTAAATAAAAATTCTCTCCCAAAAAACTCACATCCAAAATCTTGACCATGCCTAACATATTCAATTTCATCAAATCTATTAAAAAGCATATTTCCAGCCATTTTGTATATCTGATAACCGTCAGGAATTTGGAAAAGTGAGTCCTTTAGTCGGAATTCTGGACAATCGTCCTCATTAGCTGATTGATCGATATCTTCAGTTTCTGGTTCATTGATATTGTGAAAAGTGATTTGAGCGTTAATCAAGTGAAAAATCTAAAGAAAAAATTTTAAAAAAAAGTAGGAAAAAACAAAAAGATAAATATGGAAAAGGAAAAATGACCAAAAAATTACAGCTCGGATGGTAAAGTAAAAGTCAAAGGCTTGATATCCTAATACATATGTCCCCGCGTGTCTCCGGGAAAGGAATGAAATTTCGGAAAAAATAACCATAAACACTTTTTCATTTGTTTATAATTAAAAATAATTTATTTAAAAAAAAACTTACAGGAATTTTAATTCTAATAGGAAATCCAGCAGGCATTTGTAGTTCAATAAATCGTTTCAAACGCAAAAATTTTGCATTACGAACAGCCAACTAAAAAATAAATACAAAATATGGAAATTGAGAAGTAAAGGAAATTTAGTAATATTAAGGAAAAAAGCCTGACCATTATGTAAATAAACTTCGTTTAATTTGGTAATACGGCAAATAGAGAATTTTGTGAAAGATGAAAAACAAGAAAAAGGGAAGTCCACAATCTTGACTTTTACCCAAACTTTTTAAAATTAATTAAAAAAAAGAAACCAAATCAATAACATTAAATATTTGTTCTCTCAAATTTAAAGGAAAACTTTCTGAAAGCCATAAGCTTGCATTAAATGAATTTGATTTAAAATGTTCATCTCTAGATATTCCTTTAAAATTATTTTTGAAAAATTAAAAATTTAAAAGAAACCAATATTTGCCTTTCCATTTTCTGAAGGTTTTGTTAGATACTCAACAACATTTAATCCATTGTAAACATCAGTTTGGTTTAAACTTCCATTTACATCAACTTTACGTTTTTCAAAAAGGCTTAATAGAAGGGCAACTGATTTGTTTGGATTCTTTAAAAATAAAACGGATTAAAATGACAGGTAAGAGTTCAATAGAAATTTTTTAACAAATCCATATATTCACAGAGCCTAGTGAAACGCTTATAAATAAACACAAAATTCTAGATTGGAGCTATTTTTATAATTTTTATGCTCGATGAGAGTTAACAAAATTGTTTAGATCCGACTCTAAAAACAAAAGCTATAATCACTGCGGTAGACCGGGATGCGATAAATCGGGATTAATAAAACAAATAAATTTTTACGCAAACCTCTTTCATCGATAATTCCTTCTCCTCTTCTGATAAATGACAAAAACATGTTTTTGTAACAACCTCAACATTAGAAGCAGAAAAAACTCGACAAGTATAACCTTCAACTTCTTCCTCTTTATCACTAGAACCAATCCAAGAAAATAAACGAGAATTCTTTTTAGAAGGTTCAAAGCCAATATTATCGACATCAACATAAGTTACAGTTATTGGAGATTTTAATTTTTCTTCTACGGCAGCAGTCGAGGAAATAAATTTATCAATTTTTGGCAAAGAAGACAAATCGAAATTTTGCGAATAAGCCTAAAATATTGATATTTTAAGGAACTTATATGGATTGGTATGTTCTTATTTTGGTAGTGTGAAACTTGCGGACCGACTTTTGCGGACCATAGGTTTAGGTTTTTGTTTTTCTATCGTAACTTTGTCCAAGCTTGTACAATCACGATGATTTTAATGTCATTCGACTCAGCTCGTCGAGTTCTTTCGAATGAGCAATGTTTTGAGAAATTCGTCGGGTCCGCCAGTTTCGGCCTGCCATTATTTTAATGTTTTGTTTGAAAACTGCACTTTTTACAGTAAAAGGAAAACATATGATTTTATAAAAAAGATTTGCTAATCGTAATAAAAAATGGAAACTCAAATTAGTACAGAAATCCACCCAGTAAATAATCACAATCCAAAAGTAATGCAACTTGCTTGTATATAAACTATGCTTATTTTTCTTGTATAGATGGTTGACCCATCTAACAGACAAACAATATAGAAAAAACATAGCAAAACAGTTCATGTCCCAATTTTTTAATTAAAAATTTTTTACTGTTTTCTCGTCTCTGTCAATAAATAATATTTCAGCAGATTCAGAATCTCCAAATCGAAAAATGAAAGATTGATTTCCTCTTGTTTTATTTAGAATTTGATCATTTGATATTTCGAGAAGATTTGCATCTATTCTAATGCTATTCCCGTGTTTGTAAATCTGCGAAAGAAAAATTTTAAAATAAAAATTATTTAAAAAAATTTACTTTATAAGTGTCAGAAGGACACATATTCTTAACAAAAGGAAGCCATGAAGCGAACTCCCACGTCCTTAATAGGACTAATTTTCACAAAAATATAAATTAGAGACTTACATCTCAACATAAAAGTCAGAGGAATCCTTTAAAAATAAAAATTTATTAATCGTCTAAAGAAAATTGAAAATTTGTGGCCCTTTATCATGGTAACTTAGATTTGCTAATAATGTATGGTTACAGGGCCTTAAGCAGCAGAATCTTTGACCATTCGTTAATTTACTGGTCTTTTTAGTCTATACATATGGGTTTCGTTGAATTTTAAAAATTTCAAATCAAAAAGCCACAGAAAGTTATCAAAGATCCTAGCTCTAGCTTTCAAAACTAAATAAAAAGCAATCCAAAAGTAACCAAAAATAAGAAATGACAAAATTGAATTATCCATTACTAAAAATTTAAAAAACCTCTTGCCTTAAAACTATTACGTATTTGCTTCAAAATTCGACTAGTTTCAAGATACCGTTCATAATCACGAGCAGCAAGAATTTTCTGAAGAAAATTAACATTTTTTAACAAAATTGCTTCGTGTGACAAATTCCACATTTCTGAAAAATTTATTTTAATTATTAAAAATTTTCTTATCAAATTTATACGCTTATTTTGTGTATTTGCCTCTGCTCCATTGTCTAAAAGTAATTCTGCACATTCAATATGTCCAAGCATTGTTGCAAGCATTAAAGGAGTCCGTCCATGAATATCTAATTTATTAATATATTCTTTTATATCTTCTGATATTTCTAATTTTGATTTTAATGCTTCAATGTCATTATTAAAAATTAAATAATGAAGAGGATAAAGCTGAAATAATCTTTCATTTTCGTCTTCCACAGATGTTGATGTCATAACAAAATCTAAAAATGTTAAGAAAGTTAAGTGTTTAAGAATGCGTAATGGGATGGACCCAGTCTAATGTAAGTGCGGATTTAGTCGAAAATCCTGCACTTTTTTATTTAAGGGATTAAAAAAACATGATTTTGCCGACGAGGAGATGAAATTTGAAACTCAAATCAATACTCAAGTAGACATAAATTTAAAAACTCCTTTCAAATAATTCCGCAACGAAATTCTGGATTTTTTTCTATCAATTCTTACTGTAACTCGATGAGCTAAAATTTTCTTGATCAGTTCATTTTTGTAAGAATTTTTAAGTAGATTTGCAATAGAAAAATGCTTTAAATTTATAAAATTTTTATCTTAATTTGTTCCGAATAATTGTAATTTAGTATTAACGATTTTTTAGTTTAATTGTTTGTTTACCCAATATTTATTTTGAGCATTAATGGCTTCGCGGACTTTTGCAAGGATCGCAAGCAAACTTCGGTATATTAGTCACCGATCTACAAATACGATTTTAGCAGGTTTTTAAACATTCTTTTTATCCAAATTTACTAAAAATTTATTCTAAGCTCGGAATCATCACTGCGGCATCGTTAGGCCTCTTCATTCTTCAGCAAGTAACTTAGCGGCTGCTGCAACTGCTGAAAAACCAGCAACTCCAACACAGACTACTAAAGGATCGAAAGGACGAATTGTGGCTGTAATTGGTGCTGTTGTGGACGTTCAATTTGATGAAGGGTTGCCACCAATTTTGAATTCTTTGGAAGTTCAGGGTCGAAAAGGATCGAAATTAATTTTAGAAGTTTCACAGCATTTGGGTATTTTCGAGTTTTTAAATTAATTACTCAAACTTTTTAAGGTGACAATGTTGTTCGTACCATTGCTATGGACGGTACAGAAGGACTCATTCGAGGGCAAGAAGTTATCGATACTGGTGATCCTATTAAGATTCCTGTTGGACCTGAAACTCTTGGTCGTATTATGAATGTTATTGGTGAACCAATCGATGAGCGAGGTCCGATTGCGGCAAAGAACTTTGCTCCAATTCACGCTGAGGCTCCCGAATTTGTGGAAATGAACGTTGAGCAGGAGATTTTAGTGACAGGCATTAAAGTTGTTGATCTTCTTGCTCCTTATTCCAAAGGAGGAAAAATTGGTTTAATTTGGATTTTTCATTTTTTATATTTTAATTTTTAAATATTTAGGTCTTTTTGGTGGTGCTGGTGTCGGCAAAACTGTGCTTATTATGGAACTGATTAACAACGTTGCTAAGGCTCATGGTGGATTTTCTGTCTTTGCTGGTGTTGGGGAGAGAACTCGTGAGGGAAACGATCTTTATCACGAAATGATCGAGGGTGGTGTTATTGATTTGAAGGGAAATAATTCGAAGGTGTCGCTTGTATATGGACAAATGAACGAACCTCCAGGTTTTCTTATTCAACTCTGAACTTAAGGGCTTAATTACTTTTTTTCTTAAGGTGCTCGCGCTCGTGTCTGTTTAACTGGTTTGACTGTTGCCGAGTATTTCCGTGACAAGGAGGGACAAGACGTGTTGCTTTTCATCGACAATATTTTCCGATTCACTCAAGCTGGTTCTGAGGTCTCGGCTTTGCTTGGACGTATTCCGTCTGCTGTCGGTTATCAACCTACTTTGGCTACCGACATGGGGAGTATGCAGGAGCGAATTACAACAACCAAAAAGGGTTCAATTACTTCTGTGCAAGCTATTTATGTCCCCGCTGATGACTTGACTGACCCTGCACCTGCAACAACTTTTGCTCACTTGGATGCTACAACAGTACTTTCTCGTGGTATTGCTGAATTGGGAATTTATCCTGCTGTTGACCCGTTGGACTCTACTTCTCGAATTATGGATCCTAATATTGTTGGAAATCGTCACTATGGTTAAATTTTAATTATTTGAATAGTTTGAATTTTCTTTTATTAGATGTTGCTCGTGGTGTTCAGAAGATTCTGCAAGACTACAAATCGCTTCAGGACATTATTGCCATCCTTGGAATGGATGAACTTTCCGAAGACGATAAATTGACTGTCTCGCGTGCTCGAAAGATTCAACGTTATCTTTCGCAGCCCTTCCAAGTTGCCGAAGTCTTTACTGGACATAAGGGTAAATTCGTCAGTCTTGAACAGACTATTGATGGATTTGAAAAGATTTTGAGAGGTTTTTAGATTTATTTATTTTAATTAAAACAAATCTTTAGGAGAGATGGACCACATCCCGGAGGTGGCATTTTATATGCAGGGAGATATAGAAGATGTCCACAAAAAGGCAGAGGAACTGGCCAAGCAATAGAGAATAGATTTGTTAAATAAAATTTTGAAAAAGGAGGATAGGTTGAATTCCTCTAGAAAATATAGATTTAATTAAAAATTGTTCTTTGTTTGTTTTTATTATAAATTGTGTCTTTTTTCGAGTAATTTTTTATGCTCAAGTTTGAAATTTGAATGTCTTTAGCTAACTTACATTAGTATCTTTTTGAATATTCTTTTTTTGTTTAGGTCCTTCAATCACTAATATCTGATCATTTCTAAGCGATTGGAAGCTGTGATTCGGCCAACTTTTTCATCTTAACTTTAAGGAATCAACCCAAAAGGTCAAAACCCAGATGGTCATTACCCAAAAGGTCAAATACAACTTTTGGGTGGATAAGGAAGGATTTATGCATATTAAGACTGTGGGTATTAAGGAGGATATCAACGGATTTGGGCGGATTTGTTGGGATCAAGGGACAGAACGAGAAATACTCGTGCAACAAACATATTCTTGAGCAGGGTACGGCCCACTATGGCGCGGGCCACTATGGCGCGACCACTATGGCGCGACCACTATGGCGCAAGCCCACTATGGCGCGACCACTATGGCGCAAGGCTTTAAATTAAAAATAAGGTCCGCAAAAGTCTGGCATTGTTATGAGTCTGATTATATATGTGTTCTTTTGCATTGTCCGACAGTTGCACGAGTTTATTTCCGTCATATATCCCTTCATCCCCCCTAATCCCGACAAATCAGTCTTAATCCGCCCAAATCCGTCTTAATATGAACAAACTCTTTTTCCATCAAGAATTTGTATTCGATTGGTAATTTGACCTAACCTTCTGGGTCTTGATCTTCTGATTTTTACCTTCTGGGCTGATCCCAATAAATTAATCCGCTTTTAGATAAAGATTTGTGGGATATTGGGCTTGCGCCATAGTGGTCGCGCCATAGTGGGCTTGCGCCATAGTGGCCTGCGCCATTGTGGTCGCGCCATAGTGGTCGCGCCATAGTGGCCCGCGCCATAGTGTCCGTGTCCCTCTTGAGCATGCGTCGCCGTTATCCACCCAAAATTTGTATTTGACCTTTTGGGTAATTTGCCATTTGGGCTTTGACCTCCTGGGCGCTCAAGTTCTTGGGTGAGCCCAAGTTGACTTCTCCTTTTTCCTTTGCGTATTTCGATGTTTTATGAATTTCATCTCGTTTTTTGACTTTCGATTAGTGTCTTTTATCGATTTTTTCATTTCTCACTCCCCAAACATATTTCTTTAAAAATTAGGGGAAATGAATTATGAAGAGACAGATTTTGGCATAGAATATCCTTTTGAGGAGACTGGTGGATCTGGTGATGAAAATAGAATTAGAGGAAATTGGTCTTTAAAATTGGATTATTTATTCTCAATTTTTGGTTATACTTTTGCATTAGGAAATTTATGGCGTTTTCCTTATTATTTTGGAATTAATGGAGGGTATTTTTTCTTTTATTTAAAAAACATCTTTTAATTTATGTTAGTATCGCTTATTTAATTCCTTACACAATTTTATTTTTTGTTGGTGCTCTTCCAATTCTTTTTATGGTTATTTAACATTTTATGTTTAAAACATTTTACATAATTTTAGGAGATTTCACTGGGGCAATTTGTCAGTTTGGGACCAGCTTCTGTTTGGAAATTGGCACCTCTTTTTAAAGGTTTTTATTACTTGACTTATTGATTCATATTTTCGTATGGATTGCCCTGGTTTTGAATTCACACCTTGATTTAAAGGATCCGGCAAAAAAATTTTGAGGGCGCTCATTTTTACTTTACCATAATTCTTTCATGGTTCGATATCGAAAATTTTCAAATTTTCTTGAAATCATATATCAGGGTTTTGAGTCTCCTTAATTTTCTGGCAATTTTTCCAGGACACATTCTTTCCAATTATTTTATCCTTTTTTAGGTATTGGAATTTCTATGCTTTTTGTCTCTACATTAATTGCTATTTATTACAATTTAATTACTGCCTGGGCATTATATTATATGATTAATTCGCTTAAATTCTCTTTACCTTGGACAACATGTGGAAATGAATGGAATAGTGAAAGTATTTTTATAATTTTTTAAAGTTAATTTTTTCTTTTAAAGATTGTTCTGTTTGGAATAAAGGGTCAATTAATGCTTGTCAACATTTAAATGGTTCTTTTCTTTCTAATGGAACTTGTGTTGATTTTAATAATATTGATCCTGGCAACAATAATTCAATTCTTGTTTTGGATTCAAATAACAAAACTATGACGGGAATTGAATATTTTCAGTTAAAAATTTTTTTGTATTTTCTTAAATTTCAATTTTTAAGCAATCAAGTTTTGATGATCTCTTCGGGAATTCTTGATTTTGAAACGATTAATTGGCAATTGGCTATGTTAGTAATTTTATTTGTTTTTAAATATTTTTGTAATTTTTCTCTAAATAGCTTTAAAATTTTAATTGAATTCTTTTTTTTCAGTTGTTTACTCGTTGCCTGGTTATTTGTCTTTTTATGTTCTTTTAAGGGAATAAAAACAAGTGGAAAGGTTTTTTTAAATTTAGAAATTTTATTTTTAAGTTTTCTTTATCAGGCAGTTTATGTCACCGTTTTATTCCCTTATATAATTCTGATTGTTCTACTCATTCGTTTCTTCACGCTTCCTGGCTCTTTCAATGGATTTTTGTTTTTTATGAAGCCAAATATTGAAATTATTAGAGATTTAAGAGTTTGGGCTAATGCCGCTATTCAAGTGTTTTATTCACTTTCAACATGCACTGGAGGGTTAATTACTTTGTCTAGTTATAATAAATTTCACAATAATGTGTTTGCTGATATTTGGGTAATTTTGTAAATTTTTTGATTGTTCGGTCTGGCTTACACCCTTAGGGCTGAAAAATTTTTTAGGTGTAATTAAGGTGTTTATTTAAGTTCTGGCTGTCGTTTATTAACCTCCACCAATTGTCTAAAGATATTTAAAAAATTGTACCTAAAATCGATGGTTTACGTAATTAACAGTGCATAAAATCGTGAAATTAAAATTATGCGTAAAATCGGGTTCATTAAATAAGAAATAGATTTTAAATTTAAAACTAAAAGTTCCCACGCCTACATTTAAAATTAAAGCGATGTTCCTTTTAATGATTTATTTTTCTTAAATAAAATGTCAATTTTTAAGCTAATCAGTTTATTCGACTTTCTCGCTTCTATTTTAATGTCTTCTCTATTATTCGCTGCTGTTGGCTTTGTTTGTCATGAAAGGGATATTGAACTAACTAAATTTCAACTTCAAGAAGGTCTTCAAATGATTTTTGTTTTTTTCTCGGATACTCTTTCTAAAGTCCCTGTTGCTCAAATTTATTCTCTTTTCTTTTTTACAATGGTTGCTTTAGTTATTTTTAATACAGAGGTTTTTTTTTAATTTATTTTGTTTATATTTTTCTATTTTTTAGTTATTTGTTGTTGAGACAATAGTAGGAATTTTTAGTTTAATTTTTTAAACTTTATTATAAAGGTCTCTTCAATTTGTGATTTGTTTCCTGAACGTTTAAGGTATTCTTATATTTAAAAATTTTTATAGGTAAATAAAAAAGGTCGGAGGATGTAGGGTGTCATTACTCCCGGAGAATCATTTGGTACAGCACACTTAAATGTGGTTAACGAGACGATTTGCAATAACATTACATTAGAATGTTTCAGGTTCGATCCCTGTCTTTTACATAAACTTTCGCACAATTTCGGAAGTGTATCTAAAAAATAATGGCTTAACCAAACAAATAAATACTTTTTTCATTCTACATCAGAGGCTTCAAAACCCAGAGGCTTCAAAAAATCAAATATTAATTAGGAATATTGTTATAAATTAATTTTCTAGGCGAAGTCACAGACATGTGCTTACATTTACAATTTTTACTTTTTTCGTTTTGGGTATTCCACTTTGTTCTGCCGTAATTTTTCTTTAATATTTTAAAATCATTTTTCGTTAATTTATTTAGGCAGGTATTTATTGGATTATTTTATTTGAACATTTTGGTGTTACCTGGCCTTTAATTATTATTGGATTTTTTGAAGTTATGACTGTTTGTTGGATTTATGGTTTTTCTTTTAAATTTTTATAAAAAATATTGTAAATTATTTTTTAAAGGTGTTGACAATTTTTTGGATAATGTTAAATGGATGGTTAGGGTTTTTTGAATATCTTTTACGGACGACTTTTTTGTGGGCAATTTTCGACAAATTATCATTCAAATACCCAAAAAAAATTCCTTCGAAAATACTTTTTTTGGGCAGGTTAAACATATTAAATTGACACATTAATTGAAAATCTAGTTAAAAAATTTGAATTAGATTTTGTACTTGATTATTTAATAATTGTATATTCCCTATTTTTTCAATTCTTTATTTAATTAGGGTTTTTATATATAAATTCAATTATTTCTTAAGATATTTTGTGTAAATTGACCGCAAAAATCTATCACAAAAATTTCTTGGATTTAAAATAATTTTTATTTTTAGATTGGATTTTACCCTCCATTTTATTTGGCTTGGAAAATTCTTTGGAAATTTATTTGTCCCTTTATATTATTGGTAAAATAATTTTTAAATTTGAGAAAATTTTTCTTTTAAAGTTACTTCTTTCATTGATTTGGACTAATAATTATTCAATTGAATATAACTTTTTTGTTTTTCCTCAATGGTCAATAATTCTTGGTTGGACAATTTCTTTATCTCCAGTATTTATTATATTTACAACAATTTTCTTTTATTTTATACAAAGTAGTGGATCTTTTTCTCAGGTTTTTCTAATTTGAGAAAATTTAAATGGGATTTTTAATGTCATGCATACTGTTTGGATTTCTTAAACTTTATATTTGCTCTTAATTTTTTTAAATTTTTAACCGTCTTTTTTTAAATTTTACCGATTAGATTTTATGCATTTTTATGAAATGTAGAAGTACATCTAATTACCTAGTATTAAAAACGCATAGGTTTGGGTGTTGGATCTATAACGATAAAGTGAGCGAACGTAAGCGCTTCGCGAGAAATCGTAAGGTTCAATTTCTACTTAAATATTTTTCAATTTTTACTTCTTTTCATACATTTTTGCATCTTATTTATTTTAATATTTTTTGTAATCAATTTTTAGCGAATTCGTGAACTTTTGTGTCCAGCTGATGATTGGGGTCCAGCATTAGCTATTCACAGGGCTGAACTTTATCCATTACAAATTCCTGAAGCCAGAAAATTAATGATACCTCCATCTAGCAAAATTTATAAAAATGTTGGAGTATGTTTTTTTTATTTATTTTTAATTTTTTCAAAAATATTTTTAAGAATAATGGTTCTCTGGAGCAGTTTATTGACCGTTATAATAAACCTTTTGGTACAGGGATATATCCACAACATGAAGATTTTGACAGAATTATTTCTAAAAAATCATTTCCTGAAGAAAAGGAAACAATAATTTAGAAAAAGGAAAGAAAAGGGGATTTTTTTAATTTTTAAATGCTCAAAATTAGGACACAAAACAATATTTAATTTAATTATTTTTCGATAGTAGGACAATTTACAGAAAAAATTTTTGGAATGAATTTTCGGAGATAGGTTGAAAATTTAAAACAAATTGATTTTCGAAATATTTTTAAAATTTTTTTAAATTCTAATTGTAAGTAATATTCCAACGTTTTCTGAAGAAAATTTTCTTTTTTTTTTTGAAAGTAAATTGTCCTGTCTTGCCTTATTCTATATTTTTTCAACTTTAAAAAATTTTTCGATATTAATTAAACATCGATTTTGTAATTTTTTCCAATATATAATTCTCATCCCAGAAATAGCCTTTAACCTCAAGAATGTTTAAAAAACTTAAATTTAATAAATATAATTTTAAAAGAATTTTGTTTTATTAATTTTGTAAAATTTTTTATTTTATAAATACTTTTTTTGATTTTTTAATAAAGGTTTTATTAATCTCGGACAGATTTTTTGCATTTTATCTAATTAAATTGATATATTAATGGAGGAATTTAACAAGGATTATGGGACTTTTATTTCTGATTTTGAAAAGGCTGAGGTTTGTTTTTTAAATAGCTTAATTTTTGATTATATTTTTGCGGACATTTTTCGTAGTCGAGACGGTCAAATTATTTTCTTAATTTGACTGATATGAGCATTTTCGAAAAATTATTGGAAGTAAGCTAGTTAACGTAAAAATGTCTAGAGAGATTGTTTTATACTATCCATCGATGCTCATCGATTTGGATAAAAACATACAAAATTGACTTGATCTGATAAATATGATGATTTTTTTTTCGTTTTTTAGCAAGAACAATTAGAATATCTTCGACTTTATAAGCAAATGACTCAAAGCCAAGAAAATTGCGTCAAAAATCAAAAACATCTTTCCTATCTTTTTAAGCAACTGCGGAAAGACTTTAAAAGGTTTTTTTGTTATTTTTATTTTAAAAATGGTTATTTAATTTAGTTTACAAGAATCTAATTTGAATGAAGAGGAGAAAAAAATTTTGACTGAAAAGAGGGCGAGTATCGACCAATTTACTTCAAAATTAGCTGAAATGCAGAGGGAACTTCCGATACGGGAGAATGGGTATTTTTAAGTTTATTTGATATATTTACATTGTCTGTTTGTAATAAAAATATAACGTCCGTTTTCGATATCCAATTCTGAATCTCTTCTGAAAGTAAAAATATTTAACACGGAAGTTCTGTTCAATTTTTTTAATTTTTTGTATAATTAATTTTTTTGTTCAGTTATTTAAAAAAATTATTTTTAAAATTACCAAAACAAAAAAAAATTTTTAATTTTAGTTTCTACCTTTCAACTATCCTTGGCAGCAATTTAAACATTTCTCTTTTAAATTCTGATGAAAGGTACAAATACAAAAAGGAATACGAATCTTTCAAATTATCTGTTACTTTTGTGGTAAATTTTTTTAAACTAAATTTAAAATTGTATTTAAAATTTTAGATTCTTGCCATTTTTGTTTTGGCTTATATTCTGCCGCCGTTTAGGATAATTGATGCACTCTGTAATTTTCTCCTTGTTTGGTATTATTGCACTTTAGTTAGTTGATATTTTTTAAATTTTTTGTGATTATTTAATTGAGAATTATATTCTGGTACAATTTTCCTATGAAATTTCATTTTTTTTTAATTGGTCGCTATTATCAGAATATCCGCAAAAATAAATGTAAAACAAATTCAAAAATTATTTAACCTTTTGAAATAATTTGGATGTTACATATTTATTAAATTAATGCTCCCTTAAATATTCTTTTTATTTTAAATTTATTTTTTTAGACCATCCGTGAATCAATTCTTCGTCTAAATGGATCTCGTATTAAAGGTTGGTGGGTAAGTTTCTATTTTTAAATATCTAAATTTTAAAATTATTTTTTAAAAAGGTTTTGCATCATTACATTTCTTGTGTACTTTGTGGAATTACTTTAACTTGGAGAGATGGAGATTGTTATGATCAATTTAGACATGTTTTTATTTATTTTGTTTGTTATATTGGCTCTGTCCAAATAATTCAGTTTGTTTTTTTTAATTTTTTTAAAAATTGTAAATATGACATTCAAAATCAAAATTTCGCTTTTGCTTGTTCCCTATTATACAATTTATAATAAATATTAAAAATATTTTTTCTAGATATAAATACCAGACTGGCTGTTTGCGACGATTACGTAAGTTTATATATTAAATTATAATGAGAGGGGAGGGGGGGGAGGGATGGATGGATGGATGGATGGATAATTAGATTATTTTAAGGAATTTTATTTTTTTTAATTTAGATTTTATCCTTTTTGTGATTTGTATTTTTTCAATTAAAAAGGAAATAGGCTTTTTTGTTTTCTCATTCAACTGAAAAAATATAAAATACATCTTGATTAATAAAAACTTATTTTTCCAATCTTAAATTTTCTTAAATTAAATTTTCTTAATTTCTTAAATATATTGTCCCAAAATTTTAGATGCTTTGGGACAACGTCACTGTATGGATGTAACTTTAGAAGGTTTTAATAAAATAATTATTTTTTAAATTTATATTTTTAGGATTTAGTAGTTGGATGTTTAAAGGATTGGTAATTTATAAAAAAAATTTTTTTGAATAATTTTTTAAAAATATTTTTAGACTTTCCTTCTACCTTTTTTAATTGTTGGATATGTTTGTTTTTTTTATTTTTTTAAATAATTTTCAAAAAAAATTTTTTGAAGGCTTTCCAAGGCTATTGTTCCTACAGACTTTTTGACATTTATTTACATAAAGATTGTTCTCGTGAATGGCAAGTAATTGTTTTGGCTATTATGTTTGCAATTATTTTTATTGGAAATTCTGTTACTTTGGGTTAGTTTTTTTGTTAATGATCTTTCTTAATTGAAAGTGGATAGGTTTATCTGGATGGGTTTTTTATTTTTTGTTTCCACTGTTCGTAAAAAATAACGTTATAATTTTCTGAACCCAAGTATTTGTAATTTAAATTTCAAGTAATGAGAAAAGCAGTTTCTTCCATTCAAGATACTTTCCAAAAATTATACATATTTTCAGGCCTAGTCATTATAAAGAAATATGCCAAATCGGACCTTTCAAAGCTTCCAAACAAATATCGAGATAAAACGTTATAAAAAGTTAAACTTTTAAAAAAGAATTATAATTAATGCGTGCTTATATATTTAAATATTTTTTTTAAATAATTCATAGACAATATTTGACTTTTATATGTTTAAAAATTGAATTTTGTATAAATAAAATAAAAAAAAAATTTTTTTTAATATTTTTTGTCTTATTATTAAGGCTGTGATAGTTAGGCAAGTAAAATCAGTGAAATAGGCGCCTAAAATAGGCACCAAAAAGCCGAAAAAGGCACAAAAATAGGCATGCAAAAAAGGTTATTAGACCATAAAATGGAGATAAAAACAGAAAAAATAACCATTTAATCGTCATTTTTTAAATTAAAAACTATTTTTTAAACAATTTTACCATTTATTCGTCATTTTGAATCATTTTTTGAAAAAAATGGAGTAAATTTTTTTAAAATGTCGATAATCGACAAAATGGAAATCTCGCCCAACACACAAAACGCCGCACCCCAAAACGTCCCAATACCAAATCGTCCCAGTTCAAAATGTCCAACAGAGTAAAAATAAACAATTTATCGAACTAAAAATCAATAATGGGACTTGGCACCTATTTTTTTAAATTTGGGACTGATTTTTTAGATTTTGCACTGATTTTTAGGCAAAATTTCGAAAAAATCGCTAAAAAAGGCAAAAATAGTACCAAAAATTTCAAAATAGGCAGAAAGGCACAAAAATTCAAAAATAGGCAGAAATAGGCAAATTAAAAGTCATGCTAGACTTATCGGACCAAGCTAAAAACACGTTTTTTGAACGTATTACATCATCCCAAGCTTGCAGAAAAAATAGGCATTTGCCTATAAATCACAGCCTTACTTATTATTTATTATTTATTTGATTGAATATTTTTAAATTTATTTTTAAAATCCTTAAAAATATTTTCAGTTATTTTAAAAATGAATTCTTTATTTAAAAAACAACAGAAGAACTTTATTACATTTTTAATCAATTATTGTCAAAATAGAGGGAAACTTCGGAATTACAAAAGTAAGAATGGATTTTTTAATATAAAATTAATTGGGAGGAGTCTATTTGTGTTTTAATTTTTTAACTGTTTGTTGTAAATTCGGAAACGAACTGAGGAGTCAAATTATTTTTCGGTTCGCTTTCATATATTCGGAAGTTTCTTTGAATCCTAATTTTTCATATTCTCCTTTAAAAAAAATCTTGAAACTAAATAAATCACCAAAAATGAATTTAATATTTTTAACCCGGAGATATATACTTATTTGACCTCTACATTTATTTTGGACAAGTCCCAGCTCCTTAGCCTGAAAATAGCGAGGAAATAAAATATTGGGCCTCACAAAGCCGAAAATTTAAAAAAAGATTTCTTTAAAAAATCATTTCTTTAGATCAATCTTATTCTACTCGAATAACAAATAAAAATACTTCAAATTTTGATTATTTCAACATAAAATATCATCAAAGGTCAAAATTTAATAATTACTATTTTGTATTTGCTGCTTTTGGAGGAGGAATTTTTGGAATATTTAATTTTAATGATTATTTTCTCTTCAAAAAGTGTCTTTTGAAAGAAAATTTAAAAGAAAATCTTAAACCTCCAGAAAGGAGAGATTTGCCAATATTTACTTTTGAGGAGGTTAAACAACACGGAAAAGATGCTAATCGAATTTGGGTTACTTACAAACAAGTTTTTTTTAATTTTTAAATTAATTTTTTTGTTTCTTTAAAGGGTGTTTATGACATTACTGACTTTATCCAGTCCCATCCTGGAGGGGATAAAATACTTTTGGCTGCAGGAAATTCAATTGTAATCCTTTTTAATTTTTTTTAAAACAATTAAATTTGTAGGAGCCTTATTGGCTAATTTATGCCCAACACAAAACTGAGGAAGTTTTGGAATTACTTGAAGAATTGAGGATTGGGAGTTTATCTAAAGATGAATTGAAGGATTCTGAATTGGGAAAAGTTTGTTTAATTCAATCTTTTTTGTCAGGATTGTTTAATTTAAAATATTATAATTTTGACTCTGGTCCAGTGGTGACGTTTTGTTAAACCACACCTTTGATTATATTTTCAAAATTCTAAAAAGTTTGATTAACTTTTCATAGCTTTTAAATTCAAAGTAAAACATTTTTATATTTTAGCCTTTACCCAATGATCCTTTTGGAATTGACCCTCCACGACATCCAGCACTCTTAATTAATTCTCAAAAACCTTTCAATGCAGAAATTCCATCTCAATTGCTTGTTGACAATTTTAAGACTCCGAATGATCTTTTCTTTGTTCGTAATCATATGCCTGTTCCTAATGTATTAAATTTGGATGAATTTTTGGGATAATTATTCTATTTTAATTTAGTTGGATGAAAAAAAACATTTTTTAGAAGTTAATGGCCTTGGAATTAAAAGAGGAATTAATTTATCTGTTAATGATTTGAAAAATAAATATGAGCCAGTTAAAATAACATCAACAATTCAATGGTTTTTCAAAAATATTTTTAAAAGAAATTTTTGTTTTAATTTTAGTGCAGGGAATCGACGTAATGATATGAATGAATTTAAAAAAGTTCAAGGATTGATGTGGACAGGAACGGCAATTTCAAATGCTGAATGGACTGGTTGTCGATTGAGGGTTTGTTTTTTAAATTTTTAAGGGAAATGGGGGGGGGGTTAGTGGAATTAGGAGCTGTTTTGAAATTTCAATTTTTGAGGTTTTTAACTTTCGATTTCAATTTTTCGGTATTTTTTGTTTCGAAATAGCTCTGGTGGAAGTAAATTTACTTTCACTATCTGAGTTTTAACGAGTATACTTAATTCTGATATTTTCCTATTCCGTTTATATATTTTCGAGCCTTTCCACCGGTTATTAATTGGATAAATGAACTTTGAAATTATTTAAAGAAATTGTTAAAGTTTTTTAGGATGTTTTAATTAGTGCTGGAATTAACCCAAACAATAAAGAAATAAAACATGTTCAATTTGAGGGTGCTGATATGGACATGACTGGTTATTTATAATTTTAAGGTTTTTTCTTAAAATTTAATTTTAGGCAATAAATATGGAGCGTCTATTCCTTTTGATAAAGCAATGAGTCCAGAAGTATTAATTGGTTAGTTTAATAGTTATTTGAAATAATTGGTTGGTCTTATAACAAGCACCACTTGTATATTCAGTGCGGTAGTTCTTTATTTGAGCTGTGACCAGCCAGGTTCGAATCCTAGGGTCTATATCTTCTCTTGCTTTGCTTCCTTTTACATTTAGTATGTATATTTATGTGAATATTTTTTATCCGAAAAATTTTAGCTTACGAAATGAACGGTGAACCGCTACCTCGTGATCATGGATATCCTCTTAGAATAATTGCCCCTGGAATTGTTGGTGCCCGTCAAGTCAAATGGTTAACTTGTATCAAAACAAGTGAGGAAGAGAGTACAAGTCATTGGCAAAGGAAAGATTATAAAGTTTTTAAGAAATTAATTTTTAAATTTTTCTTTTAATTTTTAGGCAATGCCTTCGAATATAAATATTGGCGATCCTTTACCTTTTGATTCTGTTCCTTCTATTCAGGTTTTTTTTAATTTTTAACGAATATTAAAATATTTAAGGAATATCCTGTTCAAAGTGCTATTTGTGTTCCTACTCCAAATACAAAAATTTCTAAAGAAACCGAAAATATTGTGGTTGAAGGGTATGCATGGAGTGGAGGAGGAAGAGGTTTTTTTTGTTAAATTTTCAAATTTTGAGATTTCTACTAATTTCTGTTTCTTCTTTAAATTTAATCAAAAAGAATGGATTTGTGTGTAAAAATGAAAAGACGTTTTAATTTTTCATTTAAATAAATTAGGCAAAAAGATTTAACAAATCCTCCGATCACATAAATAAAATGATTAAATGTCTGGCTCATATTAGCTAGAACATGTCCTGGGAGATATATCTGTCAAAATTTTCTTTTAAGCGTTAAATAACAATTTTTCGATTCCAATGACAAATAGGAAAATGAAAATTGAATGAGAAAAGGAGAACTTTTTCTTCTAAATTTAAATTTAACTTTTAACGAATTTTTTGCTAATATTTAATTAAATATTTTAAGGAATTATTAGAGTTGAAGTATCAGCTGATGGTGGAAAAAACTGGAAATGTGCTGAATTGAAACAAGCTGAAGGTCAAGATTTTGAACATATGTGGGCTTGGACGCTTTGGAGATTGGAAATGCCAATTCCAGAGAAAGCAAAAGAGAATGGACATTTTGAATTAATTTGTAAAGCAACAGATAGAGGTTACAACACACAACCAGAAGATGCTTGTGGAATTTGGAATGTACGTGGACTTTTACATAATGCTTGGCATAGAGTTGATATCACAATTTTTTAATATCTATTGATATTAGAGATATGGAGGTAGGTAAAATTGCAGTCCTTGGATTCGAAACGGGGTTGGTTTAAAAATTTTGAACAAAATAGAATCCCGTTTGATTAATCTGGGAAAGTGAAAAAATCTGAATTTTGAGGCGGAATCCCGAAAAATCCTTTTGGGACCCGCTCCATGCCAATCTCTAATAGATGCTTTGAAAATTTTAGAATTTTATATCTTTTTTTACCTTAAATTGTTTAAATATTTCTAATTTTTTAAATGTGATAAATATTATATTTAAATTATATAGTAGATTATAATTTCATTTTGATTGTCTTGGAAAGTTTTTTAATTTTTTTAATAAAATTTTATATTTTATCAGTTAATTTTTTTAAATTTTTATTTTCCATATAATTCCTCATTGTAATAAAATCAATTAAATGGATTGTTCTGCCGTGAATTCTGTTAATGATTTGAACTTTCTTTCTTTACGAGCCGATTTAAAATGGTTAGAACCTTGTTGTAATATTGAGGAACATCTGGAAAAAGGTAAAATATTAAAATTTAAGGAGAACTTTTTTAATTTTATTTTCAGGTTTTTTGGTTGGTCATTGCTTGAAATTAATTTTAAATGAAGTTTGCCAGAGGTCCAATGATACTTTTAATTTAATTAAATGTTCAAAAATACTCTGCAGATTCTCAGCAATTTTGTGGTTATTTTTTAAATTTAAATTGTTGAAATATACTAAATGGACCTCATTATGGGATAGAACTTAAAAGCTGGATAAATTTATGTTCAAATGTTACAAGGGACCCCTCCCCCCCCCCCCCCCCCCGAACTTTAAGTATAAATTTTGTATTTTCTGGTGCATAGTCAATAATCTATTGCCATTTCTGGCTACGGAGCCATTTTCGGACAGATATGGGCCTTTAAAGTTTGGTATTTTTAGGATTTGTTTCCTCTCATTTTTTATTAAAGAGGGGAATGAAAGTAAAGAGGGAAATTTAAAATTGAGGTATTGGGTGTATCTAAAAATGTTTGACTTTATCAAAATTTTTAAGTGAATTTTCTATTTCATTGCCTTCCCATCATTTTCATCAGCTTGTGGATTTTTGTTTTTACATTTTGGATTTTCCCTTTTGTGATGCAATTAATTTTCAAGCTATTTCAATTCTTCAAAATCTTTTGGAAATTCATAGGAATTTTTGTTGTTGTAAAGGTTTTCTTTTTCAAATTTTTTTTCAATTTTTATATACTTTAAAGATGTTGTTAATCCCACAAAACAAATTTTATGTTCAAAAAGAATTTCTATACCTTTTTGTGATTTTTTATTAAATTTTGGTCACAGAGTTGTTGGAGAATCTGATAATTCAAAAAATTATTCTTTTACCAAACAACGAGCTATGTTATTGGTATTTTTTTATTTAAAAATTTATTAAAAGAGAATTGAGAAATTGAAGAAGTATTCCTGTTGAATTTTCTTCCTTTCCGATTCTTTTTTTCTTTCTCTAATCTTTAAAAATAAATTTTTATTTTTCTAGAATTGTTTACTTAAACTACATCCTGACTTGAGACAACAAATATTTTCTGACGATTTTTTAATTAAAATCTATAAACAAATGAGGAATGAGCCTCCAACTGTTCAGGTTTTTTAAAAAAATTATTTTGCTTCTAACTTCACTTGTAGGTACTAGATTTACCTTAAAAGTACATTTATTTAAGTTTTGTTGACGATACTTCCTTAAGGTACACTCATCATAAGATAAACTTTTGTAAACTGCTAGGATGTAGTACCTAAAAAGTGAGGAGGTTCAAATATAATTTAAAAAACTTTTTAGATTTGTAATTTAATAGTAGACGATATTTGTGCTTCACTTATTACGCCAATTAAATCTGAGGAAAAGGAAAGGCTAAAAGCTCGTTTGGATTTGCATTTAAATTGGATAAAAATTCTTTTTATTAACGAGGATATTCACGTTTTTTAATTATTTTTATTCTTGAAAAAGTTATTTCAGCCCCGATCTCGGCAGTCAATGGAGAATAAATTGCTCCCTAAATTATTACGCTCTCCGGAGACGAGGAATTGGTTTTTTGATGAATTTTCAATGTTTATTGGTGGGGTTCTTTATACAATCAAAACTCACTTTTGGATACACTCAAGATTTATTTTTTCACTGATGAAGGAGACCCAAGCGTCGCTCCCGATATAAAGTACCCCTCATTATTGGATCGTTTTCATTCACGGATTGAGTATCTAAAATTGTAGCCTCCCCGGGTTGTGTGTAACCGCCAAAACGACGGCTCCAATAAAGGGTATTTTTTAAGCTACAAGTGGGGGGGGGGGGGGTATCTGAAAGTGTGGTTTTGATTGTTTAACTAATTCTATACGAGGATACTTTCCAGATTTTTCACGTTCTTCTGCTCACTCAAAACGTGCACTTTGTGTTTTACTTCGCTTGGCAATTGTTCACTTATATGAAATTCAAAATGGTCAGACTATTGACTGGAAAGAATTATCGGTAAGGCATGTTGGCGAAGAACAAGCAGACAAGGAAATGTTTGATGCATTAATGGATAAAGATTTTGAGGTTATTTTTTGGCGTTAAAATTTTTTTTTCAAAATTTTTGGTTTATGCAGACACGTTTAGCTGCTTGGTCATTGCTCTGTTCTCATCCAAAGGGCTCCCAGCCAGTTTCTCAAACAGGCAAGTTTGGGGATTAAAAAAAAATTTTTTTAATTATTTTTTATTAGAAATTGAGTTGGCAAAGAAATTTTTGGTTTCTGGTGCTATGGATTTAAAAACGCCGGCTAAACGTCAGGCAATTTTTTGTCAATTGGGAAAGGTATCTAAAAATTATTTTCCAAAAATTTTTTTTATTTTTAGCTTATTTCGCGTATTAGGGAACACTCCAAATCTTTACTAAAATTGCTACAAAATAATTCTGAAGCTAATATTCAACTTAAAATTTACAAAGAGTTTTTGTTTTGGCTTTGTAAACTTGCTTTTGAATTTATATGTTTGTTTATATAATCAATTTAAAAAAATTAATTTTATTTATTTATTTTTATAGCTGATCCTGATTGGCATAAAAAATTAGTGGAAAGTTTAACTTTGGATTCGAATATAGAAATAAATGTTGGGGATGAACTTTCCGAATTTAGTTTAACAAATGGTGAGAAATTTAAATATTAAATTTTGTTTGTAACTTTTTTTAATTACTTCCGAGCCCTAAATTAATACCTTAAATTACGGAATAATTATTTCTATATTTCTCCCACAGTAACCAACCAAATGAAAAACATACTTAAATTGAAGTGTATATTATTTTGAGAGAGTTTGATTTTATTTTAGGAATCAAAGATGAAAACACTGAAGAGAATGAGATTGATGATGATTATGAAGGAGAAGAAGAAAATGATGAAGAAAATAGCACTCCTTTTGCTACAAGAATATCAGCTTTAACTCTTATTTCGCTTATTTTCAATCCCTCTATTTCTTTTGAATCAGATCCATTTTCAACATTTTTGGATTTAAAACATTGGATTGGAAAGGAGGAACAACAAAAATTATTTTATTCATTAGATGATCAATTTGAAGCTTGTCAGGTTTAAAAATAAAGTTTTTAACGTTTAAAATTTCGATAATTTTTAGAAAATTGCCTTGAATTTGTTAAATCATTTTGAGACTATTGGTTGGCTTCAACAAAATTTTTATTCACAAATTTCTGACGAAGAGTGGTTATTTTTAAGTGTGAGACCTAACATGCCTCGACACCAACAAGCAATTAAATATAGGTAATTTAATTATTTCTCAAGTATTTTTTAAGAGCTTACCTAAGGGGGAAAGGTTTTGAAAGACTATGTAAAATTTATAAATTTTAATTAAAAAATCATATTCGATAAAATTGTATTTTTTAAAATCATTCTTCTCCATGCATTTCTTTTTTTTTCATTATTTTTTGAGAGAAGACGGGTCTCCAGCTCTTCCTATCCCTCCTCTAGAGATTGGGGAGGAAGACACATCATTTTGTTCCTCCACCTTTTGGTATTTTCTAATCTATTAATTTTTAAATTTCTTTAACAGGCTCCAATTTATTCTTCCTCGAATGGAGCTTAAATCCCAAATTAATTTTATCGAGACTTTATTAACTTTGTCTGAAAATAGTTGTTCTAATGTAACACAGACAAGTAAAGGGAAAGAAAATTATTTTTTGGAAGGATTTTTGGATCCACCTCAATTACATGCTTTGATTAATGCTTTACACGTCTCCCTTCCATTTGTCAAGTTTGGAATTTTGGATAATGGTTTTTATAATTAAAATTTAATTTTAATTCAATTTTATTTTAAAGATTTATTATTGATAAAAAGAATTTATTCATTATGCCTTGATGTTGATAAAATCATCTCTCCCGTTGTTTATTCATTATCTCCTGAGGGATTTATGCCTAGCATGGATGATGCTTCTCTATGTGTAAAAGGTGTTTAATTATTCTATTATTTACAATTAGGGTTGTCAGTTTCAAACAAAGATTTTTTGGTTTGTTTCGATTAACCAAAATGAAACTACCACCCTTTTCAGAGCAGCTTCTCCAAGGGCGTGTTCCTAAAGGGTTGAAGGTTCGAGTCCGTTGCGGACAAACAATTTTTAATTCTATAGAGAAAATAAATAAAGAACGAAACCCCCCACATCAATAAAAAAAATTCATTTTGGTTCCTTGCTAAGTTTCTGTGTATTTTTCGGACTAAAAAATTTCATGTTTTATTATTTCAGATTACAATATTTATGCTCAACAACTATCAAGAACTTGTTTTCGTGCACACAAATCAATTAGCGGAATTATTTCATATATTTTCATTCAATACTTAACTTCACCAATTTTTTCTTCACGTTTCTCAAAAAATGATTTTAATTTTTTTCTTTCCCAAATTGCTTTTTATTTTTGGCAAAAATTGACAGAATGTAGACACCGTGGGGCTTTTGAAGCTGCTTCTAATGAATTTACTACTGTTGTATGTCCTCGCCTTTGGGCACTCTGTGATGAGGAATCTCAAATTGAAGGCTACGATAAAACAACACTTTTTCCTTATAGTCCAAGGCAATGGTTAAAACAAATTTTGGATGCATTAACTGGGAAGGATGGTATGTTACATAATTTTTATAAAATATAGGCTGTCCTCAATTTTATATACACTCAATAGTAGATACTAGGGTTTGCTATACCAGGTATTCTGAACCGAAAACAGTCCAGGTATCCGGGAATTTTTAATTCAGTTTCGGATATCAGAAGCTTTCCCAGGTATCGCCAACCCTAATTACACCTCATAAGGAGGCAACTGGACAGGAAAACCTACCTAACAGATACCCTCAATAATTAGATACACTCGATTTTTTTTCCAAATTTCTTTACATTTTTAGTTTAATTTTTTTTATTTAAAGACAGTCAAAAACTTTGTGTTACAAGGAGAAGTGCTGGATTGCCTCATTTAATCGCCTCACTTTTAGAAAATGCTCCAATAAATGATTTGAATGATGAACATGGTTTATTTCATCAAACAATGAGGCAGCTTTTGGCTTGCAGTGAACGTCAAAATTCTGAATTAGAGTAAGGAGGTCAGAGATCTCATTATAAGATGCCAGGGATGTCACGGATTGCCCTAAACCTGACTCGACTTTTTTCTCACTCCGCAACATCCCTATAAAATACACACTTGGAGCGCATCTTATATTGGGGTGTATCCGAGGGTATTAATACTTTAATCATTTTTCCTCCCTTCAGAATCCATTGCATTAACGTTCTCCGCCTTCTTTTCATGCATTCAAAATTTGCAGAGCTTGTTCTTCCTCATATTGAATGCGCATTCCGTCTTACAATTAATGGATCATCTTCAGAAATTTGGCAGGTTAGAAATGCACACACTCAACTTTTTGCTGCTCTTATTAAACGTATTTTTGGAACACCATCAGTAGAAAGACGAACTTTACACATTGAAACCCGATGTAAACAAACATCAAATGAATTTTTTAAAAGGTAGAGGAATGGAATAACTAACTTTGTTTTTTAAAGAGCCAGACTTTGCTATAAGAGATACCCCCAATACTAAATACTTTTTAATTTGGGAACTACCAGTAATTAAAACAATAGAAAAAACATATTCAAAAATGTTCAGAAACTGAATCGAACTAGGGGTGGTCGGAGTTAATCCGGTACCTAAGGATCGAGATTTGTCACTTGAAAATCGTAAAACCATAATGGGGACCGAGCTCTCAAAGGTACCTCTCTTTATAAGACCAATGTCTCTACTCCCAAGACTCCCAAGTGTACTTTAAATTTAACTTGATTTAATTTTTTAAAAAGATATCCATCTTTGTATGAATTTTTCCTTTCACAAATGTCTTATATATCTGATGGACTTGATGAAAAAAATAACAAAATTCCTCAATTTGGATGTAAACATTTATTTCTTGCATTTCCTTTGCTTATTACTTTAACTCATCTTCGACCTCATATTTCAAGTTTAAATGATGATTTTCACTATTCTTTGCAGCCATTTTTGCCTAATTTGGTAAAAATTAAAGAATAATTTTTTTAACTTTTTCTTCTTTTTTTAGTTAACATTACTTCTCTATATTCCTGCTTATTCAATTAAAGCTTTAGCATCTGCAGCAATTATGTCTATCTCAAAAGATTCAGAACTTGAACGAATTTGTAAATAATTTTTTTTTATTTTTTTCAAAATTTTTTTTAAAGTAAATTGGCTTTTTATTCAAACAAAACAACTTTCAACATTCAATGGAACATCAAATATTAGTCAAAACTTTGTTTCTGCTATTCAACTTTTGGTAAGTGGAGGAAGGGGGGGGGGGTTGTTGTTGTTAATATTTTTTTAATTTAAGTTATTACACATAAATGAATTGAAATTATCGGTTAGTGAATCTGTTGAAAAATTATCTGTTTGGATTAATAAACAAAAATTGTTTTTAAATTGTTACGTTACTTAAATATATGTAAATAGAATTATGGGTTTAAATAAAGTAAAAAATTGTTACATACTTTTTTCTTCTAGCTTGTGGTAATTGGGAGGAATTAATGGAGTTTGCTAGAGTGACAAATTCTGATTTATTTTCTTTTAATTATTCTGAGTTAAGATTTTAACCTAGCTATGACCACACAGAAGCTAAAAAAAGTTCTCGTAATGTTTGCTTGAAGATGGTAAAGATTAAAGGGATCCGGGTAGGACTTAAATCTCAGTGAGTGAATTTTCTATGGCTTCTAGATTTTTGGATTCGATACCTGTCGATTTGGTCAGGGACCGTACATTCAATTTTAGAAGTCATTATTTAAACTTAAAGGCAATGTAAAGCTTTGATTTTTAATACAAGTTTGTGTATTTGCTTTATTTTCTAAATTAATTGGTAAATAAATTAAATTTTATTTAATTCCAATCTTCATTTTCTAATAACTTAAATTAAAAAAATATTAACAACAACAATTTTTACATACTTTTTTCTTCTAGCTTGTGGTAATTGGGAGGAATTAATGGAGTTTGCTAGAGTGACAAATTCTGATTTATTTTCTTTTAATTATTCTGAGTTAAGATTTTAACCTAGCTATGACCACACAGAAGCTAAAAAAAGTTCTCGTAATGTTTGCTTGAAGATGGTAAAGATTAAAGGGATCCGGGTAGGACTTAAATCTCAGTGAGTGAATTTTCTATGGCTTCTAGATTCTTGGATTCGATACCTGTCGATTTGATTAGGGACCGTACATTCAATTTTAGAAGTCATTATTTAAACTTAAAGGCAATGTAAAGCTTTGATTTTTAATACAAGTTTGTGTATTTGCTTTATTTTCTAAATTAATTGGTAAATAAATTAAATTTTATTTAATTCCAATCTTCATACATTTTTAAGTATTAGAAATCAAAAAAAAGCATAATTGTTAAAAGTATCATAAAATTTTATAAAAAAATAATTGTTAAGACAAATTCATTGATTGACTTTCCCCATTTTCATTTTGCAATTCACTTTTAATTAATTCCCCATTTTCCTATTAAAAAACAATTTTTAAAATAATAAAATTTAATTTACCTCATATTCAATAAACCATTCATACCAAACTTTTTCTTTATCAAATTTTCTTTTTATATTAAATAAAATATTACACTCATTTGCACAAAATAAGAGTTTGCGAAGAGGAAAGAGACCGGGAAACCTTTTAAAAAATTAAATTTTAATATTAATCTTCTCCTCCATTTCACTACACCCCTTCACCGCGAGCCAACTTCATCACAAGGCTTTATGTTCAAAATTATTGAATTTCAGACGCTTTGTTATTCGATTCAGTTCTTGAAGTTGGTTGCGGCAGATCGGGATGTACATAAACAGTTTAGAATACCAAAAAAAATTTCAAATAATGGTAGAATTTAATTTAATGAAAATAGCAAACAGGGGTCCCCATTTTGTTAAAAAATAATTCTTAAAAAGTCAATCCCTCCCCTCATATTTGCCAATTCCTTCTCTTTCTTGTGCCATTATTTTTTTCACAAAGAGGGGAATAATTAATGATTAAAAAATTAAATATTTTATTTACCAAGAAAAAAGATTTTCTGTGTGCCTTTCTGGATGAGTACTTAAAATAATATTTTTATACAAAACAACTTCAAAATGAGCCGCAAATCCCATTAACTAAAAAAAAATTTTTTTTAATAATTTTTCAGTCAAAACCTCTGAATTTTTTGGAATTCTAAAATTTAAAGAAGCTTCTCGAAAATTTGAAGAATTTGTTAAATTTGGATGTAAAAATTCAAAACAATGTTTTGTTTTGTCTAAATAACAGAATTGACCTAAACAAACAACATACAAATGATCTGATAATTCTGAACATTCTTTTCTGAAAAAATAAATATTTTAAAGGAATTATTACAATAATTTCTCATTTAAACAAAAAAAGAGGAAAAGAGTTGGGGGTACAACTAGGGTCATCCAACTTTAATCAACTAGTAACTGGATGGATCAAATGTTTCAAGCTAAAAAATCGTTAAGGAACCCAAATTAATATTTTAATAAAATAAACTTGCATTTCGTTAACTCGATTACATTTATTGTTACTTTTCAAATCTCTAATATTTTGATATAAACGTAAAGATTGAATTGGTGCTACAAAAAAAATATTCAAAATAAAAAAAATCCCTCACTCAAAAAATTTCTATACGAAGAAGGTATACAAATTGTATTTTCTTTCAAAATATTATTAACTCCATCCAAACATTCAGGGCAAAGTTCATTATCTCCAAAAGATCCCAATAATTCACTAATAATCTTTTTTAAATTTATTTTTAACTTTAAATTTAAAATATTAAGTAAACTAACAATATCTGGTTTTTCAATTTCTTTTGATTCTAAAAATAAAGTTAGGGAACGCATATCACTCTGAATTATGGAAACAGAATTCTTCCATCTAAAATAGTAAAAAATAGAAAAAGAGTAGACTGTTCCAGAGCAAGTGGTTAATTGAATAATTTTGGAGCGGATAAAAAAACCCGCCTGTATATCCAGATTCCCGAAGGTCCAACAAACAGAGAACAAAATAAACGAAAAATAGGAAAGGACAAGGATTGCTGTGAATGAACATGGAAATGTTTAGGGGGTTTTGTTTAGGAGAAACTATAACAAAAATAATTTTTTTTCAAAAATTTAGACAGTTCCACAAAGAAAACATTAAATTTCCACTTAATAAAAATAAAAGAATTTTTCTTAATTAAATGTACTCTCCATCATTCCTCCCCTAAACTTATCATAAAAACAATTTAATTAATTACCTTTCCTCATTGCAATATTGTAAAGAAATTATAGCATTTGGATTTTTCTCGACAGCATAAATTTTAACAGAAAATTCTTTTTGATATTTAAAAGTTTTTCTAGCTTCAGCTATAGCTGAAAGAGAAGCATTAACTAAAGGCCCTCTTCCAGCACCCAAAATAATTAAAATAATATTTTCAAAATTTTGTAATAAAAGGTCTTCTAATGCAGTTTTGATTGCTTTTTGGTATTGCAAATATTTTGGTTTGTCTTGTTCAAAAGTATTATAAACAGAAGAATCGAGGCTATTAGATAATGGTTGAAGGGGAATCTGAAAAAGAGAATATTGAATTGGAATCCTTCTACCACGTTCGGTTTCCTCAATATTTTCCAAGGGAAATCGTATTAAAGATTCCTTAAACAAAAAGTGACACCCGTGGCGAGTGCTGACTGAGCAAGGGATATCATGTATTATCTTATTTCGATAGGGACACATAATACTTGACACTCGAAAAAGCATTCGACACTGATGTCGTTGTAGTAACCGCGTAACATGAGTACCAGTTCGTATTTTTCATTAAAGATCGCATCGAATAAAAATTAAACCTGCAAAACATCCATATATTCATCCAAAAATTCTTCTTCGATTACTCTTTTACAATTATTTTCTTTTATACAATCAAGAGATCCATTTAACATTTCTTCAAAAACTAATTCATTTAATTCATCATAATTAAGTGAAGATAAAAGTAAATGTTGACATTGATTATTTAAAAATAAATTTTTGAGCAATTTTGAATGGACACTTTAAATTAATTTTATTTAAATTTTTAAAATTAAATTTACTCTGTAAGTTTTAATTCTGATCCATTTCCTCGAACAAAAAGTGAGTAGTCAATTCGAATAAAAGAAAGCTTAAAAATTAGATTAAAACAATTATTATTTTAATTTTGTTTGTTAATTATATTTACTGAAAAAGGAAAAAATGAGCGGATAAGCGAAAAAGACGTCCTATAGCAGAGAAGAACCTAGGGGATTCCTCAAAAATAATCAACTGTTTTTCAAAGTCGTTTTCACACTCGTTTTAAAATACCGAAAAAAATATTTTTTACCGGTTCAGCTTTCCACCTCTGTATTTGTTTATAAGATGCAAATTCATCCCCCAAATCCTCAGTAAAAGCCAACCCAACAAATAAATGGTTACAATTATTACAAAGTGTTCGAAAATTTCTCCAAACAAGCCAACAATCTTCATTTTTAAAAAGATAAGAGTTTGTTGGGAGAAGAATCCAAAAACTTTTAAATAAAAATTTTAAAAAAAATTAAAAGAAAGAATAACCTCAATTCACAATTAGAAGAATCCAAAAAATTGTTAATTAATTTTGCCAATTTTGGAGATTCTGAGTGTTTCAATTCAATCAAAACATTATTAACTCCTAAATATCTAGCATAATCCATTTCCTAAATTATTTTTGTTACAAAAAAATTTTTAGAAAAAAAACTTTTTTAAATTCTTGTGCAGAAAAATCAGCAATCCATTCATCTGGAGAATCTGGATCCTAAAAGGAAATCAATTATCCCCAAGCCTTTTAAAATTAAATTTTTATGATAGGCGCGGAGAACTCCAAAAACTTATCGGTCATCCCCTGAAGTTTTTACTTCAGATCAACGCATTCTCTTCCTTAAATGTAGATAAAAAGGATTAACCGATAAGTACAAACATTGTGGTTACCAAATAATTATAACAGACAAAAATGAAAACAAAATTCCTTCCCAATTAAAAAAATTTATTAAAAAACCTACAATCCAACTAGACAATGCACAATTAACATATTTTTGCCAAAATTGAATCCCCATTTGCAAATCTAACAAATAACATTATAAAATAATTGTTTTCAAAAAAAACCTGGAAGGTGAATAGGCCGAGCATTTCTATTTTTATTTATTTGACAATTATACCGATAAATACCCCCAATTGGGTAAGTAATAAAAGAAAATCCAATCTTTCCATAATTTGCACAAATTGTAGCTATTTGTTTATCAAATAAATAAGCATCGTTTTCAGTAATATATTTTCTTGAGAAAAACCATCCAACATTTGGCTGTTTAATGTTTTCGCCATTATAAGACATTTTTTCGGTCATAATAGAGCTAGATAAATGGGTTTTGACCGTTTTGGGCTTTTTTGATAAAAAAATATATTTTTTTGTTATTTAATTACTTTCAATTTTAATTAATTTAAGAAAAAATAATTAAATAATATATTTACATAAACTAATAATAAACATATATTAAATATATATAAATTTCTTTCGAGGGCCTAAAAATATATAATTAATTTTTTAATAAACAAAAAACAAATGAGCGGTTAGAATTTTTTAAAATTAATTTAAGTCTCATTTCTTTGTTGATAAAAGAGAATATATGCAGATTCTGAATTCTTTTGTACATTTGATTCAGCTAATCCAAAAAAATCTTCAATAGAAGATTCTTCTAATTTCTAAAAAAAATAAAGAGTTTAAGGAGGGTTTAATCTTTTTGATTTTAAAAAATTCAGATTAAAATAACCATCTCAGAAAATTATTTTAACAAATTTCTTTTAATAAACAAATTATTATATGATCCAACAATTAAGAAATTGTAAAAATATTTATTTAAATATTTTAAAAAAAAAATTTACATCAACAATGTCGTCGTCAAAAAGTAACCAATAATAATGAGATTTAACCAAAGTTATATAATGTCCTCGATTTGGAGTTGAACCACAATGAACAACAACAGCAACCAAATCAAAAATTTTATCAGCATCGCCATTGGTGCTTTTCTTTAAAATAAATATAAAACCCCATTTTTAGATATCTTCTCGAAAGTAAAAAAGACATGTTTTATGAGGGATAGTTTAAATAAAAGGTATCTATCGTTTATAAAGGAACTAATTTCGTATTTTTTGATATCATTCAGTCGCCAAGTTGCCACTATTTTTGGCAAGGGGCTATTTTTGGATAGTTATGGGCCCTCGAAGTTTGGTATTATTGTAATGACTGAATCCTCCTAGTTTTTATAATGAGGTTATTTTAAATAAAAAATATCGCTTAGACATCTCCCTTACCCAATGGCCACCCAAATTAAAAAAAAAACATTAAAAGCATAGTGTATCTAATATTGGGTTATTTAATAAAGAGATCCGACTTAAAAAATCAAAATTAATTTTAATTAAAAAAACTTACAACATTAGGTAATCTAAGCTCCATAGGAAAAAGAACTCTATAAGAAAGCTTTGTGTGTCTATTCAAAGTCTCAACATATTTAAATCGTTTCAAATGCAATGCCAACAATTTTGGTAATTTTCCTATTCGCATTCGTTTTTGGGCTTCCTTAAAATTAATTTTAAATTAAGAATTTACTTTCAAAAATTAACCTGTTTGCTTCCACAAGTTTCACATAAATATTTTTGATCACCGCAAAGGGTTTCCATATTAGAAAAATTGCGCAAACAATTACTAATAGAAACATCCTAAATTTAAAAAAATTACTAATTTAATTAAAATTTTATGTCAGTAATAATAAAACTTTTAATAAATGAATTGGTAAAAATTTTCGTCGGTAAAGCTCAAATTTTTTAAAGTATCGTGGGAAACGTCAACCAATTTCAGATAGTACCAACAAAATAAAATTAATTTTGCTTACTTATCAATAAAAATATAATTAAAAAATTAAAAAAAACCTGTTCAATATCAACACTCAAATCAAGAAAATCTTCATCTTTACTACTAACTGTCTCACAATTTAAACATCTAGTCTCATTTGTAAGTGTCCCTTGAAAGATTTCATGGATCCAAGTCAAGTCTTGTCTGACACCATCTGTGCTTCTAAAAATTAAATTTAAAAAATATTTTTAAAGAAAAAACCTAGCAGAGTAATCATGAACATTTGCCGTTACTAAATTTGATCGTTTTGTTAGTCCATTAGCAGTTCTGCTACTGATATTTCCATTTGTGTGCTCTTTCCTTTTTTCTTCTGCCAAAACTTCAGATATTGCATTTAACAAAAAATTAAAAAATTCGTGGGCGTCTTGTTGCATAAAATTGTCAAATAATTCTGTAATTAAAGAATTTTTTGAAATTTTTAAACTTTATGGGGTCATTTTTAATTCTTCTACCTTATTTTCTAACTGTTTTATCTGACTACTATAAATTGCTCAAAACGGATTAATTAATCTTTTTGCTTTTCGTGAAAAGTTGTGTGAATAATAAGGATTTCAAAGCTCGGCTCGACGGTTTGAAATCTTCACGGAAAACGAAATTGTCATAAATAAGCATGACCTGTAAGGACAAAATAAGGATCGCATTTCAGGGGGAACAACCAATCTGTGGAACAACCAAAGCTCGCTTTTGACTATACCCCCTTGCTATCTGTGGAACAACCAAAGCTTTTTTGAAACTAAAAAAATAGTTGAAAATTGGAAATTTTGAACCAGCTCCGGGAACTACTCAAATTAATCGCTTTTGACTATTTAGTTTTCAGAGATAAAACGAAGGAAAATAAGGTGAAGAGGTTACACAAAAAAGTAAAAAAAACCATTTTCTCGTTTCAATTTTGTCACAAATCTTTTTGGGGCAATTGTTCCAACTCGTCTCTTTTGACTAGAAATGTTAGAGAAAAGGTCGGCTAAACAAGTAAGTAAATTCTCTTTTTGAATTCCTTAAAAAATATTTTAATAAAAATAATTTTAAAAAATTAACCTGATTTTTTATGGGATTGTCTATAAGCTAAAATCTTTTCACGAAAAGGCTTGCAGAAATATAAAGCTTGGATGACGGAATTTGCATAGCAGGTATTGCCAAACTAAAAAATATTAACTTTTAATAAGCGCAATAAATACTTAATTTTATATTTAATTAATATCATTACTGTCCTTATTAACAGAACAGGTCTAACTGTGTTTCGAAACAAGGTTAAAAGAATTTTACAAAGAGGTAGAGGAAAAGTAATTTTAGTGTTAGTATACTGCTAGAAAATTTTGCCGAGGCAATCAAATGAATAAGGTGTGGGAAGTAAATTTCTAAAATTCTCTCTTGAAAATTTGTTGAAGACCAGAGTCTATAATTTTATCGAAAAGGATCTATCGTTAAATTTGTCTATACACAAATATTTTCAAGAAAATCCCCACAGATAACTACAGCTCACGTAAAAATTAAAGGGTTTAATATAAATGAGAAATGCTAAAAATAAACTAAAGAAAAAACAAACATTAACAAGTCCATAAAAATGTTCATTAGCTAAAGCCTGATCTGCCCCAAGGTCCTTTTCTAATTGCGAAGATGTAGTTGCTCCCTTGAAATAATAAATATAAAATAAATAATAAAATTAAATTAATTAACCATTTTATAATTTCTTTTTTTGAAGTCTAATTACAATTAGTAAATAATTACAATCTAAAACAAATAAAATTAAAAAGAACAATTAGCTAAAAAAATTAAAAAATTTCCTAAAATTACTCATTAAATTATTGGGTGGGATATTTTGTCATTTAATTTAAATAGCGACAAATTAAAAATGGTGAAAATGGGGGACACGCCCAAGTAGGGCGCGGCCATAACTTCTGGAAAATTTGTCTTTTATCAATTTGGTACCAATACCTTTAGCTCGATGAGAGGAATCGTTTAATACTAAATTTGGTGAGATTCGGAAATCTTGGAGCAAGTTATCGCTTTGCGCCGTTATGGCCGCGCGCCTACTTGGGCTGTACCCCAAAATGGATATGAGGGGTAGGGTATACTGGAATGATAATTTCCTTTTTAACTAAAAAAAGGTTAAAGAAAATAATTTGTTAAAAAGTTCTTACTAATTATTTACTTGTGTTATCTTATAATTATTTTAATTGCAAAAAATAGTTTAGGGAACTTCATCCCATTCAAAAAAATTTATTTAAAAATATTATTAAAATATTTGAAATTTTATTCATTAAATATTTTAATAAAAATTACTATATTTGAGTTAATTAAACAAGAGTATCTACAATAAAAACGTTTAAATTATATAGAAGCGTTGGAACTTTGTTGTGGTTATAATCTGAAATTTTAGGTTAATGAAGAATAAAATCTAACAAAATCTGTCCTATCTTCTAACTTATTTTATTTATCCACTTAAAGTTCCAGTGTTAATATCGAAAATTGGGGACTATTAAATACAATGAATAGATTTTTACTAGGACAAAACCAAAAAATACAAATTTTGACCAGAGTCCGGGGCTTTTTTCTAATTTAATACTTAAGAGGATGTAGTCATTTTCTGACTAATAGTAAATCTTAAAATTTTCTAAACATTTTTAAGTCTCTAAATAAAAAATATCAATTATAATTACAGTCAGAAAATTATTATTACAAATTTAAAGTAGCACCAAAAAAATTAAAGGGGAAGGAATTTAGATTATTCAAAAAAGAGGATTGAATTTTTATTACTTTTTTTATAGTCTAGGCCCAAAATGGTGATGTGTTGTACCCGTCCAATCACCAATTAAAGGTCCACGTGTCAATTGCTGTTTAGAAGATGCCGAAAAGATGGGAAGTACTTCTTGTGCTTCTACAGAAACTGCTTTTAGATAGACACAAGCTAAAAATGGAAAAGTAAACAGAAGGACGAAGCCAAAAGATTAGAATGATAATTAGTTCCACAGATCCCAAGAATTTAGCAGAAACCGGGACTAAAAAATTCCATAAGTTTCGATCGAGTGGTGGCTTTAACCTACGACAAAACACGAATGAAAGTCATTTTCTCAATTCTCCTCAAAAAATTTGTTTTCTGAATTCCTATATTAATATTTTCTCCCTTGTTATTTATAATGTTTTAAGTAAAAAACCGTCAGTTCCATATCCTTCCATCGAAACGAGAAACATATCTCCATGAAAATATCGTGCATAAAGCCTAGACAAAGGCAATCCATACCCATAACCAGCCTAAAAAATTAAAATATTTTTTAAAAGTAAAAAAAACATACAAGAGGTGCTTGACTTCCATCTCTTGGAGGGGGTGGTGCTGTGCTATACATATAATCGAATAATCGACTTATAATACTTCTAGGGACTCCACCACCTTTATCGCTTAACTTTAAAATATAAAAACCTTTTTTTAGAAAATTCCATTTTAAAAACCTTTATTGAGAGATCTTCATTACCTCGCACTACTCTAACTTTTATAGGAGGTAAATCCTCATCCATTCCAACGTGTTCCACCGTTGCACGCATTGCATTCTTTAAAAATTAAAAAAAATTTCAGAGGTAAAAATATTGATAAAAAATCATAAAGAAATTGCCATCCCCCTATTATTTCCCCCACTCTCCGATTTCGCTTTCACTACTTTCTTTTATTTATTCGCTGAGAAATTCAACGCCCAAGGCACAATACATATTGTAGTAAGCAATTTTTTAATTTTTCCTATGTTTTAAATTTTCCTATAGCTAATATAAAAAATTAAAGAAAAACCTCTTCATTAAATATAACAAACCTTAAATAATTCAAACATAATGTGGTAAAGATGTGACGGCACAATTACTACAGACAATTTTTTACCCGGCGAAAGGGCGTTTAAACAATCCAATTCCAATTGTGGTGCATTCAAATAATAACGATCACAGAGAAATCGAGCATTTTCATAGGCATCTTGAACAACGGAAGTTACATCACAAACTGGATCTATACATCCAACATGGTTAGGAGATTCTGGTAAAACTGAGCCAAAAACAACCAAATGTTGATATTGAAGCATTCGAATGGAGATTCGATTCAAATAGAAGCGATCAAGGAAATATTGAATGCTTTGTTCACTTCCAATGTCTACACCACCAGATGATTTTAGTTCTATTAAACCCTCTGCCATTGTCTTTTTGATTGGAAAAAAGGTAATAAACTTTTTTTGGAAAACTTGGGGGTAATTTTCAAAAATAAGCTGATTAGGACAATTGCCAGAATTTCAAATGGAAACCCCAAAAGGAAGAGAAATTTTAATAAAAATCTTAATCGAAAAGTGAATTTTATAAGAAATTCTGGCAAGAATTTTGTCACTTGTCTTGTCAGACTAAAAAAGTTAGTAAAAACCCCTCAGGTCCGAAAATATATTTTTGGCATTTAAACAAACCTGCACAACATTGCTGTGTCGTTTCAAAATGACTTGGAGCTGATCGTTGAATCTGCAACAATAATTGTAGTACCCCGTTATTAGGAGATCGCTTCACACTTAAATATATCCTGATCGTCCCCTTTTGAACTTTCAAAACAAAGCAATTCCTGAAAGGATCTCCTGTACCATTCTGACACTTGACGAGCACTGAAAAAGTTTGAAAAATAATTTGAATATTTTGGGGTTCTAAAACCTCGAAGTGTTAAGCAACGATGGGGGAAGCAATTCAATCTCCTATAAAAAAAGATGTAAAAAAGTTAAATTGTTCTTGTTCGTTTTGTACTTGGGCATGTCCCCGAAATTTATCTTTAAAAATTTTCTCAAGAAAAATTTTAAATTTTGACAGTAAAAGTTCACAGAAATTTCCAGTCTTCCCTGCACACAGTCAGGGAAGGAATAGTGGCTATGTGCCTGCCCCTCCCGTCGGGGAATTTTGTTCTCCCGTCGGAGAACAACATATCCCATTCAACTAACAAAAATTGGGAAAGAGCCCGTCGAGTTGAGTCGAATGGTGAAAAAATTTTCGTGCGGACTCATACAGGGGCTGAGATATAGGCCCCCGAAAATCGAAAAACCATAGGGGGGACCAGGCACTTTTTTGGGGTAAAAAATTCGAATATGCAAATAATAGCTCATTCGAAAGAGCTCCTCGAGCTGAGTCGAATGACATCAAAATCATCGTGATTGTACAAGTTTGGACAAAGTTACGATAGAAAAACTAAAACCTAAACCTATGGGGCGTCGGCGAGGCGCTTGTGCAAAACCCCGCGCTTCGCGCGGGGTTTTGCGGCACGCGCCTCGCGGGGAGTCTACGGGCGCTGGGTCTGGGCTCGTAACAAAAACCTATGCCTATCTCCCTTGCTCTGGACGTATTTGGGGCCTCCGTAGCAGCAAAAATCTCCTCAGACGCCATAGGTAAGGAGCTAAAATAAAAGATCATAACTTTGTCCAATCAAGTCGGATTTCGTTGATTTTGGTGTCATTCGACTCAGCTCGACGAGCTCTTTCGAATGAGGTATAATTTGCATTTTCGAATTTTTCACCCCAAAAAAAAGTGCTTGGTCCCCCCTTTGGTTTTTTGATTTTCGGGGGCCTATATCTCAGCCCCTCTATGAGTCCGCGCGAAAATTTTTTCAGCATTCGACTCAACTCGACGAGCTCTTTCGAATGACATATCATTCGACTTAATCGGCGTCTGTGTCGTATACCGAAATTTTACCCAAAAATTGAAATACTCCCCAAATAAGAACAAATATGAGAGTGAAAGAAGTTTTTTTACCTTCATAATGTTGGCGAGACGAACCAAAAGCTCTGTTTTTAGAAAAGAAAAAGACGTTTTTGCTGTCCCATGTAGTCCAAAATCGAGATACTTTCAAATAAAAAAATATTTTTTAAAATTAAAAACTAAACTTGTTGAATAGTCAGGGAAGAAGGTCTATATTGACTATATTGCTCTAATTTATTACATATTGCAGTGCCAAAAATTGAAGAAAAACATTTCCTTGTAAAGCGCATTATTTATAAATAATTCATTTAATTTGTATAGATAAAATGTCCAAATCTTAAAAAAAACAAATTTAATTTAGTAAATAATTAAATAGACAGCTGATAATTAGCGAAAAAATAGAAAAATTGGTGAAGGGGACGCCTCAGTGTCTTTTTGTTTGATCAAAATTATAGAAATTTTTATATATGATTTGATAGGTTTCGGGGTTCTGCATCTTTTTTCATAATTGGACTAATCAGATCTGTTCATTCTACAAAAAATTATCGCTGATAAACGACGTCAAAGGCAGGAAAAATCAGTTTTTCGTCTGTAACTTTTTTTATAATGATCGGATTAGCTTAAAAGCTGATAAGATTAATGACTTAACGATTAATCGTTGGCACTCAAACAGCGACATTCAGGGACACGCCCAAAACAACGCGGGCCAAAACTACGCGACCGAAACTACGCGACCGAAACTACGCAGGCCAAAACTACGCAAGCCCAAAACTACGCACGCCCATAACTACGCACGACAAAATTTTTAATGTGTGTAAAACTGTGCGCCTAAAAGCGCAATATTTATAGCGAATATTTTAAATTTGATCTAATTCCATTACTTTTAATCACCCCTCCCTTATCTATGGGTTGACAGTTCAGTATAAGGAGACTAGTACTAGTTAGTTCAGTATAATGAGACTACTAGGACTATTACTAGTTAGTATGTACTACTACTACAAACTAGTTGGTATAAGGTTAAAGAATTAATAAAAAATTGTTTTTTTCAAATAGTCTTTTAATATTTTCTGCTTATTAAGCTTGGTCACATCTTATTGAAAATTTTTTTGTAAAAATACTTTATATTTGATAAATTTGATGAATATTTATATATCTAATAATTTAGATGAACTGTTTAATATTCAATTATGTAAATATACTACGTAGTTAGTTTTGCGTAGTTATGGGCGTGCGTAGTTTTGGGCTTGCGTAGTTTTGGCCTGCGTAGTTTCGGTCGCGTAGTTTCGGTCGCGTAGTTTTGGCCCGCGTTGTTTTGGGCTGTACCCCGACATTCAATATCAAAAATTAGAAACATAATGCCAAATATTTTCAAGTTTAAATGTTTAATCGGTTAAATGACATTTGCACAATGGACAATTGCTTTAACCGACAATTAACAAAAATGTATTTATTTTCCTAGAAAAGGAGATAATTTCTTTAAATTAGCTGTTTCTTCTGACGAATGTTAATTGTATTACTCATAAATTTAAAAAAATATTTTTATCGATAAATAAAAATAGATAAAGAAATTTATAAATATTAAGTAAGTGTTCTTTTTAAAAAAATTTCTGACAAAAATACATTATTTAATGTAAGTTTATTATACACAATTCAATTTTAGTTTTTTTGATTTAGCATTCATTTATTTGCAGAATTTATCAATTGTAGAGTTACTGTCACATTATTTTCAATTCCCGTCATTTTAAAGTTGACAATTCACCTAAAAAATATCATTCAATTGAAATTAATACACTCTGACCTCTTTAAAAGATACTCTCAATACTAACTAAGTATAGCCCCTCTTTATTTAAGATACGTTCATGAAAATTTGGTTATTTATTGGATAATGAAGCAACTTAAGCGATACCTCCGATACATTTTTAATTATGATTATTTCAGTCCCAAGGGTTTATTTTATAGCAATATTTGTCTGTAACAAACTTAGAGCTACATATTTATTACTAATAAAGTCCGTTCCAAAAAACATCGACACACCCAAATTTTTCGGATAAATCGACTTTTGTCGGTTAATTGTCTTTTTCTGTGAATTGTCCTTAAATTTAAGCATGTTTCTTTATTTTAAATTAATTAGAAATTCTCTTTTAATTTATCACATTTTATCGCTTTTCTAATAAAAATAAAATTTATAAAAACAAAGAAAAGGTAAAATATGACTACTAGAAAGGACAGAAAAATAAAAGATAAATTAATGAGTTCATCTTTCCTTCCCCCCCCCCTCCTTCCTCCCCTTATTTATTTTCAAAAGGAGAGATTGTGTCCCTGTCATTATCAATTAAAAAAGAAAAAAATTTTTATTGGACCCAGATGAAAAAAAGAAAAGTAATAAAAATAAATGAGAAAATCGAGAACATTTTTAGCATTCAATCCTCCTACCAATCACTCACTCCATTCAATTCCCCCCTTCTTTGCTTCCATTTATCGACTTGAAATTTGCACCTGTGTATGCTCTAGGCTTTTTAACAACGTTTTAATTAATTTAAAATAATGCAACTTTTTGAAGAACAGTTAAATATTAGGTAAATTAATTAATTAATTTTTGTTTTGACAAGATCGAAAAGAGGTGGTTACTTTCTTTGTTCTTTGCCTTTTTTCTCTTTTGTTTCTCGAAAATTTGTAACAAAATAATTGCAGGATATTAACTTCCCCCACACCGTTCCTTCCCTAAATTTTGTTTTGTTCCAGAGAGAACCCCCCCCCCCCCCTTTATTTTCCCCTTTTATTCACTCCCCTTTTTCCCTTCTCAAATAAGCATTCCCCTTCCCATAGATTTTCAATGTTTATGTGATCTCTCTTTTATTTTTCGATCTTGTTTTGAGTTAATAACTTAATTAAAATTATTTCAAGAAGACTATTTTTATTTGCCTTTCTTTTGTTGTATATACCAAGCAATTCCTATTGTTGTCTTCTATGTCCTTTACATATCCCCGCTAGGCCTAAACCGTTGGATCAATTTCGTGTGCCATCCATTCAAAAATTAATTAGAACGTCGGAAACAATTGAGTGGCTTTGTCAAAATGGATCTAGGTTATTTTTGCTTTAAAAAAATTTAAAAAATTCAACTTCTCGTTAGAAGAGATAATTTTATCTGAGAGGGTACATAAATGAGAGGAATATGTATAATGTATACATAAACGTAACTGTAGCTATTAAGGTTATCCACAATATCACCAGAATGCCGTTCAGAAGTCGCCCATTTATTCTGTTCATTAACGGGCTTTGTAGCTTCCTTAAAGGCTGAGGAATGCCCTGGACAAGAAAATAAAGAACAATGTGTTAAATGTCGAAAAGAAAATGAACGTCTTTACAATGTTAATAAATGGATTATGACTTGGGTAGATTCTGTTGGGAAAATGCCGTCGGGAATTAGTGATGGAAATTATCATTGGCTAGGAGATTATGAACAGTGTCAAAGGCTTAAAAAGTATGTTGGGAATAATGGGGGTTTTCATTGGGGAGAGAGGAGGCAATGGTTGTGGGAGAAAAACAAGATTAATCGGACCATTCCAGAAGATCAATAAATAATTTTTGGAATCGAATTTAAAAGACATTAAAAATAATAAAACAAAAAATGTTGTCCTCTAATGGTGTTGATTGTCTAAGTTTACCTCTTTTGAATATTCCCTATTTTTGGGAATTTCTTTCTCTGAAATCTTTTTTTTTGTTTTTGGATATTTATTGTTAGATTGTCTGAAAAAAGAAGGAATTTGTAAGGTAATTTAGGATAGGAGAGAGGTTCTGAGGAACGTATATAACAGGACTGGAGAATTTTCCATTTTAAAAAACGGCAGGCGGAAGGCGGAAGGGTTAAAAAAGCGAAATTATGCGGAAGCGGAAGAAAATCCAGCCCCGGTACACAGCAAGAAAAATTGTTATTTTGTTGCATTCAAGTGGAAGGGGGTTCTTATTAAATTAAATTTCAAGAAAAGTAATTAAAATTTTTTCTTTACAGTCAAGGTTTGTTCAACGGCCGTTATTGCTTACTTGAATTCCACGTACCTGGAGCGGTTATTCGACCTGAACAATGTCCTGAAAAGGGAACAGATCCATTAGAAGTTGTGCTTGGAATTTGTTTACCTGCAAATTGTTCAACAGAAGAAACTCAGGGACTTGTTGAATGTTTCTAATTTTTTTAATATCAAAAATTACATATAAGAGAAAAGAGGAAACAGAAATGTCTCCTTAAAATAATTCAGTTTTAAGTGTTCTTGGGGATGAAAACAAAATTATACATTACACTAAATTTAGTTGTGAACTAAAAGTAGATGTACTATTAATAAAGCATAATGTGGGCAACCCCCCAACCATAGCCAATCACATTTTAAAAAACACACACTAAACGAAACAGAGGTTAGCTGTACATATTTTCCTCCATAGATGTTGCCGAGCATCACCCAATCCAAGTAAATTGTCAACCACCAGGGCAATGGCCCCTTGTCGGTATTATTTTGGTTGGAATTTTGCTTCTTTGGTTGTCTCTTTTGTTGTTTGTTTCTGCCTTTCGTTGGTTTCATCATTTACAATTTCCTCCGATATTTGACGCTTTTTGTCTTCAAATACATTTAAGGCATTCTCTTAGGACAACACAACCAAAAGACAATCAACGTTTTCAATCAATTCATGGAATTCAAGTAAAAAAATTTTTTTTGAAATTTTTTAAATTAAAAAAAATATATTTTTGTTAAGTAAAATTGTTCAAAAAAACTACTTCTCCCCAAACGGACTCGAACCCCCTCCCTCAAAAATTAATTATCTTAGCCTTTACCAACTACACCAAATAGACACAACTGACACTTTTTATTTAAAGGTTATTGCTGCCTCTTTATTGGTTTTAGGCCAATCTCAAGTACTTGTCCTTCCTTATTTGGGTAATTTAAAATTAATTTATTTTTTAAAAATTATTTCAAAGAAAATACTGGCCATCATTATGCTTTATTGGAAAAATGGCCGGCACAAATTGCCTTAAACCCAACTTTATTAGCGGACACTCTTTTAGCTTTAGATTTATTTCAGTTAGCGGTAAATGAAAGTAAACGATGTCCTAAACGTTCACTAATTCAAATTGTTTGGAGAAGATTTCTTAGGTTGGTGAACAGAAGAGAAACAAAAGGGTGGAGGATAAATTTGGATAATTATCATCAAAACCTCCCTTATAAGAAACCCCCAATAAAAAGCACACTTCTATTTAATATACTTTTTTTAAACTTTGGATGTATCCACTGGATGTAGGAACTGATTAAAGAAACCCTTAAATTCCTCGTTACATCCAACGACAATATATTTTTATAAAAATTAATTTACCTATTTTAAAAAGAATCTGGCCAATATATGCATTAATAACGCTTTCAATGGCTTTTGTATTTGCCCATTTGGGTGAAGGGCCAATGTGGTCTAGAACTGATATTGCAAAAAGATGTTCAAATAATTGGCCAGAAAATATATTTTTTGTAAAATTTTTTTTAAAAATAAAATTTTTTTAATTTTTAAGATACAAAATTTGTTGGGATATTCTCATACTGTAAGTTTATTAATTAAATATAAAGTTGAGGAAAGATAAATAAATATTTTTTAAAAATTAATTTCTCAGTCCTTTTTTATCAAATTTTTTGGACAATTTTTGTTCAGAAAATAAACTTTCTTAAAATTTGGGAGAATTATTAAAAGTACGAGAGAGACAGTTTAGTTATTAGAGTTTATTTTTTATTTTTAGCATCCATCGTTAAATATTTGATAAAAATAAAGTAAAACCATCCCTTAACTTTAACTGAAAATTATATGTCGGCCTCGGTTTTAAATACCGGATGACGTTGAAATTGTATACACGAAATGAGAGTTAATGTTTAAACAGCGCCCTCACATTTTTTAGTCAAAACAAATTTTATTTTTAAATTAATATTTTAATTTTTAGTGTTTAAATTTTGGCCATTTAATATCATTAGAAGCTCAATTTATTTTATTTTTATTTCTTCCAATTTTCTATTTAATTTCAAATGGATATAGACGTTCAATTTTAATTTTGTTAATTTCTGGATTAATTCTAAGCAATTTATTATTTTTATTTTTTGGATTTTTATTTAAATTTCCCCCAACACTTATTCCACATTTGAGAATGGAAATTGAAGATTTTGCACCTTTTGCTAATTTTTTGGTAATTAATGTTTAAATTAATTAAAGCTGTAAATAAAGGGATTAGGATTGGGGGGGGGGGGGGGTTCTTTTGACTAAATTCTTCAGATCGGGGTTGGAATTGAAAAAGAAGTTTGTGTTTTCTGGTAGAGGTAAGAGGGTGTTTTGGGTAACTCTACTTACTTCTAATGTACTTTAAATAAACTCTAAACAAATCGGCCCTATCTGAATAAGAGGGCGCTTTGATTTTTTCATCATTTTTTTTCTACATCAAATTATAAATAATGGTCAGTCTTTTCTTCCTCGTTCGATTCCACTCGTTTTACCTGTGGCATATTCAAATGAGAGGACAGACAAAGCGCACACACACGGACAGACATAACACGAGTGTTTTCTGTTCGAGTCCGTCCGTGTTTTGTCTGTCTGTGTCCGTCCGTGTTTGTCTGTCCGAGTCCGTCCGTGTTTTGTCTGTCTGTGTCCGTCCGAGTTTTGTCTGTCTGTGTTCGTCCGTGTTTGTCTGTCTGTGTTCGTCCGTGTTTCTGTCCGTCCGTGTTTGTTGTCCGTCTGTGTTTTGTCTGTCTGTGTTTTGTCTGTCCGTCCGTGTTTTGTCTGTCTGTGTCCGTCCGTGTTTTGTCTGTCCGAGTCCGTCCGTGGTCAGTCTTTTCTTCCTCTTTGAATCCGTCCATGTTTTGTCTGTCCTTTCATTTGAATATGCCACAGGTAAAAAGAGTGGAATCGAACGAGGAAGAAAAGACTGACCATTATTTATATATTAAGGTAGGAAAAAAATGATGAAAAAAATCAAAGCGCCCTCTTATTCAGATAGGGTCAACAAATCTTTTTAAAATTAATTGACCAGTGGGTAGGGGAGCTTTTTAAGCGTTATCACAAATTTTACGTAAATCTCAGTTTTACTTACACTTTTTTCTTTCACAAATGTTTATTTATACATAGAAAAACTTAACGGTGGGGGGGGGGGGGGGGTATAGTTTCGATATCTTTCGTCATTTGATAAAATCTGCTTTTCGTTTTTAGTCATTTAATAGCACTTAAACAAAACAGAAAATAATCCTATATTAAATTTTAGAATGCTTTGTCTGTTTGTTTGTCCGCAGCTTTGAATTTTGCTGTGTTTGGCGTTGTGTTTATTTTTTAATTGAAAATGACAAAATATCCCAAAATGAAAAATAGTGTGTGTTTAGAGAAGTAAAGAAAGAATGTGAATTTTTTAGAATTTGTTTTTCTTTTTTTTTTTGTTGAATTTTTTATTTTTTTTTTATTTTTTTGGCAATTTTTTTTTGTTTTTTTGTTTGTTAATTGTATTTAAGATGTGGTTTGATTGTTTTGTTTTTTTATTTGTTAAAATTTGTTTTATTTAAAAATTGTTTTTAGATTCAAAATCAAAAAAATCATTTATTTAAACAAATTGATTGTCCAACAGGTTGTTTTCGGTGCTGATCTTCTATTTCAAAGCGAGTGTCTAGCCGGTGGCTTTATTGTGAGTTTTGTTTTTTTACATAATTTTAGGTAGGTCTTAGTTTTTGAGTTTGCCAGTGTAATACAAAAGTTTTTAGTAGTAGATTGTTTGATATTGTGATACCAAATAGTTGACTTTAACTAGCGTTTGACATTGTGTGAACTAGATAGTTGGTAGTACTAAGTAGTTTGGCATTGTGTGATGATTGATAATACTAGAGTTTGACATTTTGTGATACTAAATAGCTGATAATTCATAGTACTAGCAATGTCGACACAGTGTGATACCAATTATGTGATACCAAATAGCTGACTTTGACTAGCGTTTGACATTGTGTGATACTAGATATTTGGTAGTACTAGATAGTTTGGCAGTGTGTGATACTAACTAATTGATAGTACTAGATTCTGACATTTTCTGATACTAAATAGCTTATAATTTATCCTAAAGTTTGACATTGTGTGACACTAAATAGTTGATAGTACTAGAGTGACTAACAGTTGTAGTATAACAGTTGTAGTATATAGTAAAAAAGTTCTTTTACTATTAACTATTAACTAACAGTTGTAGTATATATAGTAAAGTTCTTTTACTATTAACTAACAGCTGTAGTATATATAGTAAAAAATTTCTTTTACTATTAACTATTAACTAAAAGTTGTAGTATATGTAGTAAAAAAGTTCTTTTACTATTAATTATTAACTAACAGTAGTATATATATATATAGTAAAAAAGTTATAGTATATAGTAAAAAATATATAAAAAGTATATAGTAAAATAGTTAATAGTTAAAAATTAAGTTGATGATTAACAGTTAATAGCTGACATTCAAAGTTGAAAATCTTGGTTATCAGTTGATGAGTTAATAGTTGATAGTTAATAATTAATAGTTGATTTATTTTTAAATTTTAGTCTTATTAAATAAAAATGAGAGGCAATATAAGAATTGTATTGGATGATATTGACGATATCCCTTCAACCAGTCAAAACAATGCTCAAAATAATTTTGATGATATGCAAAGAGAAAATCTGGAAAGAAGAAATCAAAGACTTGATAAAGATAGAGAACGCAAAAGAAAGAATCGTGAAAATGAATCACAACAACGAAGAATGGAACGTTTAGAACAACAGACGATTAGGCAGAAAATCAGAAGAGAAAATGAAGATGAAGAAGAAACTGAACAACGATTGGAACAACAAATGATTAGACAGAGAATTAGAAGAGAAAATGAAGATGAAAAAGAAACTGAACAACGATTGGAACAAGATATGATTAGAAAGAGAATTAGAAGAGAAAATGAAGATGAAGAGGAAAATGAACAACGATTGGAACAAGAAAGAATTAGATATAGAAATAGATATAGAAATAGACTTAGAGATGAGATCCGGTTGTTCGCAGCCGGTGATCATCGAAATGTGATTGTGAATAGACTCGGAAGGATGAATGTTGAGTGTACCCACTGTGGTGCACTGCATTTTCCGGAAGAGAAGATTGGAAATAAAGGAAATTCCTTTAATAATTGTTGCCATCATGGTAAAGTGAATTTGAATTTGATACCAGAAAGCAATTTTCCAGTTTTACTGAAAAATTTGTTTTTGAGAATTGATACAAGATACAAGAACTTTTTTGATTGTATTAGAAATTTGAATAGTAGCGTTTCCATGGCTTCCATGAATCCGCTTAGATATAGATATCCAAGTAATAGAGGCCCATATTGCTTTCGCATATGTGGTCAGATTTATCATAAATTGAACTTAGCATTGAATCCAGATGATGGAGACGAGCCTGCTTATGGGCAAGTCTTTATTGTTGATACAGAACAAGCGCTTAGTGCAATGAATAGAGCAAACCCTGTCATAAATCAGAGTTTGTTAAAAAATGTTTATGAATTGATAAAAGACATCAACCCGTTTGCGCAAGCATACAGGATGATGAAGGATGAAGAGGATGAAGAAAAAGAAAGATCTAGACTTGAAAATAGACCTCCTGTCGAGGTTAGTCTTTTGTTTGATACAAAAACCAACTTAGACAGGAGATTAGGGTACAATGTACCAAGAGCTAATGAAGTAGCAGCAGTTTATGTGCCTGGAGCAGATGGCGAAATGCCTAATGCTAAGATTGTAGTACGAGAAAAAGGAAAAGAACTTAGAATTCTGGATAATACTAACCAGTTAGTATCACCCATGACATACCCGCTGTTTTTTCCGCGTGGTACGTTAGGGTGGCATCCAGATATTAGACAAAAAATAGTATTAGAAGAGTGACTAGACTTCAGTATGTTAGTTATAGTATTGGAGTTAGGAATGAGTTTAACCCCATTCTTTATGGGGGAAAACTCTTTCAACAGTATTGTGTTGATGAATATGTCAAGATTGAAAGTGATAGAATGAGATGGATTAGAGGTAACCAGAAAACGATCTTGGCTGATGCCTATAAGAACGTTGACAGTTACTTAGAAAAAAGGGCGAGAGAAACTGGAAAGCCGTTGGGGCGTAAAGTTATTTTGCCTCCGACGGTGACCAACTCGCCGAGATATATAGAAAAGCACTTCCAGGATGCAATGTCATTAGTGCGAAAGTTCGGGAAACCGGATCTTTTCGTCACAATGACTTGCAATTCGCAATGGGAGGAGATTAAAGAGAATTTGTATGAAGGACAAGTGCCTTCAGATAGACCTGATATAGTAGATAGAGTATTCTATCTAAAAGTTAAAGCATTGATGAAAGAGATAACTAAGGCCAAAATTTTTGGCAGAGATATTTGTTGGATGTATCCGGTAGAGAACCAAGGACGGGGACTACCGCACATCCATTTGCTTTTGACTTTGCTTGATAAAGTAACAAGTTCTCAAGATGTTGAGAATAGAGGAATTAGTGCTAGACTACCTGACAAAGACAAAGATAATGAATTGTTTGAATTAGTCAAAAAGTTTATGATCCATGGACCATGTGGTGATTTGAATCCAAATTGCCCATGCATGGAAGAGAAAATAGTGAATGGAAAAAAGATAAAAAGTTGTTCAAAGGGTTATCCCAAACCCTTTCAACAAGAGACTTTAGTATTAGATAATGGTTTAGCATTATATGCGAGACCTAAAGATGGAAGAACTGTTGAAATATCTGCAGCAGGAAAGAGATATGAACTTGATAATAGATGGGTTGTTCCACACAACCCTTATTTGTTAAAGATGTTTAATTGCCACATTAATGTGGAGAAAGTGAACAGTGTGACCTCTGTGAAATATTTGCATAAATATGTTCACAAGTTACCAGATAGAGCTACAATGAATTATGAAGAGAAAAATGATTGTGACGAGATTAAAGAATTTATAGACGCACGGTACGTCTGTCCGCAGGAGGCCGTGTGGAGAATTTTAGAATTTGAGACATATGATCGTAGTCATAGCATCACAACTTTGCCTGTCCATCTGGACGGTGAACACGTGTGTTATTTCGACGAGAATATGACTGAGCAAGAGATTAGAGAAAAGATTGAAAATGACTCTGAATTGATTGGATATTTTGAATTGAATAAGAATAGTGCTCTAGCTCGGAATCTTTTTTATCACGAGATTCCCGAGAAGTTTGTGTTTAGAAAAGGAATTTGGAATGAGAGAAAGACACATTTCAACACAATTGGTCGGATGGTCAAGGTTTCGCCAGCCGAAACCGAACGCTATCACTTACGGCTGTTGTTGTTGAATGTGAAAGGAGCTACAAGCTATGAAGATTTGAGAACTGTAAAAAGATTAGATAATTTGATATTGAATATTAGAAAATGTGCAACCTTCGCGGAAGCATGTTTAGCCAGAGGTTTGATTAGAGATGATGATGAGTGGAAGAAGGCATTAGAAGAAGCTAACAACTTCGAAATGCCTTGGAAATTGAGAGAGTTATTTGCCTTGATTTTAGTGCATTGCAATCCTGCAAAACCCGAAGAACTTTGGGCTTTGTTCAAGGATGCTTTGTCAGAGGATTTTGCAAAAAATCTTAGTATTGAACTTGCATATAGAAAAGCGTTTATAGATATAGTAAAAAGAATATTGGAGGCAGGTAAATCAATTGCTGATTTTCCTACTATGAAACAACTAGATGGTATTAACCACCTGGATTGTTTAGATTTAGACCAAGTTAATAGTATTGAAGAGCAATTTAATGCTGCTGAAGAATTAGATATAGGTCGTCGTAGCTACGAGCTACTAAACGACGAGCAAAGAGAAATAGTAGATGAGATTTTGAATAGGATCTCCAATCCAGATGGGAAAATGGCTTTCTATTTTCTCAGTGGACCAGGTGGATCAGGAAAGACATTTGTACTTTGTACACTTGTCCATTTGATTAGAGGAATGAATAAGAGAATTAGTAATATGGCCTATACTGGTATTGCGGCAACGCTTTTACCAGGAGGTAGAACATTGCATAATAGATTTGGTTTGAATTTAGATATGAGCAATTCGAAAATAGGCCCAAGCTCAAGAGCATGGGAAGAATTGAAAAATGTTGATATGTTCATTTGTGATGAGGCACCAATGATTCATAAAAGAGCATTATCAACTATAGATTTGAAATTGAAAGAGATTATGAATAATAGTATAGAATTTGGTGGCAAAATTATGCTGATGGCAGGCGATTTTCGTCAGACTTTGCCAATCCAGAAGCATGCCACTAGAGCCGAGATTTGTGATTTGACAGTAAAAAGAAGTCAATATTGGGCTTCTGTAAGGAAGTTCAAGTTGACTAAGAATATGAGAGCTTTAGAAACTGAAAAAAGATTTGCTAAGGACTTATTAGAAATTGGTTCCGGAAAACGGAATATTGATACTGACCAGTTGGTATTACCACTGGATGTTATTAGTAACGGTGACTTAGCTGAAGAGATTTTTGGAAATGTGATTATAGATAATGACTGGAATAAGATGGCAAATATGGCTATTGTCGCGCCGAAAAATGTCGACGTGAGAGATTTGAATAATAGAGTTTTGATTATGCTTCCTGGCAACGAAACGTTGTACAAGAGCATAGACAAAGCTGAGAACGAAGAGAAGCAAGTATTAGACGAGTATTTAGACGAGTATTTGAACTCATTAAGCCCAAATGGGTTTCCCTTACATGAGTTAAGATTAAAGAAGTATGCTATAGTCATGCTGATTAGAAATTTGAATATAGAAAATGGTTTGTGTAATGGAACTAGAATGTTGGTCGAAGAAATGAGACCAAACTTGATAGTTTGTAGACTTTTGACTGGAGATAGAGCGGGACAAATGGTGTATATCCCACGCATCACTTTGTGTTGTGATGAAGAGTACCCATTTGATTTGCATAGGCACCAATTCCCATTGGTGTTGGCCTTTGCTATGACGGTGAATAAGGCCCAAGGGCAGACATTAGAAAGATTAGGAATAGATTTGACCAAAGACGTGTTTAGTCACGGTCAATTGTATGTGGCCCTCTCGAGGGTTAGATCTTGGAATTCATTAAGAATTAGGTTATTAGAAACTAATAACGAGAGAAAAGTTATGAATGTAGTGTATAGAGAAGTAATAGATGATAGAGATTAGTATTAGAGTTGAAATAAGATTTAGATTTAGAATTGAGTTATTTAGAGATTGTTACAATCTAACAGGTCGATTTATTTAAAAAAACCTTATATATTTTATAATTTAAGATAAATACTATTGAGCCATTTTTTTGTAAATGAACACCGAGAAAAGACGAGTTCGTGAAGGCAATGTTTGGATTGAATTAATGTTTCGATTTACTGATACAAGTTATGAACATGTTTATACACAAAAGGTAATAGTGTTTTTCTTAGTTAATAGTTAAATTATAATTAATAGCTGAAAATTGAGTTAATAGTTAATAGCTAAAAATCGAGTTAATAGTTGAAATGATATTGATAGTTAATAGTTGAAAGTTGAAAATCTTAGTTAATATTTGAATTATAGTTATTGTAAATGCACAACAAGAAAAGACTTAAGTGTTCGTGAAGGAAATGTTTCGATTGTACTAATGTTTGGATTTACTGATTTAAGTTATGAACAGTGCGTGACACTAAAGGTAATAAAAAAATTTTTTTAATTCTAATATTTAATTTTACGCAGCTATCAAGTATTGAAGAGATATCTGAACTATCAACTATTAAGTTTTGAAAATTATCAAACAAGCAAGGATTCAAACTATCAAGTTTTGAAAATGTTGGAAAAAACAAATAAGATGAAGGTAAAGTGATGATTATTTTATATGAAAAAACTAAATTCCTTGAGTAGAATTGGAAATCTTAGTTAATAGCTAATAGTTGAATCATCGTTAATAGTTGAATCATAATTAATAGTTAATAGTTGAATCATAATTGAAAATTAATATTTGAAAGTTGGTTAATAGTTGATAGTTGTTAATAAAAATAATTAAATTCTATTGTAAATAAGTTTAAAATTTTAGTTTCAAAATTCAAAATGAGAAGCAACACATGAATTGTTTTGGATGATATCAAGAAATTGTCATGGGATTCCAGTCAGAACGGCTCAAGATCAGGCTGAATTGGAGAAAAAAAAGATGAAGATATAAGAGGATGATTATTTTATTTGAAAAAAAAGAAAAATTATTTGAGTAATGTTTTTCTACAAAACTAGCAAAAGAATGCTGGAATATTGTAAGATTTGTACATAATATTACTATTATTTTCAAATCATACAATATTTCAACATTTGTTTTGTTAGTTTTTTTACACATTCTTCCCAAATATTTGTGTTTTTGATTGTTTTTTTTTGTTTTACGTTTTTAATGGTTTTAAAATTTATTGAAATATAAAGTTTTAGATGTTTATTAATGTTTTAGATGGATTTGATAGTTTAAGTGTTTTTCATAGGAATTTGATAGTTGAAAAAGTTGATTATTAAAATGTGTTTTAAATGTTTTTTATTTTAAGATTAATGAGATATTTTATGTGTTTTCCATTAGGGAAGTCAAAGGACATGAGAAAGTTTTCAAAGAATGACTAATAAGTTGATTTGACTTGAGTTTTGTTATGACTTAGGAAATGGCTAGCGGAGGAGCTCGCCCGAAGGGCGAGCACCTTCGCTAGTTCCTTTAAATTAAAGATTACACCATTTGCCAGAGCTAGTTCTCCAATTATTGGCCTTCTATTTGCTTTATTTTTACTGCAAAAATGGGATGAATGGCAACATTTAGTTAAAGTATATTTTAACTAAAATTATTTTTATTAAATATATTTTTGAAAAGGAATGTCGAATCTCACTATAAAATACCCCCTTTGAGGCTTAAAATATTGTATCTTATAAAGATAAATAAAAGGGATTGCTTAGACCACCCAGTGACAAACTAACTTAAAAAATATCTTAAATGAGTTTTGTATTGAATATTGGGTTATCTTATAGTGAGGAACGACTAAAATTAAATTTTTCTTCTTAAAAAAGGCTCTATCATTAATTGGTTTATTAACAACTTTATTTTTAATGATGTTTATATTGTGGGCGCCTTTTTGGATATTTAATGATTCAATTATTTCTTTAATTTATGGGACTATACACAGACCTTTTTGGTCGTTTTTGCTTTTTTGTTTTTTGGGGTTTTTGGAAGCTAATTTAAAAGGAAGTGGTAAGTTTTGTTTGTTGTTGTTTTCCCTTCATTTGTTAGTCTGTTTTGGAATATGGCAAAGTTAGTTTAGGTGGTATTCTGTTAACTTTACAAATACAAGAATCAGATTTTCGGAACCATAAAGGATTAGAAAATATTGAGAATTTGCCCGACTTTTGTAAAGATATTATACCTATATAGATATACCAATATACAACCTTAACATTACCCAAATAGGCTTCGAAAATCCAAAAATGTCCGCAAATGCCGAATATTCAAAAAAAAAAATAATTTTTCTTTTTTTTCAAAGTTTTGGCAAAATTATTGTGTTGGCGTGTATTTCGTCCATTATCCAAATTAGTTTTGATTGTTTTATTATTATCAGAGCCAATAGCTTTATCTTTATTTGCTTCATTACATCGTCCAGTACACACAACCCCTTTATCTTCTTTGCTTTCTTTTATTGGAATTTTTGTTTGTTCTTTTTTATTTTCTTTTGTTTTGGATTGTTCTGTAATTAGACCTGTCAGAAATTTATTTTTAAAAATTTATGGAGAAAAGGAAAAGGTACAAGAAGAGGAAAATAAAGAAGAAAATGTGGAAAAGGAAGGTGCAATAGAAGAAGAAACTGAAAATTTCTTAGGAAAATCAAAAAATGAAATTTAAAAAATGTTTTGTATATTATCTAATAAAAATTTATTTGAAGAAATTGTAATAGGGCTGATCAAGTATTAAGTTTATTAGGCATCCACTTTTTTATACCTGTTTAAGGCCTCGGCTTTTCAATGGGCTTTTGAATATATAACTTTTATCCGAATGGACTCACAGAGGAGCCTCTTAAATCAGAAACAATTAATAATGAAGTCAATAAGTAAAAAACAAAATTTAAAAACCATGGGAATGTAATTGAATTTGTATTTGCTTCAGAAGCGGTTCTTTTATTTTTTGGTGTTTTGGAAGGAATAGGAACATTGACCATGGTTTTTGAATTAAAATTTAAGAAATAAATTTGATTCTTAAATAATAAATCTTAAATTTAAAAAAAATCAATTAAAATTTAAAAGTAAAAAAAAAATAATGTCTAGGAAACAAAACATATTGAAGTCAATAAAAAAAAATGGAAATTTAAAAACCATGGACATGTAATAAATTAATATTAGCTTAAAAAGCAGTTCTTTTATCTTTAAGTGTTTTGAAAGTAATAGGAACATTGACCATGGTTTTTGAACAAGAATTTAATAAATAAATTTGATCCTTAAATAATAAATCTTAAATTAAAAAATCAATTAAAATTTAAAAATAAAAAAATAATGTCTAGGAAACAAGATATATTGAAGTCAATAAAAAATGGAAATTTAAGAACCATGGACATGTAATAAATTAATATTAGGTTAAGAAGCAGTTTTTTTTATTTTTGTGCTTTGAAAGTAATAGGCCCAATGTCCATGGTTCTTAAATAAAAATTTAAGAAATAGATTTGATTCTTAAAGAATAAATCTTAAAATGTAAAAAAAATTAATTAAAATTTGAAAAAAAATGAAAAAACACTAAGGTCCCGACAACGAAAAAAAAATAAAATAAAAAGTAATTTATGAATATTGATTGGGACTTTTGAGTACTAAGTAAACAAAACGCCACAAAGCAATAAACAGCCGTTTTAAAGCCTTAAAAAGTATTATTATTTGAACTGGGTTATGGTTTGGGGAAATATTAATATCGATAGTAAAGACGATTATTATTGGTATATAAAAAAATCAAGTATATAAGCTAGATGGGAGAGAAGAGGGGGGAGAGGGTAGGTGGAGGGAGAGGGTAGGTGGAGGGAGAGGGTAGGTGGAGGAAGTGGGTAGGTGGGGGGAGAAGGTAGGTAGAGGGAGAGGGTAGGTGGAGGGAGTGGGTAGGTGGGGGGAGTGGGTAGGTGGGGGGGAGTGGGTAGGTGGGGGTAAAGTAAGTTTTGATATATTAATATCAATAACGATAATAAAGAAGGCTATTATTGGTACTTTCTAGTTCGATAAGGTAGGATCTTAGGGTGTTCCAAAATATCTTATAATTATCAATGTTGACAATCTCTATAGGTAGGGCATTCCAGAGATTAATGGATCTGTTAAAGATCCAGTGTTCAGTTTTGGAGGTTTTACGAGCGACTTTTATTTGATAATTATGTTTATTCCTATTAGGTCTATCAGATAACATAAAGAATTGTGAAGAAGTAAAGTGGGTGTGGTTTTTAATGATCTTAAAAATAGTTGATAAATCGAATAAAACTCTTCTGAGGGCCAGTGATTCGAGATTAAATAATTTTAATCTTTGGATATAATTTTTCTTGTTGATTTTACACTTAAAAAGAGCCACCCTTGTATACCATTTTTGCACCTTTTCTAATTTTTCTCTATGTTTTTTAGTTTTGGGATTCCATATAACTGAAGAATATTCCAAAATTGGCCTAATATATGTTTTAAATGCCGTACCCCAAATTTTGGGATTAGACGTGTGAAGATTATTAAGGATTGAAATACCCCTAAAATAGGCATTTTTTACAATTTTTGTATAATAAGGTTCAAAAGATAAATTATCTGTATAATCAATTCCTAGATCTGAGATTGTAGAAACACATTTCAATGGTAAACCATTGAAATAGTAGTTATGTTTAGGATTATTAGTACCAATATGTAAAACTAGAGTTTTATTAAAAGAGATTTCTAGAGCATTTTCAGAACACCATTTAGAAATTTTATCTAAACTTGATTGAAGATTAGATGAATCATTTTTATTACGACATTGATAAATCTTAAGATCATCTGCAAAAAGTGAGCTGTTGATAGAGGTAGGAATAGAGCTTGATAAGTCATTGATGTATATAATAAAGAGAACAGGAGCTAAGATTGTGCCTTGAGGCACACCGGAGTATAATTGAATAGTTTCCGAAAATTGATTGTTAATTTTAACTTTGGCTGTACGGTGAATTAAAAAATTAGAAATCCAATTTAGTACTTTACCTCTTATACCAATGGTATGTAACTTATTAATTAAAAATTTTATGGGGACTGAGTCAAATGCACTTTTTATATCAATGAAAATACAATCGATTATTTTGTTGTTCAAGATAGCATCATACCAGCAATTGAAGTTAGACAGCATTTGAAGGGTAGTCGAGCGTTTTTTCATGAATCCAAATTGACTATCAACAATAATATTGTTAACGTTAAGATGTTCAATAATGTGATTAAGTATTAATCGTTCCATGACTCTACTTATGGCAGAGGTTATAGCTATTGGTCTATAGTTAGACGGGTCAGTTTTTGAACCTTTTTTAAAAATAGGAGTAATATGAGAAATTTTCCATAGATCAGGAATGTTACCTGAGTCCAGTGATTCTCTAAAAAGATCTGATAGAAAAGGAGATATAGCAGAACGACATGATTTTAGGATATTATAGCTTAAATTATCATCTGAAGCACAATTATTATTTGGTAGTGATTTTAGAATGTTATCAATGTCTAATATGCTAAATTCGAAGTCATCCAAGAATGAATTAATATTGTAATTTGTTAGCTTAGGACAAACGGAAGTTGGAATATTTGAAAAAGACTTGGAAAAAACAGAAGCGAATGCATCAGCTTTAGCTTTATCTTCAAATATAAATTTGTTATTTAATTCAATACAAGATAATTGAGATTTTTTACAGTTAAATTTATTTAAAAATTTAAACAGGTTATTTTGATTAGAAACTAAATTTTTTATACGTTGTGACTGATAATTATTTATAAGATGTTTAATAGTTTTAGTCAAATTCTTGTATTGGTTTAAGTCTATAGAATTGTCTTTTTTATAAGCTTTAAATATTCGTTCTTTGTCTTTTATTAATTTTTTAATATATTGTGGATATTTAGGCTTAAAAGGTTTAACAATAGTGTTACGAATAGGAGCATAAATTTCCAATAATTCATTAATAGTTTTAGCAATAAATGAATATTTATCAGAAATAAAAAAGTTTTCATAGATTTTATCAAAGTTTCTTATTAGGTGGGTATTTAATAAATTAATATTAGAAAGGTCCCTATATTTGATTATTTGGTGTGGTGGCGGGAGAGCTTCGATGAAAAATTTAATAGAAAAATGATCAGATGTAGAAAGTCCTTCTATAACAGAAGTTTCGAAACATGAAGAATTATTAGTTAAAATAAGATCTAAGGTACTACCCTTGCAATGTGTAGAAGTAAAAATATTATTGGAATAATTAAAATTACTTAAAAATTCTAGAAATTCTTTTCCCATTTGGTTACTAGCAGTAAGGGATTTCCAATCAATGATGTTTGAATTGAAATTAAAATCTCCTATAATTATTACATTACCATGGGAAATTGTTTGTAATGTGTTAATCAGCTTTCTAGTTATTAAATCTTTGATATTAGGGGGTCTGTATACTAAAACAATTCTACTAGAGTTTTTATGTGATGGTGTAATAATTCTTCAGATCGGGGTTGGAATTGAAAAAGAAGTTTGTGTTTTCTGGTAGAGGTAAGAGGGTGTTTTGGGTAACTCTACTTACTTCTAATGTACTTTAAATAAACTCTAAACAAATCGGCCCTATCTGAATAAGAGGGCGCTTTGATTTTTTCATCATTTTTTTTCTACATCAAATTATAAATAATGGTCAGTCTTTTCTTCCTCGTTCGATTCCACTCGTTTTACCTGTGGCATATTCAAATGAGAGGACAGACAAAGCGCACACACACGGACAGACATAACACGAGTGTTTTCTGTTCGAGTCCGTCCGTGTTTTGTCTGTCTGTGTCCGTCCGTGTTTGTCTGTCCGAGTCCGTCCGTGTTTTGTCTGTCTGTGTCCGTCCGAGTTTTGTCTGTCTGTGTTCGTCCGTGTTTGTCTGTCTGTGTTCGTCCGTGTTTCTGTCCGTCCGTGTTTGTTGTCCGTCTGTGTTTTGTCTGTCTGTGTTTTGTCTGTCCGTCCGTGTTTTGTCTGTCTGTGTCCGTCCGTGTTTTGTCTGTCCGAGTCCGTCCGTGGTCAGTCTTTTCTTCCTCTTTGAATCCGTCCATGTTTTGTCTGTCCTTTCATTTGAATATGCCACAGGTAAAAAGAGTGGAATCGAACGAGGAAGAAAAGACTGACCATTATTTATATATTAAGGTAGGAAAAAAATGATGAAAAAAATCAAAGCGCCCTCTTATTCAGATAGGGTCAACAAATCTTTTTAAAATTAATTGACCAGTGGGTAGGGGAGCTTTTTAAGCGTTATCACAAATTTTACGTAAATCTCAGTTTTACTTACACTTTTTTCTTTCACAAATGTTTATTTATACATAGAAAAACTTAACGGTGGGGGGGGGGGGGGGTATAGTTTCGATATCTTTCGTCATTTGATAAAATCTGCTTTTCGTTTTTAGTCATTTAATAGCACTTAAACAAAACAGAAAATAATTCCTTTAAATTAAAGATTACACCATTTGCCAGAGCTAGTTCTCCAATTATTGGCCTTCTATTTGCTTTATTTTTACTGCAAAAATGGGATGAATGGCAACATTTAGTTAAAGTATATTTTAACTAAAATTATTTTTATTAAATATATTTTTGAAAAGGAATGTCGAATCTCACTATAAAATACCCCCTTTGAGGCTTAAAATATTGTATCTTATAAAGATAAATAAAAGGGATTGCTTAGACCACCCAGTGACAAACTAACTTAAAAAATATCTTAAATGAGTTTTGTATTGAATATTGGGTTATCTTATAGTGAGGAACGACTAAAATTAAATTTTTCTTCTTAAAAAAGGCTCTATCATTAATTGGTTTATTAACAACTTTATTTTTAATGATGTTTATATTGTGGGCGCCTTTTTGGATATTTAATGATTCAATTATTTCTTTAATTTATGGGACTATACACAGACCTTTTTGGTCGTTTTTGCTTTTTTGTTTTTTGGGGTTTTTGGAAGCTAATTTAAAAGGAAGTGGTAAGTTTTGTTTGTTGTTGTTTTCCCTTCATTTGTTAGTCTGTTTTGGAATATGGCAAAGTTAGTTTAGGTGGTATTCTGTTAACTTTACAAATACAAGAATCAGATTTTCGGAACCATAAAGGATTAGAAAATATTGAGAATTTGCCCGACTTTTGTAAAGATATTATACCTATATAGATATACCAATATACAACCTTAACATTACCCAAATAGGCTTCGAAAATCCAAAAATGTCCGCAAATGCCGAATATTCAAAAAAAAAAATAATTTTTCTTTTTTTTCAAAGTTTTGGCAAAATTATTGTGTTGGCGTGTATTTCGTCCATTATCCAAATTAGTTTTGATTGTTTTATTATTATCAGAGCCAATAGCTTTATCTTTATTTGCTTCATTACATCGTCCAGTACACACAACCCCTTTATCTTCTTTGCTTTCTTTTATTGGAATTTTTGTTTGTTCTTTTTTATTTTCTTTTGTTTTGGATTGTTCTGTAATTAGACCTGTCAGAAATTTATTTTTAAAAATTTATGGAGAAAAGGAAAAGGTACAAGAAGAGGAAAATAAAGAAGAAAATGTGGAAAAGGAAGGTGCAATAGAAGAAGAAACTGAAAATTTCTTAGGAAAATCAAAAAATGAAATTTAAAAAATGTTTTGTATATTATCTAATAAAAATTTATTTGAAGAAATTGTAATAGGGCTGATCAAGTATTAAGTTTATTAGGCATCCACTTTTTTATACCTGTTTAAGGCCTCGGCTTTTCAATGGGCTTTTCTATCGTTTGGGAAAATTTTCGTTTTTCTATTGACATTTCGCTCAAAATTTTTACCTTAATTAGGAATGATAAGCTTATAATCGTTAGCAATCATGTACACAAATCGCTTTATTTTAAACAAAAATACAAAATAATTTTTAGTCATAATTTCTCTATTTTTTGCCTTTTTATATCAAAATACTAAAACCTTACATTTTTGTCAAAAAGTTAATCATATCAAAATTACAATTTTAATTTTCTAAATAATTATTTAGTCTCAATTTTTAACCAAATTTAAGACATTTATTTTATTTTTCAGACATATTTCCATACAAATACTTTTTAGAATAAAAACAAAAAATAATTAAGAGAAAAGGAATGTGTCAATTAATTCCAAAATAAATTTAAAAAAATAATTATTATTATATTTTAAATTATTCTTCTTCTGTGGATTTTAATTGTTCATTATTATTGTTGTCAATAGGAGATTGTGTAATTATTTCAAAAAGGCATTGGGAAAGTGTTCTTGATGATTCCAATTTTGATAAAGATAACCAACTAAATTTAATGATTTTTGATATTTTAATAATAAAAATAATTAAGGAGAAGACTTGCCTATTTAAAAGAATGGGGAATAGATTTGGGTGTAAGTGGAGTGGGGCTAGCGGAAATTGGTCGATCGTTTGAAGAATGGTAGAAAGTAATAAAGTAATAAAAGAAAGTAAGAATGGTAGAAAGTAATAAATTCCAAATTAAATACCAAATCTCACTTAGTTTTACCCGAATTTCATAATACAATCGTTGAAAAATTGAGTCTTATAGGGGGTATCGCTTAAACAGCTCCCCCTCCTCCCCATTGAATGGCTAACCAGTTTTGACATCTTAAAAATGAATTTCGATAAATTATTAACAATTACCTCAAAAATCCTTCAAATCTTTGCAATTTTCTCCTCGCCAATGTTGAGTGTTTTGATAAATTTCGTAAAATTATTGCTGATGTAAGTCTGATGTTGCGAGTTACTGGGCCTTCATTGTCATCCTTTAAAATGAAAAATCTGTTTTTGGTTCGATCCAAGATGGACCTCCCCCCTAAAGGTAAAATTCTCTCAATAATTTCCCCTAATCACCAAAAAAAATTAAAAAAAAAACCGTCAAATCTTTCTTCAAATTTGTAAGAGCATGCCGTCTAATTGCTTCATATGCAGCAAAAGGTGCATAACCTGGTTGTTGTCCTTGTTCTCTATTTTGTTTAAAAAGTTGTCTAATTTGATTTATATAATCTTTAAAAAACAATTATTTATTAAGAAAAAATAATTTTAAATAACCATCAAGTCCAAATTCATTTCTTTTTTGTAAATTTATTTCTAAACTCTGTTCTGTGCAATGAACATCCTTTTAATTAATAAAAATAAAATAATAATTTTAAATGCTTATTGTTAGAAGTAAAGGAATTTACTATTTAAAGACTTTAATAGAAACCCGGGGTTCCAATTTTTCAATTGGTCTCTGAATCTCAGAGGGAGTTTAATTTCCAATAGGTTTCCTCGAGTGGATTTCTAAAAGAGATGTGCCTAATTTAAAGCATTTAAAAATACACGATCATCATCTAGGGTGGGATTCGAACCTAAAGTCAGTGAATACCAAGAATTAAAAGCTTTTTAACCACAACCGAGAGATAGACCATAAAAGTTAATATCTTTTTGCTATTCAATTATTTTAGTATCAGATAGATATCCTTAAATAAAAGTTTTAAGAAACCTGTAAATGTGTAGTCATTGACCACAAAGTACGAGGTGTACTGTCGCACATAGGCCATCTACACCTAATCATACAAACATTGTCTGGGTTTTTAGCCGCTGAACTTGCGTGCGACTGAACAAGTGCTTTGAGATGATCTTCGTAAATATGGAAAAGAAGTTGCGAGGGAGTAGAAAAGAATCTATAAAGAATTATTTAAAAAAATTTATTCTGATTATCTGCCCTCAATTTCCTTTATCTCAATCCCCTATACTTTCTTACTTCGCTTATTTTCTTACCTTTAATTTCTTATCTCGATTCTTTATTATAAATAGTCAAAGGTAAATAAAAGTAAAGGAAACAGAAAATTACACTTCTCTCACACTGACAGCTTTTTTAAAAACAAATTTAACCCTTTACCATTATATGACCACGGACCATTTATGTATAATATTCTAAAGAAACAGACAACAGAAAAGTGCCTTGATTTTTAAAATAAAGAACACCTTGAACAGGGTTCAATTTCTTCATTAGTATCATCTAAAGTCATCATCATCCATTCACACATATGTTGCGGCATTTGTGCTTCAACACACTTTTTATTAGAATTATTTTTTGATTTTGATGTTATTTTTGCTGTTGTTGCTATATTATTAATAGATTTGTCTAATTCAGAAAAATTATTATTTGTTATAGGAGGTAAATGATTATTTATTGGTGTTGTTGTATTAGTTATTATTGGTTGTTGTTGTTGCTGTGTTGTTGTTTTTGAATGTTGGCTGGATTGATTTAATGAATGAAGTTTCTTTTTGTTTGGCTAGAAAAGAGTTAATTAATAATCGAGTCTGAAATTAATTGCGATGCTCACTAGAATTTTGGTTACCAAGGGAAAAGATAGCGAAAAAGATAGCGCTTATCGGGAGATTTCGAATGATATGGTTCATTCGGATTGGATTATGGATGTTATAGCCGATAAATTCAGAAAAAATGAAAATGTAAGCATGTAACACAAGAGAACCCAAAAAACTCCCGTCATTAAAAACTTTCATAATCAAAATTTTGGATAAACAATAAAATCCTAATTAACATTAATACCCAAAAGAAAAAATAATTTTAAACAAAAAATAAAATAGATATACATTAACATAAGGCTGTACATGGTGTCCATTAATTTCAACAACTTTAATCCCAGACAAGCCAGCCTGTCCAAAAGAAGCTGCATCTGTTGTTAACATTCCAATTAATTCTAAAAAATAAATTAACGAAATTTAACATTAAAAAAAACAAACGTTCAACAGATTTATTACAACTACTAATTAATTCACAAGCATTTCTTCCTAATTCAGATAATTGCAAAATTGTTTCCAATGAAATAATACAAATCAAAATATCTTTGAGAGTTAAAAGAGTGAAAATACGAGGGAAAAAATTCTGAAAATTTTTTAAAAATATTTTTTTTGAAAAATTAAAAAAAACCGTTTTATCAAGAAAATCACACAAAATAGGTTCATTCAAAGTTGTTTGACATAATCCTCCTATTATTTCAATAAATCGAAGTATTTCAAATCGGTCATTGGAATTTAAACCATTTTGTATTGATTTGAAAAAAGCAGAACCAGTTAGAGGGTCTTCAATTGAAATTAAGCTTATCTGGAAATTCTCTATTTATACTCAAAATTAATCTTTAAAAAATTACATTTTTTGAAATATTGCTAAGTGTTTCACAAGCTATACGTTTAAGTAATTGCCATCGACAGTTACAACAAATAAGTAGTAATCTAAAAATTTGTTTTAAAAAAGGGGATTTCTGCATTTTATCGTTTTATTATTTTTTTAATTTACTCGCTACAATCAAAATAAAAATTTGTGAAAAATGAAAAAGGTAACCATTAAGTAAAGAATTAAAGAAAAAATTTTATATCAGTCAGGTCATTTGAAAAAGTTCACTATAGAAAAAGTTTCTATACGAGTAACACACGGTAAAATCCCTTAAAATTAAAAAAACCTCAATAAAGCTTTATTCTCTCCCATTGTCAACAAATTATTTTCCTCGAAAGAAAGATTGTGTAAAATGCCAAGAATACTGAAAACACGCCAATTTGTCGGTTTAGTGAGATCAAAATTATCATCTTTGTATATTTCAGACAGAGAAGACAATTTCATAGTTTCCTGTTCTGAACTAAAAATCCAAGAATTAAAAATCCCTTCATCAATTCCAGAATATTTCCAAAATTTTGTAAAATCGTAATTGCTTGTTTCTTCCCACCATTTATACAAATTTGATGGAGCAGCACCTTAGTTGATTTTAAAAAATAAATAATAAACGCTGTTAATCCAAAAAATTAACATATCTAATCTAAATCAAGAGTGGTGAGAGGAGAAAATGATTAGTAATGAAAATTTTCGTTTACCGACCTATAAAATCTGAAATTTTTTCCGTTTTCTCCATTAAAGGGAAAAGGATTAATTCCCTCTGATATACCTATGTTAAATAAACAATTTTATAATAATAAAAACCTAGTAAGTCCACTTTAATGCCAATAAGTGAAACCAACAAATCAATGATATTTGGGCAATTCTCGAAATTTAAGACAAATGGTCCTTTAAAGAAAATGTTTTAATTAGAAATTTAAAAAATCAAAAAAAAACCTGGATGTGACATTATTGTAAGCACATTTAATGCAAAAGCAACTTCATTTGGTAATCCACTGAGGAGAGAAAAAACTAATTTGTGGAAATCGAGAGGAGGAAAATTATCTGAAAAAATTTATTTTTAGTAAAATTGTCGTTTTTCCCACTTTATCCTTTTATAAAAATACTATATTACCTTTTAATTATTTAAAAATAAAATTTTTAAAATTACCAGAGGATCTAAAAACACTCATTGGTGGTTCACTATAAGAAGGCATTGCTATCATTCCTTTCAATCGAGCAGATCTAATTCCAATCAATTCATTTTCGTGTTCTTCAACAATATCTCCGCCACTTTCATTTTGTTCAAATTTACATAAATATTGCATATAAATAATACGAACAGCATGTTCAGCCATTTGAATATTTTCAGAAATTGACAATTTCTGGAGAACTAAATTTTACAAAAAAATTTTTGGAAAATTGTTTAATTGTAAGGAATAGGGAAATCCAGCTAGCTAGCATTTAAAACGCTTACTAGGCGATTTAAGATCTATTAAAAGAGAAGGTCCCTTATTTTATCAAAAGAAAAATTTGTATATTTTTGAAAAAAAACAAAAAGGCAGTGCGAGTTATTCACCGGCAGAATAAGTGATATTTAACTAGACATTTAGGGCCGAGCAGATAACTAAATATCGATATTTTAGATTTCCTGGACTTGGAATCCAAGGAAATACCAGAATTTGGACTCAAACTATAAGAAATCCCATGCTTATGTTAGAAAATCCCTTTCAGCCCGATCTCCAAAGCCCAACAATCATTAAAAAATAATTTAAATTAAAAGACCTTCCCCCCATCGATCAAAATTAGTAACTTTCTGCCATCCACCAAGAGAAACAACAGCATCATAAAGCTCATAAAGATCCAACTCCTTCCCATTTGCATAAGGTATACGAAGAGAACATCCCCTAAATTGAGTAAAAAATTTTTGCGGATAATTTAAAAATTTGAGGACAAATTCTGAATTATTAAATTCTAAATTTATATAAAAAGAATGACAAAAAAATTAAGAAGAATATCAAAAATAAATTTACAAAAATGCACAAGAAATTACAAAAGAGAAAAATCTGTCCGCAAAATATTTAACTGTCCACAAATTTTTAATTAACAACAAAAAATAATAAAGATAAAAAATGAAAATTTAAACTTACCATTTTCTTCTATAAAAGTGTCGCAAGTTCTCATAGAATTGATTAGCTTTTAGTCTCTTTTCGACTGGAGTTGAAAGAAATTGAACATACTCATCTTTCAAATTTCTTCTTTTTCTTGCGAGCATTTAAATAAATAAATGTTTTTTATGTTTGGATTTTGTAAGACTAAATTAATTTTTAGTTAAAACAAAAAAAGATTAAGACAAAATAGAAACAAAAACATTAAAACTCCCTTAAACAATCGCAAGAGGGTTTTTTAAAGAATTTTACCCCGTATTGACAAAACATTCGTTTTTGTCCTTGTTGGCAATTTGTGGTAGTGGCAATTCGTCGTAAACACAAATAGACTAGACATAATGAAAAATTTATTCAGTTTTCATTTTAACATTTTCTTTTTGTTTTTTTTGTTGTTTGGTCGACTGTTAATTTGCAGAATAATTAAAAGGCGCGCCGCGGATTCGTCACACTGAACAAAACCTCTAATTCGTCCCCCGCGTATTCCTCCCATTTCAAAATGTCCAGCAGAGTAAAAATACTCAACTTTGTCTAACTAAAAATTAAAAAGGGGAAATCATACCTGAACATACATAAGTTCTTCAGATAATAATATTAAAAATATCTCATCAAAATACTTAAATATCTACAAAAAATTTCTTAAACAAAAAATTTTAAAATCAAAAAATTAAAAAAAACTACAGAAACCGTAGGTTGATTCAACTCTTCTTGCAGTCGAGAGTTATTAAGAACCTCAGTAGTTTACTCAAGAAAAGAATCTGTTGGAGAAAAGCCTCCGAAGTCATATCCGGAATTTATTGGAGTTTGTTTGTTGATGATTAACTTAGTGAGACGAATCCGAGTGCAGCGTAATTGGAACATTGCCTGCAAATCTCCTAAGGCATTACACTCATTTTATCTAATGTTTCTGCATCCATCATTCCCAACGCCATTAGCGACTGATTCAAAGCCGGAAAAAATAAATTCACTTTCATAGAACTTTTTTTTTAAATTTCAATAATTCGCCAAATATTCAAATCTTGCCAATAATGATGATTGGAGACAAATGCGAGGAGGAGAGCCCCCTCAAAAGGTAGATGAATTAGAAAGTAGACTCGGCAAATTAAAAGGCTGCCAAATTAAAAATAAATTTATAAAATTTTATCTATTAAAAAAAAGAATTCTGATGATTTAATACATTTATGTGTGTGACTTTGTCAATAATCACTGAGGTGTTGAATAAATTAAAATTCTGGACAAAATTTATTATTATAGTAGTTTTCCTCTAAAATTGATAATTTGTCCAGAATTTTAAATTTATAGGGTAAAAAAGGGGAACAATTAATTAATTAATTTAGATTTTTGTTCTCTGTCTCATTGTCAAATAAAATTAAAATTTTAAAAACAAACTTTTATTTACAAAAAATATTCAAAATCTCTTCCTGGGATCGACATAATTTAACATTATTTTCTAACAAAATGGTTGGGAAGACAGAGAGAGATTTTTAATTTTACAATCAAACTTCACTAAACACCCTCTCTCTATTTATTATTTTATACTTAAAATTGTTCTTCCTCCCCTACCTCCAATTTAAGGTACACCTCATTATAAGATAATTTTTTTTAATTTTCAAGTGTGTAAAGAGAGGTCCGATTGTTTAATGAAAATGTTGGCTATTTCCAATATGAGAATAAGGGTTAGAATTGTTAGAAGCAAAAAATTGTTGTGTTGCATAAAGTGTTGCAGGGCAATAATTAGCAGCTATAGAATGATCATAAGGATATAAAGAAATTGCCGTAGCTGTTGATTGGTCTAATTTTGAAGTTTGTTGGTCGATATTTAGAGAGGTTTGGAAATATGACATTGCTGCGGGGAAGTTCCCAGGGAGGGGAAAATCTGCAATTGAAGGGGATGGATCTATTAAATTGTTGTTGTTGTTGTTGGGGATTGTTGGAGGGTAATGGAAAGGTGGTGGCATATAACCTGAAAAAGTTTTTGAATTTATTTTTGGAAGAGGTTTGAGAGAAGGGCTTCTTAGTATGGAGCAGTGTTTATAAATTTCAGATTTGCTCGTCTCGTACTTCGTACCGGCCTGTCCCTTTATTCAAACAAAATTCAATTAAAATCCCCCCTTAAAACTAACCATGCATAGAAGCAGCATTCATTCCAGCAGTTGTTAACCCCAAATTAGCAACAGAATTATTATCCCAACAATTATTTTGATTTATTAAAGAATCTTGAGGTAAATTATTAAATTGTTGTTGTTGTTTATTTGTTTGTTGTTGTTGTTTTTGTTGTTGTTCATTTATTATTTTTGTTATTTCTTCTGTTATTTCTTTATTTTTTATTTGTTGGGGAGTACAAGAAGAAGAAGTTCCTGGTAATGATTGACATGGGGTTGTTGTTGAATTAATTAATAATGTTGAGGAGTCATTTCCTCCCCCTCCTCCCCCTCTTCCCTCAATTAAAGTTTTTGTTTCACTTAATTCATCATTTTCTTCTTCTTCTTCTTCTGTTAATCTCATTTCTGTTGAATTCTGTTGTCCATTACATATACTGTTGGTGTTGCTGTTGTTGTGTCCGTAATGACGCTTAAATGGCTGGGGATAAATTAATACTTTATTTAGAGATTAAGTCTTTTCTCTTTTTTTCATATCAGAGGGGTTAATAATGGAAATCGTTTATATTAAAAAACAGTTTTTCACTTTTTTATTCAAACTTTGGATGGATTACAATCAAATTTCGATATCCCCTATTAACTTTCGGGCCGTGACGTCTTATTGAGATTCGTCTGTATTCCCAATTATTTAAACATAATGGAATTACGGATTACACATGTGCCATTTTAATAGGACTCATATGTATTTTCTGAGGCCAATTTTTCTTGAATTTAAACATTTATACATAAGGAAAAAGATTTAATATTTAAATAATTTACCTGTTTTTTGCTTTTACTCCTCCGGTTCTGGAACCAAATTTTTACCTAAAAATTAAAAGAATTTCAGTTAAATCTCACTTTAGGGTACACCTCGGATTTAAGATTTTTAAATTTTGGCCGGCTTTTGGGTGAAGGGAGATACTTAAGTAATACCCTCTATTTAAAATACACCCATTATAAGATCCAACTCAACTCATTTATAAGTCAGGTCAGACTGTATAAAATGTCTTTAGAAAGTATTTTAAGAAAGAACCAATTGTCTTGTCAATGAAGGGATTAGTAGCCCCTTCTTTTTTCTTTTCTTTGTTGTGTCCCCATTTCCTCTCTTAAACAAGTCAAATCGTTCCCCCTCCTTCGCTTTTTTATTTCCTCTTTTATTTTTGATGGAGGTATTTTTATTTTTGTTCATTTTGGCATTCTGTCTTTTTTGTTTCTTTTTTGATTATGTTGATGTATTTTTTTGTTTTCAAGGGAGTGGATTAGGAAGAAGAAGAAACGAGAGAAGATATTTAAAGAGAACAGGTGGGCGAAAGGAAGAAGAAGAAAAATTTTGGGGGGGGGGGGGGGGGGGGGGGGGGTAAAGCATGTAAGGAAACCATGGAATGAATTACTTTGGCTAAGATGACAGAAAATCCCTTTTTTAAGAAATGACAGGTGCGCGTGCCTGAGAAAAATGGAGAGATTTTTTGAAGGAAAGATTGCCTGAATAGATAAGAAAAGAGAAAATGAAAATATTTTTTTGCTTAAGGGGAAATCGTTGAATATTTTCTCATGCTTTACCAAATATTTTTTTTGATTTCGATCAGAGAATCTTTGATTTTTATTCCAATAAAAATTTATTTTTACCTGTGTTTGTGATAACATCAGCATTTCTGCCAGTTCTGCTCTTTGTGGTAATGCTAGGTATTGATGCTGTTTAAATCTAGAAAAAGGTAAAATTAAAAGATAATTAAAATGACTGGATTAGGACACGTGTTTCATTAGCTTATCCCAATTTTGGTTAGTTAATTGGCTGTCAATTAAATGTAGTCACGAATTAAATTGATAAATTTGATTGATCATAACTAGGTCAATACCCATCCTATTTTTCTGAAACTAACATCATTCGACCAAACTCGACGATTCGCGTCGAATGAGTTATTGTTTATTTGACTAATTCTGGCGAATCCTGGGATATATGGATCCAGATCCGATAGCCGAATCGAAAAGCTCGGAATTCGGATACGGAACCGAAATTTTTATTTTCAAAATTTTCGCTTGCGGCGCTGAAAGTTGAGTCCCAATGGAGGATATAGAGGGATTAAGAGCAATTACAAATGGATTTGGAAAAATAACAGAGTTATCGAGGGAATTTAGGATAAACAGATTATCTAGGGGCTTGTGGGGATTGAGTGATTTTGGGGAATTAATAGAGACATCGGGTTTTTTTTGCGTTCAAGTTTAGTGGATTAAAAGCTGGGGGTTGGGGGATTAAGAGAGATATCGAGGGATTTGCTGATTAATCCCCGATATGCTTTCAAAACCCATCATTTTTGAGTTTTTTAGGATTTTTGTTGACTAGAAGACAGATTTCTTCCTTTTTCAGCGCTGCGATCAAAAATTTTTTAGTTTTGGTAGAGGTCTAAGTCCAATTCTTGCCCTAATTTTTCGCTTTTAAATTTCAATAAAAAACCTACGCTTCATTAAGTGCCTGTAATTGTTGTGAAGAATAAATTGTTCGAGGTTTTCTTGTCTTTTTCCCCTTTGCGTTAATATGTACTTCGCTGCCTTCAATAATACGTGTACATGGACCTTGGGCACTTTCTCTGCCAGAACCACTTGAAGGTGGCCGGTCATTTGGAAAACCTTTTAAAAAATAATTTTTAATAATGACTTGTTTTTGTTAATGAAAATTTTGATAAACTTTAAGTGCAGGTTCAAAAAATAGAAAAATGAGAATGTCTACATATTTTTAACGATAAAAGAATTTTTTGTAAACCGAACAAACCGAAAATTGTGTGACTGGTTTTAAATCAAAAGAGTTTGATTTTAGGACTGGCAGATTCAGATATCCAGGGATCCGAAAAAAGTTTTGATGACAGTAAATTTTTAGTTCGGATATCGAACCCAGATATCAGGAGATTTACTCGAATCTGCCAATCTTAGTTGATATATTCTGAGAAAGTGATATTAAAAAAACTTTAACATAAAGATTTTTATAAATTTACTTTTTATTTTTTTACTCCTAAAATTCCAAAAAAAACTTTTTTAATAAAAAAGAAAAGGAATTTCTATTTAGATTTACTCAAAAAATAATGAAAGCTAATTATTTTTAAAAGAATTTTCTCTCAAAATATGTAAAAATTAGCTATAATTTTTAAAAATAAAAACAAAAAATGATTGATTTTGAGAAAAATATTGAAATTTTAAAATAAAATAAATTTGTTAAATTAATTTGTTTTTAATTTAAAATAAGTAAAAAGATCGGAGTTGTTAAAGACAAAATTTAAATGTTTCAAAACAATTTTTGGTCTAACGGCGGGGCAATTTGATTTGATGTAAAATTATTGGATAGAGGTGTCGTCTCGGTTCGGTTAACCAAAGAATTTGGTGAAACCGACAAGCCTATTGTTGGATATTTAAGGAGAATGAAAGGTGTGTGTTTTGCGGTTCCAATAATCACAGAACATTTCGATTTCAAAAACTGGAGAAAGCCGAGTGGGGGAAGTAGGATTTCCTTAATCGGTAGTGTTCTCCTAAAGGGGCCTGAGAACATTCTTGGAATAACAAGATGAAAATTAAAAAAAAAACGTGAGAATATTTAAAAGAAAAAGATTAAAAAATAAAAGATATCCAACAGATTTTGAAATTTTTTCCTTTTTATTCTTTACCTTCAGGAGAACTAGCTGGTTGACTTGTATAGAGAAAATGTGGTTGTTGTTGTTGTTGATATAATTCAGCTAATTGTGAATGTCCAAAATGTGTTGTTGAATTATAAAAGTTTGTGTTATATCCATTACTCCCATTTGAATAATAGGTTGTTGTTGCAGAAGATAATGAACAAGAAGGGGAACTTTAAAGATTTTTAGAAAATTAAGGACAGAATTTTATGTATGTGTTCTCCTAAAGAAAAGTTAAAGGAAAGAGGAAATCTTAGGCTCTATTTTGGAACACAAACTTTTTTTAATTCTCAAGAAAAGTCGAATGATTTGTTGTGATCAATCGAAAGCTATGACTGTGCTGGTTGTTTTTTCAAGAAAAAAAAGATTTTATCGGCTCATCTTATGTAAAGATATGGTTGGATAAGTATCGAAGATCACGATTGAGCACACTTATCAGAGTGAAACATTTTAAGTGATTATCTGATTAGAACAGTCTTGTGAAAGGAAAATAATCTGGAAATTCATAGCTTTCGATCGATGCAAAAATCACTCAAATTGGTTAATAATTGTTCTCTAAAATAGTAGGACCGAGGGACTGAGGCTTAAAAATAATGGTCGAAAAATTGTTAAAAAAATAATAATTTGTTAGTTTAGATTCTCATTAAATTTTTAAAATTAAAAAAAGAGAACAGTTAAAAAAACAAATTTTTAAAGTTCCCAAAAATTTACTTGTTAATTAAAAAATTATTATTTGGACTCTGTTCAACACCAAATAAAGCATTTCTTGTAGCCGTAACATTTTTAGAATCTTGAAATTTATTTTCGATAAAATTAGAAGTTTGTTGTTGTTGTTGGGATAATAATAAATCTTCTCTAGGCTTTTGGTCAATTAAAAGAAATGAAGGGGGAGGTTTAGTGTCTATAGCTTCTGTCGAGAAATGAGGGGGAATTGCTTGGGAATTTTCTGAAGCTTGTAATGATGTTGTTGTTGTAGACATTCTCCTTTTCAGTTAATTATTGTTGCATTAGATGGCAACAAACAAAATTGATCGCTGCTGGAGAAATTTAGAAGGAATGGGCGGTAATTAGTCGGCAAAGCCCAATTATCTTTTAAAAAGAGAATGGGGAAAAGATGTGGTGGTGATTGTAATACAAGCTAATAATTAAATATTATTTTTTAAAAAAGAAGGGGGTTGGCAATTAGAAGAGGAAAAGAGAGAAGGAACGCGGCAATATTTGGAGAAAAGGTAAAAAAAATTTTTTAATTTTTAGAAGGAACGGATAAATATTTAAATAAACATTTAAAAAAACTTAACCAAACAATTGTTTAATAGAGGGAAAGAAAGCTTCTCTAGAGATAGCTTAGCTCTTCCACCCCCTTTTTTCATAAAAATACAGAAAAGAAGAGAAAAAGTCGTTGAAGCAAAAAGGCGGGGGGAAAGGGGTATTAACGCCTATTGGTTTAAAATAAAAATAAAAAAAGGGGAAACAGTAAAAGAAAGGCGGGGCTATTAAAAGAATAAAAGAAATGAGCATGCATTGTATGGAAAGAAAATTGAGGGTTAAAACAAGCAAATAAATAAAAATAAATTGAAAAAGAAGAAGAAAAAAGTCAAGGAGATATTTGAGGAGGAAAGAATATGTACATACATACACTCGACTTTTCTTCTTAAAAAATAAATATATTTTTTTAAAAACAATTGTTTTGTGAGGGAAAAGAAAAAATTATTTTCTTTGTTTTTTCAAAAAAATTTTTTCTATAAAATTTGATACCGTTGGACCCTAAATTGTGGAGATCCGGAGATTTTCCAATAACCAAAGCCGAGACTGTGGGCTGAACAGGGACAATCTCAAAATTTAAAGTTTTTATCTAATCAGGAGAGAATCTTTTTTAATAAAAGATTCCCTTGAAAAAGCTGTATATTTAACTCTACCAACATTTTCTACACCTTTTTATTAAATAAATATTAATTTTTTGTTTCAAAACAAAACTAAAGAAGCCTATCACTACCTCACTAATTTAATTTTAAAGTTACATTTGATTAATTGTGTAATGTTTATGTATGCTTTGCAAAAAATTTCTTGGGTGTAAAAATACAACGGAATTAACCCCCAGAATCATAGATAATTATTTTTATTTATTTATAAATATTTCTTCAAGTGCGGACACAACAGCACAACATGATATTTATTAGATCGAGACGAGATTTTATAAAAAGGCCATTAAGCTCGAAAAATCTGTGATTGAGAGATCTGTGACTCTCCAATTAATTAAAGCTTCAAGGGATTTAAAATCTGTATTGTCTTCAATTTTTCACAATTTTCTGGATTCTTCCTTCAACTTCATTCTCCCCCAACATTCTAATCCCTTCTCTTCCACAAATCCCTCACTTTTTCACCCAAATAATTCTTTCAAACAAACATTCCCCTACAGTAATAAAAATATTTTTTCCATTCATTTCCTCTTGTCTCGACAGTCCGTCACAACCCGTAGGTGTCGCTATTGTTGTTCATTCAATTTTTTTCAATTCCCTCCTCCTCCCCTCCCCTCCCCCCCCCCCCCTCTTCCCAAAAATACTTTTCACTTGGTCTATTCTTTTGTTAATTCCCCTCCCCTCCCCCCTTCCATCCCTTTTTTATATAAAATTCCCTCACAACCTAAATTTTCTTTCTCCCCCCCCCCCCTTCTACCCAATGAATCGGCGTGAATTTGTTATTGTGAACAAAGCCCCGCAATTTACTGCCGTGTAAAGGTGTGTATAAGGAAGGGGGAAGGAGTTTCGGACAAATATAAAAAACCTTAAAAAGTGATGTTTTCGGCGAGTCTATTTAAAACATACGGATAAAATAGAAAGATAAAAAGAATATAAAAATAAAAAGAAAAAGGTAGATGCAGATGTTGGGAAGGAAAAAAAAGAATTAATTGTTGTGTTTTGTTGTTCACCTTTCACGAAAAGATCTTTCGACGCGAAAAGGTTGGCGCCGAGAGAAATTAGGGAGACGTCAAAAGGTTGCGCCGAAATAACCAACTTTTTTTCATTGGCGGCAAAAAGACGCAAATATTTTTAGTTGAAAAGGAAGGAGAAGATGTGAGGAAGAAAAAAGAGAAGGAATAGTCAGTCAGTCAGGTAGCTGAGAAAATTACCAAGTCTATAAAATCTTCATGGATTCACTCATCTGATGATTCAACCGGATTTTCTTCTTCTTTTTTTCCCCCTCCAAGGCCCTTCTAACCAACCAAACATTTTTCCCTCAGAATCAATCCGGTCTTTTCTCTTAAAGGTGTCAGAAAAAAGAAGAGAAAATAAATAAATATATTTTTATGTTGATCTACTCTTCAAAAAAGGAGTAAGTGAGGTGGAAGATTTTTTTTATTTATGGCGGCAAAAGGGCAATAAATAAATAAATTTAATATAGAGGAATTTGTGGGGGGATTTTAATTGAAAATTAATTTTTATTTTATTTTTTCAAAAAAATTAGTATAAAAGATTTTTAAGTAAAAGGAGTAGATCACAAATAGATCACAACAATGAATTTATTAACACTCAAAAACGAATGAAGTTCGGCTTTGGTGAGAGGATTTTTGATTGCTTGTATTCAAGATAAGGTCTGAAATAAATTTTCTGTAATGAAAAATACACGTTGAAAGCCGTAAAAAGTAAATAAAGGAGATTAATTTTTAAAAATTCAAAAAAATTTTGTGATTAAAATTTTTCAAAAATAAAAACATTTCTTCCTCATAATTTTTTCTCTAATCTACAGAAGGTGTACATATGAAGAAAAGAAGCAAGCCAACATCCAGAGGTTTGTGCCCAACGGGAATAATTTCTCTGCGGGAGATTTATATGTTGAACAAATGATTTTGTGTTTGAAAAAAGAGAGAAAGGTTTTGAATTGTTTGGAGGGGGGAAAGGGTTTTGAAAAAAAAATTTTGAATAAAAAACAAAAAATTTTTTGATAGGTAAAAGTAAATTTTCTTTAAATTCTGATTATTGCATTCCAAACCAAAATTTCAATTAAAACGACACTTTAAATTTATGTTGTTTGTAATATTTGCAAGAAAAACTTTAAGTTTTATTAGAGAAAATATATTCTTCGAGTTTGTTTTGGATTCCGTGACATTTTTTATGTTAAGGGCATCTGGGGTAACTAAAATTATACAAAAACAAGCCTAATGGATAGCCCCAATACAGCATCAAACAAAAAATATCTTCCTTGCCTTGCCTTTCTCAGCAAAATTAACAAATATTTTTTACAAAATTTATTTAATAAAAACTAAATAAATATATTTATTTTTTCTATTGTTTTTATTAATAAATAAACACACACAATTTCCTTGCTTTAAGCCTTTCAACGCTTTTTTGCTTCTCATCATCATTGTTTTATGTGCAACGGCCTTCAGCAATGTTTTAGAAAGGCATAAAAATAATATTAAACAATAATTGCCCATTTCCTTTTTTTAATTTTCTCGTTACCTAAATTCTTCTCTTTTTTTAATATTCCCCCCCCCCCCCCCCAAACAAAGGATTGTCCTCACTTAACGTCCCTAGGGCCATAATTCTCATAGCTTTTCTTAATTTCTTCCGGCAATTTAAATATACAGTGTCAGGTCATCTCATCTCTTTAGAATAATATATTTCAAAGAGCTGTGTGATGAAACAAAAAAATTTTATCGAAAAAAGTCGAAAAAAAGCGAAAATTGAGAATTTATGCGGAAAAACAATTCACCGAAGTTAAGACAATTCACCGTCATTACAACAATTTTATGAAGTGGTACAATGTTATTAAGTGGTACATACAAAAATATACAGTTAAACTTTATTCTTAGATACAGCCATTACTAGATAACCTCAATGTAAGATACGTTTTTTAAGAACCTCTAAATAAAAACCGATTATTTCAACAACAATAGGCATCTAAAGTGAGAGTTTAAGTTCAAATATATGAAAATTAAAATCTTATTCGTTAAGTAAAAATATTTACGTATCTAGTATTTCGACTTAACTAAAAATAGAAACTATCAGCGAATTGTCGGGACGGTGAATTGTCACTTCTACTTTCACGTCTTTTTACATTTCTTCCACCTTTCCTTTTTCTTCATTTTCATTCTTCTCATTCACATCCCCTTCCCCGCTTCTTCTTTTTCCTCCTTCCGGCAATAGGCAATTATCTAGTCCTGCCCAACCGTAATTATAGGGCAGCAGGAAGCATATACAAACGTCGGCCAAGCTTTTTCTTTTTTCCTTCTCCGCTGGCAAAAACGGAAGAAAAACGAAAAAAGAAAGGAAAGAGCAGAAGATGTTTATGGGGGAAGGCCGAAAAAATAAAAATAAATAAAATTGTTTGGTGTGAAATATGGTTGAATAGCATGGGATTGGATATATTTTTATTTAAAAGGAAGAGAGAGAGAATGAAGGATGTTGGGACGAGAATGAAAGCGGCAATAAAAAAAGAAAGAAGAAAGCTTGAAAATAAAAATATGTATAGAGTTTATTGACTTGAATTTAAATAATAATTTTAATCAACAAGTTGTCATCATCAACCTATCTACATACATATCCCTGGAATTATTCCTTGGTGCTTCATGCACCTGGTCTAAAATTTTACGGGTTGGACACCTAAATCCCGCAAATAAATAATTGAAAAAGCCTAAAAATCCGCTTCGTTATGTTGGAAAATCACAGGTGTTTCGTAACAAAACAAAACGATAACAAGAAATCCTATGAAGTAACGAAACGAAATGTTTCGCCGCGTCTGATCCGTATAGAATTCTGCGGAGATTTTTCAAAAATATATTCTGGCTTTATGACCATTAAAAAAGTTGTGGTTTGAAAATTTTTAAAATTATGAAAGGGTTTTTTTGACTACGACTAAGTCTTGATAATGTTAATTAACTCTAATATAGTCCTCTATATTGAGAATGTCAAGAGGTGATAATTAAAAGTTTCTTCAGATCGGATTTTTGGTCCAAGCAATCTGGGTTTGTGACACATGCTTTCTCTATTAAATTTACTCTTATTTAGTTAAGATATTTCTCATTTGAAGACAGCATTATCTAAAATTAATGTTAAATAATATTAAATATTAAACAAAAAACTTTTTCAAATCCAAATAACTGTTTAGTGTTTAAATTTGGTAATAAAAATTTCAAAAACTATCCACCACCACATTATATCCATTAATTCACTAAAAATCCTCTTTTCTCTTCAAAAATTTATTTGGTCATTCCAAGTCCATTCATTCTACGCAATGTGAGAAAAAAGGTATGGAAGCGATGAAAGGGGGAGGGGGTGAATTTTGGGAGAGATGAGAGGAAAAAAGTGGGGGATTTTGGAGAGGAAATTTGTTTGGAAAGATGAACTCTCTCTTTTTTTTATTTTTAAATCCTTCCTTCAAAGCGTGTTCGAAAATGAAGAGAAAATTTTATGGAGATAAAAAAGAGGGGAGGGAGGGGGAGAGGATTAATTTTGAAGGAACGTAAAAAAGAAATAAAATTTAAACCAAATAAAATAAAAAGAAATATAAATCTGGATATTGAAAATGAGAAAATTAACTAGTAGAGAGAGGTAGAAGGTTGTTATGTAGCTGATGAAAATTTAAAGATTCTTTTTTGAAAATCCAAATTTTTATTTTGATTGGTGAACTCCTCAATCTTTTGCCATTTTTCCAGTCGGAACTCACAATAAAATACAAATTAAGGGCCAAAAATACCTTATAAAGAGTTAGTTGTATTTTAAATTCATATATAAATCGCTGTGCGTTTTTTACGACAAGAAAATAACATTGAAAAAATACGAGACAAACTTGCGAGCGACCATTGCTCTTCTCTTTTTCCATTATCTTTTCTGTCGCAAGCAGGGGATGTCCATAAATGAAAAAATTTCCGCAGCCGCAATCCGCAGTCTGCGTCAAAAAAACTTAATTTTACGCAATCCGCAATTGCAGACAACCCTGATCGCAGGTCGCAAATCGGTTTCTATATGAAGTAGATTAGACCTCCCACCAATTTAAGAGAGAGGAGGTTCGACTGTATATTTAAAAGTATTTAATGTTGAATTATTTTGGCTTTGTTTTCAATAGGTAACCTTCATTTCCTCCTTCCAAAAATAAGTTTATCCAAGCGGAATATACCCCAGAGAATGAACGAGGGAAAATAAAAAGAATTTTTAGGATGATCTATAAAAGAAAATGTCGGCATTTTTTGTTTATTAAAAAGTATATATAATAGTGATTTAATGACGAAAATGTTGTGAAAATAATGAAAGAAAGAAGGAAAGAGGAGAGGAGAATTCATGCAATTTCGGTCGAGGCCGGACAAAATAAAAATAAAATTTCAAAGCTAAAACAATTGCTCCTCAACGTTCACTAAGCAATAAAAAAGGAAGGAAATAAAACAATAAAAAAGGTGATCGCTGAAAAATGAGAAAAAGTTCGAGAAGGTTGGAAATTGTAAAATAAAAATGAGAAAAGAAAAAAATTGAATGAATAAATCCGGTTATATGTAAATATAAGGGATCCCGTTAACATAAAATGTTCTTAATTTTTTTTTTGACGCTTTTATGGCAATAAATAAATATTCATGTACTTTATTTTCCCATTATACAAGTGGAACACCAAAGCAACCATCATTAAATTCCATCTGAACATTGAAGAAGCCGTTATTGCCACTTCCTGTGACAAATGAATTTTTGCAAATCCAATATAGTAATACTACCACAAACTTTTCCCACATCAAATAATTTCAAGTATATTTTTGGGTAGAGTTTAAGGCCCCTGGGAAATCCCCGGAACCGATATCCTAAGTGATCTCTGATGTACTGACTTTTTCGGATAAGGATATCTGGATATGCTAACCCTATTCCGGCATGATTTTCTGCCCTAAGGGGTACACTATAGTGAAGCCCGACTGTAGTTATGTAGTTATTCGTATATTTTTTAATGATAGTGGCGGCGCAAAAAGTCGCCCAGCACAAAAGTTGCGGTGCAAATGTTCTCGGCAAAATAATTCGTGATACCGATCAGAGTGCGGACCAAGGATGGGCCGAGTTGAGAAAAAAGTCATGTCGGGTTTTTAAAATTTTCGGATCTTTTGGGTCTCGGGTTTCGGTTAACCTGGCCCTGGTGCGGACCGGACAGGATCACGAACAGTGTCCTGCCCCTAAATCCCGTATCATGGATTGTCAGGATTAATCCCGCTGAATCCTCTCACGTTCAGTCTTTTGAAGAAATCCCTTTACGGGGTTCCGTTAATGCAATTTTTCCACACTAGGATATGTATGATGCCAAATTCGTTTTTATTTTTATTTTTTTATTTTTTTAAATTAAAATATTAATATTGCTTTCTTCAACTTTTTAGAAAAACTGATCTTCAGTTTCTTCTCATAATTTATTTTAATGTAAATCCTTTTTTAATTTTAGGCATTTTTTAAAAAGTATTCTTTGCATATTTTGGGTTGCAATTTTTGATTTTATACATTTATTTTTGCATTTTTCTATCAATTTTCTTTTCTCGTTTTCAATTGACTGGAAATTATTTAAAAGGTATTTAATTTATTTAAAGGTAGAATGGCGGAGTTTGTTGGGGGGGGGGGGGGGGGGGTTTTATCAAGGGCCTGTTTATTGTCCACAGATTCTGTACACAACCACAGATTTTTTGTTTTAGGTATTTCACAGATCTAGATAGAAAAAACGCCGACTTCCGTCTCTGCGATCCACAAATTTCTAAGATTTTTGGATACTTGCTGGTTGGAAATACTCGTCGAGTGATACCAAAATCATTTAAATTTGATGATCCTCGTCTCTCGCGAGCATCAACGAGCCGACAATTTCAGATTTTTCACAGTGTAGAATCTTGGGACAATTAAAACGGGCTTTTCAGAAAGAATAAGTGTCGAGTTATTTTTGAATTTATTTTTTGAATTTAATTTATTTTTAAATTTATTTTTGCATTTTTCTATCAATTTTCTTTTCTCGTTTTCAATTGTTTATTGTCCACAGATTCTGTACACAACCACAGATTTTTTGTTTTAGGCTTTGCTATCCAGAAATTATCTAAATTTTCTAAATTTTTCATTATCTAAATTTTAAACACCACAATATTTAAAAATATTTTTTTTCAAAAAAAATTAGGCACAAAATTGCGCCCTTTCAGATATATAGATGGGAGGTTTAGGCTTAACAATAACATGCGCAATCGGGGCAGGCGCACTTGGTTTGAGTGCAGCCACCCTCCCTTTTGTCCTTCCTGCTTTTCGACGTGTTTGTATACCTTATGTGCCGGCTACTGTTAAACAAATCGAAAATGTTGTTAAATTGATGGATCAATACAAAAATTTAAACCCCGCCACAAGAGGGCTAAAAATAATTGATTTGGGCAGTGGAGATGGAAGAGTTGTAAGTAAATTTATTTTTTTTTTTTTGGTTCAGATTTTGAATTTGGTTGTTTGAGAGACTAGAAAATTTTAAAAATTATTTTTTGTTGTATAAATATTTAAATAAAATTGTGCAATGAAATTTGGGGAACAATTAGCAAGTCATTTAACACCTGAATGGAGAAAGCAATATATTCGTTATGAAGAACTTAAAACACTTTTGTATGATATTATGTTGGAAGCGCCGACTGAAGCAGATGCGAGAGACCAGTTTTGTTTTTTTTTAATATTTTTGAGGGCTTGGAATTTTTGGGGAGTTGACGTCGATATTTAGAGATTGGGGGAATTCTGAAGAATCTTGATTTGATTCTTGGTTTCTCATTAAGAAAAAATAGGAGGTAACTAAAAATCGAGAAAAGTATTTACTATAGTTGTGGCTAGTTAAGAAAATCTTTTGTACACTTTAGAGGATTTTTTTAAACATTTTTCTTTTTTTCCTCTCATGACTCGTGTATATTTCCTCCAATTTTTTTAAATAATTTTAGCTAATTTTTTCTCTTTTTTTAAAGATATATTTCTCAAATGGATGAAACATTTTTTGCAGAATGTGAAAAAGAACTTGTCAAAATTAATTTATTCTTCAGTCAAAAAATAGCTGAAGCTCAAGGAAAATATCACGAATTAACTGCAGAATTGAATACTTTTAAAGATTCAATCGAATCAAGGCAAACTCCAATTGCTCAGAGAAAAAATGTCCGTTTACGCTTTGCTGGAGCTAAACTTTCTCTTAATAAATTGCAAAAAGAACAGTCAAAAACTGCACAACAGCTTAAATTGGCTTTTAGGTTTGTTGATTTTTAAAAATTTTTAGTTAACCTGGCTATGGGGGGGGGGGGTGGGGTTAATCAAAAATGATTAAAAATTTATTTACTTATTGTTAGTATGTTCGTTTGAACAAAACAAATAAACTTGGTTTTGGGGGAATTAGGAATTTGTAAAAAATGAAAAAGGGGCATCATCGACTTTAAAATTATCAATAAATTTGTTTCAATATTTTTGGATTACTTCTGTCCTCACATTTTACGTAGAGTTAACTTCTTAAAGCTTACATTAATTAATTAGCCCCTAAAGACTGAGACTTTGACCTGCCATAACTCAGCCCAAAGTCATCTCACAAAAATAAAGAAAGTCGCTTCGCAATATTAAATCGGGGTTCCTCTATCGAATGGTATCAAAAACATTACTAACTTAATTTTTTATCTTATAAATTCTTAATTTTTCTTAATTTTTAGTGAATTCTACTTAAATCTTGTACTTTTACAAAATTATCAGGTTTTTTAAATTATTTTTTTGTTTGTTAAATTCTTGGCAATTTTAGCAATTAAATGCTACCGGGTTTCGTAAAATTTTCAAAAAACATGACAAATTAATGATGAATGATGCTGGAATGGATTGGCGAATAAATCGGGTTGAAAAATCTTCGTTTTTTCTCAATTCTGATATTGAATCCTTAATTAACAATGTTGAATCGACGGTCATTAATGAACTGGAAGGGGGTAATAGACAGGCGGGAATGAAAAGACTTAAGGTTTTTTAATTTTTTCTAACTTACGGACCTATTTTCCCTTTATTCTACCTCTGACGACTATTCTAAAACAATTAAAAGGGATATCTTGTTTAGGGGGATAGATTTTCGGCCTCAACTTTTGAGGCGTGTGTGTCATTCTAACATACTTTTTGTTTAAATCAAAAATGAGAATGTGATGCTTTTCAACATCCTTATACTTACGAGAATAATAGGGGAGGATTAAAGTGGGGTTTCTGACTAACATAAGTTCAAAATTTCCTAATTATTTTTGAATTTACATTCTTTAAATATCTCATGTCAGGTTCCTCCTCTAAGCGAAAAACAAAATGCTGGAACAACATTCTCGCTAGGCATGTTTATGGGTATATTTATAGTTTTGGCTGTCGCAATAATTCTTTCATGGTTTGGATTGGAACAACAAGTAAATGAACCAAAATGGGTTGCTGTTCGTTTATTTCGTGGCTTTTTTCTTTTTTTCCTTTCAATGTGGCTTTGTGGACTTAACATGTTTTTTTATTATTTAAAAAATGAATATTAAAATATTTTCAAGGTATGGTTGGGCAGCTGCAGGTGTTAATCATGTTCTCATTTTTGAAGTAGATCCTCGCAACCATTTAACTTATCAAACGGTTTTTTAATTAATATTTTTATTTTCTCCTTATAGTACCAGTTAACTAATTTTAAGTAAGATTTAAAACCGCGAGTGGTGATCCCCTCAATGAATGATCCCACTCAGGCCCTAGTCAGGGGGGGGGGGGACTTTATTATTTTGTTGAAAAATCTCAAAAATTATTTCTACTTTTAAAAAATAAAACAAAAATTTAAGGTTATGCAAATTTCTTCTTTTATGTTAATGCTTTGGGCAATGTCTGTACTTGGATATTTATACGCTTCTTGGCTTCGTTTACCTCCTTTTCTCTTTCCAATGGCTTTAATGTTAATTTGTGTTGCTTATCTTTTTAACCCGTAATTTTTTTAATTCTTTAATTATTTTATTTTTTTTTAGTTTCAAACACCCAGAACATTTCTTCCACCGAAATTCTCGTTTTTGGCTTCTTAAACATTGCTTTAATTGTTTGACGGCTCCTTTTCATTATGTTACATTTTCGGATTTCTGGCTAGGCGATCAAATGAATTCTCTTGCGTAAAATTTTTTAATTTAAATATTTTAAATAATTCTTATCGGGAAATTTAAAATATATTCTTCCTTATTGTTAGACTTGATTTGAATAAAGAAAAGAATTCTTAAGAGTTTTCCCTTAATAGAAAAATTCGAAAAAATTATTTTCAGACAAGCAAAAATTAGGAAAAAAATTTTTAAATAATTCTCCCGTATGTCTCCAATGTTATTTCTCAGGCAACCCTTTTCCCCGTGTTAAAATATTTTTTTAAATTTTATTGTAGCGATCGCTCACTTGATAAAAAATTTTTTTTTCAGAATTTGTTTTCTGGATCTCCAATATTTTATTTGTTTCTATGCAACAGAAGTTGACTTTTCTGATGCTCAATTCCAAGTTCGTACCCTCAACATAACCGAAGGCCCCGTTCCCTGGGGTTATGTTGATATCAATACTGGCCAAGATATGTGTGTTGCTTCTTCTGGAATTCGATCTCTTGTATCAGTTGTTCCAGCTCTCGTTCGTTTTTTGCAATGTATTCGTCGTTATCGTGATACTCGAACTTGGCATCCACATTTGGTTAATGCTTGTAAATATGCAACTACTTTTTTGGTTGTTGGAAGTAATTTATTAAGTAAATGGTGGTCAGATGATACTTCTATTTTCTTTTATCTTTGGGTGGCTTCTTATATTTTTAGCTTTACATACACATTTCTGGTTGGTTTTTGTTATTTTTTTGGCAAGGCTAAATTTTTTGGGGTGCGATATTTGCAGGCGTAATTTACAGACAACGCTAAAATTAAAAAAAAAGAAAACTGAAAAATAAAAGCTTACGAAATGCTGACTTTGTGTTAATTTATTTGATCATATTTAATGTTTCGTTTTTTAAATTGTGATGAGCTGGAGTGTCACCTTTTTCAATCTTCTCAACTCATCCTCTTTCTGAGAATGAGTTTTTAAAAATTTATTTTTTAAGTGGGACGTATTTATGGATTGGGGATTAATTGATCCGAGAGCACCCAAAGAAGCTCCACTTCTACGAGAAGAAATGATTTATGGAAGTAAATGGTATTATTATTTTGCAATTGCTGAAGATTTTATTTTACGATTAACTTGGGTAATGAATGTTTCGTTAGCGGAAGCATGGTTTTTCTTAAATTATTTTTTTAATTTATTATTTCAATTTTTAAAGGATGTTACAAGGAGATTTGCTTGTTTGTATATTGGCTCCTTTGGAAGTAATTAGGAGGTTTTGAACTTTTTTTTAATTTTATGTGGGGTTTATTTTTGATTTTATGTTGATTTTACTTGGGGACAAGATTTGCGTGAAATAGTAGGATGGTTTAACAACCAAATTTTTGAACCGAAAACCTAATTTCAAGAATGATTTTTTAAAGATTCCCTCATTAACCATAAATTGAAAGGGCTAGTTAATAATCAGTCATGAACTATCCTTGTTTCTAACAGTTTAAAGAGGACAAAATTGATTTAAACCCCCCCCCCCCCCATAAAATTTTATCTTCGGGTTCGCATTAAAATTAAATTATGCTTACTTTTGTAAAAAAATAATATTTTTTATTTTTAAGATTTATTTGGAACTATTTTCGATTGGAGAATGAGCATGTAAACAATTGTGGTCAGAAAAGATTTATGAGTAAAAAAAGGTTTAAAAAATTTTTTAAGGACAATTTCGAGCAGTTAGGGATATTACAGTTAAACCTATACGAAAAGGTGATTTGGAATCTTTACTTGCAAAAATGGACAATCCTGATGGTGTTACACATAGAGGACAAGATTTGCGTGAAAGGGTTAAAAAACAGAAAAAAGCAGCGCGTGAAAAGAAACAAATTTTGAAAAAGAATAGAATGACTAGAATTAGTTTACCGATTGCTCCGAATTTCCCACATGCACATACACATCCAATTTTAGTTGAAAGTAGACAATAATAGGTAAACTGTTTAGATGACAGTTTTTATAACCTTTTAAAGGTATTTTATGGTAGTATGAAAATTTTATTAAAGAATTCCATTTAGAGAAGAAATCTAGTCTCCTCCCTACCCCTTAAAATTCCTTGTCCTTAAATTTTCCTTGATTCAAAGCTAACAATAAGAATCTTCCTGATAAATGTTCTTAACTAAAATCGAGGGTCGAAATCATTTTTATAAATCTACCATAAAATGTTTTTTTCTTTTAAAAGAAAATTATACGAAATTTTGTATTTTCATAATTCCTTCTCTCTCATGTATATTTATATTTTCACCTCCAAATTTTTTTTGTAATTATCTCTCGAATTTAATAAGTTAGACTTTTGATTTTTTAAATAGTTTTTCAGAGTCTCATCATACTTTTCTGTATTATATTTATACCGGTTTTTGTTTAAACGCTTTAAAAGAATTTTTTCAAGTTTTTCAATACATTCCTTTATTTTTTTTATAAAATTGCAATGATTTTTTTAAAATTTTCCTAGTCTTATTTAAATAAAATTGTTTGGATAAAGTCAATTTTCTAATCAAAATACCCAATAAATTTGAGAAAAATAAAAACGCTTGACTTTATCCAACAAAAAATATGCTTGTATTTTATAATGACGATTAAATATTAATAAATTTTATTATGGACTTTACAATTTCTTTTAAAAAATTTTTAAAAAGAAAAAATAACCTCAAAATCTGAACCATTTATTTGTTTGTACTTTCAATTAATTTAATTTTCAAAATTTATTTTTTTAGGTATTACAACTCGCAAAGGCTGGATACACTAATTCTACAGGCGTTGAATTAAACAGTTTATTGGTTTTGTATTCGCGTTGGAAAAGTTTTCGAGAAGGCACCAAAAAAGTGAAGTTTGTAAAAGCTGATATCTTCAAAACTTGTTTGGAAGATTATGACGTTGTTGTGCTGTTTGGAACTGAAACTATTGTACTCTAAAATTAATTTTGAAAAATTTTTTTATTTTTAAGGTTCCCCAAGTTAGACCAAAATTGCTGGAAATGAAAGATGGAGCAGGGCTGATTTTATGCCGTTTTCCCTTACAATCTGAAGAAGAATGTTGGAAAATGATTTCAACAGAAGGGAAAGGAATCGATCAAACATGGCTTTATATTCGGAAAAAATATTTGTTAAATTAACTGATAAAGTTGTTACTTTTACATAGATTTTCTCAAATATCTTCGGATATTTCTTCATTTCCCTAATAGCGCAACAATAAATTTTCACCTTTTCTCATTTTTCTATTGTGTTTATTCTCCTTTACATATTTTCTTTTCTATTTTTTTTCTATTTTTTAGACCCTTCCATAAATAAAAGATTTTTCTCCATCCATTTCTCAACATTCATCTTGCCCTTTTCCTTCTACAAATCAACTTCATTTTTCGCCTTTTTCTAGCATTGCTATACACAATCAATATTATATAGCTTCTCTGGTCGTCGTGTCAGTAAGGTTTTATGTATACATTGCTAGTCAGCCCATTTATTCTGTCTTGTCTTTCGTCACAAGGCAACCAACATAAAAACTCAATGTGTATTGACTAACCTGACAAAATGGTACATGACAAAATGGTGATATTAACAAAATGGTACTGGGACAAGACGGTTCCTTCCAACCCGGGTTCCTTAAATGCCATTCTGTCTCATTACCATTTTGCCCAAGTACCATTTTGTCTAAAACCATTTTGGACATAAATGTAGCAATGTGTGTATTATTTACATTCTTCTTCCTCTTCTCCATCGGGTTTTCATTTTTGCCTGCCTTCCTTCTCTCCACTTCTTTTTAGTTGTGTAAAATAGCCTTCCTTCCCTACAAACTAACATTTTCTTTTGCTTTCCACATTTAAACAAATATAAGTATTTTCACAATTGTATACAATCCTCCCCAAATATATTCCCTCTTTTTTCCCCCTCAACTTTCATCTTCTTCATTCCTTCCCCATCTTTTCAAAAAATACTTTCATCGTCTCCCCACACATTCACATTCATTTTTACCCAACCAATCTGCTCAGGAATAAAAATAAAATATACACACACATTCATTCACCATCTTCTCCTCTTAAAACGCTACAAAAACACTATTTTTATATTTCTTTTATTTCTCCCCCACACAATTCTACATTATTCCCCCCATTTTTTTCATTTTCTCAACAACACAATTTCTTCGAGATTTGTAGTTTTTCCCTTCTCCTCGCATTCTTTTCTAGTACATTTTATACTCTTTTCTCCTCTTTCCTTGATCCACTTCTCTATTTTTATATGAACTCTAATATAAGCCTGTATAAGTTCTCCAACCTTTTTTTCTTCTCTTATAAGGAGAGGTTAGAGTATATCTCGGAAAGGGGAATTAAAATATAATTTACAAGGGTATGAAAAACAAATGAGATACAGTAAGCTGATCTTTTGAGAGCTGATCTAGAAAAGATTTTGGACAAAAAAAGTTTTGGATGAATTTTTAAGGTATTTATTGATAGTTGATTTTAGCTTGTAAATAAAAACAAGTAAATTGTTCGGGTTGACAAGTTTAAGCTTAACAGGTGTGGTTGGCCTTTAACTTTGGGGAAAATCTTGTTCTAGCTCTGGAGGGGATTCATTTACATCCTGATATTGGTGACAATTTTCATCTGCTTCCATTTGTTTTGTTTCATATCTTTCCATGTTTCCCATCTCTTTTCCGAATTTGAGTTGAAATTGTGTTTGTTTTGATATTCTTACAAGTTTTGATCCTCGTTTCAGAATTTCTAATACTTTATCACTTTGTTTCCTTCTTTAATTAACCTTTCTTTTGCGGCTTATTAACTCTTCTGTTGTTCAAATACAAATTTAAATTATATTTGTTTTCTCATTGCTTTAAATATGAAAATAATTATTAATTTTAGTTATTTAATTCAAAAATGAGTAGTACTTCAGAGCACATTTCTCAACGCCTTTATTATTCCAACCGAACACCAAGTTCGAGAGTTAGCCTTGTTGGGACTTCTGCTGCTTCTTCTCCAGTAATGTTAAGTAATACTCCTCAAGTTAGAGGAAATACAAATCAAGTTGTGGTTGTTTCTGGAGATAATCAATTTAGAAGTATTCCTATTGGAAGCGTTGGTTATCATCCTCCAGGCTGTGCTTGTCCAAATTGTGAAACTAAGGTATTTTTTAGAAATTCCTTAAATATTCCTTTAAAAACTTTTAAATATTCTAGTATGTGCCACCAATTGGACATTCTACTTCTTTAGACAACCGCCACGAGATTTATACATATTCAATTGCAAATGATCCTTCAGGCAATACTGATGGAATTGTACAGGAATTCACAACAGAAAATGGAGAGAGACATGTGGTAATTATTCTAAAGTTTATTGGGGGGGGGGGTAGTTGTTCTTATAAGACCCGAGCTCTTCCGGTTGGAAACTCCGGTTTCGACTCGGATTCGAACTCTAGTAGTTCTTTTTCTGATTTTAAAATTTTTGAATAAGAGATTATAGAGGTTAAATTATTTAAAAAAATCTTCCATTTTTTGAAGGATTTCACCTCCAATTTTAGTTTTTTCCTCACAAAACTCAATTTTTAAGTTTGTCCCATCCATTCATCACTCAACATCTCTGGATAATCGACAAGAACTTGTAGCGAGAACTTCAGACGATAATAAAAGGAATGAAAAAAGTGAGAAGGAAGCCGTTAAGCGTGCTCGACAGGCTGAAGCTGCTCGTCTACGGTTTTTTTAATTTTTTATTTTGGGAATATTTTTTAGTTTAGCTAAATTCATATACAAAAATTTAATAATTTTCTTAGGCTGACTGAGGAGTCATACAAAATTTGGGGTGGGGGACATTTGACTGAATTTTAATTTCCTTAAGTTTGCAATTTGTTCTTTTTAAATTTAATTTTTATTTTTTAAAGTTATCACCGTTTAACACCAGACGAGAAAAAAGCTTTAAACCTCAAAAGGACATTAGCACAAAAAAGAAAAAAACAACGAGAAAAAGAAATGGCTCAATTAGAAGCAATATTGCGTGCTAGTGGAGATATTTATGACGATCCAGAAGTTTTAGAACAACTTAGAGAAAAGAGAATGCGTGCAAAATGGGCTGAGGCTGCTCGTAATAGATATCACAGGTCGTTGGTTAAAAAGATATTTCTACTTTAAAAAATTTTTTAAAAAATTTTTAGAATGACTGATGAAGAAAGAAAATCTCATAATATGAAAAGACGAATTAAACAACAAGTTTCTGTAAAAAATGAAGATAAAAGTTGTGGAAATTTGGGTGGGGAGGCTAATAAAAGAATTAAAGAACAAAATGCGAGGAAGGCTGAAGCTGCTAGACTGCGTTATCATCGAATGGTTTTTTTATCGGTGTGATCTTTTGGGGATTGGGGCTCTATAAAAAATCAAAAATTGTTTTTGGTTAATTGAACCACATTATAAGGCACACCCTCGGGGCTGAAGGTATTTTAAATTGGGGGTATGGGTTAGCTCTTCCTCCAACGCCAGGAAGATTATCGGGTTCCGGATATGAGGAACTGAAAGAGTCTGGAAATATTTGGTTAGAGCATCTGTTCCGGATCTAAATCCGCGCTCTAAATGATAAAGTTTTTTCTAAAATTAGGTTTAAAAATCTGACTCCAAGAAACCTCGTTTTCAATTACCCAATAAAATAAATTTATATTTTTAACAGCCCCAATTCCATTAAAAGATCACATTTGTATTTTTTTTAATTTATTTAACGACAAATTTTTTATTTATAGACTTATGACGAAAAGAAAATGTATAATCAGCGAAGGACTGAAGCATTTCGACGTAGAAGGATGGAAGAAGAAACTCTTTTGGCTATGCCTATTGGAAGAATTAATGGAGAGGCACTTGATAGAGCACAACAAATTGTTATTCGAAATGCTAAGCGTGCTGAAGCTGCTCGACTTCGTTATCAAAGAATGGTTTAAATTTATTTTTGAAATTAATTTGTGTTATAGACTACCCATCCTTGATACAAACTATAATTTTACATTGATTCTTCCAAAATTTTTATGGATCCGGATTAAATCTATATTAAAATATTGGCACTATCCAAGACCTTCCTTATTTTTAAAATGTATTTTTAAGTCCTATTACTATTCCAAAAGAATTGTCAAATCTCTGTTTTGTTTAAAAAATGGATTAAAAAAATTTATTCGTTTTTAGACACCTGAACAGCGAAGGGCTTACAACCAAAAACGTTACACTCCTAAACGTAAACGTCAAATAATGGAAGTTATCTTGGCAGATGTTGATCCAGATTTAAAAATTGAAAAATCAGACGATGAAGAAGAATATGATGCTCTTTCTTCTCTTGAACGTGACGTTTTAAGGCGTACTCAACAAGCACATCAAATCTTGCTTCGTCAGCGTGGTCAACAGCAGCAACAGCACCAACAACCATCCCAACAACAACAACAGTTACCACCACCACCACCACCACAACAACAACAACAACATTATATTTCGCATAGGACACCTCCATTGACACACGCGTGAAAGGGCTGTTTTAAATATTAAAAGTTTTTGTTCTTCTCGTTTATTAGTCTTCATGCTTAAAATGGGAAGTTTGTCGTATTATTAACTATTTTATTTTTTTGTCTCATTATAAAATGAATTTTTGATAAAAGTTGATGACTTTTTTAAACATTTTTTTTCAAAAGAGTTTTTAAATAACTCGAAATATTTTCTCATGTTTTTTTAATTTTTTTAAATTAGATAAATTTTTGTTTAAAGCAATGAGTACTTCAGAACAAAGTTCTCAACGTCAACAACAAATTTATTATTCCAACCGAACACCAAATTCGAGAGTTAGCCTTGTTGGGACTTCTGCTGCTTCTTCTCCAGTAATGTTAAGTAATACTCCTCAAGTTAGAGGAAATGCAAATCAAGTTGTGGTTGTTTCTGGAGACAATCAATTTAGAAGTATTCCCATTGGAAATGTTGGTTATCATCCTCCTGGTTGTGCTTGTCCAAATTGCGAAACTAAGGTTGTTTAAATTTTTATAAATTAATTTGGGGGCCTTTAAAATTTGAAATAGAAATAGATTTGGTGGGTAACAGGGGGATAGGTTTGGTAGAGGTTGAGATTGTGTTGTTCCTGTCATTTGACTATCTAGATTCCATTGAACGGGTCTCTGTTCCTAATGGTTCCAAAATTGCGTCAGTTCACATTTCCGGTTTTGGGCAATCCAAAGAGTGTCGCTTCCACGTTCCGATAATTTTTAAAATTAAAAAATAAATATATTTTTATTTTCAAGTTTGACCCAACTTCCTTGGGTAATAGCCATGATTTTTATACTTATATTGGCAACGACCAATCTAACGATGATGACGATGGAATTGTAGAAGAATTTACAACGGGGAGTGGAGAGAGACATGTTGTGATTATGACTAAAAATGATGCTAATCTTTCAATGCAAGAAAAGTTTGTCTTTAGTTAAAAAATTTATTTCTAACAATAAGGAAGGAAGACGGACAAAAAAAACATAATATTCTAATGGAGTCCTGGGCTTATATTTTCTAATGGGTCTCATTGAGTGGGCTTATAATAGAGCCTGGGCTTCTATTAGGGATAGATGTGCTTATGACATTTACGTATATTTAATTTAGACTTCGTCGTCAAAAATTATCCGAAGCAGCAAGAAATCGTTATGCTCTTCTCAGTGACGACGAAAAAAGAATATTTACTGAACGTCGCATTATTATGCGTCAGCGAAAAAAACAAAAAGAACGAGAAATGGAAGAGTTGGAGGCAATTCTTCGTGCAACTAATGGTTTTAAATTTTTAAATAATATAAAATGGGCCCTTTGTCCTAATGTCCTAAATTTCAAAAAATTGTTGAGTAAAATTTATTCAGCCCCAAAAATCTGGTTTTGAATTTTGTAATCAGTACGGTTTAGAAATAGTCTGGAGATTGCGAGAAAAACTCGGACTCGGACTCTTTTTAATTTTACATATTCTTTTTTTTTAATTTTTTTTTCAAATTTTTAGATATAACAGATGATTTGGTGCTTTTAGACGAACAATCATTGCAAAGAAAACGTGCGAGATTAAGTCGTTATCAAACTATGTCGATTGACGAGAGGCGTGAATATAACCAAAAAAGAAGGCTTAAACAGCTTGGATTGCCCGAAAATATTGAAGAAGTTCCACGACAAAAATTGGAACAAATAAAAAGACATATTAATGAGGTTAATGCTAGAAAGGCTGAGGCGGCACGTCAACGGTATCATCGAATGGTATTTATTTTGTTATTTTTCAAAGAAGTTTGGTATCTAACTTTTTTTGCCATCAGAAAGGCTTTAAATTTAAAACTTTGGTTGATTATGAAGCAAAAATAATTTAACTAAAGACCTTTTTATTAATGTTCTGTTTCTATATGTATAATAAACGTTCTCCATTTTATGGAATGAATAATACATCGAAAGGATTTTGACGACCCCTTTCCTTATTTTTATGAATCGGCAATTCCCTACCCTTAAATATTTTAATTTAAATTTTTTACTTTTGTAGACGGCTGATGAAAGAAAAATTTATAATAGAAGACGAACTGAATCTTTCCGAAAGCGGCGTGTTGAAGAAGAGAAATTACTTTCAACGCCAGCAGGGCAGATTACACCGGAAGCTTTGGAAAAAGCGCAAAGTATAATGCTAAGAAATGCAAAAAGAGCAGAACAAGCACGTTTGAGATATCAAAGAAAGCAACAAGAAAGAGGTGTTGTGCCAAGAAGACAACGAAAACCAAAAACTGAAACTACAAATGAGGCAGCTGAGCCGAATTTAGGTTTTCAGATTTTGTTTTTTATCCATTTCCCATAAAATACAAAATTACTTATTTAAAAATTTTTTAAGACCAAATTTTGGATACGATCGAACGTGATGTTGTCAGAAAGACAGAAGAAGCACGACAAACTTTATTAAAAATGCAACAAAATGAATTGAAAAAAGAGGAAACTATTGGCATTTTAGACGACAAACAACATCATTTTGTGGTGCCAGATAGAGGAGTAGGAACAACTACTCATACTATAGTTCAATCACCTATAAATATTACTCAACAGCAACTTTCTGGAGGAAATGTTGTTCAATATGTTCAGGTTTAAATTTTTTAATTTAAATGAATGAAAGGGGAGGGGGGCTATTCTTATTGTTAATATATTTATTTTTCAGGTGCCTGCGAGAAGTGTTCCAAACGGCTTTATCATCGCTGACAATAAATTTGTTCAAGTTCATACAGATAGTGGAATTCAAACGTCAGGGCCACAGTCTTATACAGTGGTATTTTTCTTCCTTTTTATTTTTGCTTTTAATTTGTATCAAAAAAGATTCAAGAAGCTTCAACCTCAAAATTCGATGCCGGCCCAAGTAGTAGTGGAACAAGTAATTATTATCCAGTTTCTATAATTCACCATGAACCACCACCACATCAACAACAACGTCATCATATTACAACTTCAACTATAGATCACCATCATCATTTAAACCCCCCGACACGAATTGAAATTGTTCAACCAACAATAATAACAACTAATAATACAAATAATTTTGGTGGTCAACATACATCAACAGCAAGTGGTTCATCTACAACATTATTAGCTGCTAGTTCTTCTTCATCTTCGTTAGCATCTTCACGTCGTCATTATACTAGCAATCCATTACAACAAAATCAACAACAACAAACTTTTATAATTCCAAAAACTGAACATCATCCAATTATTGCTAGTCGTTCCTCTATTTCTTCTGGTGAGTAAAAAAGTTTAGCAATCAAATATTGGCCTAAGACTAGCGGTTATTTTATCTAAAAGCTTCGCTTATCACGTGGTAGCGTGGTAGTATCTAATATAATATATCTACTATAGATCCTACACCTTCCCCCCCCCCCCCTCCCTCAACCAATCTAAGCGACTAAAAATATCTTCCCTCTTTACAGGTATGTCATCGTCTAAACAACGTGTTATGGACCCTCATAATTCAAACGATCAAAAATTGTTATTGCAAAAGGCTAAACGTGCAGAACGTGCAAGGAGAAGGTTGTAGACAATAAAAAATAAAAATTGATGTTGATAAAGTTGAGATAATATTTTAAAGATACCATGAAATGTCTGCCGAAGCACGTCATGAATTTAATGCTAAAAGAGCACTTTCATTAAAAATGGCAAGATTGAGGGATGTAAGTTTTATTTTAAATTTTTTAAAATTATTAACTTTTTTAGGAAGAATTGTGTCGTTTGGGTGATGATATGAATACAAAAGGACAAGAACCCGAAGATGTTTGTTTTTTTATTTTTTTTAGTTTTGGAGGTGGTGAGAGTTGAAAGATTAGAATTTTTGGGAAATGACATTAGTTTTTGAGTGAAGTTGTTGTTTTTTTTTGGAAAATCTAGGTATCCGAAACCGAAACTAAAAACTGAACTGACTTGTTATTAACCACCTAAATCTATAACAAGCTAAATAGCGGAGTTTCCCAGTATCTACTACTACAATCGAATTTTACTATAAGATACACTTGTAATAGATCACATCAACTTTAGTTTGCAATTGGCTGAGGGAGTTTAAGATACTACATCTCATTATAAGGACAGCTATAAACAAGAGTTTATCTTATAACGAGTTCCATCTGGAATAATTTATTATTGAATCCTGTAATTTTTAGAGTCTTCGCACTGCTATTGAACAAGCCAGATTGCGTAGAGCCAAAAGAGCAGAAGCTGCTCGTGTTAAATATCAAGTGAGTTTTATTTTTTTTAACTTTCTTACTAATATTCATCAAAGAAGATGACAAGTGAACAGAGGAAAGCACATAATGCAATGCGTGATGCTCAGAGAAGGCAAAGAAAGCGTGAATTGGAGGATACTGTGACAGTTGTGAAACAATGAGAATTACTTAAAGGAGGGAGGGGTAAGGGTTGTGTTTATTCTTGTCAATTATTGTCGAAGACCTCACTTGTAGGATACTCTTTGGGACTTGAAGAATTGTTGGAACCTAAATTGGGTGTTTAAGTTGGGTAACACCCACACTCACTAGCTAATCAAAATTTTAAAGCTATCTTCTTAACTCGAAGTTACAAATGAGGTCATAATGTATAAGAACAATTTTTCTTTCTTTACAACCCGGAACAATTTTTGATTCTCAGATGGATCTACTCAATTATTTTTATTTTTCCAAATATCCAAATTCATGTAGAAGAATCCATCTTAATTCTTTAATTTGATATTTTGCCAAGAATTTTCCACATTTGTCCATATTTTTGAATTAAAAAAACTTATACAAGTTAGCCGGATAAATATAAAATTTTAGCTTGATATTTTAAATAAAAAAGGGTAGTAATTAGACTTAAAGGAAAGTTTGTGGAAAGTGGGGATTTCACCTCCCTTTTTAGCGCCGCAAGCGAAAAATCATCAACTCCCAAACGTGAAAATTTTTACATTTTGGCTTAATTTAGTTGTTAACAATAACCTCTTTCGATTAGCATAAAAGTTGTCTTAATCTCAAATCGCTTTTCTGCGCCGCAGGTAATTTCACATCTAGGGACCAGTGAACCCCACATTTACCGACAAACCTTTTGAGCTTAGAACTTAAAATAAATCCTAAATTTAAAAAGTTAGTAGTAGATCAATTGTTTATTAAAAACAAAAAATAAATTAGCAACGTCCAAAATGTTTAAAAGCTTTAGCAGTTGAAGTTAATTCTTTAATATATTCTTCTAATTCTGAACTAGGCAAAAATCTGTTTCGTAAAGCTGGAAAAATCAAAGAACGAAGAGTTCTCTCAACTCTCAAATTTTGTTTTTTAAAAATATTTTGTTGTTCTTCATTTAAATTTTCATAATCTTCTTCGGTCATTGAGGGAAGATGAAAATCAGCAAGAGCAAAAGCAATTTGGGAATAACAACTTTTTTCCTAAATTATTTTTGGTAAATTGGGTAAAGAAAAGAAGAGAGAAGGAATTCCCCGTCCTTGAAATATAATCGGACCCCCGGAAAATTGTAACATATAATGAGGTATCTTAAATAGACGTTATCGTTTAATTTTTTCTATTCCCTTCTAACTCAAACTCACATCTTCATAATTAACATTGGCCAATTTATATAAAAGTAAAGGTAATCCTTCCATTTCAGGCAAATAACCGTTAATAAGGCAAGGAATTGCTGCTAAAACAGCATCTAAAAAATACTTAGAATTTAAGAAAATATTAAATTTAAAACCTTCATTAATTGAATTTAAAATTATTTTAATTGAGAAAAAATCCCAAAGAATTTCTCTATTTTTAACAAGAATTTGACATAAATTGGAAATCTCCTTTTCCTCTTCTTCTAATAAAAGTAATTGGTAAATTGAAAGATTTTTTGTTGAAAAATTTTCTGATTGAATTATTAAATCATAAGCACCCATATTTCCAAAAGAAAAAATAATTAACTAGAAAAAAAATCACCATCCCCATCTCCCCCCTTACCTGATAGAAAAACTGTCGAAGAATTTTTTGATTATTAATTAAATAAACATTATTTTCTGATTGAATAAGAGCATTTTCTGAATCAAAAAATCCAATTAATAAATGTTTTTTAAATAATTCAACTAATTTATTATCTGCTTTTTGACAAATTTCTCTTCTCAAATCAACAAGAAAATTAAAAGAAAATTCTCTTGGAATACAACAATCTACCTTTAAAGATAAATTTTTTTAATGTTATTTTAAAATTTCCTTTATTTCCCCCCACCTCATTATTTGTTTTTTCGCCACCAATATTTTCTTCATTTTCCCTTTCATTTTCATTTATTTCAATTGGATTTATATTTGAACCCCCTTCTTCATTATTCTCTTCTTCAAAAGCAACTTTTTTTAAAAGAGAAAGTCTAACAGAAGAATTTGGACGTAAATTTAAATCTTCATTTGTCAAAACAAATTCATCCAAACTTCGATTTAAAAAATCTACGCGAATTTTCTGAAAATTAAATAAAAACAGAATTTCCACCTTGTATTTTCTACTTCTGTCCTGAATAAGAAAGAACCAAGGATTTTTTTGGTTAAGTCCGGATAAACAAAAATTTCGATTCGAATAACGGTTATTTTATTCTTCTCCTCAGAAAACAGAGAAATACAAAACTTTTCGGCCCTCTAAAATTTTAACCACAATTCCCGTTTTCACCCCAAGAATATATTTATAGATAAATGTTTAATTCAAATTAATTTTTGGGCAAAATTTATTTAAGAAAAATTTACATTTTTTGGTGCAACCTTCGATGAATTTGATTGAACTTTTGAAGAAACATTTAAAAAAGAAGAACTTTTAGAAGAAGGAAGAGAAGAACAATTCAAATTATTTAAATTTTTTCTATTTTCCTCAAAAATAATTTCTTTTTCATTTCCAGCTTTTCTTTTTCGATTATTTTTGTTTTTTTTCTTAGAACAATCTTCTTCTAATTCTTCATTTAAATTATTAATTTGCATTGATTGACGAGATTGAGTTTCATTCAGAAATTTTTCTATTTGCTAGGAAATAAAATTTTAATTAACAACCAGGAACCGTGTATACTTGAGAGGATAAGTGAGAGAGAGGGAGACAAAAAAAATTAGGAACTACCTGAATTATTGGCAGTTCCTTCTCTTAACACGTAGAGATGCTATACCTGAGTTACCTGATCTTTTTTTAAATAAATTTCTGTCCAGTAAACTTCTTAAATGTTAGGGACTCTCTCTCTCCCTTCCCCCATCAATAGATTATTTAAATTAAAAAATATTTTATTTTTTTACCTTTCCAATAAATTCAATAATATCTTTAAAAAATAAATTTTTAAAATAAATATTATTTTCTACTACTCACCATCTTCACATAAAAAATAAACTAATTTCTTTGTAGGGTGTATATTTACATCAACACGCTGAGGATCAATTAATAAAGAAAAACTGGCAAAAGGGCAAAGTAAATCTCTTGAAGTAAAAATTGAATCAAAAGATTTTTGAAGTCTAAAAGATTCTACTGAACGGCCATTCACAAAACTAAAAAATTTTTTTTTAATATTTCGGTGAATAAAAAACGTTGAAATACTGACAAGTAAATAGGTAAAGAAAGGGAAAATCATTTGTTAATAATGTTAACTACAAAATATTAAAGCATGCAGTTTCAATTCCTATAAGGAAAGGACAATTAAAAACTCACAGGTGAAAGATTTTTATTTTGTCCTAAAATTTTTAAAAATATTAGAAAGAAAAAAAAATTTTTAAACTATACATTTCGTGTTTGGACTGCTTTTGAAGTAAAAATAGCCACAGGTGTAGTTAAACAAATTTTGGCAGAGAAGTGTAGAGAAGAATTGTTAAATTCTAAATTTGTCAATCCCTAAAAGTTAAATTTGAAATAATGGAAGATTTAGGTTCCGTCCGCAAATCATTTTATTTACTAGTGACCGGGAGAATAAATCTCCAAGAAACGGATTTGGATCCGGACGTATTTTTCTGGAATAATCAAGTCCGGAAATAATTCAATCATTGGGATTTGAGATCTGGACTTCGGAAAAATTCTGCCTGATCCAATCCGGTGCTGTAAACTTTATTATTTCTATTTATCTTGCAGACAAAATTTGCGGACTTTTAGGAGTATAGTGGAAAAACCCTAAAAACTAACATTAGATGCTTTTTCATGAAGAAGCCTTTTTATTGTGCCATGTTGATCCTAAAAAATATTTTTTTATTAATTAAAAAAAATAAAATCCTTACCCCACCCCCAGATGTTCTAAAATCATAGCCATTTCCATCTAGACGACGATAAGAAAAAGAAATTTTTGGATAATGAATAGAATAACGAATCTAGAAATTTAAAATAAAAAAATTTTTCTTTAAAAACGAAACTAAAATATCAGCAATTTTATTAGCTTCTTCACTCGGTTGCCGAAAAGCTGCTAATCTCGAAGGCATATTTTGAAAAAGTCTTTCAACACAAATTGTTGTTCCTAAAAGACCTGCTGACCGTTCAATTTGTCCAATTAATTTTCCCTCTAAAAAGTTTTGTGAGAAATTTTGAAATAGGAGCCCCCTATTTTATTTCTTCTCTTATTTTCCCTCACAGTATTCGGACTATCCGGGCTCATTTTAGAAAAGACTTCGAAAAAAATTCCAAAAAAAAATTTTCAAAAAAACCTTTAAAACAAGCTTTAGAAGCACAAATTTCATTTGCTGTCCTTGATGTAATAATTAAATTAGAAACCAAAGAAATAGAAGCTAAAGCCTCTCCACGAAAACCAAAAGTTTGAATTTTTTGTAAATCCTCAAATTCACGCAATTTTGAAGTTGTAAAGCGACAACAAGCAATTGACAATTCTTCTCTATTAATTCCGTGCCCATTATCCGAAAAAGAAATATTATTTAAATGAATTAATGGACCGGGGAAGGCCTCGAAAAAAATTTTTTGGGAAGGCAAAGTCACGGGGATAGGTGAAGAAAATCGACAGGGATTCTTATTGTCAGAAAAAGTCGAGTTCTCCAACTTTCAGTACCCAAGTAGAAACCTAATAAAATTTAAAAAATACTTGAATTTTAATTAATTCCAATCCTCCAGCGCGAATCGAAACATTAATTTCTAAAAATTAAATTTTTTAAAATATAAATAAATCACAAAAATAACCTGTAGCCCCTGCATCTAAACTATTTTCAACAAGTTCTTTTACAGCATTCACTGGGCGAATAACAACTTAAAGGAAAAAAAAAGTATTTTTAAAGCTTAAAAATAATTTTTAAGAAGCTTTGAAAAAGTATTTATCAACAGAGCGGAGCCTATTGAATTTAATAATAATCTTCAATTCTTAAATAAAATAAAAAAAACCTTCTCCAGCAGCAATTTTGTCTACAACATTTTGTGAGAGTTGAATAATTCTGGGAATTGTTGAGGACATAAAAAATTATTTTAAAAAAATGTCAAGATTTTTAAAATAGAAAAATTTTAATTCAAAAAAATAAAATTAAGAAAATAGAATGATTCAATAAACAAAATAGAAATAACAAAGAAAATCCAAATACTTTAATTTAAATAAATATTTAAATAAAATTAATTCCTAAAAATAAATATTTTTTTAAATAAATATTCTAATTCTTCTTATCAAAAAAATTATTTTTTAATTCAAATATCATAAAGCAAAGCCTTCTTTACAGTTTCAGACTTCTCCAAATCAGTCAACATTTCAACCAATTTTAGACTAAAAAGAAAAGCAGTTCCAGGTCCACGGCTTGTAACAACATTCTTCCAAACACAAACTTTGTCCTCAGAATAATTATAACCTCCAGCAATTATTTTTTCTTTAACTGCCGGATAAGAAGTTAAAGTCCCCCCTCCTTCTTTTTTGGCAATTCCATGACTGACTAAAGCTATTGGGGCAGCACAAATTGCAGCAACAATTTTACCTCCTTTTTCGTGACGTTGAAGAAGTTTGCCAACACGTTCATCCTTAAAATATTTTATTTTAAAAGCCTCGAATACTTCCAATATTATATATAAAACTACGTTTTTAAAATTTTGGTTATCCTAGGCAGTATCTCAAATTTAACATTCACCTTATTTCGTAATCCCCCCAATTTTATAGTGAGGTCTGACTGTTATAATTTTTATTGCAAGTAATACTTTATCCAAACTCTATTTGTGGAATGAAAAACAAATCCCCAATTCTGTTTATTGTAGTGATTCTGTACCGTAATATAGATACGGAATACAGATAAACATCGAAAAATACCGTCCGATCATTAGTTAAGATAAAATTCAAGCCTACTTTTGCAAGATTGTCCGATCCAGGCTGGCCTATGAAAAAATTTTTTTCAAATTTTCTAAAAATATTTAAAAACCTCCAGGCAAAATGACAGCATCAAATTCTTTTTCTGCCACATCCTTAAATAAAGCATCAACTTGAAGTATTGCTTTACGAGCTAGAGTGATGTGTTTCTCGTCTTGTAAACCAGCAATAGTCACATCAATTCCTTAAACAGCAAAATTTTTAGAAATACGAGAGGAAAAGTTAAAATAAGAGTTTGAAAGTTTTTCTCATTTCCAAGTTCCCGCACCCCACCCACTTCTTTTTTTAGTTGCCCCAAAATTTTAAAAAAATCAAAAACAAACCAGCTCTACGTAAAACATCACTAGTCACAATTAATTCAATATCTTCAGATCCATCAGATCCAATAATTAGAGCAGTTTTAGTCATTATAGAAGAAAACGATCTAAAAAATAATTTAGAACAGGGCTCGGATTCGTACTTTATTTGAAAGTACAATACTTTAAAATCGACCTCCGTACTTACGAAATTGAATTTGTACTTTATTGAAAGTATGTACTTTAAAATCAACATTCTGGATTAAAAATGAAATTGGGGAAGGGATTGGGCAAAAAAAATGAATTTTTTTGGCCTACGGCCTTCGAAATTCTCAAAATTTTAGCCTGCGGCACTGAAAAAGGAAGATATCTGGCTTCTTGGGCTCCAAATTGCAAAAAATTTTCGACTGCGGCGCTAAAAAAGTGAAATTTTTTGACTACGGCCTTCCAAAATTCTAAAAATTTTTGCCTGCGGCGCTAAAAATGAAAGAAATCTGTCTTAAGAACCCCGAAATTTTCCAAAATTTTCGCCTGCGGCGCTGAAAATGGACGAAAGAAAGTAGCTTGCTTGAGGTTAAGACTGTCAGGGATTTATTTCGTCTGTAAGCGAATTTTGACATGTCATGCATTGAAATGCACAAAATGCTCAGTGGAAACAAGAAATTATTAGAAAAGATTCATTTAGGAGAGAAATATAAAAGATTTGAGCACGATTAAATATTTTCTAATTTAATTTTGAGCGTACTTTAATTTTGGAAATTTTGTCACTATGTACTTTAAAATCATGATTTTTGTACTTTTGATTAGCATTTTGTCGATCCGAGCCCTGATTTAGAACAACAAAGAAAATTCATTTGCTAAAAAATATTTAAAGAAAAATTTTTAAACTTAAAGAAAATATTTTTACAAATTTTTTATTAATTTATTTCGATGATTTTTAACAACAAAAATAATTAAATATTTAAAAAATAAATAATTTTTGTCCTTTTAAATAGTAGGTAAATTTTAAATATCGTCTCTCTTTGATTTTCCCTGGTAAGAGGTGAAATTATATAAAAATAAAGACAAGATCAAAAAAAATTAAATTTTTAGTATATAGACAGTTCAAAAAAAAGGAATTGAAAGAATGAAGAGAAAAAAAAACAAAACAAAAAAACCGAAAGCAAAACAAATATTAAAAGAATAATAATTAAAACACCAACAAAATAAGATAAAACTATTCTAGTTAATTAGCCTGATTGAGGATGTAAAGGTACTGAAATGCTTATACTTTGGACTGGAAATGGAATAGAAACCTGCGATATGTTACAAACCTTTTTATTTTGGGATAATTGTGTCGGCATTTTGGAATAAGTAAAAATAATCTATCGATAAATGTTGGCAAAGTCGGCCTAGTCTTGGGTACACTTGTTCCTAACAACAATTATTTAAATATCCTGTCTTATGTTCCAATCATTGAAAGAGAAAATTTCAAAAATATTACTATACTTAAGTAGAGGGAATTTAATTCAACCATTCCGTTGAAAGTTCGGAACTAAAAAACTAGAATATATTTTACCTCTTTTAAAATTTTTTTGTCTTATTAAAATAGCATCACAACTTCCATTTTTGATAAAAGAATAAAATTTTCTCATTTCTTCTTCTCACCAACTTTTTGTTTATTGTTGTTAGATTGTTCAGTTTTTGTGTTTATTGCTGTTAATGGTCGAATAGTTCCCTTTTTGTTGGATTTTGTCTTAAAAATAAAATTAAAAAAATTAAAAAAACCCAACCTTTTTACTAACAAATTTCTTTCCTTTAATTTGTCTGTCTTTATATTTAATTGATGGACGATTTGGTGGATCAACAACTTTATATATACGAACTAGCCAATTCTCTGTAGTGTAGGCCTCTTCCAATTTTTCTAATGTAAAATCTTTTCTTCCAATTGGATAACCTCTTGTCCGGTCAAAACCTGGAGGTTGATTGTAGCCAATCTTAATAAAAAATTAAAAAATTTAAATCGAATCTCATGTCAGTAAAAGATAAAAGTCTTGGAACAGTAAAAATCCTATCTTATCATGAGGTGTATCATAAATTGGGGTATTGTTTAGGCATTTTCACTCGCCACAACAAAATTTAAAAACGTATCTCAAATGAGGTAAATCTAATTCTAAGGGGATCTTATAGCGAAGTTTGGCCATAGAAAAATAAAAAAAATACTCTTAATTCGCCAAATCGATAATAAGACATTTTATACATAATCGAATCCAGCATTGTTCTAGATGCTTGTGCTCCAACACTGTACTCTCCTGATTCGGTAAAATAGTCACCTTCACGTATCTTAATAAAAAGAATATTTTAAATAAAAATAAAAATAACTTACAACTTTTGGGTGTTCACCTTCAGCAATTCGAACCATCCACAAAAATTTGTTTATATCATCACCACTGTAACCAATCACCCCACCAAAGATTACTAAAAATGGAAAGTAAGAAAGCTCCGTTTAAGAAATAAGCCCCAAAAATAACACAAAGTAACATTTTTCGAAAAAAAACATCAAATTATCCTCAAAATTAAATAAAAATACAAACCTAAAACATAATTAACATCTAAATCCCTCATAATTTCATAAGCAAAAGATTCATTGCTTGACATAGCCATTCCAACCAAAGCAATATGTGAATTATTCCAAGTATTATTATCAACAAGAGTTGTTCTATTTGCCATTCCAGCAATCTGATAACCATAATCCCACCATGACATTATTCTAGCATCATCTGGAGTATTCTTTCTAAGCCAATAATAAGCTTCTCGAAAGTCGTCCATAATTATACGTCCACTGAAATTTAAAAAATTAAAAAAAAATAATAAAAAATAAAACCCGTCGCTTGTATGAGATTGAAGAACAACGCTTGGATGTGAATATGCATTGCTAGTTACATAAGTACAATGTGCAACATACATTAGCAGAATGAATAGCATAGCTACGAGAACGATGGATCTAAAAAAAGAGTAAAAAGTAGAATTCCGACAAATTTTGTTGAATTGTCATCTTTATACTATAATCAGAATATTTATTTGATTCATGAAATTTCGACGGTAAGTTGTGCTCGCGGTAAGTTGGGCTGCCCTTAATCAAAATTCTAATTTTTTAGAAACCTCGTATTCATTCCGATATGATCAGTAACATCAGAAGCACCAATTGCTGGACTAAATGAAGCTGCAGCTGTTTGAGCAGCTTTTTGTTGCTTTCCAATTTTAGCTGTTGCTTTATCATAAAGTCGTCTATCTAAAAAACCTTGTATAAATTTAGAAATAAATTTTTGCAGGAAATTTTAGAGTAGAGAACAAAGCCAACTAATAACTCAACGACAAAATTAAAAATAAGCTAACCTCCCATCCCATCTTTCAAATCCTTTCCTTCACCAGCTTTCTTCTGTTCAACATCTTCAAGCATATATTTTTCAAAAATACAAGAGAAAGCTATGCCAGAAAGGACACAAACAACAGGAGTTAGAGTAAGCATTAACCTGACCATTACACCAGCAAAATAAACGGCAGTAACAGCATAAAGAATAACTTAAAAATTAATATAATGTAAATAAATAAAATTAAAAATAAACCAAAAAGACGTTCACTATTAACATTTTTAACACAAAACCAGAGTCCAGCAGGAAAGACAGCAGCGGTAATATGCAAATCAAAAAAGAAAGAGACCCAAGTTCTAAAAATTATTTAATGTAATTTTAATTTAAAATAGCGATAGAGCTGGGCCTGGGCCAAGACATAAGTATTTCTGAGTTTACAGGGTTTATCCTGGTCACGTAGCCCATGATCCGGGACAGGTCAGTGTTTGAGAATTAATCCAGGTATTCCACGTGGAAGAATAACTCACAATCAGACATATTTATAATATTAATTCTCACGTAGGTTGATGTTCGCTAACACTAGCAATTATAGGAATGTGTATTTTGGCATAACCGGTGTCCCAAAGTGAATAAAAACGACCCGTCCAAGGAGCAACATAACCTTAAAAAAATAAAATTTCATTATTTTTCTCAAAAGATTTTCAAATAACCAGCATATGTTAAAAGCATTAAAATCAAAATTCCAATAGAAAAAGTAAAAAGAATAACACCGGCAAATAAAGCAAAAAATTGTTTTTGAGTTAAACGTCCTTGGACAAATTTCAAAGCACCAACCAACTGAAAAAAATTTTTTTAATAAAGAAGAAAAACAAACCTGTAATAAACCAAAAATTCCAAAAGCAGCCATATGTTCACTAGTCTTAACTGGCTGGAAGCCGACAAAAGGTACTTGCATTGCCATAAGTTGGCCAAGAATATAAAAAGTTGTGTAAGCAATGTAAATCTAAAAATTAGTTTATTTGGTTAATAAAAATGTGAAAGGTATATTAAAAATAAGAGAATAAGAAGGACTTTAACGGAAATTAGGGGTGAAAGGAAAAGACGCGTATGAAAACTAAATAACCCTAGACAGGGGCAAGATGATCAAAAAATGAGAATTCACTTTCAGAATTTTAGAGGATTCATTTTTTGATCATTCTCGTCCAAGGTTTTCCTGATTTGGGGAGGAAAAGTTGATATTTTTAAAAAATATAAAAACCAAATAAATGTAAATAACTTTAGATATATGTATTTTTAAAGCAAAGCTATACCTTGTTTGTGTAATTTCCACTAATAACCAAAACAAGAACATGAAGAGGAATTAAATTAATACTTAAAAAAGAATATTTATTAAGAAATTTAGAACAAACAAATTACATAAAAACATAACCGCCCCACGCTGAAACCATGTAAAAATAAGACAAAGCAGTGAGAACCGCCCAAAAAACAGATCCAGTCTTGACAGAACGAACCCAGAGAAAATAAGTGAATTGAAGAGCAAAAATAGCAATTCCTTCATTGTCATAAGAACCAGCAACAGAACGACTGAAAAAAATCCCGGAAAATATTTTCAAAAAAAAACCTTGTATATCCAGGAGAAATTGCAATAAAACAAGCAGCAAAAAGTCCAGCTCCTGTTGACCAAAGTTCTTTTGTTAAAAGATAAGTAGCAATTGCAGTAAGACCGCTAAATAAAATTTTAATTCTAAAAAGAAATTCTTTCACTTACCTAAATGTTGGGGCAAGGAAAACACAAATATCTCGTATATGGACAGGTATATTCAAACAAGAAAGTAAATAGTGAATATATCCACTTGTTAACATCAATCCAGGATAAATAGTTCCACCAACGATACGTCCAAGTGGATACCAAGCTCTTTCTAAAAATTAATTTGTAAATCTGGTATTTCCAAAATATCTTTGGATGGCTAATGAGGGGTGGAGAGCTGCTCAAGAGATACTTTCTATTTAAAATAGGTAACATTTAGAGTTGTTCACGACGGATTAATTTTCGCCTGTGGCGATTCAAATGAAGAATTTTAGGGATATTTGAACCGCCACTGGAGAAAATTAACCGGTCATGAATAACAATCAAGAAAACACTTTTAGCTCCATCAGTCTCTACATCCTCATTTAAATAAATCAAACAAACCATCAAACCAATTCAAAAAATTATAAAATCCGTTCTCCACCATATATTGAGTTGAACGGTAATTAAACCTAGAAAATTTAAAAAAAATTAAAAAAAAACCTTTAAAATTAACCAAGGATCGAATTCATGAATTATCGATTCAAACCGAACAATGGCAAAAAGTCTAGAAGCAAAACCAACTAGCCAAGCCAATCCAAGTATCACAAAAACTAAAAGAGTAGGAAACCCGCCTTCTAAAGAACGAATTTGTGTTGAAGAAGGTTGAGGTTGTTTGGATTTTTCTTTTTCCTTTGAAGCTGACAAAGTTGATGAATCTCCCATTAAAAATTATTTCCTTTTAAAAAGATTTAAATTATAAAGAAAATATGGGGGCTTATAATTAAAAAATAATAAGCTAAATATTAAGCTTTTAATTGGTTAAACGACAGTTTATTAGCCATTTATAATTGATAGTATCAACTGTTTGCTCAACATAATTTCCATCAAAAACAACCCATAAAAACGTTTTTTGTAAATCCGTAAAATGGGACACGCCCAAAAAGGCGCAGACCGTAAAGGCACTTGGCCAAAACGGCGCAAACTCATAATTTCGAAAAGTAATATGTAGAGTGATCAAGCGAGTGATCAATCAAGTGAGAGTGATAAATTGATCACTAGTCTCTCTCATTAAAAATTATTTCCTTAAAAAGATATACATACATAAAACCTATTTCTGATCGATGTGACCTTGGTGTCCGACAGGGCTGTGCGTAGTGAACGACATATCTACGTTTTCGTCGATTCGCGGCGAATAACTACTTTTATTCGCGAACGACTATTTTTTAATACAAAACGCCAGAACTACGTTAATATGGGTACAGCCCGAAATGTCGCGGGCCAAAATGTCGCGGCCGAAATGTCGCGACCGAAATGTCGCGGGCCAAAATGTCGCGAGGCCGAAATGTCGCCGGCCGAATTGTCGCCAAGCTTTTTAATTAAATATTCTGTAAAATAATTACAAAACAAGGATATAGTTTTCAACTTAAACCTATGGAGCGTCGGCGAGGCGCTTGTGCAAAACTCCGCGCTTCGCGCAGAGTTTTGCGGCACGCGCCTCGCGGGGAGTCTACGGTCGCTGGGTTCTGGGCTCGTAACTTAATCCTATTCCTTTTTACCGATTCTCAGCCTTGAATGCCGACCTACCCTCCGTAGCAACACCAAAACAGGTATTGAAGCGAAAAGGTGAACAAGGAAAAGGCGAAAATATGAAGAAAAGCTTGGCGACAATTCGGCCGGCGACATTTCGGCCTCGCGACATTTTGGCCCGCGACATTTCGGTCGCGACATTTCGGCCGCGACATTTTGGCCCGCGACATTTCGGGCGTGTCCCGTTAATATCGATGTTTTGCGCCAAACGATTGCGAATCGACTTTTTTGTGTCTCTTTTTCTCTGCTCTGTCATTATATTTCCTTTCTCTTTTTCTATTAATTTTCTATGTCGTCGTGTCCGGACAAAATATCGAATCGTTAAAATATGGAATAGGCTAAAAAAGGGTTAAAATCTCGAATCGGGTAAAAAGGGGTTAAAATCGCGAATAGGCTAAAAAGGGGTTAAAAGATGGAATCGTTAAAATATGGAATGGTTAAAATATCGAATAGGCTAAAAAAGGGTTAAAATATGGAATCGTTAAAATATGGAATGGTAAAAATGTCGACACGGCCAAAATTGGTCAAAATGTCGAATTTTTTAAAAATGGCGCCAAAACTAGAATCCGGACGGTACCGTAATACCGATGGTATTTTTCGGTATTCCGTGTCGGTTGTACGGTACGGAATGCCTTCCGATAAAATTTAAAAGCTGATCGGTGTTTTTCGGTATTCCATACCGTATACGGTAAGGTCAAACTTTAGGTCTTAACTAAAAACTAATGCACACCACTATAATTTTTCCATATCAGGATCGCGTTATGTTTTCCGGATCCGTACGATCATGCCGGACCGGATCCGGTGTCGATTATGCTTAATTTATCCGGTCCGGTTTTACTCCGTAAAATACACTGAACTCGGGCAGAAAAGATTGCGCCGGACTACGACATAAGAGACTTATCAATCAACTTATCATCAATAAGTTGATAAGTTGATAAAATTATCAATAATCAATGTATGGCACTCATCTGACCCTTTTTTAAAAGAATTCGACATTTTGACCGATTTTGGCCGTGTCGACATTTTTACCATTCCATATTTTAACGATTCCATATTTTAACCCTTTTTTACCCGATTCGATATTTTAACGTTTCCATATTTTAACGATTCGGTATTTTAACCCCTTTTTAGCCTTTTCGCGATTTTAACCATTCCATATTTTAACGATTCCATATTTTGTACCGGAGCCTATGTCGTTGTCTCTCCATTGGAATTCTCTCCATTGGACTTTCCTCTTAACATTTCTCGTGAAATGCTCCAACAATCCAAAATTCTTAAAGTGATCCGAAAGAATTTGGTCAAGAAGTGTATCGAACTTTTTGATGAAATTGCTGAAGACAAGGACAACTTTAAGAAATTTTATGAACAATTCAGCAAGAATCTTAAGGTTTTTTTAAATGTTTTTTTTAAAATTATTTGTTCTTTAGTTGGGTATTCACGAAGATTCTGTCAACCGTAAAAAGCTTGCCGAATATCTCCGTTACAACACTTCCTCTTCTGGCGATGAACTTGTTAGCTTGAAGGATTATGTTGGACGAATGAAGGAGAATCAGACTTGCATTTATTATATTACTGGCGAGTCTAAAGAAGTTGTTCAAAACTCAGCTTTTGTTGAACGTGTTAAGAAGCGAGGTTTTGAAGTTATTTATATGGTTGATCCAATTGATGAATATTGCATTCAACAATTGAAAGAATTTGATGGAAAGAAGTTGGTTAGCGTGACTAAAGAAGGTTTGGAGTTGCCAGAAAGTGAAGAGGAAAAGAAGAAGTTTGAAGAAGATAAAGTTAAATTTGAGAAACTTTGCAAAGTTATTAAGGTATTTAAGATTTTGTTTAAAGAATTTTGGAATATTTGTTTTATTCTTAGTGTTAGGATATTTTGGACAAAAAAGTTCAGAAAGTGTCTGTTTCAAATCGATCGACTCCGACCAAGATGACAAAACTGCCAAAGATTTGGTTGTTTTGCTCTATGAGACAGCTTTGTTGACTTCTGGCTTCTCTCTTGAAGATCCACAACAACACGCTTCACGTATTTACCGAATGGTAAAACTTGGATTGGATATTACTGAAGAGGACTTGGAAGGAGGAGAGCAACAACCCTGCACTTCTGGGGAACCTGTCGAAAAGATTGCCGGTGCAGAGGAGGACGCTTCGCGTATGGAGGAAGTTGATTAAATTAATGTAAAAGGTTTTGATGGATTGATCTCCTCGTTGACTTTGTTTTTCTTTAAATTTATTTTGTTTTGTCGTCCTTATAATTATTTACTTTGTTTTTGAATCACGGATACATAAATTAATTTCACAAAAAAGTTTGTCTTGATTTTTAATTTGAGATGTGTTTTAGGGGAGGTGGGGAAACAAACGGCAGGATCAAGGTAAGCAGCACATCTGATGATGGAAAGACTTTCCGGATTTTCAATGAAAATTTCACTCATTTTCCTGTTAAAGGCTTTCAATCCACTTTTGGCTAAAGCTGCTCTGACTAAATCATCTCCTCTTACTTCTCCTCTCGATCTAGTAAGAATATATGTGGAAAAATCCCTAAAAATTACAGAAAAGGGACTGAACATTTATAAAAATGGAAAATTGCAAATTCCAAAGGAGAGACTACACGAACGAAAATTAATAGAAAAAGAGAAAGGAAATATAATGTGAAATTAGAGAAAAAGAGACACAAAAAAGTCGATTCGCAATCGTTTGGCGCAAAACATCGATATTTACGTAGTTCTGGCGTTGTGTGTTTAAAAAAAAGTCGTTCGCGAATAATTGTAGATTTTTTTAAAACGACTTTTTTTCCTTAAGAAAAAGTCGATATGTCGTTCACTAGCTGTGCGTCATGGCGTTTGGCGTTTTGGCGTTGATTTTGGCCGATTTTTGGCGTTTTGCGTTTGGCGTGTTTTTAAAATTTGAAAAATTGGCGTTTGGCGCGCCACGCGAAAATTTTGGCGCACAGCCCAGGTGTCCGATCAAGAACCACCTAAAAACTGATCATTCGATAGAATAATCAAATTTTGTAATAAGGCCTTGCCGCAATCGGGAATAGGGTTGGTCCTCGAAAAGTCGGGGAATTCGATCTCCTCCGCACGGCAAAAATTTTTTTCAGCGGAGATTTTGTGGAAGGGGTAAAAACAAATGGTCATAATATTGTCAATAACCACCGGTACACTAAACTATACAGCGCGCTTATTTTAGGGGAGAGGAGTTTATGTATTTTAGAGGGGTATTAGTAGAAATAAAAATTAAGAGATTTGTAGGATATTGGGAGAATTGTGGGATATCATTGATTTGAATGGATATCGTCGAGTGGACTTGATGGATTAAGGTTGTGTAAGGTGAATAACGTTGAGATTAGGAGATTTGAACGGATATCAAGGATATCGTAGAATTAAGGACAATATTATCGTCATATCCTAGGATTTGGACGGGTATTGGAGATATCCACCATATCCCTCTTGAGGGGTACTTTTGATTCTTCTAAATCGATTTATCCACTTAATCTGGTAATTTGACCAATAGGGACTTGTGACCTTCTGGGTCATTTGACCTCCTTCCATCAAAATAAAAAATATTAATCTTAAAACTTTTTCTCATTTATTCGTTCATTTTCTTCCCCCAAAAAATCATTTCAATTTATTCTTTTGTTCTATTTAATCTTTTCACTATTATTTAGCTTTTTCTAGTTAATCAATTTTTTCACTATTAAAAAGGAACGGATGAAAGAAAATACCTCCCCTTTTCCAGCCCTTTCTTCTTTCAGAACGGCTGCCCTTCTTCGATTTCCTCTCTTCTTTTTTTATTCTTCACCCTTCCAAAATTCGCTGACTGAACATTTATTACGTGTATTTTTATTTTCTTTTGCTTTTTTTACTCAATGTTCTCTTCAAAATATCCTTCAATATATCCCTCTCTCAGTTCCTCTCTTTAACATACATAGCTTTAATAAGTTATTTTCTAAACGTAGAGAAAAAGATTAGAGGGGTCAAGCTAGTGAGAGACTTGAAGAGAGACAGACATGGAATAACGAGAGAATGAGTTAGTGAATTTTTAAAACCCGACAAAATGGCAAAGGATATTTTGGATTTCTTTTGTAAATTTCACTCTTTCTTGGCCTTGAAATTTTTTATTTGTTATACAAAAATTGGACTCAGGTCTGGAACTCAAAACTTTGGATTCAAAATTCTTTTAGAGCTGTAAGGGCAGAAAAATAGAGTATTACCATTTTGTCGGTTGGGGGTTTTGCCGGCATTTGCAAATCTTTCCAGACTAAAAACTACATAGAACAGAGGCTGGCAATAATAACAAAGTTAGAGAAAAGAGAGAATTATAGAGAATTTAAAAATGCTGACAGTTAAAGAAAAGAAAAAGGGTGTGATGGTGGTCGTTGTTGGGTGCATGCCGTTTTTGTCTTTTCATCGAGCCAGTCGTGCCGCGTTTTTTTCTTAACTCTTTTTTTACTTTTATTAGTTGGCAACGCTCTATTTCCCCATCGGTTTTTTAACTTTTTCCCTTTTTATACTTCTCACAAGCTGATTTCCAAAAAGTTGAAGTGAAAATGAGGACTGCTGCTGCTATTCCCCCCCCCCCTTTCTTTTAAAATTAACTAAAAATACAAACACAAACACAAAACAATACATAGAGTGAAATAGTTTTTTTTTAATCCTCTAGAAAATAAAATTCATTTTTGCAGAATTCTGAAAATTACAAAATTTATTTACTAAAATTTATTTATTTTTGAGGATATTTTTTTTTGGTTACTCTTATAAAAACTTACAAATTTTTATTAATGGAATTAATATTATTTTTAATTCTGAAATTTAATTCTAATTCTTTTTCTGATTTTTATTCCAATTTCAATTCTGATTTTAATAACGTTCTGATTTTTAATTTTGAGATTTAATTCTGATTTAATTCTTATTTTAATTCGATTCTGTTTTGATTTTTTGAGTCTAATTTTGTTCTGATTTCAATACTATTAATTTTTAATTCTACTTTTATTCTGATTTTCTATGAATTTTTTTCATTTTATTTGTTTTTCATTTGTACTTACTGTTTTCTGTTTCTTTAATTAAAACAAAAACAAGAGAGAATATATGCTGATCTTTACCTAATTCTCTAACATTATTTTGTTATCTTTAATTACTTCAAATTCCCAATTTATTTTTTACAATTCTTATCATTTTATTAATTTTTATTTTCTCTTATTTTCACAATTTATTGACTATTTTTGATTGATTAGAAAAAAAAGTGGACGAGACTTGATAAAAATATAAATAAATAAAAATAATTACAAAAACGTTGCTATGCGTGGAATAAACATTTCCTTCTCTCTCTCCCTTCTCTCCCTTCTCTCTAAAAACAACAACAAACAACCAAAATCATATATTCATTAATTATTTTTTTTAACAAAATTTTTGTCTATCATTTTTAGTAGCATTTACTATAAGAAAGGATATATTAATTTAATAAAACAAAAAAATTAGTCAAAGCCTCCTTTATTCATTTAAAATATCATCAACTATTTTTTTACGTTTCCAAGTTGTTGATCTTTCCGAGAGTGAGTGAAGGACTTTGGCAAATGATATTTTTCTGATTTTTACTTTGGATTTTCCAGTTGCTTTTTTGGGGGTTTTAAATACAGTCTAAAAGGTTGTCTTTCAACATTAAACTCGGAGGTTTGGTTTAGACTTTACAGAAGGAACCAAAAAATTTTAGTTGAAGGGTTGTCAACTGATTAGTATTTTTTATTAGTGAATTGTCTTGCTTGTTTCAATCCAGAATGAGCCACGTTTTCCTGGGAGAATTGAAGCAAGCCTTTGATTTATTTAGTAGTTAAAGAAAATTACTGATCAGTAAAGGCTTCGAATTTCAGCATTCACAAAAACTTTCTGAATTTTTCAACGTTGATTAACTTTTTTTCTCATTTTTATGAAACCGAGCAGCTGTCTAATCCTCCTCCTCTCTCCTTTGCCTTTTCGAAATTATTTTCGGCCCTCGGCTGGCCAACTATATATTTTTTAAAGCCTTCGCGCACGAGAGAAGAGAAAGGGGGGGGGGGGGGAGATAGGAAGGAGAGTTTTGTCAGCCCCCAGACCATTCACATAAATCGTCAATCGATCGTTTTAACGTCGTTGTTCCCCCCAAACTCTCTATCTCCCCATCTTTTTTTACTTTCCATCCCTTCAATCCCCTCAAATCGGCAAGAAATTACCTTTTCCTTTTCCCTTCTGCGCAATCAACAACAACAAAACAATTCTTATTAGGTTCCGTTCCATGCGCGCCTAAACCTTTTTAAATAAAAAAAATTTGAAAGATCGTATAACAATAAACCGGTATTCCTTCAATGCCGAAGCCTTCTTCCCTCTGTCCTTCAAAAAATGTCCCCAACTCTCGACTGCCAATTTTTTAATCTCTTATTTATTTCCCTTTAAAAACTTTGAATTTTTAACTCTTTATTTCCTTATTTATTTATCCTTTTTGCATATTATAGTCAAACTGTAAAATAATACTGTATATTAGAGATCGAGCTTGGGAATGATCTGGGGGATTCTTGAAGTTGCTCAGTATCCACCCAAGATTAGAGCCCATTTAAATCAATCCAGGCCTGAAAATCCTTAATTTCATTCCCTAATTTTCCTCAAAATGTACATAATGGTCAAACTTTTTTCACTTTCACTCTGGTAATAGAAGAGTAGAAATTTGACGCTTAAAATAAGAAACAAGAAAAGCTTTACGTTTTTGGGGAGGTCTAACCATGATGCACCTTTTTGGGAAAGAAAAAGGTGGGAATACTCCATGTTTTTTAATCTCGACCTCTCTTTTTTTAGCCTCGATCTCTTTAAAACTCGATGGAAGTCCATCTCTTCATTTTCTATTAATAAATTAATTGTAGTCGATTCTCATTATTGAACTTCTCGAAATCACGAACCATCTTACTTATCAAAATTTCTCAAAAATCTCTTTTGATTTAACCAACTCTTTCTTTCTTGATTATAATCTAAATTTTAAATTTTCTGTTTAATTTTTCAGAGTTTCACCGCTTCCCATCACCACCACCACCACCACATCACCATCAGTTTCCGCTTCTTTCCCTACTCTGTCCGTCCGGCCTAGAGCTGTTTTTAGAGTAGAGAGTATAAACAATTAATAGAATGAAAACGTTGTGTTATTAAATTAATTATTAAAAATTTAAAAAAAAATTAATTTTTTATTAAAAAATATTTTTCTTCCTTTCCTTTCTTCTTCTTCTTCCCTTTTCTTCCTTCAATAACCTGCAATTAAAAGAAGTTTTTGAATAAAAACAACAACGAGAAAAGAAAAAAGAAGAAAATTTAAGCTTTAAAGGTAGCAACTTATGGGAGAGCCTGAGAAAGAAGATGGAGTTGTTCAATTGAAAATTGAAGAAGGTGAGAAAGAAAAAGAAGAAAAACAAGGAAAAGAAAATGGTGGAGGAGGGGGAGGGGGAAGTAGTAGTCATCAACAACAAAAACAAAAATTAATAACAACTGCTGGGGGTTCTTCTGCTTGTTCTGCTGCTTTAACAGAAGATGCTGAATCACAAGCAACAACTACAAATTTGGATGAAAGTGTGGATGGGGAAATTGGTGGGGGAAATAATGAACCTGGGTAAGGAAGGAAGGAAGGAATTGGGGGGTTTTTTAATTAGAAATTATTTTAAGAAAAATGTTTGTTGGTGGGCTTAGTTGGCAAACTACTGCAGGTTTGGAAAAAGAAATTTTTTGTTTTATGGGAGATAGGGGGAAGGAATTAAAAAGAATTTTTCTTTTATAGAAGGTCTTCGAGATTATTTTTGCAAATTTGGAGAAGTTAACGAATGTATGGTTATGCGAGATCCAACCACCAAACGTGCTAGAGGCTTTGGATTTATTACTTTTGTAGACCCAATTTCTGTAGAAAAAGTGTTATCAGTCGAAATACACGAATTAGATGGAAAACGAATAGACCCTAAAATAGCTTTCCCTAAAAAACAACAACCAAAATTAGTTGTAAAAACAAAAAAAGTTTTTATTGGTGGATTGTCTTCTAATTCTACTGTAATTATTTTTAATAATTTTGAGATACTCCCAATACTAGACACACTTCTATTCAAGATAAGGGTTTGTAAAATTTGGGTGGGGGATTCGCTTAAGCGACACCCTCTAAGTAATATACACCTCATTATAAGGGACGATTTTTTAGCCATTAGTGTTTTGGGGAGGGTTATTAAAATAATTATTTTTTAAAATTAAACAGATAGAGGATCTTAAACAATATTTTTCACAATACGGGAATATTGAAGATGCAATGTTAATGTTTGATAAAACTACTCAACGGCACAGAGGTGTTGTTTTTTGATATAACTAATTTTTTTGGAGGGGGAGGGGAGGTACCTTGCAGGTATATTTCTCAAGTACGAGGCCAAAAATAAGGCTTGCACGAGTACGAGCAAATTTCAAAATTCCAAACACTGTTTTGTTCTATTCCATTAAAACAAGCTTTTAATTCTCAAATTTATTTCTTTTAAATTTCAAAGGTTTTGGTTTTATTACATTTGATGATGATGAAGTTAGTGACAAAGTTTGCGAAATACATTTTCATGAAATTAATGGAAAGATGGTTGAATGCAAAAAGGTATTTGGAGTTGGTTATTTTTTTAAGAAATTTTGAGGCGGTTGAAGTTCCCTCCCTCTTTTTCTCTAAAATTTACCCCTTGGGTCAGACAAAGGACTTTGAAGAGCCCACCTCTAACCTTTATCATTATGCGCTAAGGAATAGTTGACAGTTTAGAATTTTTAGGGACCAAAATTATTTTAATAAAAAAATAATTTTTTTTTCAAAAGGCCCAACCAAAAGAAGTCATGTTACCCCTCCAACTAAATAAAACCCGTGCTGCAGGTTTAATTTAAAAATAAATTTAAATTACGAACTAACACGAAGGAAAAAAATTATAAGAGAGGAAAGATAAAGAGATTTAGATAAAAATAGTGTCTTACAAAATTACATTTTAAATCTTTCCCTGTTTTCCTCCCTTTTGTTAGTATTTTTCCTTCCGGAAGGCTTAAATTAAAACCCCTGTTACAAAAATTAAACTTTAAATTATTTAAATATTAGCAGCTCGTAATCTCTATGGATTAGCACCAGAACAATTGCTAGCTTATGCTTCTTTTATTCCTCGACTGCCTGCTTACGGCCCTCCTCCAGCTCCCCCCTCTCACCACCACCACAATCACGCAATGACAGCAGCGTTAACTGCAGCGGCAGCAGCAGGTTAGTTTATAAATAAACCTTTTATCACTTTATAAAATAACCAAATCCTTAAAATATTACATAATTTAAATGATTCTTAAACCCATGCCAACATTTCCCATCTTTCTATCAGGAGTTGAATTGCCATTTTGTGATATTGGAGAACCTGAGTTTAAAAAGTACAAATAAAAAAATTAAAATATTAAAGATACTTTTTCGTGTAAATTGACTCTGTACTCAACAACGCGAAGAATATTGTTATATTCGGGGCTTTTGTTGAATAATTTTTTAAAACGGCGCAATGCTGGTGGATCAAAATCTCTTTTAACGCAGGTGTATATGGACATCACCATCACCACCCTCAACATGGAAATGGAGGAGTTTCTTGTGCTGATTTACCCCAAGGCGTAGATTTGTTAAGAATTGGTCCAGCAGCAACGGGTATTCAATTTCATGGGAATGGGTTTGCCCATCAACAACAACACCATCCCCAACAACAAGTTACTAGCCATTTTGCTTTGGGAGGATCTGGAGGGAATAATAATACTGGAAATAGAGGAGGACAGCTAGGAGGAAATAATGCTGGTGGGGGACCTATTAATCCGAGAGATTTGGCTGCTGCACAGTTGGTTGCACAACAACAGGCTGTATATGAAGCTGCGATGGTAGGGGAAAATTTTTTTAATGTGGAGAGGTTTTGGTAAATGGTTTAAAGAATGTATTTTGAATACTTCGAGAAGGGCACTTATGGCTTGACTTGATATTGTTCCACCTCAAAACCGTCAACCTTATTTTTGGGTTATCTTTCGGAACCGACCTAAACCGAAAACCATTCAACCGAAAGCAGACTATTTCGTTTCTCTAAGGAAAACTAAAAATTTAAACTACTACAGACTCCCTTTTTTTTAAAATTTTCTTAGGTTTATGCCAACCAATTAAATTCTTTGGCTGCTTCCGCCGATTTTTCGGCAGCAAATTCAGCAGCCCACCACCATCATCACGCATTTAATCAACAACAACAACACCATTCATCCCACACTTCAATTCAACCTCCTCCTCCACAAATTTTCTCAACAAATGTTCCAACAACAACACTTCATCATCATGTTGGTGGTCAAATACAGTCAACAACGCAAAATCAAAAATTTGGTGGAAAGCCTTAGCTAGGAATTCAGGAAATTAAAAAAATTAGAGAAGATTAAATAAATAAATATTTTAGGCTAAAAAAAGGAAATAAAGCGGTGTAGTCCCCTCCTAAAAAAATAAATATTTAAAAAATATATTTTATATATTAATTTTCCCAATTTCTAAAAAAACATTTATATTTCCCGGTGTAATTTTTTTTTAATGTTTTTAGGGAAATAATATTTAGCGGAAATAGCTACTTTTAGAAAATTAAAAAATTATTTTGTATGAAATAAGCTTGGGGCTGGGTTCTGAACTTCAAGACCTGCAGTTGGCGGTTATGGATCTCCGAATCTGAAAAGTACATATCTGAATTTTTTCGGTTCGGATATCAGATCAGGATATCCGTGGATTTCCCAAAATCCACCTCAACCAATTCGTTTAAAATTGAATAGCTACGATGGTTTTTCTGAAATTTTAAAAATATTTAGAGCTATGCAAGTGGCTTTAGGTCCTGAACACGAATGTACATACTATTTTCTGAAATGTAGCTATTTCCTTCACATATAAAGAAGTTGACTCTATATGAAACGAAGTCGGTAATCGTTTTTTTCATTACTTTTCTCCATTACTTTTTTCCTTCATTGATATGACAGAATGGTCAGCATTTTCCTCCTTGTTCAATTCCATCATATTTGCCTGTGGCATAATCAAAAGAAATGATAGAGAAAAGAATTAATTGAAAGGAGAGGACAGACAAAACACGGACGGACTCGGACAGACAAAACACGGACAGACTCGGACAGACAAACACGGACGGACTCGGACAGACAAAACACGGACAGACTCGGACAGACAAACACGGACGGACTCGGACAGACAAAACACGGACAGACTCGGACAGACAAACACGGACAAACAAAACAGCAGACAAGCACGAACGGATACGAACAGAAAACACTCGTGTTTTGTCTGTCCGTGTGTGTGTTTTTGTCTGTCCTCATTTGAATATGCCACAGGTAAAAAGAGTGGAATTGAACGAGGAAGAAAAGACTGACCATTATTTATAATTAGGGTTGCCAAAATGGCCCGACTCGGACCGAAAGATCGAGTCGGGCCTAGGATATTTGGCCCGAAAAAGACTCGTATGACCCGACTCGATAAAAATGAGGCCCGAAAAAGACTCGTATGACCCGACTCGATAAAAATGAGGCCCGAAAAAGACTCGTATGACCCGACTCGATAAAAATGAAGCCCGAATAAAATGACTCGGAAAAAACTGGCCCGACTCGAATGTCCTCGATAAATATTTCCTTTTGGATCTTCCTCTTTGATATTTCTTTTACTGAGTAAGGGAAATATATTTTCTTTCAGAACTAATTAAATGAGCGGTTAGTTGAGTGGTTAAGGCGCTGGATTTTATTTAAAGGATTGTTGGGTTCGAGTACTAATCATCGTTTGAGACTTATTTTCAGATTATTTTAACTTTTTTTAATACAAGAGACGATTTTAAACCTTTGATATTATTTTTTGAAATTCAAAACTCTAGATTTTTCAGCTTTAGCGCAAAAAATGGAAGAAATCTGGCTTAAGGACCTCCAAAATTCCCAAAATTTTCGCCTGCTGCGCAAAAAATGAAGAAGGCGTAAAAAAAGAAGGCGTCCCCCCCGCGGCGCTGCCTCCCCGAAAATTTTCATCGTGGCCCTCCTCCTCCCCCCCCCCCCCCCGTCGGGGAACAACCCTAGTGAAGAAGATTATGAAAAACAATGTTAATATGATTTATTTTTGATGACAAATAAGCAAAATTATTTTTGTTTTTTTGAATAAATCTTTTTGAAAAAAGGCCCGAAAAAGTCTCGATGCCCGACTCGATAAAAATTATGCCCGAAAAAGACTCGTATGACCCGACTCGATAAAAATGAGGCCCGAAAAAGACTCGTTTGACCCGACTCGATAAAAATGAGGCCCGAAAAAGACTCGTTTGACCCGACTCGATAAAAATGAAGCCCGAAAAAAATGACTCGACCGTCGGCCCGACTCGAAAACGGCAACCCTATTTATAATTAAGGAAGGAAAAAAGTAATGGAAAAAAGTAATGAAAAAAAACGATTACCGACCTCGTTTCATATAGTGCCAAGAAGTTTATATGTATACTTTGAATAATCATTTAGATTTTATATATTAGTTATATTAAAAGAATAAATAAAAAGAGAGAAAAATAGGTTTTATTTAAGTAATCCTTTTTTTATAAAATTATATTGTTGAAAACGTTAGGGCATTCAATTATAAAAAATCACTCCTTGATCTTGCCCCAAATCTATAACATAGATACCTATTAACTACCCTCGTCGATTCCTTTGTTCAATTAGTGTTGTACCTCGAATGTTGGGGATGGGTATGTTGGAGGAATGATCTTCAACTTTTTTCTCTTGTCGGGGAAATCATTTTTAGAATTGATCGATGCTTTGAATGATTCTGAAAGAGTAGCATACCCTCAAGGTGGTTCCGAACATTCTTAGCTTGGGAGGCACCATACAATCTTTTCTGGGATGGATTCAGCCCCAGCTGTCCAAAACCAAAATTACTAATTAAATCTACAAACAATTTTTTTTCTTTGCTTCAAATTTAAAATTTTTATGTTTGCCCTAACGTTTCTATTCCTTATATCCTTAATTTTAAGAATTTCTTCCTCTCGGTGAGAGCACAAATTAAAATTATATAAACAAAAATTATTGGCCAGTTTTATTAGCTAAAAAGTGTTATAGTTAGGTCTCGATTATACATACATATACGCCTTTTTGGGAAAAAGTTTACAAAAAATATACCCAAAATTGGAGGCATCGCTTAAATAGCCCCCCCCCCCTACTTGCGGCCAATCAACCTAAAAAATGGTCGTATAATCGAGATCCGGCTTAAATTTCTTTATACATGTAGACTTCTTTGTAAATGCTGAAAAGTTTTTTTGACTGGAAAAAATTTAAAATATTTTCAGTATACCGTATTTCCTATATTAGAGCCCCATGGGGCTCTATTTTTCAACTATCCTCCAAAGTGTTGCTGTATTAGAGGGTGGGGCTCTAACAGAGGGTGGGGCTCTAATATAGGAAATACGGTATTTTTAATTTTTCTTTCTTTTTCCTGTCCCCTTTTATTAGATATTTACGATTTTCATTTTTTCAAAAATAAGTGACCGAAACTAAATTAGAAACACAAAATGTACGGGAACGGATTTTTAAAAATTAATTGGTTAATTAATTAAGAATAATTGATGAAGGGTTTTTAAGGACAGTCATACCTCACTTATGTGCCTCTGATCGAAAAATTTGTTACAAAAGTTTTTTTGTAACAAAGTATACTCAATTATTTGTAAACATAAGTGAAGTTTTTTTAAAAAAATAAATTAACCAATTAATATATATCCATTTAATACACCCCCCCCCCCATAAAAACATTGTAACAAAACTTGTATTAATTAAACTAAACAAGAAGCATTTGAGCTCCTCCCTCCTTTTTTCATGTTTCTCTAAATAATTTCTTGTGTTTTATCTCTTCCCTTCTGTTTTGTATTGTGATTTTTATTGAAAACTTTAAATAATGAACATTTTTAATTTTGTGTTTTTTGGGTTATTTCAGAACTTGTGTTTTTCTGAATTTGAGTTTTATTAGTTTAAAGTTAGGAAAACAATTCAGAATTATTTTATATATTTCAGAATTTTTGTCAGAATTTTTCTTACAAGAAAAAAATATTAGCAAAAAATTTGTTTCAGAAGTTTGCTTTTATCTTTTCCCCTTTTTTAAATTCCGGAATATTTCATTTTTTATATTTTTTTCAGAATTTATTTATTCTAGAATGTGTTTTAGACAGCTAAATAACACCTTTAAATTCTGGCTATAATTACTAGTTTGGTCACAGTTATGCAACGAAAAAAAAGCCGAGCAACGTAGCAAAACCCGTCGATCACCCCCAGCATTAATTTATTTTATTCTTTTTTAGAGTTGCTTTCCTTGAAGGACAAAAATAAATTTGCGCGGTTTTTTTGCTTGAATATATTTTTCTAGAATTTTCTTTACTGCAACTATTTACACGTTGCTTTAAGTCAACTAAAAATGGAATAAAAATATTTTATAATTAATAAGTTTTTATATTATTCTGTATTTAAATAATTTATAAAATACTAAATAGTTTAAATCAGAATTTAATCAGAATTTATTTATTCTGAAATATGTGTTTAGACATTTAAAATTCTGATTTTTTTAATCTATGTGTTTTTCAGTTTAATTTCAGAATTTAATTTGTGTTTTCCTGTGTTTTTTTCTTCAGAAATTAAAAATCAGAATTATTAGTTTTGTGTTTGTTTAATTCAGAACAAAACCCTTAAATTAATATATTTTCTTAAAATTGTGTTTATTTTTCGGTTAAAATTTTTAATTAATTGCAATACTTTAGGGCATTATGTATTTTATCGCCCATTTATTTTTATTCTTTTCTATATTTTTCACTTCAATTTTAACAAATTCCCCTTCTGAACTACCAGAATGTCCATTTATTGACCCCTCTAAAGATTTAAATAAATGGGCTAATTTACCTGTATTTCCACAAAAATGTAATGTTACTAAAGAAATACCTGAAGAAGGAAGTGAAGAACGGGAACTTTATGATAAGGGAATACACAGGTAAAATACAGAAATTATCAGAATATTATTAGAAATTAAAAATAAAAATCAGAACTGTATTTCAGAATATACATATTTTAATTTCAGAAATTTTATTCTGACGATTATTATTTTAAGTTGTATTTTTCAAATTTATTTTTTACATCAGAATAAATATAATTCCAGAATTTTTCCTTCAAAATTTTAATTTCAGGCATTACTTTAATGCTTGGGCAAGCGACAAAATTGGACCAGAAAGAGAAATAGAAATACAGGCACACGAAAAGTAAAAATAAATATTCAATTAATTTAATCCCCTCAATTTAATTTTTAAAGGTGTTCAGAAATAGATTATTCTCATGTTAATTTAAAAACAAGCATTGTTTGTATTTAATTTTTAAATTTATATTTATTTCCCTCCAAGGTAATTGTTTATCACAACGAAGCTTTTTCTGTTCTTGTTCGAATGATTAATGGAATATTTCGTTATACCCCCTCAAAACTTTTAAAAGAAATTATTTTGTATGATGATGCTTCAGAATCCCATTCTTCTATCGAAACACAATTAAAAGAATATTCTAAATTAAAAGGAGGGAATTGGGGAAATTTAGTTAAATTTTTTAAAACCGAAGAAAGACAGGGATTGATTAGAGCTAAAGTAAGGAAAGGAGAGATTTTTTGTTTAAAAATTATTTCTTAAAATTTTGAAAAGGTTTTTGCTTCTAGAGAGGCTTCTGGTGATGTTATTGTGTTTTTAGATAGCCATTGTGAAGTATGTAATTTTTGTTTTTAATATATTTGAGGGCTTTAACTGTAAAATACTCGCTCATTATTAGATACTCCTCAAATACCCAATACTTACTATAAAACACCCCAAATTATTAGATAAATCTTTATTTAAAATACGTCTTCTAAAATTTTGTTACCCTCTGGGTTGAGGTTTTGCCTATTTAAATACCCTCTATTTAAGACACACCTCATTAAAAGACACGCTTTTTCAGGTCCAAAGGGGCATCTTATAGTCCGACAATTTAAAAAATTATTATTTTTTCTAATTTAATTAAAAAAAGGTAACCCCCCGTTGGTTGGAACCTTTACTATCAACTATTCAGGAAAATAAGAAAAGGTATTTATTTATTAAATTTAGAAATATTATTTTAAAAAATATTTAATTTTTTAAGAATTGTTTTGCCAGTAGTTGATTTAATTAATGCTAATTTGTTTGGTTATGAAAAGGTGAATAAAAAAAGAGGGGGGAGGGGGAGGGTTAAGCGGTTTTCTGAATTGAAATAAGTTTGTTTTGTTGTCATTTGTTTCCTATTTCAATAGGTTTACTTTTGTCCGCAAACGTTGATCCTCAAAATTTGTTTAAATTAATTAAATTATAAACTATTTTGGCTCCCCTCTCCCTTCCCTATCAAAATAATATTTTTTTTCAACAAAAAAGGCAATGGTGGCTAAAGGAACATTCGATTGGGGATTGCATTATAGATGGGATTATTTTGATTGGTCTTACTTTAATAATGAAGAAAATAATATAAAACCATATAAAACACCTACAATGAGTGGAGGCTTATTGGCAATTTCTACAGAATATTTTCGGGAAATTGGTGAATATGATGTTGGAATGGAGATTTGGGGAGGAGAAAATATTGAACTTTCGCTTAGGGTACTTTTTAAATAAAATACAGTAGAGCCTTGCTATAAGATACCCCCAATACCATCTATTGTTGGCTTAAAAAATGTTTCGTTAACAAAACGAAAATAAAAAAACAGCTTCGTCACGAAGCGAGACGAAACGGGAAAAACACAACGAGACTAATGAAATGTTTCGTGCATGTCATATCCTCTATTCAAGAAACATTTAAGCTCCAAAGGATCTTAAAGTGAGGTCCTACACAATTCCTTTTCAATCATTTTTTAAGGTTTGGCTATGCGGAGGAGAAGTTTTAGTAGCTCCTTGTAGCCGTGTAGGACATGTTTTCCGTACACGACGACCTTATAAAGGAAAACGTGGACTAGACACATCTCTCTATAATGCTTTGAGAACTGCTAAAGTTTGGCTTGGTGAATATTATGAGGTAATTGGGAAAGAATGAACGCTTAAAAAACGCTCATTTAAGAACTAAATTTTAAATTATTTTAGAAACAATTCCTTCCTGCCCGTCCATCTGCCAAAAGAATTGACCCTGGAGATTTAACAGAAAGATTTAAACTCAAAGAAAATCTTCAATGTAAACCATTTGATTGGTTTATTGAAAATATTGAACCAAATTTAATGCGTAGACACGATGAACTTTGAAAGAAAAAAATTAGGACAAGAAATAAAAAAATGTTATTAGGGAGGGGAAGAAAAGTTTTGTTTAAGAAAAATGGTTTTGTATTTTATTTTTAAAATTTATAAATAATTTTTTGTGTTTTAGAAATTTTTTTAAGTTTAAGAAGGTATTTTAAAAATAAATTGTAGAAGAGAGAACGGGGCTCTGTGGGAGACTACCTTCCGTCCTCGGGGAATTAGCTTTCCAGGGACGAGGGGTCAAACACTAATCCAAACTTTGTATCGTTCATTTAGGGGTACACCCAAAGGTACCGCAGAGCTATAACTTCGTTCACAATTGGGTAATTAGTAGTGACCGGCATCGGACAAGATCAGGCCGGATTTTTTTCAGAGTCCGGGTTCCAAATCCCAATTTATTCGCAATCTCTCGATTCTTTCAGGATCGGATTAAACGAGAAAAATCTGACTGGATCCGTTCCATGTCTAGTTGCAAATCAAGAATCAGACCCCGGAAAAATCGATCTTGACGGTCACTAGTAATTGGCAATTTAATGTTAATTTAAAAGTCGTGCCGCGGTAGAAAAGAAAAAAGCTCGGGAGAAGAAAAAACCCGGGAATCGGGAAACGGGAGTCGGGTCGGGAAATGACCTCGGGAGTCGGGATCGGGAGTCGGGAATTAGCAATAAAAAATTTTTCCAAAAATTTCAAAAATTTTTTGGCGCCTTCGGCGCCAAAAATTTCGATTTTTTGCACCATAGGCAAAAATATTGAAAATTTTGGAAGGTAAAGATGCCTTACTAGCGCCGCAGGCGAAAATTTTGAGAATTTTTAGGTCAAGAAGTCAGATTTCTTCCATTTTTGCGCCGCAGCCAAAAATTTTGATTCTCATTGGAGTGAAATAGAAAGGGGTCTTGAACGATCTTAAGGGTAACTTACGAGTTTATTTCCCCGATTATTTGGAAAGATAAGCCAACAGCCTGTCCAAAAAACCTTGTAACCGCAGAGATAATCAGTGTTGGGTATTGCTGGGGGCTTTTTCTTTGAGCCAGAGCCCAGCTTTGATTTATATTTGTTGTCATTGACCTTAAGTCCTTCGAATCTCTCCGTTGGAATGAAATAGAGGAAAAGAGAGTGAAACAGAGAAAAATTTTTTTACGTTCAATTTTGGTGGAATTTTGGTGAACTAGCCACATATCTCTTCATATCCCCTCAATAGTATTAACACCACCTATGCAACATTAATCATACTCTTTATTACTGCAAATCCCTCGTTATCTCTTTAAATTCACCATAATCCTAGTAAATCACCGAAATTTTCTATACTACAACTCCACAGATTCTTCAGTTTTCAGCGCCGCAGGCGAAAATTTTGAGGAATTTGGAAGATCCTTAAGCCAAAAATCTTCCCTTTTCAGCGCCGCAGGCGAAAATTTTGGGAATTTTAAAAGACCAACAGGCCAGATTTCTTCATTTTTTCTAAATGAAAATATAATTTTGTCAGAAAAAGCCATTCTTAGGGGTGTAAATATTTCCCGACTTAGTCGGGAATTGGCATCGGGAGTCGGGATCGGGATCGGGAGGCCAAAAACTCGGGAAATTTTCCCGAGTCGGGAGTCGGGATCGGGATACCCGAGCATCACTAGGGCACAACAACTTAAAGTTTTTTCGAAGAGAAAATTTTTGTTTATAATTTTTGAGGGCTCTAATAAAATATTGAAAAATACTTGATTTAGTTAAGTTGTTGCGCATTGATAATTCCCGTGAAATATAGGATAAAAGAAATTATTAAATAGTAAAAATCATTATTATGCTAAAAAAATTAATATACAATCGGACCTCCTCACTATAAAATATCCAAAATATTAAATATTCCTCTAGTCCATTGGGTTGAAGAGCTATCTAAGCAAACCCCCCTATTTAAGATACGCCTCATTATAAGAGACAAATTTCGACCCAAAGTAGAATATCCAATGAGGTCCGACATAATAACAAAATAATTTGGAAGTGTATTTAAAAAAATGAGCAGAAAATGACGGTTATTTTGGGTAAAAAGAAGAATTATAAAAAATAATTATTAAATAATTTTAAAAAATTACATAGTCAATATTAAATAAAGAAAACCTTACCATCTAAAAGACAATTTTATTTCCCCCTCACTCTCCTCTCTCCCCAATTTATTCACAATAAGCACCCTTTTTACAATAAGGCGAAATGTTTGGATAAAAACGAGGCTCTGGGCCTCCCAAATCGCCAACATAGCGTTCTTGTACAGAAGGCATTAATGCACAAGGACGTAAAAATTCTTGTTTCTTTTCGTGTATCCATTTATTAGCAATCCATTTGGTACCTAAAAGGACTGGGCAGGCAGCATGACTTGAAAAAGAAAGAAAATAAAATTATTTTAATTCATTTTAATACAGCTGGACCTCACTTGTAGATATCCCTTGGGACCGAGAAAATGTATGCTAACTTGAGGTGTATTTAGGGTATCGCTTAAACAGCTCACCCACCATGTGGCCAAACAAAAAAAAAGAAAGGAAGATTTATTAAATCCCTGGGTGTATCCGAAAACGAGATCCACTTTAATAATACAAACCGTGTTCGAAGGTCATCTTCACCACTTCTCAACAAATTATACCAAAAAAGACAATTATATTTACTTGGTTTCATTGCTGACTTTAAATCAGTAAATACCTGAGGATTTAAAAAATTATAAAGGAATATGAGAAAAGAAATATCCCTCTTATTTTTCATCCTCAAAGAACCGCGTATATGTACAAATCCGCAAAAATATTTCCAGTAATAAAAACAAAAAATAAATTTCCTCTCACCGTAAATCCACCTTCATCTGGTTTTGATAAATAGAAAAGTGCTGTAGCAATTCTATTTCCAGTCCCCAAATCACTGAATGCTTTGGTTTCTTCCTTCTAAAATGAACAATTTAACAATTAGAAAAAACAAAAGCAAACCCTTGCAAAATCATAATGAGGGTCATAATGACCACCAATCCCATAATTTGCAATCTAAAATTAAAAATTTTTTATAGAGAAATTTTTTTGAATTTCTACATACAAAGTTAAAAAGTGTTTCGATAGACTAACATTACGTGAAAGGACTAGTTAATATATTTTGTTTGAATATTCGAATATTAGATTATATATATAAATGAATGAAATGAGTCGGTTGAGAAAAAGATGAGTTTTTTTTGGTTTTTTTCGAAACTTCCTTAGGGACGGGTTTCGTGTCGAAAAAAATGTTCACGTAGCCCGACTCACTCATGGTCCCGCTCAGGAAAAAAGACGCTGTCCTCGATAGCTTCGATAAAATTGGCATCTACTACTACATAGTACTCCAACAACTTTCGAGTTTTTTTAGAAGTGTAAACAAAAGGAACACCAAAAAATTTCATTTTAAAATAACAAACTTGTAATTCTTCAGCTGTTTCCATTTCCAAATTAGTCATTAAATTTAATCGTCGATTAACCCTTTCAACAACTGGGTGATCTGTTCCTTTTAGCCAAGCACTAAAAACATTAAAATAAATACCCAATTCTTCAAAATTTAACAAAAAAACCTTTTACTAATTCGATAAGAAGCAGTTTCCAATTTCCCAGTTTGGCTATTTTGGACTGTTGCTCTAGCTAATTTTGGTTTGGCTAATTCTTGTATTTGTTCAATTTCTTCATCATTTATTATATCTCGAAAAAGAACAGCCAAAGGATTGAAACGCATAATTTCAACTTTAAAAGGAGCCAAAAGGAGAAAAGGCCTGTCCATTTTGTAATAACAATAAAGTTTTGATATTTGTTTTTGACTCTAAAAAAGATAAAAAGAGTGAGCTGGATTAAGAAAAGGTGGGAATAAAATACAGACCCAGACTCTCTTTAGCTTCCTGGGTTTTTTCTTGACTACTAGTATATCTGTTTAGAAGCAAAAAATACTTATAGTCAGAAAATGAAATTGAAAGTTAGAAACAGCTAGACTACAAGTCCTAGTCCATGAAGCAAACAAGGAGTCCAAGCCCCTACCCGATCCCTAGTCTAAAATGTGAAATTAAAAAATTAAGAAAAGAATTTCTTTTTAAAATATTTTTATTAAATATGTAAGGCGTTTCTGTGTTAATTCAACTTATATAAATCAAAATTAAACTATTATTTAAAAGAGTATGGACAAAAATCTCTTTTAAAAAATTAAAAAACAAACCACAGGAACTTCATCTCGACAGAGAGCCTCGTAAATATCTCTTTCAGAATTGCCCAAAGAATCGCTAGCTCTAGGATTCACAAGTGGGGGAATGTTACGGCGCATATCTATTGGTTTTACTCCATCAGCTTTCATTTGGTCTTCATACCTTTTTTAAAAAATTTTAAATTAAAATATTTTAAAGTAAATCTAGAAGGCATAAAAACAGAAAAATAAAAAAATTTTAGGAAATTTTTTCAAAAATATTTTTCAAGTTATATAAACTAATATAGATCGTGAATGTCACAGGTTGAGAAAAAACAGGTTTTTTTGAATTTTTAAAAATTTATTTAAATATATTTTTTGTTGCATAATCTGTGACATCCCTGATAGAAACACTTTTATTTTCCCAAAATATAAATTTAATCACAAACCATTTTATATTTCCTTTGGCTCGAGGGTGAGAAGGAGCTAAAAAAATATATTTAAATAAATTTTTAAAAATTCAAAAAAACCAATTTCATAAAGTCTATCAGTTGTAATCAATGCCCGCTTTATATTTCCTTGTTTGAAAAGAGCAAAAGCCAAATATTCTAAAAATAAGCAAAGATTTAAAGAAAATTAAAAAAAACCAAGAATTTCAGATTCAGCAATTGAAGGAGGCATTTCACGTTTTACTCTATCCAAAGCTTCTTGCATCCATAAAAGAGAATGAAAATAATCCTTATATTAAAGAAATTAAATTAAAAATATTTAAATTAAAGACCTCTTCGTTGTAAGCAATTCGGCCAATTTCAAAACAATCAAAAGCTAAAAATTTAATTTAAAGAGATTTTAAAAGATAGTTATGGAAAATAAATTTAAACATAAGTGTCGTAGCCATTAACTAAGGAAGTTATTCTAGTTAACGTCTTTTAATGGACCCAAAAGTCCGCAAATTCTGAAGAAGGAAAGAAGTAGTGATACTCAAACTAAGGAGGGGGCGATATATCCAAAAATTAAAAATTTCAAAAATAAATTCCCAACCATTCATTCCATTTCCAATTTTAACATTTTTAACCACTCCATTAGCCAAATCGCCAGTATCAAGACGATAAGTGTCTTGTAATCGAAGCAATCCAACAGCTGCCCCATTCAAATCTTCCTTAAAGTAAAAACATTTTTATCAAAAATTAATTAAAAAGGACAAACATCTGTCGGAAATCTAGAACCTTTCTGAATTGAAATATTCTGTAAATAACTTCCAGCAATATCTGAACGCATTTCAGCTTGCAAATCTTTCCATGTTTGAGTTAATTTTTTAATCAACCTGAAGGCATTAATTGGGTTCGAGACGCTTAATAAATTTGTGTGCATTTCCTCATTGTTTTGTTGATATTTTTCAGCGATACTTTAAAATTAAAAAAAAAATTTTATACTTGTAAAGAAGACGGGAAGGATTTTCGAGACTTTTCCCCTGTTGCTCTAGATAGTAGTATGAAATTCCGGGCAGAATTTGCGGACTCCCAGCAAATAACTGAGAGGTACTTATCTTTCGAGAAATTAATTTAAAAATTCTATGTATTTAATTGCCAAAAAAATAATCATTGATTAAAAACCAAAAAGAAATAGAGGAAAAGTTCACAAAAAAATCAAGCCTTCCTTACAAGTCACAAAATTTAAAAAAATTTTTGATTAAACCTTTTTAAATGCTCTAAACGTTCAGTTTCAAGTTGTATATAATTAGTAATTAATTTAGGAATATCCTTTTCTGCATAAGTTAATTGTTGAAGGTCTACAGAAGAAGTAAATAAATCAGAATTTACAAAATTTTGAAAAATATAAAAATAAAGAAGAAAAATAAAAATTAAATACATTGACCTGAAAAATGTTAAAAAGTTTATTTTAAAAAATTATTTTAAAAAATGGAAAAAGGAAATTAGTATTCAACATATAAGGGAAGTTAAACGGAAATCATTAGATTGGTGGGGGACGGACTCTCACTCAATTTTAGACGCGGAGATCCAGTCCAGCAAATATTAAAAATTATATCCATATTGTCTCAATTTAAATTATCGTTATTAAGCTTAACCGCAGTTTCACTCAAACTATAGATTTAAAAAAATTAATTTTTGGCAATAACGGAGTGAGATAAACACTGGTTAAACATTAACCCTTAAATTTAATATAATTTTTCAATTTATTTAAAAGATTAACAGAGAAGACTAAAAAGTTATTTTAAAATTATTTTCTCAGCTACAAAGGATAAAATAAAGCTAGAAATAATTTTCTTTCGATTTATATAAATCAATATTAAGAAGCAATTTCTATCAAAACGTAATTAAATACACGCAAAAAGAATACGTATAAAGTACACGTAGAAATAAGCAGGTCAGCATTATGTGACGGTTTGGATGGTGTTCGCCCAGCGGAAACGTCAAAGTACTTAATTTGGATTGCTAAAACAAAAATAAATAAAATTTAATTAATTAAAAATATTAAGAATTAAATTATTAATTCATTCCAAATAAAAAATTTAAAAAAATCCAATATTTATAAATACAATAATTTAGATATAATAACACCGGACCAACCAAAAAAACATAAAGACGTTTTTCCGGAAACATTTTTAAGGAAGAAACACAATGTAATTTCCGGAATAAAAAATAAAAGAGAGATAAAATACTATTAGTATTTTCCGGAAAACAGAACAAAATAAAAAGAAAATACAACAAAAAACATAAAATACATTAGATATCAGGGATGGGCCGGGTTATTCGAAACCTGAGAGCCGAAACCTGGTCTTTTTTTACAACTTGAAACCCGATTCGAAATTTAACCCGACCCATACCTGATACAGTGTATTAAGAAATTATAACTCCACCTATTTTCTTCGGTCATTCAAGGTCTGGAAAACGAGTTAACAACACTGTCAAATATGAAAATCAAAAATTTTTTCAAGTGGAGATACTAATAATTTCCTAACAATCATTTTTTCCAAAAACCGATTGAGTGAAATTTTTTAGATTTTTTTAAAATTTGAGATTAATTGGTCAATGGGAACCTTGAACGACTGAAAAAAATTAGGTGGGGTTATAATTTCTTAACAGACTGTAGATATAGAGAATCAGAACAAATATTTAATATAACCGGAATAACTATAATAAAGAGAATCAAAAATATTAAATAAATATACCTAATCAGAATAATTATCTAAAAAGACCCAAATAAATAAATTAAATACACAAATCTTCTTTTTTTTCAAGCTTACCATTCAAGTTTGCGTTTCTTTCCTCTAACATTAATTAAAGACTTTGTTTTATTTAAAACTTTAACATCATTTTCAATACGTTCTTTTGCCTTAATTTTTGCTTTTCTTTGACGATTATTTCCAATTAAAATTTCTTTTTCTACTTCCTCCTTATCTTCTTCTTTTTTTACTTCTTTATTTTCCTTTTCCTCCTCCTCGTCTTCTAATTCAATTAAATTTTTATTTATCTCTTCTTTTTTAATATTCTTCGTTGATTTACAAACATTATTCTTCTTATTTTCATTACTTCTTCCAAAAATATTTCTCTTCTTTTTTGCCAAACTTTCTTCTTTCTCTTCACCTTCTTCTTCATTTTTTCCAGACTCCACTTTTTTATCCCCAACACTTTTGCAACGAGAAACAAGACTTTTAGACCTTCCAACACTCTTACAACGATTTTGCTGATTTTCAAAATAAGTAATATCCCTTTAAAAAAAGAAATAAAATTAAATAAATTTTAGGAAAAAAAGAACTTTTGTTTTGGCGGAATTAATTCTTCGATTAATTTAAATAATTCTTCAATTCTTTCTTTAGTAAACATTTTTTCATAAAATTTTACAGCAAGTTCGGGATCTTCAGGTATTTGTTTTTCACATTCTTGTTCAGCTTTTAATCTAACATCAGATTTTTCTAACCATAATAATACCTTTAAAATATTATTTTTGTAATTGTTATTCAATTGTAAATAAAGATACTAGCACAGCAGCTAAAAGAATAGAGCGAAAAGAAAAAGATAAAAATTGGGACTGAACTGAAATGGCAAAATTAAGCTGCTGTTAGACAGGCCTCACTTATACTATGTAGGTATCCCCTTCAGAGAAATTGCTTCTTATAATAGAGAGTATCTTAAATTAGAGATATCGCCTAGGCAGATACTAGCCCAGCAGCTAGTATGTATAAAAATAAAAAGAATTAAAAAGAACCTCTGCACGTTGATCATCTGGAAGCAGTTTAAGTTCCTTTTTTCTTTCCTCATGATCCTGCTCATTCGGATTTCTCTGTTGAAGTCTAGTCCATCTACCAGATCCAATAACACTCCATTCATTAATTTGTTCAGAAGATTTTGACTTTTTAATATTATTTTCTAAATAAAATAAAAATAAATTCTTCTCTCCAAAAATTCAAACCGATAAATGAACCAAATCCAAGTCTTTTTCCCATAAATGTCTTTTTGTCTTTCTGTTTAGCCTCCATATATTTGCCAAAGTTATCCATAATAGTTTTACGACGGGTTTTATAATGAATATAATTGTAGGCAAAATGACGAAAGACAGGAGATTTTTCTTCAGAATTTTTCTAAAAGTCGAATCTCATTAAAAGATATTCCTCTATTTGAGGTACACCCAAAATATTAAAGAAACCTCTATTTAAGGAACGGTTTTTAAAATTTAATTGGACATTGGGTGGGGGAGCTATTTAAAAGCAACAATACCCTCTATCTCATTATAAAATATGTTTTCTAGCCCCCCTTCTTATAACGAGTTTCTGTTTTTAAACAAAATTTAACAAAAAATAAAACCTCAATATGTAATTTAATCAAAAATCTAATCCGCATATGAACATCCATATTATTCCTTCCGGGCAAAAATTTTGCAATTTTAGCACATTTATCACGGCCAAAAAGACGAATAAAATAGAACAATCTTATATGCTCTTCTAATGTCCATGGCCGGTCACGACGTTTAGGATCGAGTACATGTACCCATCTTTAAATTAAAGTGATAAAGTGGTGTCTAATTTAGTTTATGGTAAATACTAATTCGATGTGACTTGACATTAAAGTTTAATGGACCTGGCAGCAGGGATGTCAAAAATTGATGAAAAAAAGTCGGATCGAAAAAAGTTAGAGCTTTCGGAGTAACCAGTGACACCCTACTTGACAGTTTTTTTTATATTTAAAGTTTGGGTAGAAGAATTTAAAGGACTATAGCTTGGACAGCATTTAAAGAAAATAAATTTTAAACCTATTTCTACATTGAAGAGGTGATCGCCCCCGAACGCATTCAGAAACTTTAATCCAATTCCTAGCTCCATATTTATCAACAGCCTCCAAAAGTTTCTTGAATTTAATTTTTTAAATATTAAAAATTTAAAGAAAAAAACAAACTAAATCTTCCTTTTCAGTCCACCGACCCCTGTGTATTTCTTCAGCTAAAGTACGAGAATAACGATATTCACAACTCATTTTAGTTCTACCAGGCATATAACCAGCAACTAAAAAATTGAAAAAGAATATAGAAAATACGGTAAAACCTGAACATCTGAAAACTTGTAGCTTATAATGAAGGTATATTAAATAGAGGGTATCGCTTATACACAGATTTAAAAGTACTTAAATTGAGGTTTATTGGGTATGAGGTTTGAGTGTATAAGGGAAAAACATCAAATTATAAAAAATTAAAACAAACTTTTAGCCCAAAGAATTTCATCTCCAACTTTATGCAACTTAATTAACTTGAGCAATTTTCTATCTTCTTTAGGCTTCCAAAGACTAAAATTAATTTAAAAATTTTAATTATTATTTGGCTAAAATTGAGCGAACAAAAAAGGGGCAGGGGGCCCTAAATGACCCCCAAATCAAAAGGTTATCTTCTCGAAAAAATCGTGGTTATGGGACTGGATTACCCTATGTATATTTTAAATTAAAAAAAATAAAAACTTTGGCTCTCCACCATTTTGTTTCAAATAAATAAATCGTTGAAAGCATTGAAATGCCGATCGAGTATTTCCCATATTTTCAGATATAAAATTCCAATTAGAAAATTTTTTGGACAAATCAATTAATTGTTTATCTTCTTCTTCTGTCCATTTTGTTTTGCTTAAATTTGGACATAATTGGTTATACCATTTTTGGCGGAGTTGGGAAATTGAACGAAGTCCTTTAAACTTAAAAAAATATTTTTTTTAAATTAATTTCTCTTTTTTTACATCACTAGCAGAAATTCTAGCCCAGTCGACAGTAGAATAATCACAATTTTTTTGAAGAAAAGTATTTATTGGTTGGGCTCTGCAAAAAGTAATTAAAATTATTTATTTGGGGACTGGGCTGAAAAATAAACCGAATTTTGGCAATTTGTTTGTTTGCCCGTTCAATTTCACCAATCCATTTTTGTTTTTGTGTTTTAGTTATTTCAACACCCGCAGCATTTAATTTATTTAAAACAATTTCTTTTCTTTAAAAAAATTTTAAAAAAATTAAAAAAGAAAAAAAACCCAAAATTAATAATTCCAATTTTTCCATCTTTAAGTGAAGAACAGACAGAAATACGCAACAAATTAATTTCATAATAATTCCCTGAAAATTAAAAAAAAAAAAAGTAATTTTTTTGAAATTGAGAAAAAAATACATCTCCGCCCTTCCTCCATTAATGGATCAACAGAAAGTTCTTTAATTGCTAAAGCTTCGGCATTCAGACCAGCTGACTAAAATAAAAGAAAATTTAAGAAGAATTTAGAAGTATGTTAAAACAAAAAATTGTGGGGCAGAGAATAATGACCAAAGGAAAGTTGAAAATTAGAGGTTTATATGCCCTTGAGGTTTATATGAAAATTTAACACTGGGGGAATGCCCCTTAATAAGATTGAGGGAAGGCGCGTCAACATTTAGGGAGGAAATACCTTCAGAATTCGAATTTATATAAACCTTGGAAATGAAAAAAGTTGGAGGTAAGAATGAGGACATTTGAAATTGAGGGAGTAAATTTGAAGAGGCTGAGTTGGCTGTTCGAAATAGAACCAAAAGTTTTTTTTCGGTTTATTTCTTCGGATTGGTTAGGATTAGGGTTGCCGGCCAGGTTCGAAAGATCGAAAAAAAACTCGACCGGAAATGAGGCCTGAAACAAATGACTCGAAAAATGAGGCCGGTTTCGAAAATGGCAACTCTAGTTAGAATATCCGAATATTTCCTCGAAAAACCCCCCTACTAAATCCTAATTAGGGTATAATTAATTTAATGAGGGGAATTCAAATTCTTATAAATTTATTTAAAAATTAATTACAAATCGAAAACACAAACCATTCCATTAAAATCTTTAAAATAAGGATAACAACAAGAAGGCAAATTCATTCTCTTCCTCGTTATTTTTTCATTTACTTCCAAATCCCCAAATCGACACAATTTAATTTCTTCTTGTTTATGCCTATTTAATTCAATTAATTCATTTACTTCCAAAATTAATTGACTAAATAATTCTAAATATGTTTGATTTAAAGCCAAAGAGCTAACAATATTAAGAAAAGCCGGATTTTCTTTAATATATTCTTGGGCACATTCTGAATCCAAAGAGAATGTTACTACTTCTTTTTTTGTTTCCATCTACTAAAAATAAGTAAAACTTTTAAAAATTAAACAAAAGAAAACAGTAACTATCTAAGAAAATTTAATTTTTGTGCTAAATAAAAATTTAAATTTTATAAAAATGTCCAAAACAAAAATGTCCAATTTACATTTCGTCCAACCCAAGAAAATTCTTCATTCTGCATAACGAAATGGATAACGCATTTTTTTCTTGAGCGGCCGGATGTTCTAAGTTTTCAAGGGCTGCTCTAAATGACATATACTTTACCGTTAGGCTACAATTTAAAATTGTAAAAAACTGTCGAAAATGATCGATTGTTTCGAAACTGAAAAATCTTAAAAATCGAAAAAAGTTCAAAAATTTCGAAAAAAATTTCGAGATCGAAAGGAAAGAATAAAAATTGTTAAATAATTTGCAGATTTTTGTCGTATATGTTAGCTCTCCGTTAAATAATTTGCTCGACTTTTAGTATCAAAGTTCTTTCCTTTCTCAGCGTCGCAGACGAAAATTTTGATAATCTTGCTAAAAAGTCAAAGATCTATTTGGCGCCAATAAATAAAATTTTCTCAAAAATTTGAAAATCGAAATTTCGAAACAGCTCTACTCGTTAAGCGCTACTTAACTTGTCAAATGTGAAGAGATTCTATTTTTCGAAGTCAATTAATTAACAATTAAAATATAAAAATATTTAATTTTATTTATTTTTTATTATTTCCTTATTTTTAATCCTCTTCTTGTCCTCGAGAAGAGCTTAAAGGTCAACAATTTTCTATTTATTATATTGTGGATATGTCTTTCATTATATTCTTATTTTTCTCTTAATAAATGCAACGGCATGCGCAATTGGTTTCCCCATTATTTGGAAATGACAATAAGGAGGAATTGACAAATTAGTAGAAGAAAAGAAGGGAAAAATTAAAAAATAAGAAGACGAGGTCAATAAAAAATTAAATATTTTATTTAAATTTAATTAAATAACAATATGTAGAATATTTGATACAAAGGGTAACGTGTGATTTAGGTAGTAGTGATTGGGTAGTGAGTTAAATGAGCAGTAACTGATTTGGGAAGTAAACGCTTTTAAAATCAACTTTAAAATCAACTTGAGTATCAATAGAAAAATAATTTTAAGTGGTTTGGGCAGCAAAATTTAAATTTTTTAAAATTATGCGCACAAAAATAGCAGAGTACAACCACTCAAGGTTTCCCTTTGACCAACTTTCCACGTTGAGGGAACAGCGTTACCCCTTGTTGGGGTAAAGTCTTTGTTCAAAATATTTTCATCTTTCTCTCAACATCTTTTGAGGTCCCGAATACTTAGAACTTATTAAAATCTTCTTCATTCCCTAAAAACATTTATTTATTTATAATTAATTAAAAATAAAATATATTTTTTGTTTATTTCATCCATTTCTCGCTTTCTCCCATTGTTCTTTTCTTCGATTTAATTTTGTTGTAGGTTTCAGATTAGGAGGTTGGGGTTAAAGGGAAAAAAATAGAAGAAGAAGAAGAATATTAGGTTGCATTTTGTAGAGAAATGATTGCGTGGACGGGAAATATTTTGGCCATTTTGTTTTCTCCCACAAAATTTACATACCTCCCCTCCTCCTTCCCCTCTTCCTTCCTCCCTCCACCCCTCTTAATTTTAATGAACATAATTAATTTGATCTAATCACAGCAAAAAAAGAAGAGGAAAATGATGCAGGATATTTATTTTTAATAAAGCTATTTGTGGATATGTATGAGGGGTAGGTGGGCATTATTTTAGAATGAGGCATTATTTAATTCTCGAAAAAAATTTTTCTTTATAAATATTTTAAAAATTAATGTAAATACCTATTTTAATTTAAAAATATTGAACAATTGCGTGTTTGATGACAATATAAACGTGAGGATTTGGTGCTCTACTTCCTACAAGTTTGTACTAAACATGTCTTTACAACCATTGTGAACGGAGCACTTATTAAGTCAAAAAATTTTCTATAAGATGGAATTTCTACCATAATACAGTGTGGCCCGAAGAGTGTCGTTGTTGAAAGTAGTGTTCGGTAATGGTACAGGTAATACCGAAAAGTACCGATCCATTACTCCCGTCAACCGTGCCGAACACTAGCTGAGAGATTCCATTTTAATTATTTCAGGGAAAATACAGTATATAAATATTTATAAATAATTTTATGTCAGATCTATTTAATTAAAAATCTTAATAATATTTTCTGATGAATTAATAAAAATTAATTAAACTAATTTATTTTAAAATAATTATTTTTAACCGTTATAATACAATTAAATTTCCCAACAATTTTCTTTAAAAATGTCCGGTCTCTCCAAATTACCGCAAAGTCAAATAAAAATTATATTTTTTTTTCCAAATTTAGCTAATTTTCTAAAACATTTTTGTTTTGACGACCCCTCCTTTTCTACTCAATTGCCTCAATTTTCACAAAAGAGGCCTGTTTTTCTTTTATTTTATCCCCAACATTTACATAAGTCCCTCCCTTTTTAACGTTTTTTACTGTATAGAAAGGAAGGAGTTAGTATTTAGTATATATTTTCTTGCCAATTTATTCGAGTCCATTTAAGGATGAAAATAGCTTTATTAAATTTTTTTGTTAATTTATTTCTTCCTTTTTTGTACTGTAATTTTGTTCCCTTTTTCAATAAAAATTTTTATTTTTATTGAAACAAAATTATTTTTATTATTAGGTGATTATTAATAGGCTAAATGACAACAGGGAAATTTAACTAAAATAATAATTTGTAATAATTAAGAAAAAATATAAAGATCTGTTCCCTGCATACACCTTCATCTTACAGATTAGTATATATCCTATTTCTTTGACTTTTTTTTTAATCGGGAAAAACAATATTCAACAAATAAGTATCCAAATAACATAAGTACCCCAAAATAATAAACCTGGAAATAAAATAAGGAATTAATTAAAATTAACGAAAGGTTTTCTCTGGAAAGTTTTCTAATTTTAATTTTTAAATAATTGAAAAGACAATTAAAATATTATTTCTCTTATTCTTAAAATTAAATTACCCCCTCAAAACCTCAAAAATATTTACACAAAAATATTTACTTTAAAGGAAATTAAATTTGTTTTTCTGAAAAAATTCTTTCAAAAATGTTAACAAATAATAGATTTCACTGTCCTACTTCACTAAACATAAACAGAGAAACAACAAATTCATCATCTTTGATTGTTGGCCGGCAAGAGGAGCAACAAACAGAAGTTGAAGCTAATAATGTAGTAATATTTAAATATATGTTTTTATTGTAAACTTGAGAAAGTTGGAATAAATTTTGTAGTTAAATTCGGGAAAGCATTCCGGAGGTTTTAATGATTTTGTATTTATTTCTTTAAAAATCAGAATTTAATTTAAACAATTCAAAGCAGCAAAACGATGCAGCAATGCAAGTAGCAGCACAGCAATTCATGCTTAATGGGTATGCTGCTGCCCGTACTCCTTTTGCCATACAGGAATTGTTAGGATTGGTTGCGACAAATTGTGACGTAAATTTTTATTTTCTGTATTTACTTTATGTTTTATTTTAAAGACAGATCACATTTTTATATAAGTACTGAAAAATCGTATCTGATTATAAGGGGAGAGGGGGGGGGGGATATCCAAAATTGGGTATATCTTAAAAAGGATAAACTCCCCAACCAGAACAGTTTAGAAAAGTTATACCTAAATAGAGGTATACTTAATTTGAGTTTAGATATCTATAAATAAATTTTGATTATTTAATTAAGCCACTCACTGCCAATCAAATCCAAAATTCCTCATCAACAACAACTAGTAGCTGTTTTCTTCCCTTTCCCTCAACAACACCATCAACTCTTTATTGCCAATCATCAGCGTTTATTGACCAACAGCAAGCCCTTTTTCAGGGGCTAGAATTAATGCCTGGAATGCAGGAATTTAATGGAGCTGTGGATTATGCGGCTGGATGTTTGTTGCTTGGTGGAGGAGGAGGTGGAAATGTTGGGGGAGAGGAAAACTGTAATTTCTTTAAAAAATGTTTTTTGATAAATTTATTTCTATATAACGGCGCCCACTCCTACGTCATGTATTGTCATAGGATTGTCGTTATGAGAGGATTCCACTACATATATTAAAAAATAAATTTAAATTGAGGTGCACATAAAATTGAGTTTCGTTATATAATCGAAAACGAAAATTTTCGAAAGTCGGAAGTTAAACGCCTATTTGTTTTTAGAAATTAAATAAATAGCTAATAAAAATAATTTAACAGATGGAAACGGAAATCCATTTTTACGAAGTTTTTACCCTCCCCTCCAACAACAACAATCAATTTATAACAATGAGGATATTGCTCGTTTCGGATCAAATGAATTGTCAACAGTCACAGCCTCAACAACTCAAAATATTTTATTTGGTACCCGAACACAACAAAAATATACAAAATCCTCAAATGATGTTAAAAAACACGTTAATAAATTAACAACAAATAATTTACAGGAAACACAAGGGATTTGTGTTAAAAAGAAAAGGAAGAGAAGACACCGTACTATTTTCTCACAAGAACAAATATGTAAGTACTTGAAGACATAGTAATTTTGAAAGATAAGTAAAACAAACGGGGGAACATTTAGAGAAATGTTGTCAGTCTAGTAGAAATACCCATTGGATATTTAAAATTTAAAAAATTCTATTTAAAAATAAGGTATCTAAAATTAAAAGTATTTAAAAATAGCCTTCAGACAATATTTAAAATTAAATTTAAATAAAATCGGACACACTGAGTAGATTTCACTTAAACGACCTCTTTTGTAGAGGGAAATGTCGTTAAATTTCGGGTCAACTTCCCCCTATTTAAATATCAGCTTTCGAGCAGAAAAACTGTCTTTAATGTGAAAGTGTGTGAGATGTGTAAAAATGAGATCCTCATTTAATAGTTAGACCTCAATTTAAGAAAAGTTCTCTAAAGTTTAGTTGGTATTTAGATGGAGAGGGCTGCCTAAGCAATATCCTCTATTCAAGATATAACCTCATTATCAGAATAAAGGACCGTATAACGGGGTCAGATATAAAAATTCTTTTTTAAGTTGAATTGGAAAGTCTTTTCGCCGTTCATCGTTATCCAAATGTTCCTATGAGGGAAGAACTTTCTCAAAGAACAAAACTTTCCGAAGACAGAATTCAGGTTAATTTTAAATTGTAGAGTATTTATTTATTCCTCTAAAAAGCAGGTATGGTTTCAAAATAGAAGAGCAAAACGTCGAAAAATTGATAAAACTTGGGGACCTTGCACAACAATGGCAGAGTAAATATTTCTGGATTTTTAAGTTTATTTTTTGATTAGATATGGCTTGTATGGTGCAATGGTTAGGCATCAACTACCTCTACCGGAGACAATAACAAAGTGTCAAAACGATCCTGATGGATCTGTTGCACCTTGGTTATTAGGTAAAAATACACACAAAACACAATAAGATACTTATGTATACAAGTTATATTTTTAGGCTGGCAACTGGGGGAGGGAAATAGGATACCTCCCAAGGATACCTCTATTTAATAAAGTTGAAACCCGAACCGGATTCGGATTTTCCGGGTCTGGTAGTCCGTAATCCTGGTATTTTGAATAAAACCGGATTTTGATCAGGAAAATCTGTTCCGGGCAAAAAAAAATTTTTAATCCGGAAACCGAATTAGGCATCTTACTCACTTTTAACTCTTCTAATTAATATCCCCATTGAAAGTTAAATATTCTTTCGCAGCCTAATAATGACGTCGAATAAATTTAAAAAGTTTTTTTTCAAAAGGAATGCATAAAAAGAGTATAGAAGCAGCTGCTCACTTGGAAAAAGTAGGTGATGAAGAAGATGAGGAAGATGAAGATATTGAAGAAGGGCATTTCAATAATATTGGTTATCAAAACAAAAAACAAAGAATTTCAATAAAAAGTGGTGAAGGTGGGGGAAGAAGAGGAGGAGGGGATGAATTTTCTGAAGAAGAAAAAACACAAAAAAATATTAAAATAAATGAAGGGAGGAAAGAACAAAATAAAAAACAAAATAACCAAATGTCTTCAACAAATTTAAATTTAATTAATCCTTATTTTGGAATGATGGTTTAAAAATAAATAAATGAATGAATGATTATTGACATACTTTAACAACCCTCTAGGGTATTTAAATGACTCCAAAATGATTGAGTGTCAAGCATCACATATTTGATTAGAATTACTTGAAAGTTCGACTCGATAGAAAACCCTAAAATTGTTTCGAATGTCTGCTCATTTCGAAACCCGCAACCCTACCCACCAAACTCAGATCAGGACGGCCTCAGCTGAGAACAACCCTTAGGCTTTATTTTCTATTGAATCGAATCGTCAGGCTTTTCTTCACTTTGTCCTTTTAAGTTGACATTTAATTTTTTAAAGCCTCTGTGTGGTATTTTCTAGTTTAAACCTTTGCTAATATATAAAATGGAATTTCCCTCCAAAAACTACTTTAGGGAATATAAAGAGCAATTTGATAGTTTTACTAATAAAATGAAAGGAGGGAGGGGGGAGGAAGGCTTTTTTATTTGCTTTTGCCACTTTTCCATGTTTTTTCCTTTTATTTTATTACCACAAATGAAGAGCTTGATAAAAGCAATTGACTATAAAAGTGACAAACAATAGGAAAAAGGAAATGGCGGCAGTTTTGACCTTTCGACGCTTCAATAAAATTAATCTTCTTCAATGCTTCTTAAATAAAAAGACAAAAATTGGGAAAATAAAACTTGAAAATTTTTATTTTAACTGGAAAATTGAGGGAATTTTAAATAAAAAGAGAAGAATTAAATAGTATAATTAATTTATAGCAGTAAAAACACTCAAAGTTGAGTAGATAGAAAGGTGTTAAATGGAAGGTGTTCCATGAAATTGAGAAATATATTGGAGTGGCAGGGATCGGAGCCCGTTGCTAACTTTTACAAAATTTTCAACAATTTCTAAACAAAATTTTAGAATTTTGAATTTGAATTGCATCAATTATTTGGCCAATTTTTATTGTTGTATCAATTATTATTGTATCAGTTAATTTTCCATACTTTTGGCACATTATATTTTCAAAAATTTCGCCCGCAGCACTAAAAAGGAAGAAAATCTGGATTCTTATCCATCTGAAATTCTAAAGATTAATGTAAAATGTTGTGGTGTTAGAAGAACGTTAGGGAAAACAAAATAAAATGTCTTTAATAAAGAGATAATCTAAAATAAAGTAAATAATCACATTATTATCCATTTGACTATTGAGTTAATCACACAACCAACACAATTTAATATTTATTCAGAAATTTTTAAAAATAAATTTAACAGTTATCCAAAATTGTAATCTTTCCTCTTGTAGAAATTTTTAAATTTTGAATTCGTTTGAAATTTGTTGGCATAGTGTATATTTATTAGATAATATAGAAGACACAGAAAGAGGGACACGCCCGAGTAGGCGCGGGCCAAGTAGGCGCGACCAAGTAGGCGCGACCGAGTAGGCGCGGGCCAAGTAGGCGCGACCAAGTAGGCGCGACCGAGTAGGCGCAGGCCAAGTAGGCGCACGGCCAAGTAGGCGCAAATCTTTTAGCGTAAAATATTCGAATTAAAAAATAAGTCAGCATGATATTCTTATGTTAACGAGTTAGAAGAAAGATTCTTGGTAAAAATTAGAAGAAAGGTACCTATTTTAGAAGAAAGACACCTTAAATATCGATACCCTGTTAGTATACGTTCGTACCAGGGATGGGCGAAATCAAAAAATAAAAAGCGAAATGCGAAACTTTTTTTAAAAAAATAAAATGCGAAATGCGAAAATACGAAATCGCCCATCCCTGGTTCGTACTGTATGTTCACTTAAACTAGTTAGTTCCTAAAGGCTAACTAGTTAGTACAGGTTAATTATTCATAACATTCCCTTAAACTAGTTAGTCCCCCTTAAACTAGTTTAACTAGTTAGTATTCATAACAATGGTAAGCCACAGGAATTATCAAAGCAGCACGGCTTTCACTAATTAACAAACTTAGCCAGTAATCCAAAACTTATCGACAGCTAAGTACATTTGGAGCTTTTATGAGTACAAGAAAAGATTTTTCTTAAATTTAATCAAAAAATAAAAACATCACCGAGCTTCACTTAATAAATTTTTTGCCCTAAGGAGGGCAGTTTTGGAAAAAGTCCGGTGTCAAAAGAAAGTTGCTTGATTATTTAGCTAACTAATTAACAAAATTATTTGAAGATTAACAAAGAAAATCCTGGGTAAAATTTAAGAAATTTGCCCTTGCGCCTACTTGGCCGTGCGCCTACTTGGCCTGCGCCTACTCGGTCGCGCCTACTCGGTCGCGCCTACTTGGCCCGCGCCTACTTGGGCCGTACCCACAGAAAGACACTTTTGTTTTTGCTTTTCAAATTTACAATTTTATTATTTTTTCTTTATTTTCCTTTAATTTTTTCGAGATTTAAAAAATTTTTAAAATATATTATTGTCCGCCTTACATTCTAGTAGTTTCTAAACAAACTTGTGGACCAACTTCTTGGCTTGGATCTGGCTTTTTGGCTTTCCAAAATTCTCGAAATTTTGAGTTAATGATTAGCTGAGTTGCATGATAAGACGAGATTTTCATTTTTAATTTGTAGTAGGCGAATTAAGTATTTTTACTCTTGGAATTTTGATTTAGGCCAAATTTTTGCGTAGGACGAATTAGTGGGTGGATTAAGAGGCACCGGCTCCGACTTTCAAATCTTGGCAAAGGGAATTTAAAATTTTGGCACCTGTTCCGGGCCGGTGGGTGGATTAAAAGGGATATCAGAGAATTTGATTGAATTATGCGAGATGTCGGGGGTATTTCTGAGGATATCGATGGGTTAAACTTAATGCAATTTGAGAGTTTTGGAAGGCCAAGGAGTCAAAAATATTCATTTTTGGTGCCAAAAAAATCAAATTCTTTCGAAAATTTGAAAATCGAAGGAAAAACCCCTCTAAAATTGAAATTTCGAAACAGCTCTGTTCAGGTTTTTTTAGTTTTCCTTGTCCCGTAAAAGTATTTTCGAGCTTCATTTTCCATTCTAATTATTTTTAAAATTCTCAATTCCAATCTAAATATTTATATGAATTTTTTGATAAATTTTAAGAGAACACACAAAAATATTATTTAATTATTTCAATTATTTCCTGCTCTTTCGATCAACATTTTCATTTAATAATGTTTAATGACACAACTGATGTAAACTAAAATTATTCAATTTTTTTTATTTTATATATTTAGATAGAAGTTATTAATTCAAAAATTGTTTGGAAAATAAATAATATCAACAGGCTTACAAAGCTTACAAAATGCGGAGATTTTAAATCTAGTAGGTTTTTTTAAATTTTGTAAATTTTTTTTTGAATTTATTGGAAATAGTGAAGATATTAGTCCCCCCGCTCTGTCGATATTTTTGAAGCGACAGTTGAAGTTTTATAGGATTGTACTGGGTACGGTTATGATTTTGTCAAATTAAGTTAGATTTCGTCTATTTTGGTATAATTCGGCTTGGCTCAACTATTGAATGTGAAATTTCTAAAAATTGCGTAAAAATCTTAAAGATCCGCAGCCGCAATCCGCAGTCCCCTGCTAAGCACACTCGATTACCTAATTGTAAGCATCAGAAACATCAAAAAAGCACTTTTAACCTTTTTTCCAAGGACCAGTAATCTTCACTATTACCAATTTAATTATTTTGATTTAAAAAAGTGGAGAGTTTTTTCAGTAAATAAAAAGTTTCCCCGCACGGTATCGAACTCATGACCTCAAACATTCATGACTTACAACACTATCGAACTATAACCAAAATTTTTAAATAAAACTTATGCCAAAATTTTTTATTAATAAAAATATTTCTCTCAATTTTAGGTTGTGCTTTTTATAGTCAGAAAATGCCTTCTATAACTTGGAAACTACGAATATACCCTAATGGTTACCATGGCGTGTCTCCTGGAGGTGAAATTTAAATTATTTTTTTAATTCTTTTTTTCTTAAATTACACACATTATAAGATACCCCTAAAAGGTAAATAACCTCTATTTAAAATACGGTTTTGAAATTTTGGTTGACCACTAGATGTGGGAGATGTCTAAGCTTTACTCAATATTTAAGATACAATACATTAAAAGTACCCATCTTTTTCTGCCCTAAAAGGGGGTATCTTTTAATGAGGGTTGCTATATGTTTAAATTTGTTTTGATTTAAATTTTTATTTTTGAAGATGTTTACATTTCACTAATTCGAGTTGGATTAAAAAGTGAAGATGAATGTGTAGTTAGAGCTGCCTATTATTTCAATGCAATACAGACAAGTGGAATAAATAAAGAAATTGGAAGGCATTAAAAAATATTTTCACAATTTAAATTTTTTAATTTAATTTTTAAGATTTACTGAGGATTTTAAGAATATGAGTGAATCTATTAGACTGAATATAAATATGCTTAATTCTCTGTTAGCGGATGGTAATTAAATTTTTTTATTCGGAAAAGGGAGACTATGAGGGGTGATAAGAGGACATTAATTTATTTAGGGGAAGTTGATTATTTAAGTAAATAAGGAAGAAGATCAATTAGTTGATAGTCTAGAGGGTCTATATTTTGGGGGAGGGTTGTTGGATGATTTTTCAGATACCCGAAAAAAATCAATTGTTGATTGAAATATATTAAGCTCTATTTATTTCGGACAATAATTTTAAAAACATTTTCAGGTTCACTAAAAATTATTTGTGAAGTCGAATACCTGTTACCTGATAATACGGATTCTAATGAAAATGATAATTCTTATATTATAAATATCTACAAAAATATTTTGTTGAAAGAAAAATTTCCGGATTGTGTTATTCAGGTAAATATTTCCAAATTGAATTTGTCCGCCAAATTCAATCTGGATCAGTTTTCATTTATGAGCTAATACAAAATACGAATTTTCCCTTTTTTAACTTTTTAGATAGGAAGCGAGTTAATAAAAACTCACCGATGTGTTTTAGTTGAAAATAGTGAAGTTTTTAATTTAATGTTTGAGCAAAACGACATGATTGAATCACAAACTGTAGGTTTAAAAAATATTTTTTAGTTAAATAATATAAAGATAAATTTGAAAAATTTTTCTAAAATTTTAGGGAATTGTAAAAATTAGTGATTGCTCTTCAGAAACTTTTAGAGGAATGTTGGAATTTTGTTATACTGGCAATGTTTCCAAATGTACTATTTTAATATTTTTATTTAAATTAGTGTTTTCCTTTAAACATCTATGGTATAGAAAAACAAAAATTGACTTCTCTTTTCGTAGCAAATCTTTCGTTTAAGTATTGTTCAGAAATCTCACTAGAGTGGAGTCGTTGAATAACCCTAGCCACAATTCTCTGGTGTCTTAACTACACCGCAACTCTTTTTAGAACAATTTAAATATTCCTTATTTTCTTCCTCAATTAAATGATTATTTTATTAATTTTAAGCTACGATGGAATGCTTATGTGTTGATCTATTTGCAATTTCCCACAAATATCAAATTACCAATTTAAAAATTAAATGCGAACAATTTATGGCGTCAACAATTAGTAAACTATTATTTTGAGTAAAATAATTTTTATTTATTTAAACAGATAAGGATAATTTTGTACAATATTGTAGAATTATTGAACTTTATGGGTCTTCAATTTTGGAAGAGGTATTAAATATTTTTTTATATTTAATAAAGAAATGGAATGATTTTTACTTTTTTTTGGGGGGGGGGGGTTGAGAATTAAAAAAAATTTAATTTATTTTTTAACTGGAGATAAAAGATACTTCTTGGGGCAATAAAAGAATCTAGCCTTATAATGAGGTATATCTTAGATTGTATTCCTTAGATTGCTTAATGTTTCTTAAATTGAGGGTAGCAGTATTGGGTTTATCTTAGTGAGTCTCTAGTAGAGGATTAGACTACCGTATTACCTCTAATAGAATTCCCGGGCATTCATTTTCAATCACCTCCAAAGGGACATTTTGAGAGCGGCATTCAATTAGAGGAAATACGGCAATTATTTTTATTGTAATATTTTTAGGCTTGTATTAAATATATTGTGGCAAACAGGAAAGACTTTTTAAAAGAAGATGAAGGATGGAAGAATTTAAAATCTACCTTTCCTGGTCTAACTCATCGTATATTGGAGTCAGTTATTGCAGAAATTGATAAATGGTTAACTTTTTAATTTTAAAAATTGGTTTTTTTTGTTTAAATCGAAGAGAGAACTATTTAAATTTTTTTGGCTTTTTTTCAAGGCTTTTGGTCCGTTAAAAACTTAGATTTTTTCGGGGAGTTTATTAAAAATTTACTTTCCTTGTTTAATTTAGACTTAACTCCCGGATGTCTCTCCCATCACGACTAAAATGTTTAAAACCTAAAAATTAATTTTTATCAGTTAATCAACTTTGGATGCTCGTAATATTGTTTTGAATTTTTGATGTTTTATATGATTTTACAATGAACAATTAACTCAAATTTTTTTATTAACATAAATTTTTTATTTTATTTATATCAAGAAAAGCTTCAATTAAAAAATAAAATTTTGATCGTTTTAATTACCTATTTAACATTCTTAATGTAAAAAAAAATTAAGTGTCAGAATGATTATTTAAAAATGCTTTTCTTACAGTGCCGGAAAAAAAGATAGGACCAGGCGCACACATTTTCTTTTCTTCAAATTATCTTTCGAATTTTAATCTTTTAAGGGAAAAAAATTGACAGAAATATTGAATTATTTATCCTCTATCAAATGAGTAAAAATATTTCCTTATTAGCAATTAATTCTACAAAACATTTAAAAACAAATACTACTCAATTTTTGGTGTGGAAAAAAAATATAGGACCAGACTAGAAATATCGACTTGTTCGGCCAAAAATTCTATAAAAATTTTTAAGAACATTTTCATCAATACTGAGTAGAAAAATGAAAAGACGAAGTCTGTGACTTCTTTCTTCATCGAGATCTCAAATCTCAAAAATCAACGGAAAATTGGGGTACAGTAATTAAAAAAATATTTTAACCCCCTAGAGCTTAAATTAAAAATTTTATTTTATGCCTATCTAAAAGCCCATAAAATTTACTACAAGAATATCTCAACTTAAAATTTTTCGCCAAAAGATTTTTGGAGATAGATGGAAATGTTTATAAAAATTTTTATAGAATTTTTGACCAAAAAAGAGATAAGCGAAAAAAAACTAATTTAACAGCCTCTGGTCCTATCTTTTTTTCCGGCACTGTATATCAAAAAAAATTTAAAAATCAGGATTTACTTATTTTAAACCCCTCAAAACTTATTATGTTTATTACCTATATTTTATTTTGATTATAGAATTTCTTATAAACTAAATATAATTTTATATTATTTATTTATTTAGGTCCAATCATTTCTTTTGGTTTAACCCATTCGTCAAATTGCTCAGCATTTAATAATCCAGATTTTATTGCCTCTTCTTTTAATGTTGTCCCATTTTTGTGAGCTGTTTTAGCAATTTTAGCAGAATTATCATAACCAATATGGGGATTTAATGCTGTTACTAACATTAAAGATTCATTCAAAATTTTTGAAATATTTGCTTCATTTGCTATAATTCCAATAACACAATTTTTTGTAAATGATTCTGCTCCATCAGATAATAAACGAATTGATTGTAAAACATTACGGACAATTAAAGGTTTAAATACATTTAATTCAAAATGTCCATTAGAACCACCAATTGTTACTGCTACCTTTAATTAAAAAATTTTTTTCTTTTAATAAAATAGTCCCTTTCCTTGATGCTCACGGAAAATCTAGGGTTTGTGTTATAATTAAATTCAGGCCCTCCTTTTAAAACATAACAATTAGAGATCCAACACAAAATAACCAACCCATTTTGTTTTAAATTCGACTGCTATTTTTATTTTAAAAATGTCAGTTTTTAAAAATGCATGTCCAGCTTGGATGAATCCTGCCACATTTTTAATTAAGAGCTGAAGACGGAAAGCGAAAGGCAAAACAAAATAAATAGTGGGAGAGGGAACAAGAAAGAAGGATCAAAAAACGGAATGCTGCAGAAAACAGAAGAGTTCACTGATGCGCAATAATACATAAAAGTTACAAACATTGGAAAGTCTCTTACTTGATTTCCCATAACTTGAGCAGCAATCATTGTCAAAGCCTCACATTGTGTTGGATTAACTTTTCCAGGCATAATAGAAGAACCAGGCTCATTTTCAGGCAAAGACAATTCTCCCAATCCACAACGAGGTCCAGACCCCAAAAACCGAATATCATTAGCTATTTTCATAAAAGAAGTTGCAATAACATTTAAAGCACCGTGAACCTTTAAAAAAATAAATTTAAAAACTTTTTGAAAAAAAACAAAGAAAAACCTCAACTAAAGCATCATGTGCCGCTAAAGCTTCAAATTTATTTGGAGCTGTTACCAATGGAAGATTTGTAAGTTGAGAAAGTTTACTGAAAAAAAGTTTAAAAAGAGGAATTTAAAAAAGAATGAAGCTCTGTTTGTGCAGACTTTTTCACAGAAAAAACGTTAGTTAAAACCCAAATATATAAAGATATTCAAAAATAACCTAGAAGTTTTTTCAACAAAAATTACTGGGCCAGGCTCAAAAAAGCCAAAAACCCAAGTCTGCTCTTTGGAACCCTGCAATTTTTTCCTAGGTACACGAAAAAGCAAGGCCATTCTACGGGTTTCTATGAGTAAGATTAATACTGAAAATCAAAAATAAACCCAGAAGGTAATCACGGAGAAAACGCTTCACTCTTTTCAAATGTCATTGACAAAAATAAAATTATCTAAAAACCTAGCAATTTTTTCAGCAAATCCTTTTCGTGTATTTAATCCGGTTCCAACAGCAGTTCCACCAGCAGCTAATTCATATAAACGAGGCAATGTTGACTTAATTCGTTCAATTCCATTGGCAACCTAACGAAATTTTAATATAATTAAAATTCTGAAGTGACCATCCAAAATTCAAAAAGTTTTCGCCTGCGGCGCTTAAAAATAAAAATTTAGGTTCAGAAACTCTAAAGTTGTCCCACAAAAGTTAAATGAGAGGATTTTTTATTAAAAGTAATGTTAACAAAGTAAAAAAACCTGAACAACATAACCACTAAATTCTTGTCCCAAAGTTAAAGGAACAGCATCTTGTGTGTGAGTTCTACCAATTTTAATAATATGTTCAAATTCTTTAGCTTTTTTTTCCAATTCGTCGTGAAAATATTTCAAAGCCGGCAAAAGTCGATCATTTATTTCTAGTGCAGTAGCTACATGCATTGCAGTAGGGAAGGTGTCATTGGAGGATTGTGACATATTAACATGATCATTTGGATGAACAGGAGACTGAAAGAAATATGTAGAAATAAAGATAAGAAGAAAGAAGCTATTTTTTGAGATGTGCTTTGTAAAATCCAAATCGATTGGCGTATGTTTGGGATTTGAGATTTGTAAATAAAATAAAAAGGAACAGACTTATACGCTAAAAAATCCGATAAGATTCGAAAAACATGATTTAATGATAAAGGAAAAACAAAAATTCTCCAAGAAAAAAAAATAAAACCTTCGATCCAAGAACACCCCCAAGTATTTCAATAGCTCTATTTGCAATAACTTCATTAACATTCATATTAGACTGTGTCCCACTTCCAGTTTGCCAAACAACCAAAGGGAAATGTTCATCCAATTTACCAGAAATTACTTCATCTAAAAGAAAAATTTTTCGAAAAAAATTTCAAATACAAACCTGCAGCCTGACAAATAGCAACAACTAATTTAGAATCAAGTCCAAATTCCTGATTGACAGAAGCAGCAGCTTTTTTTAAATAACCAAAAGCACGAATAATAGGTAGCGGCATACGCTCTTCTGGCCCTCCAATTTTGAAAAATTGCATGGATCTAAATAAAAAAATATTTTGAATTTTTTAAAGAAAAGTTAATGCAGATCAATCCCAAAAAACGAACCCAATAAAATTAAATACAAAATTTTTAAACAAAATTACCGAGCAGTCTGCGCACCATAATAACGATCATTGGGCACCCTAAATATTTAATAAAATTATTATTAAAATTTAATAAAAACTTTAATTCTCCAAAAGTATCTCGTTCAATTCGAAAATTTTCAGTGCTCATTCTCACAGTTTGTTGAATAAACAATTTACTCCAGCCAATTTTTGAAGTACTTGCGAATGTTCTTAAAGCAACTGCCATTTTATCTAATAGTGTAATCTGACAGAGAAAATGACTAAAAAGGCAGGGGAAAAAAATATTTTTTTTGAGACAACAAAATAAAAAGAGGAAAATGACAGACTTAAAAATACTAGAACACAAATGTGTCCTTTCGTGATAGCCTGGACTTTAAGGGGGAAGGAAATGAATAAAAATGTTAGAGAAAGAGAAAGGTAAGTGAAAGTTTTTTAGTTGGTTAATTGCTATTTTCTCAGTTGATTTTTTTAATTGTCAGTTAAGTTTTTTCAGAAATTATTCAAGTAAGTACATGTTTAAAGTTGGAAATAAAAACGTGGAGATCCAGAAAATCAACAAATATACAGAGGTTCCGTTACGGGTTATTTAACCCAAACAGTTTTGACTCCATACTTTAGGGTTAAAACAACTAAAAAAACATCGAGAGTCCCTTATAAAAATCAAGAAAATAGTCAAAGGTAAAGACAACCAAAATCAAGTATAAAGTTATGGACCCAGAGGATAAATTAAATTCACAAAATCAACATTAAAAAAATATAATGTAAAAAATACATTAAAGAACAAAAAAGGCAAAAAAATATTTTTCTGTTTATTACAACAAAACTACAATTACCCTATAACAACAAAATTACCTCACATATATTTAATTTATCCATTAACAAAAATATGATCAATTTCTTTAGAGCCAATAGGGAATACTAAAAGCACATGATAACGTCGTTCAACATCTTCAATACCCTCAAATATATATTCAACAATTTTTGCCCGTTCTCCTTCACCTTCCCCCCACTCCTCCTCATTATTATTTTCCTCTTCATTTCCCTCTTCTTCATCATCCGACGATTCTGTATGTTTAACAAAAGTTTCAAGATCCATCGCTTTTTCTCCCTTCATTTTCTTTTCCGAATTTTCAAAATAAAATCCTTTAGGTTCAAATATCTTCAAATGATGATAAATAGGGACAGCCAAAACATGCAAATGCATGTTTTGTATGCGGATATGCCTTGAAGTGGGAAGCCCAAAAATGGTGTTTTTACATAGGTACGAGCACTTTAGGACCCGGTTCTTAATGCATATATTTGCATATTTCGACCATTTCGTGCATATTTGCATATTTGTGCATATTTTTGCAAAATTTGCATATTTTGGTTCATATTTAGGCATTTTTTGTAAAATTTTGCCAAAAATTGACCAAAATTTTGAAATTTTTGGTCAAAAAAATTTTTTTATGAAAATTTTTTGAAAAAATATTTTCGAAAATTTTTTGGGGAAAATTTTTTTCCCGAAAATTTTTGCAGAAATTTTAAATATATTAAATCCTGTAGAAGTGTTCATAAAATGTAAAATTAAAGGCTAAATTAGTGTTTTTAAATTAAAATATTGATTTTTAAAGCATATTTTAACTATTTTTTGGTGCATATTTCACTGCATATTTTGGCAAATTTTGCATATTTTGATGCATATTTTGGGCTTTTTCGGTGCATATATATGCGCATATTTGGCAATTTTCCGTGCATATTTTGGCTGTCCCTAATGATAAATAAATTCAAAAGTAGCATTTAAATATCCACCAAAAAGATAAAAATATTTTGTATAAAATTGAAGAGGAGGAGAACCATCAAAAAGTAAGTCAATCATTTTTGGATTAAATATAGCTTGTTTAATTTTAATATTCTCAAAATAACAGGAAGATAATTGTTCAAGCCAGTAACGAACAAAAAATAATTCTTCAATATTTTTTGGATAACGTTTTAATTGTAAATGCAGAATTTTTGGTGGTTTAACGTCATCTATTTTTAAAGAAAAATTAAAGTTTAGGGAATTTAAGAAAATAAAAGGTTAAGAGGCAACACGAGACTAGCTCGTAGTAAATTGAACACAATCCCACTTCATCTATCCATATTTTCGAAATTTTTGGAAACCCAATACATAAAACGAAAAGGAGTGCGAAAAGGGCTTAAGTTGACTAACAAGAAAGAAATCCAAATTTTTTCTACAGAAAAAAATATCAGAAAATTCATTCGAGTTGAAAATATAAGGAATTTGTCGAAACATTTTTTTAAAAAATTTGGAATATCCTAACCAAAAAAATAATATTTTTAAAACAAAAACCTGTATTTTTAAACAAAAGAAACAAATTAATAGCTTCATCCAATTTATATCCAAACTTTTCCATATCAGACCTATTTTTGTTATTGTAGACATGACTACAACAATTACCACCATGATTACATTTTTCATTTACTTCAGTGTCTCCAGGCTGATTAAAAAACAAAGGAATACGTTTCTTTATCGCATCATTCCACTAAAAATAAAAAAGAAAAGTTTGTAAAAAATTAATTTTGTATTAACTTTGTCCTCTTTATTTCCCCCCAAAAATCCTCATATAGAGGAAAACAACCATCAAATACCTTTTTTTCATCGTTTGGTTCATAATCGCCAAACCTTCTTCCCTCTTGAATTCATCTAATATTTTCCCCATCACGTAGCTTTTCACCAATTACAACCGATACTCTTATACTTCACATAAACCAAAGTCGGAAAATTTTTTTCCGTTTATGGACAAATTGTATATCATTCAAATGAGCTTTTCGAGCTCGTTTGACACCAAAGTTAAATTTGATATGAGTCGCAATTGTGAATCGAGTTATGGTAAACCGAGGAACAACTTATTTTTGAAAAATGGAATGTCTAGAGGATTTTTAAATTCTTCACAAGAAACTAACTTGTAAAAAGCAACGCATTTTTTTGGGGGAAAATAACCAATTTTTTGTCATTTACCCATTTAAATATTTAAAATAAAAACCTTCGCTTTAATATCCTCATCTAATTTAACACGCCATCCTTTAGATTCACATTTGACTTGTTTACAAACATCTAAAATTTAATTTGAACAGAATTAAATGGAAGAGATTGCAAATTTGATTTTGAATAAAACAAGAAGAAACAGAAATGTGCTGATTTAGAGGTATAGAAGCCAGAATAGTCTGAACCTATTTAACTACTTTTTAGGAAAACAATTCTTTGTAGCCAAATGTTAAAAAATAAAAAAAAAATTGTTTTAAACTCACAATATTTCCATTCAATCTCCATAGAATAAACTTCCTTCCTAGCCAATTCAGGCTTGCTACGGTCAACAATTTCATTCAAAGATTTATTTGTTTGTTGAATAACATTTAATTGGTTAAAATTTAGATATTTAAAAATATCAAGTTTAACTTCATTTGAAAGATTTTTCATTTTTTCCTAAAATTTATGATTGAATAAAGAAAAGATGAAAAAAAATTGAACTATGTGCAGCTTTTAAATTTCAAATACCGGCAAAAACGGCTAAATTTATAACACAATTTGTGACTAAATGGATATTTTTGACTGTGGGACGAAATGTAATAGGACATTCTGGGGGAAGACGATTTTGTTAATTTAAAAACATTTTGCCAAAACTTTAAGAAAGAGAAATATTTAAATTTTAATTTATTAATTTATTTGTTAATTTTTAAAGTTTATAGTTTTTTTCTTTAAATTTTAGGAAGAAAATGAAAAATCTTTCAAATGAAGTTAAACTAGATATTTTTAAATATCTAAATTTTAACCAATTAAATGTTATTCAACAAACAAATAAATCTTTTTGTGGAATTGTTGACCGTTACAAAACAGAATTGGCTAGGAAGGAAGTTTTTGCTTTGGAGATTGATTGGAAATATTGTGAGTTTTTTATTGATTTAAATAAAATTATGAGTCCACTCTTGAAGACCTAAAAACTTATTGATCTTGAAGACCTACAACTTCTTAAAGAGAATATCAAAAGGTAATATCGAGGGATTTGGAGCCTCCTTGCAATATAGGGCAGTCTCAAGTACCTATTTTTGCTTACGCCTATTAAAAGATATCACAGTTACATAATTAAATTCTTTATAAATTTACTAGATGTTTGTAAACAAGTTAAATGTTCATCTAAAAGTTTACATTTCCAATTAAATCCAGATACTAAAGCAAAGGTTTTTATTTTAAATTTCAAAAAAAATTTTTGATTTTTTAGTGGAATGATGCATTAAAGCAACAAATTCCTTTATTTATTAGTCAACCTGAAGAAATTCACGAAGACGAATTTGATGAAGCTGTGAATTTGTTTATTTTGTTTATTTATAAAGGTTTAATTTTTTAATAGTTTCTTTGCCTTATTCAAAATTAATTTGCTTCATCCCAATTAAATAATTTTGGATCTGTAATGTTGAAAACCTTCAATTCTCTCAATAAGTTTTTGGTTGTTATTAAAAGTTTAATTATTCTTTTATGTTCAATTTAGGAGGGAATTTAAAAGAAAATTCTGAAGAAAATTTTGAAAACCTAACCCGACTTTTTTTCAAAATCTGTGACATTCCTTGTCACAAATTTATTTTTCGTTCTTATTTCTTTTAAACTGCTGTTTTATCTTTCCTTTGGTTTACAGGGAAAGGTAAGAGGGAGGGATAAATGTTGAGCAGAAATGTGTTAAAAATAATTAAAATTCTTATTTTTTAAATAGATAACAACAACAAATTACCACCAAAAATTCTCCATTTACAATTAAAACGTTATCCAAAAAATATTGAAGAATTATTTTTTGTTCGTTACTGGCTTGAACAATTATCTTCCTGTTATTTTGAAAATATTAAAATTAAACAAGCTATATTTAATCCAAAAATTATTGACTTACTTTTTGATGGTTCTCCTCCTCTTCAATTTTATACAAAATATTTTTATCTTTTTGGTGGATATTTAAATGCTACTTTTGAATTTATTTATCATCATTTGAAGATATTTGAACCTAAAGGATTTTATTTTGAAGATACAGGTTAAAATTTAACTTTCTATTCATATACCCCCAAGTATTCTTTCTCTCGAGATTCTGTAACGAGATTGTCTTAAAAATTTTCTAATCTGATGAGATTCCGCGATATTATTCCCTAAATTCCCCTCAATACAAAAATTGAGAAAAATCGGGATTTTGGGACGGGATCCAGCAAAATCTCTTCCAATGCAGGTCTCTATATAAAAATTTATGCTGAAATTTTGGTTTTTTTGTCTTTTTTTTTTGATATAAAATTAAAATTTTGAGGGTATGAGATTTTATAGGCTACTTTCCCTTATTTGAGTTTCAGCTTGATTTTTTTATTGTCAATAATTTTTCTTAAACATTCTAATTAAAAAGCAACTGATCAAAAATTGGATAGAAAAAATTAGAAAGTTTTAGAAAATTTATAATGCTTGAGAGAAATAGGGAAATAACTATTTGACATTAAAAAAAAGAAAAGTTAGGCTGACAATGAGACTAGGGGGGGGGGTTTTAAGAAAATTTTTTAAACAAATTTTAGTGGGAACTCTGAGAGGTGAGATAATAAAAGAAGAAGAAAAATATCTTAAAATTGATCAACAAAATTGCCAAAATATTAAAGAAGGAAAAGAATGTAGCGGAGAAAATTGTGAGGGATGTAAGGATAATAATAGTTATGTTGTTACAAAAGGCGAAGGAAAATTATTTAAATCTGTTGAGTATGAATTTTATAATATTTATGTTCCAAATACGCTTTTCCATATGCTTTTAATTATTTCTGTTGAAGATAAGAAAGTTTTACAAATTTTCTTATCTTGGTAGAGATTAAATGATTATATTTATTGTCTCTGTTAATTATTATTTACATATTTGGGTAATTTTTTTCTTTAAAACTAGAGAAATTAGAAATATTTTTTTCTGTAATTTTCCCCTTTCTCAAAAAATGATTAATAGTTTTAGACTTTTCTAAAGTTTTTTTCCACAAAAATTCTTTTTTCTCCAATTCTCTCCAAAATTCTAATCTCTAATATTTTTGTTGGTTAGTTTCTCTAGTTTACTTTAAATTTGTTGATAAAATGTTTATTGAATAAAATTTAAAATTAAATATAATTAATTTTTTTTTAAATTTAAATTGAGAAAATACAACTTTGTAATTTCTTAAAAAGTAGAGAACCACAATTTTGTTTTACACAAATCATTTTACTTGATATTCTTCTATTAATCTCCATTATCGGAAAATCCGGGGGTTTCCTTGTGAAAAACTCGGATCCGGGGGCATATTTCGATCAATAACTTTTTGGCCTTTCAACTAGTTCTAATAAATCTTGTCATTACAGGTCCTGGGTATTTTTTCTAGCAGGAAACTCTAACAAATTTAACAACAAAAAGTTAAGTTCACAATAAGGTAAATTATTAGACTATTTATATGAGTAATAAAGGGCGGGAAGTAAAGAAATAATTATTAGAATGCCCAAATTTGATTTATAGATTAAGGAAAGAGTTTAAAGAAAACATAAAGGATATAATTTTTGTGGAATTGTTGACCGTTACAAAACAGAATTGGCTAGGAAGGAAGTTTTTGCTTTGGAGATTGATTGGAAATATTGAGTTTAATTAGAATTTTGGGGAAATTATGTTTAATGGGCTGGTACTTGTACCCCCCCCCCCTCCTGTCAGTTTTTTACTTTTTTTACTTCTGAGGTACTTAAGTAGAAGAAAAAACATTAAAATGCAAGTTATTGGAGGAGCCGATTAGACATTTTACATAATTAAATTATTTTTAAATTTAGATGTTTGTAAACAAGTTAAATGTCCATCTAAAAGTTTACATTTCCAATTAAATCCAGATATTAAAGCAAAGGTTTTTATTTTAAATCTTCAAAAAAAATTTTTTCATTTTTTAGTGGAATGGTACATTAAAGCAACAAATTCCTTTATTTATTAGTCAACCTAAAGAAATTCATCAATACAGATTTGATGAAGCTATGAATTTGTTTATCTTTTTGGAGGAGATTTATGAAAGCCCCGGTAGTTCAGACGGTAAAGCATCTGAACGTGGTGAGCTGTTGAATATTTTGACAATTTTTTAGAAATTTTTTGGCATAAGAAAGTTCAGCCCTTCTCTAAATAAATAAAGAAATTTAGTAAAGCTCTTGCCCCACACCCTTTTCGTCCTTAAAACAACTTGGGTCTATTCAATTTGTCATGTTTATGGCATGTTAAATGCAAAGTTTCATTTCAAATAATGTCATAAGAAAAATTCTATTGGGCCGTCATATCTCTGTTCTAATTTTGTCATAAATATGATATCAGATCAGTGATTAGTTGGATTGAGAAAAAAATTTGGGTTTGGTTTAGTGTCGAAAAAAGACTGGATATTGGCTTTCGCTTAACTCAACTTGTCCCTGTACCCAAACTTTTTCTGTATTCCTTCAAAAATAATTTTAATCTTTAACTTTCTTTTTAAAAAAATATAGAAGACAACAACAACAAATTACCACCAAAAATTCTCCATTTACAATTAAAACGTTATCCAAAAAATATTGAAGAATTATTTTTTGTTCGTTACTGGCTCGAAAACCTCTCTCAATGTCATTTTGGAATTATTAAAATGAAGCAAACTGTATTAAATCCAAAAATGATTGACTTACTTTTTGATGGTTTACCTCCTCTTAAATTTTGTACAAACTTTTTTTGTCTTAATGATGGATATACAAATACTACTTTTGAATTAATTTATCATCATTTGAAGATATCTGAACCTAAAGGATTTTTTATTGAAGATAAAGGTGAAAAATATATTTCTTTTAGTTTTGTCTACACCAGGGCCCGTACTATAAGAACGAATCGTGGATTTAGTACTATAAGAATCTGGTCATTTGACACCGTCATTTAACTCATACCGAGTAGTAATTTGATGCTATAAGAGGCTTAGTATTTTTTCTTCTTGCTTACTACGAACCAAGCTCTTATAGTGCCCACAAATCGGATTTTCAAAAAATTTTCGGATCGGGTTTCCTAAAATCATCGGGTTTCGAGTCAGGGATAGATAAAAATCTGGTGTGCTTTCGGGTTAGATTTTCAAAAATTTCTTGTATCGAATTTCGTATCAAAAAAGGTCCAGCCCTTATAGAAGCCATGCCAGGGATGTGCGCCATGGCGTTTTGCGCGCCACGTGAAAATTTTTTGCGCATATCCCCGGCCCATGTCGTATTAGAAGTCCACTCAATGAGACCCTTTTTAAGAAATCCAGAGCTTCTATTAGGATATTACGATATTTTAAACAAATTTTTAGATAAAACTGTGAGAGGTGAAATAATAAAAGAGGAACAAAATTTTGTTAAACAAAAACATATTTGCGAAAATATTGAAGAAGAGGGAGAATGTAACGAAGAAGATTGTGAAGAATGTAAGAAAAATAATGAAGAGATTAAGGAATTGTGTAAATTTGTTGAGTATAAATTTGAAAATGTTTGGGTTAAAAATAAGATTTTCCGTTTACTTTTAATTTTTTCTGCTGATTCTAAAGAAATTTTAGAAATGTATCAAAAAGGCTAATTTCTTGTAAAGTTTTTATTTGACATTCTCTGAAATAATGTAGTATGCCCTCATATTTTTCCTTATTTCCTTGCAGTAACTAAATAGAAAAAAAATGGTTAAAAGTCAATCCTTTTTGTAAAAATCCGGAAACTAAAAATAAACTATTTCGAGTTTAGAGGCTAGGAAATAAGGAAAAATATGAAAGAGCATCTCTTTTCATTTTTGAGCATTTTTCTAATTAAAAGAATTTTTCTCAAATTTTTCAAAATTTGTTTTAAAATTTTGTTGACATAATTTTTTTTGAATAAAATTTAAATTATTTTTAAATTAAAAATTTTTTCTTAAAAGGTTTTTTCCCTTATAAATTTATCATTTTTTCGATCAGAATTTGGGGAAAATGGGGGTCAGTTTTGCGGATATTTTATGCGACTCAATCATATTGGTCTCATAATGGTTAGAGTATTTATACTTTTCCCTTCTCTCTTCAATTTATTCGCTAACCATTATGAGTTCGTATATATAAACATGTCAGCAAAGACTTCCAAAAACTACCAAAAATTTTTTTTGAAAATTAACAAACAAAAATCAGAATTTCTCTACCCCTCTCCATTTCTAACCCCTTTTCTTTATTTTAATTTTTTAGCTATTAAATAGTAATGTTAAATATTTCTTCTTTTGAACGTGCCATTATTGTCAAATATTTTCCAACAACAAATAAACAAGAATTACAACCAACAAAACAAGAAATTTATTCTTTTGGAGAATTAATTAAATCTTGCAATTATTTATTGTTTTATGTTTTTAGTAATTTAAATCAACAAAATCCTTTGTTTTTACAAGCATTGGAAAGACTTGTTTTTAGTAGAAATAAAGAAGGTAAAAAGAAAATTTCTAAAAGGTTTGTGGAAATTTTTGGATATTAAATGAGGAGATATTTGTATGGACTACTAAAATTGGGAGGGGAATTTTGGGACATTTTTTTGATACTTTCCATCGTTTTTTAAATTTTTACTACAGAGTAAAGCCACACACAAAATTATGAATTTCTTAAGGTTTTCGGTTCCTTCCCATTTTTAACATTTTAACGGTTCCATTTCCAGCTTAAAAAAATTTTGAATTTAATTAAAAATAGTTTAAAAATAACTTGAATAGATCGTCAGAAAATTAGAATTGTTTGGAACCACTGAGGAACCCTTAACTTTTTTTTGAAACGGGAGACACTACCCATAGGTGTAGTAACGCCTACATAAATAAATTTCAGAACCCCCCCCCCGTTCAGTCTACAAATATCAACAAAAAAATAATTATTTTCTAAAATTTCTTTTTTTTAAAGTTCTCCAGCCAAATTAAAAAAACTTTTTGGTCTCGGCAAAAAATATAGCACAGAAAATGTTTCTTTAAATTTTACAGAAATTAAAATAATTGGAATTGATGTTGAATTTAATTTAGTAAATGAAGGGGGAAATTTTCTTCAATTTAATAATGATCTTGAATTATTTTATTTTCCATCACAAAATTATTTATATAAGGTTTGGATATTTTTAGACGATTTAGGGACGGATTAGGGATTTAACCTGAATTTTTCTAACTTTAAGTTTCTTTTCCGAATTTTGGAATTTTTTATTTACTTTTAGCGAATTTTCTTTCTGCTTTCTTCTGCTCTATTTTACATCAATTTTAGAGAGCGGGCTTTCTAAAATTCTTGACCTTGATTTCGGTTGGGAACCTTTTCCAGATTCTTGACCTTAAGTCGAGTAAAATAATTGAAATTATTTTTATTTGTTTAGGCACCTTAGATGTCAATTTTCAAAAATTAAACATTAAACATTTTTCTTACAAAGAATTTTTTCAAAAATTTTTCTAAAAATTTTTTTCCCTTCAAAACAGTCTCGTCTCTTGAGATCACTCAATTTTGTCACAGCTCCTTCACTTTTTGTCCTCGACTGTTCAGAACTCAAAATAATTTCACAAGCCTACAATTCTTTAATTGATGATCAAAATTGTGAAAATTTTCCTTGGCAATTTGTTTCTCCAAAAGAATTTTTGAAAGGAATGAAGTTGTTAAAGAATTGTGGTGATGGTGGTTTGACTGAAAATGTTGAATTTGATAAAATTGGGAATGGAGTTAAAGGAATATTTTTTGGTGCTAAATGGGTATTTTTTATATTTTTTAATTTTTTTAGTTAAGGGTTGGAGATTATAGAAATTTCAGAATTTTTTTAAATTTTTTTATGCCGGGGTTTCTAATTGATTTTTGATCTGAGTAAGGTTTAGTTTACAAAAAAGGACTTTTGTCAAAAATTTACTTTTAATTTTTTAGTGTCCTCCCAGTAAACAAATGTCTAAACAATTAACTGAAATATATCCAAAAATCAAAGCTTCACATCCTTCTTTTGAAATTATTTTTTGTTCTTATGATCGTTCGGAAGATTCTTTTAAAGAACATTTTGGAGGAATGCCTTGGCTTTCTTTACCTTATAAATCTGAAAAAGCTTTGGCTAATGCTTTTGATGTTCAAGGTTTTTTTTGAATTTTGAAATTTTTTTTGAATGAGTTACGAAAGAATAACATAAAAATTCCGGAAAATTTTCAAAGCGGCGAGTGAGGGAGGGGAGGGGGGGGGGGAATCGAAGAGAATTCTATCGCGTCATTTTTCAACAAAAAAAATTTTTTAATTTAAAGGAATTCCAACATTTTTGCTTTTGGATGAAAATTTTTCACTAATTTCACGTAATGGAAGAAATATTTTACTTTCTGATCCTTTAGGATATCCTTGGGAAAGAAAATCTTTGTATGAATTAACTGAACATACAGTCCATCGATTGTCAGAAATGGCTTCTTTGATTTTATTTACTGGTAAATTTATATAAAAATTTTTGGTGGGGACAGTTTAAATGTAAGAAAAACAAAGGTAAGATACGTTTTAAATTTGGCTGGTCATTCGAGGGAGTTACCTAACTATGTATGTATATCCTCTAATTAAATCCTTTCCTTATAAGATACAATTTTTCAGCTTTTAAAGGGATAATTAAGAATGAGTTGAGGCTTATATGGAATAGAAATCAGGAGACCCGATTCCTAAAAAATTCCCAGCGTTTTTTTCGGTCGGAAATTTTTTATTTCTATGTCGCTAGATTCCTGATATAAGAATTAAAAACGAATTTTTATTCTTTTTTTATCTTGTTTTTAAATCTAGAAATAAATATTTTTGTATATTTAGATGGTTCACCGGAAGACACTGAATTTTCTATTCAATTGTTAACTACCTGTATTGATAATTTATTACAAGAAGAACAAAAAGACGAGCAAAATGAATCTAAAAATACTTTAAAAGGAGATTTAATGTAGAAAATTTTTTTTTTTGATTTTTAAAAAATTATTTTTTTAAGTTCGCTCAATTCAGAAAATGCAAATTCTTTGGGAAATGATCCTTTTCAATTTTTTTATACAGGCGAGGACCCTATTTGTGATGATGTGAGAAAAAATTTTTTTTGTTAATATTTTAAAGGTTTACAATTTTATCGAGGTTCGACATCTTAAACATTTTAGAAAAAGGCCGGGACTTATGGGGAAACTGCACATTAGTTCTGAGATATCTTAAGTGCTAGTCTTGAATTATTGTTTACATAGAGGGTGGGGAGGGGGGGGGGTACCAAAACTGAGCTTTTATTTTACATTTTTACTCCAATTTTTGTGTTAGCAAAGTATGCCGCCTCCAAAATTTGTTCTAAAATTTAAAAAAAAATTAAATTTTTTTCTCTAAAAAAGGTTTTGGAAAATCTTGGACAAGAAAATGCAGATTTACCTCTTTTATTAATTTGTGATGTGCTTGCTGGACATTTAGCTATTTGTGACAAACCTGATGTTAGTGAGGATGTTCTTCGTGAATTTGTAGAGGAATATAAAAATGGAAAATGTAAACAAGTTATTCCAATTCCGAGTAACAAAAAAGTACAGGTACAAGAATTGGGGGGAGGGGGGGGGAAGCCTTTTAAGTGATACTCGAAATTTAAGATAAATATAATTATAAGAGATGATTTTTTCTATCACAAGGGAATATTTCATAGTGTGAGGGTTGATTAGTTATTTTGATTTACCTCCAAATTTTAAACACTACATTATAATAACAGAAAAATATAAACTTATACAACATCTAACTTTCATTATACTTCCACTTTAATGTCAAAATTTTGCCATTAAAGTGGAAGTTCCGCCTCAGTCGTTTAAGCGGTATTGTTCAAGTCCAACCACTCAATTAACAATTAATCTCTTAATTTTAAAGAGCCGTACTGTTGGTGGAATCCCTGCAGAAGCGCTTGAACAATTATTAAATAATTCAGCAACAACAATTACTTAAAATCTGGAGAAATCTCTCAAAGAATTTTTTAAGACTTTTTCAGCCTTTTTTTAATTTTTTATGTGCATTATATTTATATATTTGAAGCTTTTGTAATTTTTTATTTATTTTTTTAAATTATCATAAATAAATATTTTTTAAATAAAGTCAGTCCGCATAGAAAAAATATTTTTGCGCAGCTGCAGTCCGCAATTTTTTAAATAATCCGCAACAGAAATGTGACAGTTTCGTCTTTCACCTCACAATCAACTTCGTCTTTTATGTGTTTCGACTTTCTTCTTTTGCTTTTTAAAAATCTTTTTAAAATCCATCATTTAATTGAGGTTAAAGAGTCTAGATTTTACGAAAAAAAATTTTTTTGTTTGCTTCGCGTGAATTTATTAAAAGAGAAAAAGATTTATTCCCTCATTCATTTAAATATCCATCCATCCAATCAATCATTCTTTCTCTCCTCTGAAATGACCGTCAAATTTTAGTCGATTGACCGCTGGTCAAATGAAAAGTAAAAAAAGAAGAAGACTTCACAATTGTTTAAAATAAAATATATGTAGTATTTATCCTTTCCGTCAAAAAGTTTTTATTAATTTTTTAAGAAATTTAAAGTTTTTTTCTCTTCGAAAGAAGCCTCCTAGTAATCTTATTATTGAAAAATTGTCCTTTCTGGGCATTATCGATACTTCGACAACTCGAAAAATTCAACAAAAAGGAGAAAAATTCACTAAAGGATGTTGTTTTTTAGGGGTATTCTAAATATTAATTGAAAATTTTATAAGAAAAAATTTTCTAAAAAATTTTAGGGAAAATTTGATTTACAAAAAAATAAAAGTGGAACTCCTAAAAATACTTTTCTTTCCTTTTTTTTATCAATTTTTGAACAGTTTATTTAATTAAATGAGAGAGGAGACGCGCAAGTATTTTTTCTTCTAGTACATTTTTGGAGTGATTACTAAATAAATTTATTTATAAATTTTTTTCCGCCGAATTACTTGTAGAACTTATTTAGGGGTAACAAATAAATAAATAAATTGATTTTTTAAATTTAATTTATAATTTACTGAAAAATTAAAATTTTTTTTTATTTTAACAGAAAAGTCCGCAACATTTTATCCGCAAATTAGAAAAAAATATATTCGATTCAAGATTATTCTCTTATTTCACCTTTCGCCTTTTAAAATCACTTTCGTCACACCCTTGGTACATACTATCCCGGACTTCACTATTAGATAACCTTTAAATCTAAAAATCGTCCCTTATTATGAGGTGTCTCTTAAATAGAAGGTGTCGCTTATAAAGGGAGTATTTAAAAATGAGATTTATTCTATTTAGAAGTCTAAAAATTTATTTATAATAAAATAAATATATTATAACTTGCAGATAAAAAGTTGCAGACTTTTATCAGAGTAATTAAAAGATACCTATATCCAAAATTCACCCAATTTTTTCGTTTTTGCCGCGATAATTTTTTGTAAAAATAAACAGGGTTAAAAATAATTTTTTTCTTTCACCTTTTTTATAAAAAATATTTTTTAACATAATTAAGGGCTAAAAGTCGATTAATAACAACAATAATATAAAAAAGCCCCCCAAAAACCGGCTTGGGTTTACAACAACAACACAAACACAAGATTAGTTGTAAAATTAATCAGAAATATTTTTTATATTTTGCCGCTAAAATTATTTAAAAAATTATTTAAATTTTATTTAAAAAAATTTCTTCTTCTCGGAAAGGCAAGGAATTTAATGGGAAAATTACCTTTATGGAGGTAGAGTGTACATATTTAATTTGAAAAAAATTATTTTTAAGAATAAATTTAAAATTAAACAATTATGGGATATTGAAAAAGAAAGGAAGAGAGAGAGAGAGGAGAGGGTTTTTCTAGAGGGATTTTCCTGTTAGATAAAATAATCCTCATATCCAGAGCTTTCGATTGATATAAAAATTATTTAAATTGGTTTATTATATACTTGTTGAAACAGCTGACACAAAATTCTTTAAAAATAACCAAATATAAGGATGGGCCAGTTTAGCCAAAAAGACTCACTTTAACTTACTTTAAGTTTTACTGGCCGATCCTTCTTCCCCCTCTTATTTTTTAATCGTAAAATAAAGAATTAAATCTATATATTTATATATACATTAAACTTTAATTAGAAGAGTTAGGACACGTCGGGTCCTCCCGAAAGGGATGGACCCGACTCAATGTCCGCGGCTCGAGCCGTCCTTTTACATGGAGGTCCTAGAAATAAAATAAAATTCCCCAAAAACATCTTCAAAAATATAATTTAATAAAATTTTTAATATTTCAATTATATTTTATGTTTAAAATTTTAATTATTTCCCCTCACATTATTTTATAATAATTACACTTATTAAATTTATATTACTTTTGAGAAAAATATTTTTGTTTTCTTTAACTCTAATAAAATCCTTATTATTAGCCCACGCAAAAAATTTTTTCAATCAAACAACTGTCTTACTTTGTGTTATATAATTCACGAAATATTTATTTCTTAAAAGACTTTTATCAACCCATGTTTACAGAAAACTCATTTTTCTATAAAATTAATCACTCGTGTTCGAATTCTTGATTTTATAATTAATTTTTATTGAATTAACAAGTTTAACAATTTTACGAAAAAGATTTTAAACAGCCGAAATAAAAATCGGTTTATTTTCTAATTTCTTTTTAGTAATAGGCTTATTGTTTGTGTGGCTTGCTTGTTGTTTGTGTGGGTGTGTGGTGCGATGTGTAAAAACCAAACAAATAATAACACCCAAACTAATTAAAATCAGTCCCTGTGTGAAGTGAATAATAATGAAGTGCTGTGAACCAGTCAGTTGAGAGGAGGGGGTTCCGGGGCAAGTGGGAGCTTTAGCTTCAGTTACCAACTGAGGCTTTGTTTTAGAACATAATATTGGCTCCGTCCACTCCGTCGGTCCCCAGCAGCCATATTCACATTCAAAATCCACTGGGCATTCCACCGCCTCAAATTCGAGGGTAGCTAAAATTAATGGGATAAATACACAAAATACAATAATCCAATAATACCAAAACAAATACAAAAACACAAAAAATACAAAACCACAAAAAATACAAAATACACACTAACAAACATTCAAAGCACAATTCCCAAAAAGAATAATAAATTAAAGGGCCAAAGCATAAATCCAAAAATAGCCTTTTCTATAAAACTAAAATAAAATAAAATAAAAGGGGCCCCAAAAATAACCTAAGTAAAGGTAATTAATTAGTGGGCTAAATTGAGCCTAAATATTTGTGAGGAGGACATGTTCACGTAAAAAAAAAATTCTCGAAAGATCTATTCTTCTGTTAGCGGCCGATAACAATTGGATAGGGTCGAGAATACAACGCAAATTACTAAAATAGAAAAGGATGGTGCTGCCCTGATTTATTATAGGAGAATTTACTCAAAAAAGGATTAAAAAGTGATCTTGTGTTTTACGGATGATAAAAATTAATCTAAAAAAATTGTCATCATTTACCAAATTAAAAATTACTAAAATAGAAAACAGCAATATTTACTATATTCACTCCAAATTTAAAATATTAATTACACAAAACTTAAAATTCTAATTGGAAGCGACAACAAAATATTCTTCAACGACAAATATTTACGCTACAGACAACAACAATAATTGAATTTAACAATTTTATTCTGACAATTAACTTTTATTCTTTAACTTAATTCTATTTACTCGGATAATCATTCTTGTTTTATTATATTCTTAACCTTTCCCATATTATTCAATTCTGGCATCGGAAGACGAATTGTTCACGGCTGACGAAGAGGAACCAACCCCAATCAGAAGAAAAACACGACAACAAACAATGGAAGGTATTGAAAGAAAAATTACAAATTTAGAAAAAGAAATTGTAAATCTTGGAATTAATTCTAATGGATTACCTTTACCTGAATATTATTCGGGGATGGAGGACTTTGATAATTATCTACGGCGTTTTAATAAATTGGCTACTGCTCACCAATGGACAGCGCCTCGCTGTTGTCAAATTTTACCATTGTATTTAACTGAGGAGGCACGCGCAATATATGACTCTTTGGACGCAGAAGCAAAAAGTACTTGGAAAAATGTTACTGATGCGTTGGCATCAAAATTAAAAAAATTAAATTCCAAAGAATCGGCTCGGAGGATTTTATCGACCAGGAAACAAGATGCTCATGAATCTATTCTTGAATTTGCCCAAAAAATTAGAGGATTAATTTCTAAAGCTTTCCCTGAAAATTCCTTTACAGAAATTGTTGGAGAAACCCCGGAAGCTCGACTTGTACGAATAAAAAATTGGCTAGACGATATAGCTAAGGATTATTTTAAAAATGGATTAAGAATGGAAATAAAAGAGAAATTGGCATTTCAACCTACTAATTCAATGGAAGAGGCTATTACTAGCGCAAAAGAAATTGAGGAGATTCAAAATGCGCTTAAGGAAGATAAGTGTCGTTTTTATCAAAATAATTTAACAGAGAAAGCCTTAACCGAAGTAAATGCGGTCCGTGCCGAAGTAAATGCGATTAAGGAGCGAGTCGATAGAGAAAGAGGTGCCCCTCCTCAGAATTGGAGAGGAGGACAAAGAAATGAGTGGCGTGGACGAGGAAATTTCCCCATTAACGCAAATTGGAACGCTGGAGGGAATAGAGGAAACCAGAATTTTTACAGACAAAATAGGAATGGCTATCAAAATAATTGGCGTGGAAATTACAATAGAGGAGGTTTTCAAGGAAGGTGGGGTCAGAGAAGAGGAGCCGGAGCCTTTAATTCGAATCGAATCCCAATAAGTTCGCAACGAAACTTTGAATCGGGAGCTGGGCCTTCGAATTCAGCTAGGATAAGCAGTATGACCATGCCATTCATTACTGTAATGATGATTTTGCTGGCATTCTGTCCAGGAAGTCTGTCTCAATATCAAATATGCCCAAAGGAAAAGATAGGAATTGCTATGGATTTTCCCATAACTCAGGACTGTAATTTACCACCAACCCATAGAATGGAAGTAAAAAATGTGACTCTTTTCCTGCCGAAGTTGGTCCCAAGATATTTTCCTATATACCGATGTTGGATTGAAAAATACGAAAAATGCACTGAGTCATTTCTGAAAATTTTTACGGACGAATTACCGCTAAGATTGGAAAAAACTATTACTTCCCCTGAAGTTTGTCGAAAAATGACCAAAGGTTCGAGACTATCTAGATTAAATGAGGTGACATGGAAAACGCCTAACCCCATTCAAAAAGAATATGCTTGGTTTGGTAAAAAATGCGTTCAAGGAAAAAATTATTTTTTGGAAGAAGGGGAAGGAGCAATAATTAATAAGAAAATCGAAACAAGTTTCGGTGTTTCAAACTCTTTACAGGCACATGAAATTAATGGATCGTTTGAGGACCACGAATTATTTAATTCAATTATTATTTGGAATGCTCCCTCAGAGGAATATATTTATACTCATTATCCTTTTGGTCCAACTCAAGCTGAAATATTTTATAAGGATGATTCTGATATTGGATTGGTTAAAATTGAAGAAATAGAATATGTTTTCTCTCCTTTGGAAAATCAAACAAGGAATTCTTATATTTTAGGAGTTCCTAACGATGCTTGGCTTATGGATAATGATGTATTAATTAAAATTCAGGAAACACCAGAAAAAATAATTCGAAAACGACAAATTCAAAAGAAACAAAATTTTAGAAGAACTACGACAACACCTATTCCGACAACTATTAAATCAAAAATATTAACTACAAAATTGCCTTTATTAACAACAACAACAATTCGTCCGATATTACCAACAAAACGACCAATATTAACCACGACGACGAATTTGCCTATTCAAAAAAATAATTTTATTAATTCTAATATTGATATTCCTCCCAATTATATTCCTGCGAAACAACCAAATTTACAAGTTAAAAATAATTATTTAAAAGGAGAAAAAGGAATGCCTGGAGAAAAAGGAATGACGGGGCTTAAAGGAATGGATGGATTTCCTGGGCCACAAGGGATGAATGGAATACCTGGGAAAAATGTAAAAGGAGAAAAAGGAGATGCTGGAATGCCAGGACAACCAGGATTGGGAGGATTGCCAGGTATTAGAGGCAAAGACGGTAAAGCAGGATTACCCGGGTTACAGGGATTGACGGGTCCTAAAGGCGAAAAAGGAATAAATGGGATAAATGGAAATGATGGACAACCCGGAGTGCCTGGGCCGCAGGGACCAGCCGGTATGAAAGGCGAAAGAGGAAGTCCTGGACTGAATGGAAAAGATGGCTTACCAGGACCAAAAGGTGATCCCGGTACGTGGGAGGAAAATTTAAATCCGTTAACTAATAAACGAGAACTTTTTGACCCGGAGGAAGCACAAAGTGAAAGGGACCGAATTATAGAACAAAATCATGAGAAAAGTAGGCTAAATTATTTGGCTTGGCAAGAATCGCAGGAAAGAGAGAAAATAATGCGTGACCAATGGACTGATTCATGTTTAACCAGGAATCACCAACTTGGAGTAGCAAAAATTTTAGCGGAACAAAACCCGAGGGGAGCAGCTAGATTGCTTTATGGACGACAAGATATTACTGCTTTTTTGGAAAAAGATACTAAATTAAAATGGACATTAAGTTTGTGCACCCCTGTTGAAATTGAAGAAATAATTTGGGAACAAAAAATTAATGGAATTTGTTATAATTTACTGCCTATTAAAGTGAAAGGGAAAATTCTTTTTGCATCTCCAGGAAGTCCTGATTTAATTTCGGAAGCAAAAATAATACCTTGCGACAAGGAGAAAATTGTCGAAAATAAAACTAAAATTTTGGATTTTAACCAAAAGCAACATTCTTTACTTATTAAACCAATAATTGATTCAAGAACAGGAATTATTTTCAAAGCAGGAAACACTTTTGGAAGAGAAAAATTAACAATAAAAGGAGATTTGCAAAAATTTTCAGATTTGTTACATCAGTCACATTTGAATCTGCCTATGGATATTCATCAACCAGAAGTTGAAGAAGTTATGACAGGAATTTTTGGATCGATAGATCTATTCCCAGAAGGCGCAAAAAATATTACATCAGATGTGGTACAGGGTATAAAAGATAGTATGAGTAATGGAATCGAAATTGGGAAGGAAATGGCCGTAAACATTAAAGAAAAAGGAAGTGAAATTATTTCAGATGCAAAAGAAATTATTGAAGAAAAATGGACCTTAATGACAAGATTATATTGGCTTTTAATTACTTTTGGAATATTGGCGGCTCTCTCAATAATTACATATTTATCTTGGAAATTCCGCATAATTTTTATTTTATTATGGAAAGGAATTATGTTGGGAAGATCATTGGCTAGATTTTTTCTTACGAAAAATACAAATGAAAATAATAAAAGAAAGGAAATAAAAGTTGCAGCAGTTGAATTGCAAGAATTAAATCCAAAGCCTTCCGCACCAACATTAGAACAATTAGAGGAAAAAGCTTATATATTAGATTATATTCCCTCAATTTGTTCAGTGAGAAGTCGGAAAAGATGTTATATTGAAGTACTTTTGGAAGGGAAAAGACAAAAAGCACTTGTGGATTGTGGTGCCGATATTTCTTATTGTGGAAAATCCGTGGCTATAAAATGTGGATTGAAAATTAAACCAGGAGATGTTCCTTTGGCTTGGGCTGCAAATTCCACCCCAATTTCATTTTTAGGCTCAGCTATGGCAACTGTGGTTATTGGAGAGTCAAAAATTAAATGGCCATTTTTAATTTCTGAAGACAATGCGTGCCCTGGAGGTTTGGTAATAGGAACTGATTTAATGGAGGAAAAAGAAGAAATACATTTAAATTTTAAAAATAAGACTATTATGTTGGGAGATGATTTATTACCAATGATAGCAGCCATGGATTACTTGGAAAAACCAAAAAGACAAATTGAAGTGCGACTTTTGAAAAATCAAACTTTGCCCCCACAGTCTGATAATTTTATTTGGGGAACTGTTAATAGAAGTTTGGACCCTATTCAAGAATTTATTTTGGAAGAATGGGAAAAACATGATTATTGGCCACTAAAAGTTGGAAAAACACTCTCACGACCTGGTTCTTCGCGATTAATTCCAATGCGTTTATTAAATTTTGGAAATTCGCCTATTCAAGTGTATGCAAATTCAAGAGTTGGAATTTTAGAACCAATTACTAGTGACGGAAAGGAAACAAATTCTGTGGAAATTTTCAGAAGAAAAGAGGAATATGTTTCACCCGAAGTTGACTGGGAAAAGGAATTACCAAAAATGCCAAAACCTGAAAAAATAAATGAAAAAATTTCAGATAAATTAAATTTAGAAGGCACTGCTCTGTCTATGGAAGGGATTAAAAAATTAAGAAATATGGTTGATTCTAAAAAGGATGCTTTTGTTAAGTCGGATGGGATTATTGGACTTTATAAAGGAAAAATTGTGCATCAAATTGAGCTGGAACCGGGAACCCGCCCAGTCCAGCAGAGACCTTATTCAATTCCTCATGCTCTACGCGAGGAAGTAGAACAACAAATTAAGGAAATGTTAAAACAAAATATTATTAAACCTTCTTCATCAGCATGGGCCTCGCCGATTGTATTAGTCAAAAAGGCCGATGGGAAATCGTGGCGATTCGCAGTTGACTATAGAGCGCTTAATAAATGTACAAAAAAGCAAACCTATCTTTTACCGCGAATTCAGGATTTACTGGACGTAGTTGGAGGGAAAAGTTTATTTTCTATTTTTGATTTACAAAGTGGATTTCACCAAGTAAAAATGGATAAAAAGCATACTGAAAGGACTGCGTTTATTACCCACTGTGGCCTATACGAATTTTTAAGACTACCCTTTGGATTAGCAGGAGCACCCCATACTTTTCAAAAGGTTATGGAAGAGATGAGACAACAATTATCTCGAAGCTTTTTAGTATATTTGGATGATGTTATTTTGGGGAGTCAGACAGAAAATGAACATTTAGAGGATTTAAAAGCTTTCTTAAATGTAATGTGCGAAGTTGGAATGAAACTTAGAGCAGAAAAATGTCGTTGGGGATGTTCTGAAATTCGTTATTTGGGATTTTTAATTTCCGAAAGAGGAGTACGGATGGATGATTCTGATTTAAAGCCTATTCTTAAATTGAAGAAACCTGAAAATTTAGCCGAACTTCGCTCATTGATCGGAGTATTTAGTTACTTTAGGAGGTTTATTCGGGGATTCGCAGCACTTATGGCGCCTATTTATGACCTCACTAAAAAGGAATCTACTAGGGATTGGACTGAAAAACATGATAAAATTTTGGAAGAAATGAAAGAAAGATTGACTACTGCCCCTGTTTTAGCAACACCAAAATTTGGGAAGCCTTTTATCTTAGAAACTGATGCCAGTGGAACCGCTATTGGAGCGTGCCTTTTACAAGAAAATGCCCAGAAGGAAATTCACCCCATTGCTTTTTATTCTAGGACTCTAAATAAACACGAGAAAAATTATAGTGTTGTAGAATTGGAAGCATTGGCTCTGGTTTCGGCTTTAAAACAATTTCGAGTATATTTGGAAGGAGCTGGAACCTCTACAGTAATTACCGATAATTCGGCGCTGACCTCACTTTTTCGGAGGAAAGACCTCCAAGGAAGACTGGCGCGTTATCAAATTGTTTTACAGGCTTTTGATGTTAATATTATTTATAGACCTGGGAAATTTAATAAAGTTGGGGATCACCTCTCACGCTACCCACCAGAAGAGGATATTCAAATTAAAGCCATAGAGCTAAAAGATAAAATTTCTATTGAAAAATTGATGGAGGCACAAAAGGAGGATAAGGAAATTACCAATTTGACTAAAAATAAGGAGGAAAATATTCAAATAATAAATGGATTAATATGTGGAAAAATACAAAATGATTGGAAAATAATTATACCCGCAGGATTAAAAAATACAATTATAAAAGAATTCCATGAGGATCCGCTTCAGGGTGCTCATCTTGGACTCCAAAGGACTTTAGAAAAAATAAAAAGGACTATGTTTTGGAAAGGAATGACTAGAGATATCACTGATAAAATAAGAGTTTGTGAAGTTTGCCAACGAAGAAAAATAGTTGGAAAACATCTAAGTCGCGAAGAAATTTACCCAATTGAACCTGCTTCGCGACCATTTGACAGAATTAATATTGATTTGCTAGGCCCTATTCAGAAGTCCTTAAGGGGACATCAATATATTTTCGTTGCGGTTGATTCATTTAGTAAATGGGCAATGGCGGTGCCGATAAGAAATCAAACGGCCAGCACAATTGCTGACATTTTTTTTAAAGAAATTGTCTGCCGTTTCGGAATTCCCTCGCTAATTATAACTGATCAAGGAACCCAATTTATGTCATCAACATTTCAAGATTTAGCTAAATCTTTAAATTTTCGCCACCAGCCTACTACCCCTTATCACCAATCAGCGAATGGACTAGTAGAGCGCTTTAATCGAACGCTTGCTGATATGATTGCGACGTGTACTGATCAAGGGAAAAATTGGGTTGATATGCTGCCCCATGTTATTTTTGCCTACAATACCTCATATAATCACCAAATAGGAAATTCCCCATTTTTTGTGGTGCATGGATTCCTACCGAAGCTGCCTACAGAAGCTGCACTGGGAATTGAGCGAGAAAAATATAAAGAGATGAATTCGTATGTTCAAAAGATGTTGGAAAGGATTACTATCGTTAGGGAGGATGTGAAATCTAAATTATTAGAAAATGTGGATATAATGAAACATCAGCAAAATAAAATCAATAAAATAATGTGGGAAAAGGGGGACAAAATTTTGGTGAAAAAGATGGAAAATCTAAGGAAATTTGGTGACAAATGGGAAGGCCCATATGAAATTATTGAAATTCAATCCCCAAATTTATTAATCTCTGAGACGGGAATGTTAGAAAATGCATGGCTTATACACAGTGATAAATGTAAAAGGTTTTACTCAGAAGAGGAGAAAAATAAAGGAAACCAGAAAATGATCTTGGATCCCAACATCGAAATTTCGGACGACGAGGAAGGAGTATTTAGAGAATCCCCACAAATTAACTCGATTGTCGCTGCTCTGGATTTTACTAACGAATTAACACAAACTAACAATAACAATAAAACCGAAAATAATAATATTCAAAATCAATTACAGGCTTTCGATATGTCTAAAACATCAAGCATAATAAGTATTTCCGACTATATTTCCGACAACGAAACTTCAATAAAAGAAAAATTACCCTGGCACATGGAGGATATTTCGTCTACTGAGTTAACGGAAGACGAAGAGCGTCTTCTTCCTATAACATGTGAAGAGAAGGAAAAAAGAAAGGAGGAAAAAAGAAGGCGTAAGGAGGAGGAGAAACAACTACAGAGAAAAGAGAAGGAAGAAGAGGAAGGAAAACAGGCTAGAATTTTGGAGGCGAAAAGAAGAGGAGAAGAAATTGGGAATAAAATAATCCCGAAGGAAAGAGGAGAAAAGAGAAAAAAAGGAGAGGAAAAGGAAGAGAATGATAAAGGAAAAGAAAAGGAGAAGAAAATAAAGAACGGAGACGAGATTGTTGATTGGGAAACGGCAAGACGATTAAAGAAGATTCGATCGAGATATGATGAGGATATGAAGCTAAAGTATGAGGATATTTGGAAAAATGTGTTGAAGAAAGCCGATAAATGCCAGCAGAAAATGCAAGAACGAATGACCCGAGAATTGGAGAAAAAAGAAAAGGAACTGATAGCTAAATACGAAAAGAAATGGGAAGAAGAAAAAGGGAAAAGTGAATTTAAAAAATTCGCTACTAGGGTAATCTCGAGAGCAGAGAAGGATAAAGTTGAGGAGGAAATTGTGGATAAATTACCGGAAGAGAAAGAAAAATACTTGAAGGAATTAAAAGAAAAGGAAAAAATAGAACCATGGAGTGGAAAGAAAATCCGCACCAAACAAAGTAGATTTGATGAACATGTCGTTGGAAGAGGTATTAGGAATGAATATACAATATCTCCGGATCGAAGACAAGGATGCTCATACAAATATAAGGATTCATCTAACGTAAATCGGGATAAATATTATAAAAGAGGAGGATATGTTGATGAAAAGGAAAGGAAAGACAAGAAGAAAACAAAACCAAATACAGCGGAAATGGGAGTAAATACTTTGATAACCAGCTTTGTACTTGATAGAATCTTTGACAATTTGGAGGAAATAAAGGATTTTCTGAATTTAACCCCAAATATATAAGGATATTTAAAAAAAAAAAATGAAACAACAAAAATAATAATTAAAAATAATCAATTCAATAAAAATATTTTCTTTGCTAATAACAACCAAATAATCAAAAAAATTTCTTTAATAAACAACATTATTTTATTAATTTTTATTAGACCACACCACATAATATAAATATTCAGACAAAAATTCATATATACTTTAATTACAACAACAAAAACACAAAAATTATTTAAAATTATTATTATTAAAAAAAAAAAATTACAGGGCCGGCTGGAATTGAGCATCAACAACAATATCAATATGGCAAACATTTTTAATAATTGATGTAATAAAATTAAAAAAAAAAAATAATAATAAATTTAATAATTTATTTTGGGAAGAATAATAAATTAATTTTTGAAAGGAATGTTAAATGAAGTGGAGGTGTCAGTATCTACTTTTCTCCTTTGTCCCCTCCCCTCCCCTACATTGCTGTTGGATCCAAAACAAGTGTCTCCCCAATTCTGCACCATTACCAAAATCAACACGTGTTGGTGAAACAGTTCTTTGCTTTTGAAATATAAACTTAATTTGGCCGCTTTACTGCTTTTCCTCTAAATCTCTCTCTCTCTCACTTGGAAATGAAAAGAAACAAAAAGAAAAATAAAAATCAAAATACACATAAAATAACAAAAAGTCGATTTTCTAAATTGAAAATAATATTGGGCACTTATGTGAAGGTGTCCTCGCGCTTATATAATTTTTAATTTTTTAACCAAATTTTAAAGCGCGAGGCGCGCTTCTTTTAGGTGACCAATATTATATACTTGTTGAAACAGCTGACACAAAATTCTTTAAAAATAACCAAATATAAGGATGGGCCAGTTTAGCCAAAAAGACTCACTTTAACTTACTTTAAGTTTTACTGGCCGATCCTTCTTCCCCCTCTTATTTTTTAATCGTAAAATAAAGAATTAAATCTATATATTTATATATACATTAAACTTTAATTAGAAGAGTTAGGACACGTCGGGTCCTCCCGAAAGGGATGGACCCGACTCAATGTCCGCGGCTCGAGCCGTCCTTTTACATGGTTAAAAATCAAAAAAAGTTATGAGATAAAGTATGGCTCGTTGCTTCAACCTCGAGCCATACTTTATCTCATAACTTTGCTTCAACCTCGAGCCATACTTTATCTCATAACTTTGCTTCAACCTCGAGCCATACTTTATCTCATAACTTTTTTTGATTTTTAACCAATTTAAATAATTTTAAAAAAATAAAGAATATATTTTTTATTCAAAAGGTTTTGGATTCTTTTTTTATTGTTTCCTCAATTTATTGAAGCAGTAATTCGAAATAATAGAGTTATTCTTCACGATGAACATTTGCCTAATGGAGGGGATGATACAGATTTGGAAGAATGGACAAATGCTAGGGATGAGGGAAGAAGAAGATTAAGAGGGGAAACAACAATTAAAAGTAAAATTGAAGAAGGGGAGGAAGAAGAAGAAAATGGGCAGGAAAGGAGCAAAAGAGAAATTAATGAATGGAAGGATAGATGGCACAATAAAGCTTTAAAATGGGGTAAAAGTGATGAAGAATTAAATAGGCAAGTTAAATAAACTACCCTCTACTAATCATTCTAAAATAATGACGCCCCAAAAATGCCCCCCCCCTCCCCTCCAGAATGTTAGAGATCGAATATGCTACATTCTTATTAAGGAGAAGACCAAGAAGAAAATGCTCCGTTAGGAAGTAGGGATGGGCAGGATTGAGAAAAAAAAATTTGGATTTTGGGTGTCAGGTCGAAAAAAGCCGACCCATCCCTTGGGCTCCCGAACATTTGGAGGAAAAAAGGAGAAGAGAACATTCTGCCTAAGAAATAAACTAAAAAGCTTCCTATTCCCGTTCGGATTAAGAAGTACATATAATAAATTTTGTTCAGAATCCAGAATTTGTTGAAGCAAATTAATGAATTAATGAAAAACGATAAAGTTGACAAATTAACAGAAAATTCAACAACAGAAAAAGAAAAGAAAAACTTGGTAATTTACATATATACACATTACTCAAAAAATTTTTTTGTTAAATTTTTAGACAACCGAGGAAATGTCAGAATTAAAAGCTTGGAAAGAAAGAAGAATGAATAACGATAATAATAATAAAAATAAATTAGTAAATTTAAAGAAGGAATGGCCAGAGGAAAATAGGCAACATTTTGAAGGGGATATAATTTTGAATGAAAATCAAGCAAATAAATTGGTTGAAAATATTAAAAATAATAAAAATAATCAACACAAAAGAATTAAAAGAAAATTTATTGGTTCAAATGTAAGTTTTTAGAAGGGTTGGTTGGTATTTGCGGATTGATATTTGCGGACATCCATTTAAGAATTTTGTACGGGGTTGATCAGGACTGTTCCAGAACAGACCTTTTAAAGATTAAATTCTCGAATACACACAACCGTAAGCCACAGTCCATAATTCAATTTTAAGAATTCAATTACATAAAAAACCACGTCAAATAAATCAAAGCAATTTCACACAATCCTTTATTTTCTGTATTTAGATTCGACGATGGGATTCTACAAAGCCTATAATTTATAGTTTTGATGGTTCACACAGTAAATAAATATTTTAAAAATTTTCTAATTAAAAAAAAAGCATTAAGAGAACAAAGAGTAATAGAATTAGCATTAGAACATTGGCATAATATTACTTGTCTAAATTTTGAAAGGAAAGATGATGAACCTAAAGGCTCTAGAATTGTATTTACTGATGTTGATGGGTGTGCTTCTAATGTTGGAAGGTTGGAGGGAAGAGGGGGAATGAAGAAAGAAATTTTTTTAATTTATAGGCATCCTTTGGGAGAACCTCAATTTGTCTCTTTAGCACCTGAATGTATTCGAGTAATTTTTTAAATTAATTCTTTTTATTTATATAAAGTACATGGAGGAGACCTACTTGGTTACAGCGATAAGGTTGTAGTAGGGTTGGGTTGTTTTGAGTAGGGTTGTCCATGTAGGGGAAGAGGGCCTCGAGAAAAATTTATAGAGGAGACAATGCTATGGGAAGTTGGGACTAGAGTTGACTGATCCTGGAAAACCAATGGATGTCCGTATTCTTGGCCGGTATCCAATCCGATAATTTCCTATATCCTAATACGGAAATTTCTCTCTCTCTTTCCGACAAATATAGTTCGGACTAGAAATTTAAGAAATGGCGGGATACACTTTGAGAGTGCGAACCGATATGAGATCTCGAACAAAAATCTAGGTTATTGTAATCGAGATTACAGCCCTTCCAGTTCGGTCTCTGGAAGGGCTGTTAAATCGAAAATTAATTTTAGTTAGGAGTTATTGCACACGAAGTAGCTCATGCTTTAGGGTTTTGGCATGAACAAAGCAGACCAGACAGAGATTTATGGGTACAAGTACAATGGGATAATATTGATAGAGACAGTAAAGGTGTGGATGATTTAAATAATTTTAATTATTTTTATTATTTTTAGGTCAATTTTTAAAAGAACAGGTATTTTATGTATAATTTATATAGGCTTTGATTGATAATTAAATAGTAGTGAACTCTTCACTATTTATAGAGCACCTACTAGTAGATATATTTCAGTATAAGGTACTTTCTATCGAGATCCGGGACCGATATCTGGGCAATCCTAAATAGGCCTCTATTTAAGAAAACTCTATTACAAGGTATCACCTAAATCGAGCATCAAAAAAACCCGAGAAAATTTAAAAAGTGATGAGTCCATAATTATAAATCAAATCTTATTTAACTAAAAAAATATTTATTTATCAAATTCAAAAGCCATCAGATGTAGACAATTCTGGAGTTCCCTACGATTATGGAAGTATAATGCATTATAGATCCAAAGCTTTTGCTAAATTGGACGATTTATTTACTATTGGGACATTTATTGTAGACTATCAAAGAACTATTGGACAAAGAGACCAACTTAGTTTTAATGATATTAGATTAATGAATGGTGGGGGGAATTTTAAATTAAATTAAAAAGGTCAAAAGCAGTGCTTCGAAATTTCAAATTTGCTCGTACTCGTACCTCGTACCACCCTTATTTTTGGCCTCGTACCTCGTACTCGTACCTCGTACTTACTCTTACTTGAGAAAAAAGCAAAAAATCGAAAATTTTTATGATTTTTTGGAGTCCATGGCATCTAGTTTTAAATTTTAAGCGTTTGTGCGATGATTTTTGAATCTTGGAAGGCTTTTAAGCCATAAATCCTCCAATATAATCCATTTTCTGCGCCGCAGGCAAAATTTTTGAGCATTTTGGAGTGCATTGAGCAATATTTCCTCCAAGATGGGTCGGTTTCCAAGATGCGACGGGTATTTTTTCATCCGTTTTTCATTCTCTTCCATGGAACGTTATAAATTTTTATATATTTTTTTACACAGTTTTATCTCCGGATATCCCTCTTAATCTCTATTCCATTTCTGCGCCGCAGGCAAAAAGTTTGAGAATTTTGAGGTCCTTAAGCCAGATTTCTTCCATTTTTCAGCGCTGCAGGCGAAAATTTTGGAAGGCCGTAGGCGAAAAAAAATCACTTTTTAGTGTGAAAAAATCACTTTTTAATTATTAAATAAGTTATTTATGAAAAAAAATATTAAAATTCTTTTTTAGCGAATAGGAATCGAACCCAATATTAAATCATTAGAGACTTTGGTGCAGCCAAGCACCTTCACCACTCGGCCACCCGCTCATATAATGGAGAATCAAAGGAATTAAATATATTTCTTTAATTTTCCTATTAACACCAAGTACGAGAAGTACGAGCTCGTACTTAGGCCTCGTACCTCGTACTTTTCACTTTTTTTGGCCTCGTACTCGTACTTCGTACCTGCTCCATTTTTTTGCTCGTACTCGTACTCGTACTCGTACTTCGTACCAGGTACGAGTACGAGTACGAGGTACGAGTACGAATTTTGGTACGAGCTTCGAAGCACTGGTCAAAAGTATTTAGAAAGGTTGGAAGGCGTAAATATACCGGAGAACGTGCCGACATGAAAATAAATTTCCGATTTGGGGAATTGGGACGGGCACTTTTTCCTACGTATACATTTAAATACTGCTAATACAACATCTTTGGGATAGAAAAAAGATGTGTTATTGAAAATTGAATTAAAAGGGATTTTTGGGAGATTACCGTTGTGGAAGACTTGACAAGCTTTGACTCAGTCTTGATTTTTTGAGGCTTTTAGAAATAGTATGGTAGATTGGTCTTGAATTTGGGAAAATTTTCGGTCTTGAACAGCTCAAAGTGTAATACAATTCTGGCTAATAAAAGATGCTTTAGAAAAAAATATTTTTTTAACTAATATACCTAATATAATTTTATTTAGAAATTTATTGCCGTCAAGTATGCCCCAAACAACTTCCATGCCAGAGGGGTTTGAATTTTTTATATTAAATAAATAAATTATTTTTTAAAATTCATTAAAAAGGTGGTTATACAGACCCTAGACATTGTGAACGGTAAATTAATTTCAACTTTTTTTAAATATAATTTTTAAAGTTGTCGCTGTCCTGATGGATTTACTGGGGCAGTTTGTGAACAAGTTATTCTTTTAAATTTGTCCTCCTTATATGATACTCCCAATACTAAATTCCCTCCATTTAAGATAACTTTTATAAAATTTGGTTGGCCATTGGGCGGGGAGTGAGCTTCCTAATCAATCCACTCAATTTAAAACACACCTTTTTATAAGCTACAATTTTTTCAGCACCAAAGAGTGTATCTTATATTGAAGTTTTTTGCGGTAAATGTCCGGTTGGTGTCCTACATGTCCGCAAAGAGAATGCGCATTTTTCCTTCCTTTTCTTGCATTTTTTTCTGCAAGGAGTGGCGCCCATTTTTCTCTTATGTATGGTAGGTCTTGGCACGTGGAAGGAAAGGAAAAATAATTAGAATTACTAAGTAGAAAATTTAGATAAAGAGACAAATTAGATAACGAGTCGAAGAAGAACTTAGAAAAAATTAGAATAAGAAAATTGGTTTTTAAGTTCTTGAAGAATTAAATCATGTTCACCGATCAGTTCTATTGTGTATATAGATGAGACATTTGCAGAAGCTGATTTCTCAAAATATCTTAAATTCCATTGTTTAATATCCCTACATTATAATCCCATTAAAGTTTGTTATCCCGCTGATATATTAAAAATATATTTGAGAAAGCTATCACAAAGATCCTTAATGATTATTTTTTCTTTTCTTCATGAATTTTTGGATCCCATTTTTCGACGATTAGGAACTCTATATAGAATCAAAGGTTAGATACATTGGATATGATCTAATTTTTTCTAAGTTCTTCTTCGACTCGTTATCTAATTTGTCTCTTTATCTAAATTTTCTACTTAGTAATTCTAATTATTTTTCCTTTCCTTCCACGTGCCAAGACCTACCATACATAAGAGAAAAATGGGCGCCACTCCTTGCAGAAAAAAATGCAAGAAAAGGAAGGAAAAATGCGCATTCTCTTTGCGGACATGTAGGACACCAACCGGACATTTACCGTTTTTTGCTTTATTAAAAAATTAAAGGTAATGCCCGGTTATGGAGCAGAATGTGGAGGCCGTATAGAAGTTGGACAAAGTTGGACGAAAATTTCAAGTCCAAATTACCCAGGGGAATTTAGGGAAGGACAGGAATGTTCGTGGCTGTTAGTTGCTCCTGTTGGACAGAGAGTACAATTGTAAAGAAAAAAATTAAAAAAAATTATTAAAAATAATTTTTTAGGCAATTCTTTGGTGAATTCGAAATGTAAGTTTTTTAGTTAAATAAATTTTATTGAAAATATTTTAATCTGTCTAAAAGGTATTGCAAGGTTGGGGCAGTTTTACACATTAAATGTTAATGCATTGTATTAAATTCAGGTATGTTTTTATTGTAAATTAAATTAAAAACTGTGTTGAATATGTCTGTAAAGTGTTTTTGTTTTTATAAAAATGTTTTGAATACTTGAGGGAAATTTAATAAAATAACATGTTTTAATAAACTAATAGTAAGTGTATGTTTCTAGTAAATTCAACATGTTTTTTCTAGATTGCATAAAAACATGTTTTTAAGATCAAACAAACATGTTTTTAGTAAAATAAAACATAAGTATTTTACGATAAAATGTTTTTAAATTTTATTTGTTAAGTTTCATGTTTTAAAACTTTTTCTTTCTAATTTTAAAAATGTTTTAGCTATTTAAAAATATTCAAAAACTTGTTTTAATGTTTGTTGTATTTGTTGTTTGTTTTTGAAAATAGGATGTTTGAAACGTCTAGAAATTAAAAAAAAAACTTTTACCAATTGTTTTATCATATAGGTCCGCCATTCTCTTTGCATGGACTATGTTGAAGTGAGGAACAGTACTGATTTTGCTAATACCGGAATGCGGTATTTTTTAATTTGAATAAATTAAAAATTAATACAAACATACACAAACACAACATTTTGCCCACCTGTTTCATTTACCCGAAGAAAATTGTTTCTATGGTGTAACGGGAAAATGCTTAGTTCTTTACAAAAATGTCGAAAGTTCGAATCCCCTTGATGAGGAACAATTTTTAATTGATAAATATTAAAAAATAAACAACAAAAAACCAAATCAGCATAAATAAAAATTCAAAAAAATTCATTTTTTATCTCAAGTTATTGCTGTTATGGAACACCAACCTCCCCAGTACATTCAGCCACAAACGATTTACTTGTTCTCTTCCGTTCATTCTATCGTGGTGGACGTGGTTTCCAAGCAAAAGCTAAAGCAATAAATGCATCAAGAAACGGGCAATGGAGTGAGTGGGGGGAGTGGACAGAATGCAGTGCTACTTGTGGTGGTTGTGGGTTGAAAAGAAGAAGTCGAAAGTGTTTTAATGAAATAAATAATACAAAAACAAATAATGATGAAAATGGACAAAATTTCAATGGAAATGAAGACAATGAATTAATTTGCTTGTTGGTTTTGCTGTGATTTTTAGAAAAAAGGAATTTTCGGATATAATTTAGCTAAGGGTACGCTTTAGTCAAGTCAAATGGTACCTACCTACATGCTGATTCTAGATACAAGTCCTCAAACTTGTATTATGATGTAACGTCAAAACTGATTAATAACTAGGAAATTACCTCGAGGGCCTAAAAAGGGCCAAAATTATTTTTAATTTTAAAACCGAATTTGCCGTGTATTTTTTAAAATAATTTTTGCTGTGAAATAAGAGATTTTTTTATTAAAAAAATAATTTTCAATTTAATTTCAGAGGTGTTGACACCGAAACGCAAGTTTGCTCACGCGAACCGTGTCCTGGTAATAAATTAATTTTAATTTTGGGTTAATTAAACTGATCAACTTCAAAATTTTACCGTACCGTATTACGGGCCGTAATTCAAAAATACGGAGAATTTTTATCGATATCGTATTTACGATACGGAAAATTTTTTTATGTACCGTAATACAATACGGAATAGCGATAGATACAGAAAAATATCGTCGCTAGTACGATGGTTCGATCTCTAGCTTAGACAGCTCCCTTACCTAATGGGCACCCTAAATTTAGAACCTAGGTATCTTAAATTGAGGGTATATTATAGTGAGGTCCCATGTTTAGCTAATTTTATATAATTGAGAGTCATCAATTATATCTGAGAAAAAATCTTTCATTCCAAAATTTTCTGTAGGGCTCTGCTCCAAACCCATATCGGAGGAGGGGGAATGCCAAGGCTTGCTCTCGTTGTTAAAAGGTGTTCGTTGTCAAAAACAAAAAATAATACAAGAAGAATGTCACCAAACATGTTGTTCTGGATTTGAATTGAATAAACAATTGGGGATTTGTGTTGAAAATAATTTTTAAAATTTTGTTTTTAATTTTTTTAATTTTTATTTTAATAAATAATTTAAATTATCAAAGAAAATTTTTCAGAAGACCAAGTCTTCACCCAAAATCTAAAAGCGGAAAACCCCAAGAAAGGGTTTGAATTATTAAAAACAATGATATAAATGTGTATAGCAGACCTGCACGTGGACACGGATTTTGGTATCCGTATCCGTTTATATCCCTTTTGAGTTATCCTTTTATTCTATATCCTTTTTTTCTCAAAATGGCCAAACTGACCATAATTTTCAAAACGGTCAACTTCATTTAAATTTGAGTAAAACAAACTCAAAGCCTGGATAACTAAAGGCACAACTGTCTACCCTACAATTTAAACTCGATGACTTATTTAAATTTCCTTTTACATAAAAATTAAAAAATTTTTCTTTTGTACTTTTACTCGCTAAATAAAAAAAACTCGTGGTGTTTTAAAAACAAATATAATTTTATTCCTCTTTTAAAACTGTGACCTTTGAACAAAAAAATATTTAAAAATGATTATTGGTTATTTTTTAAATAAAATCATATGTTTTTAATATTATTAGTAATTTAAAATTTATTTTGTTTGATAAATTTGTTTCCTTTTTATTTTTGGAAATAAATTAAAGACCACACAGTTAATTTATTTACCTTTAAATTTTTTTATCAAAAAATTAAAAATTTCGGATTTGAAATTTTTGACTGGAAGCGTCAAGGGAAATTATTGAGGGTTAACCGAGAGTTGCCCGCAACTTCAAACTGGATCAGAGATTCGTTTATTTCCGTTTTTGTGATTTTCGTAGGATTGTTATTTTTGTTTCGTTGAAATTTTATTTTCGGATGGTGTAGATGTGTGTTATTATTTACGGATTTTAAGATTAATTGTATATTGTTAAAAAAGATTTTCTTTTCAATTGTCTCAATTTTTTACTTTATTATTATTAATTTAAACATTTTTATATCCTCGTTTTTCTCCTACAATTTTTGATTAAAAATGCTTTTTACCTTGACCTTGACTGGAAAATATTAAAAGAACTGGGCGCGTGGGCGAAAAATGTAAAAATAATATATTAAATATTAATAATTTAACACAATTTAATGTATATTTATTTATTTATTTTAGACAAGAAATGTCCTTTTTAGTAGATTATCAGAATAAAAACTTCAAAAATAGGTAGACGACCTTGGCAGATAAAAAAAATGAGGAAGGAAATATACGCCAACAATAAAGCGCTGTCAAAAAACATTGGGAAAAGATATGTAGATGTTTGAATTAAATATTGCTAAAACATTGTTTTAGTTAAATGTTTTTAAAGTCTGAAATATGATTTTTGGATGTATTTTTAATTGAAGTTCTATTTATTCTTAATGATGTTTGAAAAAATAGATGTTTGAGTGTTTGTTTAAATATGTTTGTTTCTAATGCTTTGAAGAATATCAGAACAACTCAAAGAATTTATTTAAAAACAAAACACAAAAATTATTTAAAAAATAAATTAAAATGATAATAACAAAATTAAATTAAAATATAAAAACAAAAAATTAAAAATTAAGATTATTGCACATAAAATGAGTAGTGGGAATTTAACGTTCTTAAAAAACATTAAAAATAATAAATAATACACGTATTTTATCTTTGAATGCTAAATAATGCTGGTTCTAGAAAATTTTGAAGTTTAATGTTTTAATTAATGTTTTTAGTCGATGTTTTAATGTTTCAATCATTGGTTTATTGTTTTTAACAGAACCAGCATTTGTTAAGAGTTTTGATATGTAAATAATTTTTAGCAAAAATTTTCTCATTTAAATTTCGCCTAATTTTATATTAACATATTTATTATTACCTTCAAAAATATTTAATAATTTATTAAAAAATTTTGAATCAAAACTTCTTTTACTTTCACGTTCCAAATTATCCGCCAATAATTGAAAATTATATTCTTCATTATTTTGCCAATAATTGTGAACACCTAACGGTTTAATTCCAAATGAATGATTATTTGATGAAAAATTATTATTTTTAGCTAATCCCAAATGTTGTCTAAGACCATCAAAAAATCGGCAAAGAACATTGACTGAAAATATTTTTAAAATAAATTGTTTAATAACATTTAAAAGTTCATGTTTTAATTAATATTTTATTTGATTTTAAGATGTTTTAATCGGATGTTTAATTAAATGTTTTAGTTAAATGTTTAATTGGTATTGTATTTATTCAATTTTCAGTCCAATGTTTTACCAATATTTTTAATAAAAATAAAAACCATAAGAAGAAGCCATTTCTTTAGGGAATCCAAGTCTTCGTCTCAAAACTTGTGATAATTGAAATCGCACTTTGCTATAATAATTATTGTCGTTGTTCTGTTCATTTTCAATATTTTCAATATTAGAATTGTATGGACCACAATCAGGCAACAATTCGTTAGTTAATTGTAAATTTTCACGGTTATTTTGTTCTTTCATGATAACTAAAATACTAAAAAATATGATTTTTTATTTTTAAATGTTTTAACATGTTTTTAGATGTTTTGTTTAGTTATGGTTTTAACTTGTTTTCAGATGACAAAAACATTGAACATAAAACATTAAAACAAAACAAATACGAAAACAAAACATTTTAATAACAAATTAATTAAACTTGCAACTAACAATTTGATTTAGTTGGCATTTTAGTAATAATCCCTCTTTGTTCCTCAGCCCACCAATTAACATTATTTTCATTTTTTAATTCATTTTCTTCTTCATAATCATTTTCATCATTTTTTATAGGCGCCACTTTTTTAGGCAAAACTTCAGCTAATAACCACATATAAAGACATAAATCACTAGGACCAATATAACTCCAATTAACAGCACATTTATCGTCCATATCTAATTGCATTCTCTCAAGTTGTTCTTTTCGATAAATTGGAAACATTATTGCTTCACGCTTTTTGGAATGACCCAATCCTAAAGTATGGCCAATTTCGTGTACCTGACATGAAGGGAAAATGTTTAGAATAATTAAAACATCTACATATTTATTATAATAAAACTTGTTTTTAGATGTTTGTCAATTTTGAATTAAAAGATGTTTAAAGCATGATTAAAAAAATGTTAGTCAATGTTTTAACTATTTGGATGTTTTGTTTTGATAAAATATGTTTGTTTGTGTTTTGTTACGTTTTTTGTGTTTAATCAATGTTTTATGTAACTCTAAGTTTTATAAAACATTATTATTAAAAATGTTTAAATATATTCTTAAAAGTTTTAATTAATTTTTGACGTTAATTTATGTTAGTTTTAAATGTTTATTTTTTTCATTCATTTGATTTTTTGTTTTAATAAAACACGGACAAAAACATATGTTAAAATTAAAATTCCAAAACATGGTACAACAAAAGACACACCAAAACAAAAATTTGAAAACATTATATTTTCCCTTGTTATATTTTAAAAACAAAAATATACAAACCAAAACATGAGGGAAACTAGCACCCTCTTTGCCTACTCCAACATGCCATTTTTCATAATCATCAAGATGAATATCTCCATTTAAAGTACCCTTCGATTGATAATTAGGATAAAACGTATGAGCTAGAATATTGCTGCCATCTTCCCCTGGACCGTCAAACTAATTTTAAAAATAAAAAAATAAATAACCATATGTGCTATGGTTAATATTTTTAAATTAACCATATGTGCATCTCCATGGTCTCCCTCTGCCCAAAGAATGGTAATATCTGCATTTTCTTCACTTTCAGCTTCTTCAAAATGAAGCGATAAACTCTGAAAATTAATAAAAAAAAGGCAAAAAAATTTTAAGTTACCTCGACAGACTTTAGAGTTATCTGTGATGACCACAAATTAAATGCTTTATTTACTGTTCTTCTAAAAAATATTAAAAAAGTAAATAATTAACTCTACATATTTAAATACCTAATTTCATCACGTGGAATATCAGGTGTATAGTTATGCAAAAACCATTTAAGTCGTAGTTCTCCGTCCTTCAACTTTCCCTCCCATCGAGAAATATATACTAAAATTGGAAATATCTTAGTATAAAACATTCAAAAATTTAACTAAAACATTAAAAATAAACAAAAAGTGGAATAAAAACGAAGAAAAATATTTCAAGCAAATCATGTCATAAAATACAAGCACCTGAAACCCTTCGGGGTTCAGGTCGGGGGTTTTGCCAAATAAAATCGTCGGGGTCGGGGTTCCTGGGTCGTTGCTATGTATCCTAGTTTAAACAAACAAAAAATAAAACAAAAATGGAAAACAACATAAACAAAACATCAAACAAACTAAAACATTTTACAATCCCAAAATTATTGATTATTGTTTTAAAAACATAAATTAAAACAGGACAAAATTTTATGAAAAAAATATATTGTTTTTATGTTTAAAACTCCTTTATAATTATGGTACTTCTTTACTTTCAAAATAAATTATATAAAACTAGGGCGTTCAAATGTTTACTTATCCCAAAATCATACGGAGCTTTTTTTGGGTCAATAACAATTAATATTTATAAAAAATTACCAAATCTTTTCCTTCTTTCATTAATTCTCCCAATATCGTCATTTCCACATCTAGGCATTTTTATTTGTTCAAGCGTTTCAAGATCAAGTTCGCCACTTAATGGTAAACCAGCCATATCTTGAAATGTTTTTATAGCAGAACGTAATTCTGTTGGTGTTGGAATTGGTGTTCGAAGATGTCCAAACTCATTTAAATATTTCTAAAAATATTTAGTTAATAATTATTATGGGGAAAGGTTAATTTTATTTCATTAAAACATTTATTAAAACATTGTTTAAACAACATGTTAAAAACATTGAATAAAATAAAAATTTGAAAACAAACAAAACTTAGTTAAACAAAAACATTGTAAAAACCTTAACTTAAAAAATCGAATAAAACATCGTCTAAACATACAAACATCTAATAAAACAACCCTAAAACTTAAATAAAAACATTGTTAAACAAAGTGACAAACACTTAATAAAACATAAACGAACCTAGAAACATCAATTAAAATATTGTTAAAAAAAGAAAAAAATATTGAATAAAACATTAATTAAAAAATAGTAAAAATAAACATAAATAAAATAAAAAATTATAAGATTAATTTAAAAGATTCATTTTAATTAAAAAAATAAAAACAGACCAAAACCAATTTTTTATCAGCTTCTTCTTGTAAAATTAAATTTGTTTCAAAATTTTCTTTATAATTTAAAGGTGCTCCGAAACAATAAATTCTCCTCTCCATTAATTCAATAAATAAACAAACAACAACAAAAAATGTTAAAAACAATGTTGTTTTAATTTTTCTTCTTTCCAAACAAACATTTAAAATTTGGTGTAATAAAACAAGTTGGACAGCTAATAAAATAAACAACAACAAAACATGTTGCAAAACATGTAATAACAACAAAAACAAGTTCATTTTAAGGGGAAGGGAAACAACGGCAAACAAACAGCCCAACAAACAATACTATATATAAACAAATATCTTTATATGTTGGCTGCGCAACTTCGCCGTCTTTAAGTCTCCCCACAAATTTTCTTTTGCTTTTATATATTAAAGCTCTCCCCGGTTGTTTTTGCCCCTCCCACTTTTTTCTAACAAATTCTCCGATCAGTGCCCTCAACACCTTTTTTTCTTTATTTTATTATTATTACCTTGTTGCCGCTCTCATTTTCTCTCTAAAAATTTTCCCCATCAGAGATCGTCATCAATCTCTATATTTTCCGGAGAGATATATTGCTTACTATTTTACAGTTTTTCATTGAAGACCGGTCCCGGCCCTTTACTCAAAAAATAAATATATAAAAAATTGGCTGAATTGGGGGGAAGGGGTAAAGGGAAAGAGACAGGGTGAAGGTGAAAATAAAAAAATGTAGAAAGATAAAAAAAGGAAGAAAAAAATGGAAGAAAAAATAAAGGGAAGAAGAAAAAAGAACGTCTAAGGTTCCCTATTTTCGTTGTTTTAAATGATTGTTGCTCTGCGCAGGGAGGTGAGAAAAATATTTAAATATAGCTAGTAGTCTTTTTTGTAGCTAATATATAAAAAATAAAAAAAAATTTTTGTTTTTTAATCCATAAAAAATATTTTTTTTCTTCCTTGGGAATTTAGCAAAAAAAAGCTTTGTTTGTGCATATTTTGAATTTAAAAATTCCGATAAAGACATTGAAGATTTAAACAGAAATTAATAGGTTGTTTATAAAACAAATGAACTTAAACATCTTTAAATATTGCCTAAACATTTCCAAACATATTTAAAAGACAAAAACAGTTTAAACATCAACAAAAACATCAACAAAGCTTAGTTAATATTTTTAAAATTTATTCTTTGTAAAATTTTTAGAAAATTTAGAAACACCAACATCTGTAATACATCGGTAGGAACTAGATATTGATCGGGTTGATCCGAAACTCGGTTTTTCAGCCAGAACCCCGATCCGATAACGCAAAGCGTATTGCATTATTTCCGTTAAATTTTGGCCTTGCGTTGAGTTATGCGTTTTACGTATTTTTGACGAAATCAACGCAAAAATTCCAATTCTCCTCCTTTTGCTATTCCGCAAATTTCTTTCTTTTTTAAAAATAAATTTCTTCCTGGCCTATTTCTTCCCGAACCTCCAAAAAAATTTTTAAGAGTAGAAAATTGTAGGGTAGAAAAAAATTATGCACGGATGTCCGCGTATCCGTCCGATTTTCAAAAACAGTATCCATATTCGTCTGTATCCGGATATATCAGTGGATATTACGGATATTATTATCCATATCCATGTGCAGGTCTGGTTAAAACTTAATACCTATATTTGAATATTTTAAAAACATTAATTTAGCAAACAAACATTGGAAAAACGTTAATTAAAAATATAACAAAACATATCAAAAAGCTAAAAAGTCTATGAATATATAGAAAACATTGTGAAAAACAATTATAAAAACATTACTAAAAACATCTATTAAAACATAAAAACAGCAATATAAAACACTTTTAAAATAAAAACATCAATTTTTAGATGCTCAATGTTTTAATACTATTCTTGCAAGTTTATAATACATAATTTATAAAACAAAGTTTTGTTTAGGCCACATATTTAGGACAATTTGGGCAATACAACGCGTCACATTTTTTATTACGTCCAAACTTTCCAGTTTTTTAAATTTAATATTTAAATTATTTCCCTCCTTCCTTCCAAGGCCAACTAGTGTGTAGAAAGTTTATTTTATTTAAATTTTCTTTTCATGTTTTTATACCGGTTTTTTCTTTCACTTTTTGCTAAATAAAATTAATTTTAAAAATAAAGAGAGAGAGTATATTTATTTATTTATTTATTTATTTATTTATTTATTTATTTATTTATTTATTTATTTATTTATTTATTTATTTATTTATTTATTTATTTATTTATTTATTTATTTATTTATTTATTTATTTATTTATTTATTTACATATTTATTTATTTATTTATTTATTTATTTATTTATTTATTAATGGCCAAAACTTAAAAAAAATTAATTTTTTAACTAAAATTTTTAAAAAAATTTTATTGAAAAAAAAAATAAAAATTTATTTATTTACCACATACATAAATGGGCTATTAAAAAATAAACAATAAAAAATGAAAGGAAGGGTGAGCAATCCACATACATACAATCAAACCTCGTTCTAAGATATCTCCTCTAAAAAATTCTCTTATAAATGAGGTTATCTTAAATAGAGAGTATCCTATAATGAGGTTTAACTGTATTTTTAAATGCAAAAATAGTCAATTATATTTTAAAAAATATATTGACTGGAGGAAAAAATTAAAAATTTTAAAGGAAAAGGAAAAAGAGGGAAATGGCAGCGATCGAGAAAAAAGAATATAAAAGTGAGAATTAATAAAGGCAGTAAAATGCGCCAACATGTTTGAGCGAAAATTAAAGTTTGTTTAGATGTTGCTCACTCATGTTTAAATAATTTCCAAGTAAATGTTTTGTAAAACTTCCACAAAAACATTCCTGAAAACTTTCCTAAAAACATGAAGTTGGTATAAATAGTTGTAAAACATGTTTGAAAATTGCAACTTGTTTTTAAAAACTTGTTTAGCAACTTATTGTTACCTCATTATTTTTCCGGAAAAAATAAAAGTTTAGAGAAAAATATTAAATATAAAAATATAAAGAAAAAACAAAGAGAACAACATCAAAACATTTAAAACATTAAACTCTGAATGGATGTTTTGAGTAAAGTTTTTAGAGCATTCACTTCTTTTATAATTTGCACTCATACACATATTTACGAGTATTCCTTAAAAGAAAATATTTTTCTTTAAATTATTTATTTAAATTACCTCTCTATATGTTCGTTTATATTTTTCTTGATGATCTACTTTTTCTGTTTCAGCTGCTGCTCCTTCTGTCCTTTCTACGTTGGATAGAGAAGTACTGAAACGCCGCATTCTGTCCAAAGTTTGACCCATTGGTTCGTGGACAATTTCAATTAAATCTTCTGGCCATTGGTGGGTTGTTGTGATTGCTGAAGTTTGTTGTTGTTCTAAATATATAAATATGTAGTAGTATATTGATGGGAATAGACAAAATATATATAAAATAGAATCAAAACTTAAGGACTAATCAAGTTGCCTCAAAAAATCTTGATAACGCTTTATGAACCAGATCTCATAGTAATTCCACATTGTAAATTAACTTTTCTCTCATTTTCTTTTCCTCCTTAACCCCCCCCCCTCCTCAATTTTCGGATTTTTAGAACATAACCGAAATAAGCAAAAAATTTTTTAGAAAACAACAGAAAATGTAAAAAACTAAAAAAATATTAAAAACAAACTTCAAATAAACAAAAAAACAAAAAATTAAAAATAAATTCCTTCCTACCAAACTCGTAATTTCGTTGTTGTTGTTGCTGTTGTTGTGCAGCAGCAGAAGCAAAAATACTGCTTCCACTACTCACAGCTGTATCCCACCTTCCAGGCAATATTTGTTGTTGTCTTGCAGTCCCAACAAACTCCCCTCCACTTGCAGGGGATCTACTTGCTAACGAGTCCAATTCTCTTTGTAATTCGTACAGAGCGTCTCTTCTTGAATGTGCTGTTGTGGCAGCTGTTGGACCTGTTGTTGGACCAGGTCTCGCTCCGTCTAACAAAGTTTGGGAGGCATAGCGTCTCGGAGGAGATGTCCCTCCCATCCCTGCCAATTCAGAACGGCTTCTATATTGGCCGTAACGAGCAGCGTTTGTTGTTGTTGCTGAACGTCCTGCAGTTGCGGAAATGTCCTGGCCTTCAATGGAGCCAGAATGGTGACGTTCACGGTCGTATAGAACGGCATAAGCATCTAAGATGCAAAAAACAAAAATAAAAAAAATAAAAAAGCAAATAACACACTCAAATACGAAAATGTAAACACACTAAATAAAAAATAAAATTTTTACAAAAAATAAAAAAAAATACTATTTTTTGGCCACTCAAAATAAGTTTGCTCACACAAATATAAAAATTAATCAAATACCTGAAAACCTCACTATAAGATACTCTCAAAACTAAATAAACCTCAGTTTAAGATAGCAGAGGGGGGATCTAAGATATATCCCCTAGTTAAGATGAAAATTATAAGGCGATTTTTAGCCTAAAGGAGGGAGTATATTATAGTCAGGCCAAAACAGTATTAGTTATTAATTTTATTCAAGAAATATCCCAAAAAATTAATTTTCCTCACCTCCACCACCCCGTCCAAGTGCTGTAGCACTCATTGAACGCCTACTTCTCCCGAGGCTGTTATATTCCCCACTAGCCTCATCATAACGCAAATAATCGCCAGGTGTGTAATGACGACGTAAAGTACTTCGTTTAGAGCCGGAAGCCAACTAAAAAAATATTTTTAATTCCGAAAGGTATTAGTAGTCTACCACAACCCTGTCTACCGCAGGTCTTAAATTAAGTTTATGGCAAATCTGGTATGCTTTACGTTAGCCGAGTCAATAAAGATCCTTATAAAAAGTCCGTAAAAATTATTAATGACTCCTGGGTAGACTGGTTTGTTCAGATTTTTTAAACTTAAAAAACAACATTCTCTACATATTACCTCTTCCAACTCGCTAACTAATTGTTGTCCTTGTGCCAGCATTTCAGGTGATTGATTGTAAACATGATATATTTTTGTAGAATGTATTTCATCCCCTTTTTCCACAGTTTTTTCTATTGTAGTTAACCGTTCTGTTAATTCAGTCAAACTTTGCTGTATTCTTCGAGAATCTTCAAAACGACCTCCCCCAACCCCATCTTTAAATCCGTCAATATATCCGGTACGGAATTCCTCATTATCTGGGTATTGCTCTTCCAATCGTTTTAACAGACTTTCGGTTATTCTGTCACCGAAGACGCCTAAATTTAAAAATTATTTTCTAATTTTATGGCCCTTGTAAAGAGGGAATGCTCCTCTCCTTTGAATATTTTTTCCAATCATTTTCAACAAAAAAGTTCACAAAATGAGCACATCACACTTAACAAAAATGACAAAATTACCTGAAGATCCATCTCTAAAGCCTTGCATATAACCCGAAGAGTAACCCAGCCGTTGAGTTGGACGCTGTGCTAAATTGGCCATTGAGGTGCTCATACCTCTATCACCTGTATCACGAAGGCCTTTTGCATAACCCTCCTAAGAAAATTTTTTTATTTTTTATAAATCTTAAAGCAAATTTTATTCAGTCAATGTCTCGTTTATATTTACCCATCAAGGCTGAAAAAATCACATCTTATGATGAGTAGGGACTCAAAAACCCTAAAAATGAGGTGTATCTTAAACATTAGACAGCTCCCCAACCAAATTTTAACAAATCGTATTCTATATCGAGGTGTATCTATTATTGGAGGTATCTGGGTATAAAGAAGTTTGTCTGTATTTTAAATTAAAATTTTCCCTTACTCTAAACGCCTCATCCCTTCCCCTCCAATCTTCCTCAACACGCCTTCCACCTCTCCCAGCACGATATCCTTGTGAATACCCATCTTCAAAGTTGCCTCTAGTATGTTCATATCTCTCATATTTTTCTTTGATAAGAGGTTCGTGTTGGCCATTTCTATAGTGTTTTTTACCACATCTTAAAATTAATTTGTTAAAATTTAATAAATAACAAATAAATTAAGTGTTAGTTGGAGAAATTGATTAATTAATCGGGTAATTGTTTTTAAAAAAATAAAAAAATAAAATTTTAGCCTTCACTATTGTGTAAAGGATATGAGGATTAGTGGGGAGCATTATATTTCATTTTGTTGAGATGAAATAGAAAGGGATTATGGACATCCAAAACCGAATTTAAGGACCAAAAGTTCAGCCGGAGGACTGAGGAAATTCAATAAAAGATTTGAGTCAAAACCCAAGACTGAGTCTTGGACGTCGTTATGGCAATCTTATGGTTGTTTGTTAGTTAGTCTTTTTTGGGATAGAGTAGAGTTACTGGAATATTTCTTTTAATCAAGTAGGAAAGTGAAAAATATTAAGGTAAAGGGGGCTATTTAGGTAATCTTTTTTGTCTAAAAAATTATTTTAAAAACTTTTTCAACAGCCAAAATAGCAAAACTGAGAGCAAGAGACACAAAAGAAGCAACAACAATAATAAAAGTAACAACCACCACCACGGCCAACCAGCTGCTAGGAATGCTTCTGCTAAAAATTATGGGGAAAATTTGTTAAGAAAACAAGGAAAAGGAGAAAATTTAAGGAAAGAAAATGGGAAGGGAGGGAAGTTGGGTAGAACAACAACAACAACAACAAACAAAACACTCATTCACTTATCCACTTACGGTTTAAACCAAAAAAGCCTATTACAACAACCAAAAGGATTACAATTGGAATAAATATTACAACTGCTCTTTGAGCATTTTGGCGATTCCATGGGGGGATAGCTTTAATTTAAATTATTTTTTTAAAGTTTTGGGGGAAATATATGTATATTCAGAAACTCATAAACTCGGGTGACCGAAAAATATTGGCTTATAATAAGGAGGGTAACTTAAATTGAATAAAATACAGTCGGATTATAAGAATTTTTATTTTTTTATTTCACCGTACCTAAAATGAGGATATCTTTAAATAAAAGGTATTGTTTAGACAAAACTCCCTGGCCAAACAAATTTTAGAGAACATCTGTTTTGGCTATGTTGATAGGGGAAAAAGAGAGGAGGAGGGGGGGGGGGAGGGGTTGATCTCCTTTGATCGATATAATTAAAGAGTTTCAATTCTCAAATATCTAAAATTAATTTAAATACCATCTGGACGATTTCCTGATAGGAAGGTGGTCATTTTTAAAGAATTTTAAAGAATTATTTTTTGAATAAATACAAACTAAATATATATTTAGTTTACACATTTTTTGACACAAAAATTAGCTTTAATTTTAAATAAAATAAATTTACGTCTTTGTCGTGCAATGACAGGCTGATCACCATGCATCATCCATTTTGTATATATCTTAAAGAGAAAAGAGAAAAATAAATAAATTTTTGAATAAATAAAATTAACAGAAATTTTTTGTGTACAAATTTGGAACATTTAAAAATATTTTTTAGTTTATTGGTAGGACAAAATTGAGGAAATCCAGCATGTTTAATAGAGTAAATCTAGCAGTATTAATCCCCATATTTCAAAAATTGAAGTTTCAATCTTAAACTTTGCCCATTCCGGGTTAATGTCGATAAAACTAATAACTAGATCACAACTAAGTAAAAATCTCAAGTTAAGGGATATTTTTCGAGTTTGGTTGGAATGCGATACCTCAAAGTTTAAGAGATGGTCTTGTTGAGAAAAAGAACCGGAGAGTTTCGGGTATCCAAAAAGTGTATGTAAGTAAAATTGAGGTTCGAAAAGAGTTATATTTCAAAATTTCAATTTTGATTTTTGAATATTTTCACCAAACTCTGGTTCGAAATATAATTTCCTAAAATATATTAAAATTCACCTCATAATGGTATGTCTTCCCTTTTTGTAACGGATAGTTCAAATATCCACCAATAACCGATCCATTCCCAATCCTCACATTTGTATGGGATTCCAAAGTTTGTGTAGAGTAAGAAGCCGTTACATAATAAGGAATATGTAGACGATGTGCCGTTACTTTGTCTGTCAACATTGTCCAGTTTGTATCTCCAGGAGGGTCTCTTTCATCCACAACAACATAATAACGAGTAATATTGTGGTCGGTAGGTGAGGGGGCTATAGGGACATCCCAATGAGTTCCGTCGTGCCCAATACTTTCAACTTTGTAAGGTGGAGGAACGATACAACAACGTTCTTTGACATCTGGTTGGTCAGCGATTGTTGGACGTCCAGCCAATTTCCAGTTATTCCAAATCCCGTCCACTTTTGCCCGGACCATAAAGGCATAATCGTCCGGATTGTGATCCAAGTTAAAGACCAAATAGCAATGACGTCCACAGGGGTCTTTTGGACAAAGCAAATATTTGCTGAATTTGGCCTCCTCTTCCTTCCATAGAGTGCGGGAAGAGTGTAGGTGAATATAGCGAACTTGATATTCTGACGCCATGTTAGCTTCTACAGGCTCCCAACTGGAAGAAAAAATTTTTTTGAATAACTGGTTAATATTTTATTTATTTATGTATATTTACTCAAATAAAATTATTTTCAACACGTGGGATTCGAACCTCTGCCCATTGCAGCATAAATCTAAGCATTTTCCTACTAAACTCAAAATATCAACTAGCCTCAACGAGGTAGCAAAAGGAGTCTGGTCACAATGCTTCAAATTTCTCGGCAAGTACCATCCCGGAGGCAATGTTGAGTAAACCCCCCAAGCTCCATCCATTTGATCTTTAAGAGTAAGAGTGACATTGTAAGTAGATGCAGGTTCCAATCCGGTAATTGTAAATTCTGTTGCTGTTGGACTGACGTCGAAGGACTTGACTCCACCCACACGGACATGGGGGTAGATAGAATGGAGGGATTTAGCTGTCAACTGGAAAATTTGACAAATTGATATCTGTTCAATTAATACAGTCGGACCTCACTATAAGATACGCTGAAAAAATTGCATCTTATAATGATCCATATATCGAATAGAGGATAACAAAAATAGAGAGGTTCGCTTTATTCATTCTAATACTGGGAGTATCTTATAAAGAGGTCCGTTAGTAGATAAATTCTCTAAACAAACTCACAATATACCCACGATGGGAGAATCCCCAAATAGGTTCCCATTCAACAGTCAAAGTGTTCGGTGTTCTGTCCTTCAATCGTAATATCCATGTCTTCCCAGTAGGCAACGTTGCCCACGCCCCCCAAATCATTTGTCCATATCCTACATCTGTGCCACCTTGCACTGTTATATTGTAAATAGTTTCAGGCTGTAGCTCCGTAAACTTGATGGAATTTCCTGGCACTTAAATGTAAAAATTGATTCAAAAAACAATTAAACACTAGAGATTGAACTGGCCACCCGAAGCCCGGAATTGCTTCAACCCGAAACACAACCCATCCCTGGTCCAGTTCCAGGCATTCTTAGCCTCACTGAGTTTCTTAGGCCTGGGTCTTCCCTAGACTTTCGGTTTTTTTTCTTGGGTTCAGTTTGGCGTCCATTTTTTACAGATTTTTGGCATTTTTAATTTGCCATATAATCCAATACTCTAAAAATCTTTCTATATATTATTAACCACCAACCCATAACAGTGTAATTCTTTCTAGGCCCCATTTTCATTGTATATTCATCGACAGGAGCAATAGTGACACGATAATGTGTTAACAGATCCCGATATTCTGGCTCAAATATATCTGGAGGTGTCCATGTAACGTGAAGCATTGTGTCAGATTTTTCGATTAGACGAAGATCTGTGGGAGGTCCAAGCCAATCAAGTTCTGTTGGTTCGCTAGAAATGAGGCAAAAAATATTGAGCTGATCTAGTTTATGCATCCACTCAAACTTTTATGATCCAATTTTAAAGAGGTCACCCCTGAAGACCTACATCCTGAAGCTATAGTGACCCTGAAGACATCCAACATTTTGATCAACACCTATTTTTTTAATTTCTTCACAAGCTTAATAAGGGATCTGGAAGAGATTAAGGGGGATAATGAGGGATTTGGCGGGATCAATGGAGATATCGATTCATTTGAGTGGATTAAAGGGGATATCGATGTATTAAGGGGCATTAGGACATTTGAAAAGACGATGGGATATCAGTAGAAAATCATCTTGATTCCCTGATCCACAGATGTACTCATGATTTTTCATTGGACGCATGAACTTTTAAATGGATTCATAAATTTTTTATCCGAAATTAAGGATGCTTTCCATATTCCTTAACCGAGGTTACGGAATTCCAGGAATTGTCTGAAGGCGGGACAGTCTCTGGTTGGCCAAACAACCGGAGAATTTTCAATTCTTAGAAATTCGGAAAGCACTAGTCTAAAAGAATCATTGAAAATAAATCTTTACGTTTTGTCAGTAGTGGCAAATGTACCAGATATCGTCCACTTTGATTTGTTGTCTTGCAATCCTCTCACAGTTATGTTGTATCTAAAAGAAAAAATACAGTGGACCTCACTATAATATACCCCCATAATAGAGAAACGTCCATTTAAGATTTAAAATTTGGTTAGCAATTGAATATATGAGCTGTCTAATTGTAAGCAAAACCCTCAATTAAGTTTCTTAAGATATGATTTTTTGTCCCAATGACACAGCAGACTAGCAAGGGTCATAGCGAAACAAATGTCATTTATTGGGGCAGAACGCCAACTAATTAAAAAAGAGCTAAATTTATCTCTTTTTCTTTGTCGCTCTATTTTTTTCGCGTGTTATTTCGTTAAATATTTGACATAAAATTTGTTTGCTTGAACATGTCAACTTCGAGAATCTTCATCTTTCGAGAATCTTATTTTTTTAAATTTTGCTTATTTTAAATAATGAATGAGAGTCTTATCTTTGTTTTAAAACCATATTTATAGATTTTTTGAATATCTTAAAAAAGTTATGAATGGCCGAATAAATCAGGTTTAGAAAAATGCCTTTTACTCGTTAAAAATCTTGAAAGTTTTGGTCGTAACATACCGTATTTCCTAAAATAAAGCCCCATGCTAAATTAGTGCCCCACCCTAAAATAGAGCCCCACTTTGGAGGATAGTTCAAATTTAGAGCCCCATGCTAAATTAGAGCCCCACTCTAAAATAGAGCCCCACCTCACTTTTTTAAATTTACTTTTATTCCAAATTGGTAAACAAAATTGTTAAGATGTGAGTAAAAGGGGAGAGGGGTTGGATGAGTAAATGGATGTTAGTGAATTTGGGGATTAAAAGGGATATCGAGAGATTAAAATTAAGAGGGTTGGGGGAGCTATTTTGGATTAAGGGACCTTCCCAGAGCAATCCGAAGTTTAGCACAAACTGCCATTCTGAGAAAATCCGGTTAAGGAATTTAAGTGTCCATTCGGGGGATATTGAATGAGGCAAATTTAAATGGATTATAAGTGATATTGTAATATTTTGGTGAGTAAAAGTTGTCAGTCCGAAAAAGGATGTCAGTCAGTCCTAGTGTCTGATTCTGAGGGAAGACGTCTCCCGATCAAAACTCCCCTATATCCCACGCTTGCCTATGTCCTATACTTTGCGGAGTTCACACAAGGACGCTTGTGAAACTCCAATCCAATAACCCCATTTTGAAGGCATTGGGAAACGGGACCAACCGCTTTATTATTATTTATTAAGAGTTTAAGGGGAATAAAGGGATTTGAGGGAATAAAGTATTATTGAACATTAGGGTATTTTAAGGCGAAATTTTTGAGAGCCTTGGAAGGCCAAGGAGTTAGCTTTCTTTATTTTCAACGCCGCAGAAGAAACTTTTGGAAAGATAGACAAAATCTTAAGTCTGCAAAAATTATTGAAAATCGAAAATTTTTCCTAAATTTCGTAAATAAAAAGAATCTATTTTTCATTTTTGTAATTTGAAAAATAGGTTGAAATTTAGAGCCCCATGCTAAATTAGAGCCCCACCCTAAAATAGAGCCCCACTCTGGAGGATAGTTGAAAAATAGAGCCCCATGGGGCTTTATTTTAGGAAATACGGTATACTATTCGATTCGTCTCGACGAGCTGATTCGAATGCCACTAAAATCAGCTCGATTCTAAGATTCTGAAAAAAGTTACAGGCAATTTGTATTTTCGCCGGAATAACCGCTTTTGTGCTATATTGAGGTGAAGTCGGAAACTAATCACGGAGATTTTGGTCTCATTCGACTCAGCTCAAGGAGCTCTTTCGAATGAGCTATAATTTGTATAGTCGAATTTTCGACCCCGAAAATCGGAATTTTAGGGACCTGTATCTCGGTCCACAGGCATTTCCGCACCCCATGATTAGTGTCATTCGACTCAGCTCGACGAGCTCTTTCGAATGAGCTATAATTTTTATATTTGAATTTTTGTCACCAAAATCGGCTAGGGGCCCTCCTGTGGTTTTCAACTTTCGGGAGACTGTAACTCGGTCCCGGAATGTCGGATCCTTCGTTCACATCAAGTTCGACTCATTTTTTAGAGCTCTTTCGAATGACACCTCATTTGTCCAAATCAATCCAAATTTGCAAAAATTACATTAAAAAATAACAGCCGGCTTTTTTTTAATTTTTCCCGTTTTTATTTTTAAAAGTTTAAAAAAAATTTTACACACTTAAAATATTATTTAAAATGTTTCTTTTATGTTTTATTTAACTTATCTAATAGGAAAATATTAATTAACCATGAAAAGGTTCGAACCCGCGACCTATTTTTAAACGATTTTGTAGTCACCGCTCTTAGCCACTTAACCAAAATTTAAATTCCGCTATGTCCCCTCTTTTGCCTGCGCTAGTCTGCTGTGCAATGAGTATATAGGGAGTTTACTGTATTTAAAAAGGAGAGCGATACTCTCTATTTAAGATAAACATCGTTATAGGATACCCCAAGTGGTTCTAATAACTAGAGATCCACTGTATATTAAAGAAAAATATTTCACTCACAAAGTAATAGGATTTAATCCCTTAAAATGATAATCAGTCTGAGAGCCCGGAGTATCATATCTTTTAGCCGTTTCCAAAGGAGCAGCCATTGCAATTAACAATTCATATCTATCAATTGTTGGGGCAAGAATTCCTGGCGGTGTCCATTTAATTTTTAAATTGTCGTGTCCAGCTGAGAGCAATTTTATATTTCCTCCTTCATAGAGTTCTCCAACTATGGGTGAACTTGTTGTTGCAAAAATGTCCGGCGTAAAAGGCCCCCAATTTCCTGATGATGCTTGGGCTTGAACTGCGAATCGGTAGGTACTCAGCTGTTTTAGTCCAGTTACTGTTGTACAGAGACGGTCACCGGTTGTTAGTATAGCTGAAGAGCTTTCATAACCAGAACAGGTTAATTCGTCACCCTTTTAAGAGAACAATGAAAATTTTTTGTTAAATATATTTTCAGTCAAACCTCACTTGAAATACCCCTTTGGAACAGAAAAACGTGGCTTATAATGAGGAGTATACTAAATTGAAGTATCGCCTAGGCAGCTCCCACCCAGTTGGTCAACCAAATTTTAAAATTCTGTATGGAGGTGTATATAATATTTTGGATATATTTTTAAATGAGGTTTGGTTGTATTAATCTCCTCCTATTCCCATACCCGCAAAATAATCTCCTGAGTTCTCGAAGTATCAGCTGAAGGTCCATAACGGACTCTATATGCAGTAATAGTCGATGTTTCTGGATGTGGAGGAAGCCAAGCTAGTTCCACAAATGTATCGGCTGTTTTTAGAGCAGTTAAATCACGTGGAGGGCCGATTTCGGAACCTTTAAAAATACAAATAAGATTTATGTTATAAAATAGAATGTAATGGATTGGAACAGAAATTTGTAGTTCTGATATCTATGGAAGGAAGGACAGAATCTACAGACAACTAAAGTGCAATTTAGATAGCTATTTAATTCTTAAAGCTATGGAGGAGGCGGTGATAGAAAGATGATTCATGCCCTCCTTTAAATAATCGGGATTCTTGAAGTTTCAGTCTGATATCTAAGTCAGTTCAAACAAAAAACAATTATTTATTACCAGTAGTTCTAGCATCAATAGGTTCACTCCAAGGTCCAGGGCCAGCTGAAGTAAATGCCCTAACACGAAAACGATAAAGAGATCCAGGTTGTAATTCTCCAATGTCTGCGCGCGTTCTAGGGCTAACGCCTTCACGAGTTCCTTGATTCCAATCTTCTAACCCAACCAATTCATATTCGTATTGACTAATTTCTCCGTTCTGTTCCAAACATTCTGGTGGTTCCCAACCAAAGCCCAATTTTGTGTCTTGACGGCTTTCAACTCGTAATTTGTGCGGGGCTCCAGTTGGGGGTTGATCTTCGGTTTTGAATCGTTGAACAGCTTTTTTAGGTGGAATTCTTCTGTCATAGCCTGGTGGTTGACGCAATGTGACGGTCACTTCGTATTCAGAACCGGGGTAAAGATTGTCTAACAAAACCTAAAATTGAAGGGACTCTAGTTGAAAAACGAGTCAAGAAAATACATTTTAACCTCACTATAAGATATATAAACTGATGATGAAAAGGAGTTACGAGGGTATCCTAAATGGAGAGTATTTCAAGTGACCAACCAAATATTTAAGATCATATCTTAAATCGAGGTGTATCTAATTCTGAGAATTTTCTTATAGTGAGGGTTTACTATACAAAATTCCCTCACATGTTTGTCCTGAACATTTTCAAGAACAACAGGTTGTGTCATTGATTTGTCTAATTTTTTGCAACCACCCAATTGAAGCAATCTATATTGTAAATCTACACCCCAAGGCCAGTCCGCATATTCAGCCGGAAGTCCCCAAAATGCTTCTCCCTGTGTTGGACCAAGAGCGTTTGTTTTAAGGAATATCTCAGAAGGGGGTGCCTTTGTGACGAGAACTGCTCGGTTACTCCATCCAGAATGTTTTGGTTCTTCTCCAGGTTCAACAGTTTCTGTGCGCATTTTTGCCTCCCAACGAGTGCCGGGGACAGAGTCGAACAAAACCTTTTAAATTAAATTTTGAAAAATGTCCGCAAAATTTGCAAAAAAAAATTTTCAAAAAATGTCCCCTCAAAATACCTCTTTAGGTCCATCTGGAGGAAATGTCATAGTCCTTTGTTGGCCACTTGCATTTGTATAATGAAGAGCCAAGTTTACTTGATCACATTTCCATGTGGTTTCGTCTGGAGGTTCCCAGACAATTTTGACTTGTTGGAAATCAACAGGTTCAATACGGACATTTCCTGGGGGCTGTTCTGGTTCTAAAATTGTTTAACTATCTTTAATAGAAATTTTTTGTTTACTTCCACATTTTGTGATTGCTTTCAACTCAGGTCCAGGTCCTCCACGTTTGTCACCTTTTCCAACAACCTTTAAAAATAAATTTTTTATTTAAAAAAGACGCAAAAAAGTCCGCAAAAAAGATCCCTACACTAATACTAAAATGCCTACCCTCAATCGAAAGAAATATTCAGTAGATTCAATCAATCCTTTAACAGTTGCTTTATATTCAGGTTGTCTAGATCGATGTCTAACAACCCCATTCCATTCAGTCCAATCTGTGTCATCTTCTGATTTATATTCAAGAATATAGCCAACAATATGTTCAGCGTCTTTTTCATCTAGACCACGCCATCTGACACCGATACTTGTTGAATGGACAAAATCAAGTTCTAAAGGCGCTTCTAATACGGGAATTACTGAAATTAATTTAATTGAAATTTAATATTATTCCCTTCCTTTTTATTTACTTTGTATTCCTGTGGGAGTAATCAAAGGTTCACTCCAGTCTCCCCAATCTCCGTGTTCAGTGTGTGCTGCAGCCTTTAAAGATTAAATAGAAAATTTATTATATGGCTGAACAATTGTAACAAATAACTTAGGTGTATCAAAAAAGTGTGTGTACTAAATAGAGGGTATCGCTTAGTAAGCCCTCCTACCCTGTGACCAAATAATTTTTATGAAAAAGTAAATTGAGGTATTTTGAGTGTAGTCTTATAGGGAGGGGTGTATTGGGGGTATCTTAAATTAAAGTGTATTTAAATTGGATTTACTTATAGCCAGGACATCATTATAAGATACCCCCAGAATTAGAAACCTCTCATTTAAGAGACGATTTTTTTAGTTTTGAGGAGGTATCTTATAGTGTAGTATACTTACTTGTATTTCATATTCTTGTTCCGGTTCCAATCCAGTAATTCTATAACATAGCCTTCCTCTCATTTGAGGGGCTGAACATTCCAATTGATATGCTGGCACTTTTTGATCGCGATAATTAAACTTTTTGTGAGGAGTCCATCTAATTCTGTATTGGTCCAAAATTCCATTAGGTGGGTGTGGGGGCAAGAAGGATATCTCTAATGCATGGGCAAGTTGTTCTTCAATGCGAAGATCGGTGGGTGGAGGTGGTGCTGAATAATAAAAAATGGGGGATTGTAAGGATTTTAGGTTTTTAATTGTTTGATATGCTCTCACGAGCTAATTTTAAATTAAAAAAATAAACAAATGTACCAGCAGGCAAAGTTCTAAAAGCAACATATTCAGAAAACGGCCCTTCCCCTTTCGAATTTTTTCCTCTCACTCTAGCTCTATATTCAGTAAAAGGGATCAATCCATCCAAAGAAACTCTTCTAGCCGTTGATTGTTCACTTATATTTTGACTTTCCCCGCTTGTATCATCCAATTCGTATTCATAACCGATAATACGTCCATGACGAAGTTCACATTCAATTTCATTCCAAAGTAATTCTGCTTTAGTTGAGGTGACTGAGGCTACACGCAAATTCTTTGGATGACCAGTTGGTGCTTTAATTAATTAAAAGTATAGTATATTTTGCTTAGGAGAAGGAAAAAGATAAGAAGAATCAAGAAAGAAATCAAACTTTAACAGAGAATTTTTTAGAAAATTTTCTAGTTTCCCAAAACAAATCCCACATAGGTATAATTTAATTTTCCTTATATCCTGGATGTATATGTACAACACAAAACAATAGTAAGAGTAAACGTTTAAACACGGACAGGCATCGAACCTGTAACCTTTTTTCTTAGCAATTGCTAGGGGGCTTTCGCTCACTTCGTATACATATACAGGTGCTCTACCGACTAAACTACCGAAGTGTTGTTTACAGCCTTCTCTTTTTAATTTATCCTAATTCACCCTCTCTAGCATAAAAAGTTAATATAAAAGCATTAAAGCTTCAATGTTTTCAACACACTACAAAATCATTCGCAGGCGCGTCGCTCTCATTCTGTTCCGTTCTTTGGTGGCTTAAACATCAAGCTTCTCCTACACCACAAGAACGTCAACACAAAAACAACAACAAACCAATCAAAACAAAATGACGTTGATAATTTCAAATAGTTCGCACAAACCGCGCAATCGTTCTGTCCAGAAGAAGAACAAACAGATACAACGAAGGCGACAATCAATCATTGGAAAGAAGCAAAAAAAGTAAGTGGAGGAGGGATTTTTTGACCTTAAAAATCTTCTCATTTTCAGAAATGCAAGGGAGCGCATTGATGACGTACCCTGCCCATTGCCAGATGATCTATTCAATGAGGAAACTTTTGGGGAGGCAAGTACTCTTTCCCTGACAGATAAAGGACAGCATAGATTGTGAGTTTAGACAATACAGTCAAACCTCTTTATAAGTTACCCCCAATAAAGATACAATTCTATTTGAGGGACTGAATGGGAGAGTTGCCTATAAGTGATACCCTCTATTTAAGATACACCTCATTATAAGAGAACATTATTCACCCCCGGGGATGTATTTACCTACAAGCAAGGTTTGACTGTATCTACTTGATATTATTTTCAACAAAACTACATTTCATTCCCCACTTTTTTCAGGGATATCTTCAAAAACATTTGTGACGGTCAAGGACGGGAACAGAAAGGAGGAAACTTTCAACAACGCGCTAAACATTCTCACAGTAGTGCTTCAACTCAAACTATTCAATCATCTCCAAGTTCTGCTATTCAATATAGTGGTAGCAGCAGCAGTAAATCCTCGCAAGATACAAATCACATTAGACGCGAAGTTCATGTTGCTTTGATGAAGCGAGTAAAGCCGAATGGAGTTTGTTCTAATCCAGAGTTGGTCCGAGTGAATTCTGATGTCCTGCTGGAAGGATCAGATTTGGATTCCTCTTATGTGTCGTTCTCTGTGTAAGTTTTTTTTTAATTTAATTAAACCTCCAAATTTTCCCAATGCCAAATCGCTTATCGCATCACTGACTTATCACACCCCACATCTTTGGATTATCACACTAAAAAACTGACCTTTACACCCCTAAATCTTTTACACGATCACTTATGTATTCCATCTAAAATGGAGATTAACTTGACACCAAATAATTTTCTTTATTTCCAGTTCAATGCAGAGTAATGATGATGGTTCCGACTGTTGTTCACACATTTGGGATGGATTGGTCAAATTGACAGCTTTGTTGATTAGGCTTGGAAATTATGCTGCAGAACATGAGGTCCTTCCAATTATTTTTTTCAAAAAATATTTTTTCCTTCTTTAAAGGTGTTAGCCTATCCATTAGCAGCAATTGCCTTCTACATTTGTTTGGGTCTTTTACAGCCAATGATTGCTTCTCTAATTGCTGCTTTGACTGGATGGATTTGGCCGCCTCTGCACTTTTTCCTTGTCTCAACAGCTGGATTTGTTTGGCGTGTGGCAGATTGGTTAAATTCGATGGATCAACTCGGAAGGTGTTTTTTTGTTAGACAGACCTCGTTATAAGAGAAACCTCTATTTAGTTGGCTATTGGTTGGGGGAATCTTATTATAAGGTACACTCTATTTAAGGAACAGCTCATTACTAGGTTCGATTTTCTATCCCCAAGGGTTTACCTTATACTGAAATCTGACTGTCTTTAAATTAAAAAACTTTAAGAAACATGATCTGCGATATGGCAGCAAACTATTGTCGGCACTATCGCTTACTATGTGATCATCAGTGCTCATTCGTGGACCGGGCTATGGATGGAGTTAGGACAAGTCGAAATTGTTTGGGATGAATAAAAGAACTCTTTCCCTATAAATATATTATTTGTTTTGTGTTGTATTTGGAGTTGGCTGATCATTATATAACCATTTTGGATACGGATATCCGAAAATTTCCTAGATTCGCCAACTCTGGTTGTTTGTATACTTGATAATAACTCATGTTTATTTTTGTAAAAGGGATAAATATTTTTTGGAGGACGGGCTAATTTTACATTGTTTTTGAGTATTGTTTTTAATAGTTCCAAATTGATTTAATCTATTTATACGCTACGGGTTCCCTTAAATTTCATTCAGGAGATTTGAGCGCCATGATGTTCTGCGTTTTTTGGCGCACTACCCTACCCTCTTTCAGGTCAAATTTTTGGACAATTGAACACCAATTTAATACCCAAGAATTAAACAAACATACGAGCTTCCTCAGTCCTCACAGTAACAACTTTAGACCGTTTCCCTTCTTGAGTAGCAGTATGTGCAGTAACAGTAATATCATAAGTAGAGTCAGGCAACAATCCTTGCAAATCCAAATTAGGTTCTGTTGTTTCCCTCGTAATAGGTCTAGAGGCTGAACTCGGCCCGCATTCCCCAATCGATTTTAATGTGTAGACTAGAGTATATCCAGTTATTTCATCGTCAGATTCAGGGGGTGACCAAGTAGAGGAAACGCTGTCTGGACCTGTCGCATCTGCTCGGAGATCGGTTACTTCTCCCGGCGGTCTACCTCCTGTTCTCAATTCAACTTCTGGCGACCAAGGAGAGACACCGGCAGGATTCTTTAAAATTTTTTAAAAAGTTGGAGGTATGTAGAAGTAATTTCTGACCTTTGTTCGAACACGGACTCTCCAAGCTGTCCCTGGTCCTGAAGGTAAACTGTGGTCTGTGTAGCCGCTGGAAATTAATAAAGATGATTTTTGAAAGAAGGAAAGTTTCAGTTATATGTATAAGGATTAGCTATTTGGGGGAATTCATGTTACAAAGAAATTCATTGATGGAGAAAAAACTGTGCTAGGTTGGAATTGTTCTGGCCTAAATCTGATTTCAAGAAAAATTTTCTTAAATTTCTTTAACATCCTAGACTCAGAAATTTCAGAATTTTTTATCATTATTTTTGAAGCTATAGTCGATAAAACTGGGTCATTTCTATCATTTAAAGGAATTCCTGAGTATTCTCCCTTTTAGAAAACTATAATTTACCTAGGAACATCAACTAATCTCGAAGGCACCGATCCATTGTGATATTCCAATTCATAACTTATTGTTGAACAAAGCCAGCTTTGTTTATTTGGTGGTTGCCAGGAAACTCTAACTTGACGCCAATCACTTGACCCGTGTAAAGCAACACTTGTGGGCGGTGAAGTTGGAGGAGCACAACCAGTACGTGCATGTGCTTCTGGAGAGGCTTCACTTACACGTTGGCGATTGTCAACTACTTTGATACGGACAAAGTAGAGAGTATCAGGTTCAAGACCGTCCAATCGAGTTTTGTATTGACGCCTTCCTGGCTCATGCGGGACCTTTGTATGGTTAACAATTAATTTTTTGTAAACCAATTAATTGGTATTTTGAATAATTCTATTCAGACCTCACTAAAAGATACCCCCAGTATGAGAGATACCGCTTATTATAAGATGTGATATTCTTACACACAAAAGGGCGTATTTAAAAATGAGTTCCGACTACAATTCTTCATTCCAATCAAAACTCACCACACTACTCGATTCAATCCATTGAGGAGCATCACTGGTTCTACTTTCAACAATATATCCAGCCACTCTATTTTGAGTGTCTACAACCCCCGTCCATTCCACATGTATTGTATGTGCCCCCTCAGGCGTCAATATAGGTGCTTGTAGAACAGAAGGTGTTCGGAACGAGTCTGTCCTGAACTGAGCCCAAATTTCCGGCCCAAATCCGTGTGGAGTGCCGGCTGAGAGAGAAATATTGTAATAAGTCTCTGGCTCAAGTCCATCAATTAAATGATCCATTTTGGGGTGGTCAACAATTGTAGACTGACTTCGAGCATTTGGATGGGCAAGAGATTGCCAAGATAGGCGATACCTTTAAATAAAGTTTTTATTAGAAATTTATTTAAAAAAAGGACAAAATGCCAACTCAGTAATTTGCCCTAATTGGTCATATGGAGGTTTCCACCCAACATGCAAGGAATGGTCAGTTTTGGCTATCAAATCAATGGAAGCAGGAGCTCCAGGAACAACTCTTAGTGTGTTTGCAATAACTTAAAATAATTTAAAAATATTTTAAATCTAAAAAAGAAACTTTTACCAATCTGGGAGAAAGGACCGTAATTGCCTCCTTCAATATGGGCAGCTACTTTGACTCGGTATTGCTGTCCTTGATCAAGACCGGTAATATTGTAGCAAAGACGTGGACCGGGTACCTGTAAACGTTTAGAAAATATTGGGAGCATGACGGATACATCAATATCATAAAACCGATTTATTACTAAAACAAAATTTTTAAACTGACTGGGCATTCCAACTCTCTGCTTCTTGAATCAACCTCAATACTTTTCCAATCATTTGGTGATGAACTCAAATGTTGATATTGGAGTTTATAACGATCGTGTGGTCCATAAGGAGGATAAGGTGGAAGCCAAGAAACTGTGAACCTTGACAAGATTTTGAAATTACTTCACAATATTTTTTAATCTACCAAGAAACACCCTCCTGAGTGACCACAAGGTCTTGGGGAGGAAGTGGTGCATTTGCTTTGGCCGTCATTACATCCAAATTTTCGGTAGCAGGTCCTCCGCCAACGCCGTTGTAGGCACGAACTCGGAAAACGTACTAAAAATATTTTAGAAAAATAAATACAGTTCGGTCTCTCTATAAGATACCTTCCTTTAAGGTAAAAAATTGTATCTTATAATGACGTGTATCTTAAATAGAGGGTACCGTTTAATGGTCCCCTACCCCAGTGGCCAACCAAATTTTAAAAATGTTAATTCTGAGAGTTCTTAGTGTTGTGAACTGTATTCAAAAAACTTTTAAGAGTTCACCTTAGTATAAGGTGTAAGGCCATCAATAGTTACACGCTGTTGAGATATATTAGCAATTTGTCTTTCCAACTTTGCCCAATCATCCTGTCCAATAATTTCGTATTCATAAGCAATTATTTGTCCATGCCTTTGTGAACATTCCACAGGTTCCCATTGAAAAGATAGAGAACGTTCCAAGGCATAAGTCAATTGAAGATTTAGAGGCGGAGCACTTGGAGGTTGTTGAAAGGTTGCTCCCTCACGGGTTTCTTCTGGGCCTAGTTGTGTTGTTCTTGCTTGGACTTTGACTTCATATAATGAATTTGGAAGAAGACCGGTTAAGATATATTCGGTATCCTGTGAAGAAGACAAAAAAATTTTCTAGTCAATTGCTACTAATCCTCCGTCATAATAACGGAATCCGCCTTAAATTTTGCTCCACCAGAAATGGTGGAGTGAGACTTGCGAACCTGACATTTGCGGACATGCTGGAAGCTTTTTATTCTTGTGCTAAGTACTAAATATACTAAAAAATATTATTGTATGCTTAGATAATGATAATGACCAGACCCAGAAGTCATTTAAAAAGTCATGCAAATGTCGGTTCACAAATGACATTGAACCCCAAAAATTTTGCGCTCTCACCTTATGATTATAGATTGTAACAAAATCTCTGCTAACATCACGTGGCTCTTCTTCTGGACAAGCCAATCTATGCTTTAGTCTATAAGAGATGTCATAACCCACAATAGTTCCTCTTTGAACGGTTGGAGGTGACCAAGTAACTTTTATTTCGTTTGGAGATAGAGGCGTTAATTGCATATTTAGTACATGTCCAGGCGCTCCTTGCCTTGTAACGAGTGTTTGTTCTGGTCCCCAAGGGCTACTTCCTGCCTGGTTTGTAGCTCGCAGTCTAACTGTCCAACGGGTGTTTGGTTCTGAGGAGAAAATATGTTCGACTTTGTCTGCTGGGACAGTCAATATTCGTTCGGGCTGATCAGCCGTTCTGTAGCCTATATCAATTTGAAGCTCGTCACAGTTCCAACTGAGTTTTGAAAGACGTGCCCAACTGAGCCTTACTTCGTTTTGTGTAGGGGAATCAAGACGTAAACCATGAGGGGGAGAGTCTGGAGGTGAACATTTTGTGTGGCCTCGGACCTGAAAAATAAATAAATTATTCTTCACTTCATTACGGACTACAGTTTCGGACACAATGCCGTCCGCAACCTAGATTGCGGATTGCGGTCTATATAAAAATTTCCCTAATCACCTCAGGGCTTGGATTGCTGGGTTGGTTTTGCAATGAAATAGCTCTAACACGCAAATCAACAGCACTATTTGTAGGAAGTCCTGGTACTGTTGCTGTATATGTTGTTCTGCCCGGCTGACAAGGAACCCTTTGCTGCATTTGTTGCCAAGGACCTGTTTCTAGGCGGTATTCAACAATGAAGGATGAGCATTGAATGGATGAAGGGACGTCCCAAGCAATTGTGATTGAGGTGGCCCTTTCTTCGACGATTCGTGGTCGTTGGTCCAGTTGGAAGAGAGGTTCCTTTTTAAAATAAAAAATTTATTGGTACCAATAAACAATTATTTGTCTTTCTAATTCACATACCACATCAGTAGTCATGTCAACCGTCATTCCAGGACAGGGTCGTTCATTCACTACAGGCTGAACACTAACCGCATATACCGTCCCAGGCCTTAACGAATCTGCAGTGTATTGGTTTGTGCTAGAATCAACTCGGAATTGGCGAGCAGGTTCTCTACCATCTCTGGGTGTCACGGATACAATAAAAGCAGCACAACGCAACAAATCTTTAGAAAAAAATTTTAGAAAAATTTCCCCTTTAGTCTACCTGATGGACGAACAGACCAAGCAAATCTCAAAGTATTTGCAGATCCTCCTTGTTTGTGCAAAGCTAGTAATTGTATACAATCATCAACAATTGCTGGGCGTGGTTGTTGAGGAGGAGGGCGTGGGGGAGGAGGTGGTGGCGGTTGTACAACAACAGGTCTTTGAGGAGGACTCCATTGTGTCCATGGCTGTCCTTGAGGTTTAGCACGTACTCGATAGTCAAGTGCTGATGGATCTTGTCGAACAGGCAAGGCTGTGCAATGGGTCTGTAGCTGTGTGGTACTGGGTGGAAGTTGATAGCGACGGACCAGATCGGCAGAACATGGATTATAGGCAGGGACAACACGTTCTTCCTTGTATTTTTGAGTGCCAGTAGGTGCCCATTGACATGCAAACTTGTCCCAATATCCAGACTGCCCTTGAGTTGTTTGCCATACCAACTGAGCTTCATTATTTCCTGTAGCATAAACTCTCGGTTGTGGCATTGGCTCGCGCAATGCTGAAGGCCTCGTTTGAAATCGCAATTCCGGCGACCAAGGTCCTGGACCACGCGCAGTAAAAGCTCTCACACGGGCCGAATAAGAAGTCGACGGAACCAAGCCGGTTAAGTGAACACGTGTGGAACGAGTGACGTCTGTGACGCGTGGAATTTGTGCAGAAAGTCTGTCCGCAGCAGCGATTTCGTACTGTGAAAAATTTTTTGGATTTTAATAAAATGTTTTCAAAAAAGCACCTCATATTCAGTTATATCACCATTTGTGTGCACGCATGGAGGTGCATGCCAACTCAACTCGGCATTATTTTCGCCTATGTTGTCGACACGAAAATTGGCTGGAGGGGCTGTTGGCACTGACTGATCAGTCTGTTGATAATATGATAAAAACAGTTTAATATAAAAATCGCTGTATAGTCAGACCTCACTATAAGATACCCCCAATATTAGACAAAGGGCGGTCTAAGCGATACTCCCTATTTAAGATTTCTCATTAAAAAATAAAAATTTTTGCAGTCTTAAGGGGGTAACCTTAAGTGAGATTCTCTTACTAGATCCTAACCTGAACTTCTCTTGTCACTCTCTCTCCAGCGCCCGTGTCTGTCCGTGCTGCCACTCCAATTCTATAGCGTGAATGTGGGTGTAGCTGTTGAAGAGTGAAGGATGATTTGTCTGAAAGGAGCGTAGTAGCAGCTGGTTGTTGTTGTTCCCCTCCTCCTCCAGCAGCATCACTTCCTGCAACATTCTGTCCATTTTGGCACATTCCTCGTGAGATCAGCTGATAAGTCACCTTTATAGATCAAATTTCCTTCCCCAAACGTTTACCTCTAGGCCAACCTCATAGCCTGTTATTTGGCCGTTTGGAATTTGTGGGGGACGCCATGAAAGTTGAACAGCATCGGGTGTTAGAGTTTGCGCAGAGAAATCCCCAACTGGACCTGGTGCAGTTCCCAAAGTTTGTCCATCCAAAGGTGAGCTCCAAGGACCGGCACCGGCAGGGTTTGCAGCTTGTATTTGGAAGTGCCATTGAGTGAATGGTGCTGAGTCAAAGATTGTACTGATATCATTATTGCTTAAATTGCGGAAGCCCTGAAAAAAATTTTTTATTGAAATTGACTTCTGCTGATCTACAACAGTCTGTCTACTTAGAACAAGCAAAATTGAGTAGTTTCGACGTATTTCGTCGAGCTGGGTTGAATCCATCAAAATAAACCTATGCGATTTTTACATTGAGGTGTGGGTAGACTGGACTTGCGACTAACACCTCTAAATTCTCAGGTCTCTTATCTATCAAACCAACCTGTTGTTCAGTGCTGGAATACTTGACCACATACCAAAGCTGATCACAATTCCATTCCGTTTCGGGCAAAGGATGCCAACTCAAGCGAAGTTGGTTTGGACCCAGAGGAGTTATCTCCAAGTTTCTTGGCGACGAATGGGGTGGTCGGCATTGAGCTTGGGCTTGGACTGTGACCTTTTTTTAAAGATTTTTATGATTTCAACTAAGATTCATACCGTTCCAGAAAGAAATGCTGTACCCAAATTGTGATCGAGTGCCCGAAGGCGAACTTCTAGATAAAATGAATGAGAGAGAATTATTAAGTAAAGAGAATTGTTAAGTTTTATTTTTCTGTTATCTGTGGACAGAATCTGCGAGCAATTGAAATAGATTCTAAGAGGTCACAGATTCAATACCGCCCGGTGGATATCAACAAAAGCTCTATATTTTACCATATAAATGCCCAGCAGGCAATTGATCCAAATCAACATTATACGGCCTTTGCCACCCTGTGAATTGAATACGCTGTGGCAATTGGTTCCAGCGTTGTTCTGTTCTCGTTCTCCATTCAATAATAAAATGATCGACCAATTCTGGGTCGGAGCCTTCACGGCCTTTCCAACTTAGTCGAGGCATTCCATGAACTAGAGAAACGAAAGGACCGTCAATTGGTTCGGCGAGTGATTGGGCAGAAGAAAGAGTCGAAACTGAGACGGATGAAGACCAAGGTGAATGGCCGGCTTCGTTTGTGGTTCGAGCACGAATTGTCTTTAGAAAATATTCTTTTATTAAAAATATCTTTAAGAAGTCTCTTGCCATGCGCTGAGCAGGCAATGCATCAAATACATGACTGCTTTGTCTTGCATCTAGGAAAACTGGTGGTTTTCCGCGTGGTTCGTCGATCTAATTTTTTAATATAAATTTTATAATGAGTGAAAATTATGGGAAGAGTCCGAACTTTTCTGAGAGACTCAGAAAAGAAGTCGGAATTTTTCGTGAAAAAAAACAGAAAATCACACACTTGTAATTCCACTTTTGCTTCCGAACATTTCCAAACACTTTGCACCACCGGTACCCAAGTAACTCGAACATGTCGAGCATCAGGTGCATCAATAGCTAATTGAGAAGGTGGCTGTGTTGGTGGAAGACATGTAGAAGATGAACGAACATCTTGTGAAGTAAACAAAACATAAGAGTTTCTGTCGAGTGTTTGGATTTTTAATTCGTAAGGAACTCCTGGAGAAAGTCCGGTCAATGCCAAATTGTAGTCCTCATCATCTCCGGTATAAGGAACTATTTGACTGGAAAAATAAAATTGATTTTAAATTGAATAAATTTTGTAAATTCCCAGTCGAGAAAAGAATTTTTTGATTCTGGTAGCAGGAGCTTGGGTTGTTGAAACCTCTCTTTAGATAATGCAAATATTAGATAAATATAAGCTCTGTCTACCTCTATATGTCCAAGCGATTCCCTCTATTTTTAAGATAAACCTCATTATAAGCTATGATTTTTCATAACCCTTGTGGATGATCTAATTGGATAGTGCCAAAGCCCAAATTCCCTTGAAAGGTCCACTACACCCTCAATCAATTTAATAACAGAAATAACTACCCGTAAGGGTTCCATCCACCACCCGGATATCTATAAAGCACTCGATAACCAAAAACTCCACGTCCCGGCCCTTTAGAACGCCACTGAACTTGTAGAGAACCTTCTGGTGAGGTTGAGACTGTTGGAGGTGAAATTAAAGCTAGAAAAAAGAGAAGGAAAAATTTTAAATTACGTCAAAGGATAAAGAGCAAAATAAGCATTTGGGCTTTTTAATTTTAAAAAAAGGTAAAGAAAAATATAAGGGAATAATAAAAAAATAATAGAGAAAATATTAAAGAGAAGAGGAGGATTTAGTAATTATTTAATTGTTAAAAAAGCAGAGCATAAAGCAAAAAAAAAAAGAAAAAAAAATTAAAAAATGTTAAGATTTGAACACATCAAACGATTTAAAAGGCTGAGAGAGAGGATAATTAATTAATGCACATAAATACTTCAATCAAAATAATTTAAAAAGGTATACAAAGATGATATTTACTTTTAAAAGACGCAAAGCAATTTTTATGTAAACGAAGTTCAGATTCGTGAGACATTAGTAGATTTAATATACCTTCTTCGTAATTTGAATGAATATATGTACTAAGTACATAGTAGCCTTGTTTTCTTTTAATTATCACTAATTCTACCCCCCTCGAGTATTTGTATTAGATGATGTTAAAAAACAAACACAAAAACACAGCAAATATATTTTCTAAAAATTTAAAAACCTTTTTCGTGAGGCAACCCATCATTAACATTAAAAGATTCTTCACGACACCAAAAATCAGTTCTCGGGTCACATATTTTGCGTCGAAAACGTTTGTGTTGGTTTTGGTTGTTAGCTGAAAGGCTGGGGGCTTAGAAAAGGGCCGAAAATAAATTAATATTTAATTTAAAAAAGGCAGAGCTGATTTTCTTTAAATTTTGATTTTAATTGCCCGAAAAACACAAAAAAATCTTCTAGGTTTTTTTGTTCAGCTCTGTCATTTAATAATAAACAAAAATAAATACATAAAAGACAAAGAAAAATTAAAGAAAAAAGAGAAAAATGGTAGAAAATAATTGAAAATGGGGTTTTATTTTTAAATTTATTTTATTAAATTTAATCATCTAAAACCTCAATTTTCGTAGACCATTGAGGAAAAATAACTTTTTTTTATTTTTAACCGATTTAAATAATTTTTATATCAAACAAAAATCTTGGATTATTTATAACAGAATCAATTTTCTCTGATCATTTAATAAAAAGTTAGAGCTGGATAAGTGTCCACAATCGTGAATTGTGGTCCTTATTCTGCTTAAATTTTTGTAGGATTACCTAATTAAAGGTTAAGTTTAAATAATCTTCACATCAATAATTATTTAAGTCGATTAAAAATCAAAAAAATTATGCCTAAAATATAGCCTCGAGACTGAAAAGGGGCTTTATCGTAGGCGGCTTCACTAACCAATTAAATTTAGAAAATTAAAATAAAGATTCAACTACATATATTTAAAAGAAATAATTTTTAAAAACACCCTTCACCAAAAAATCCACCACCAGAAATATTTAAAAATAGTAAGATAACCCAAATTCCCCCCCCCCCCTCCCTCTTTAATTCCCACATTTTTAGGGCTTAAAAAAATTATTTATTTAGAATTACAAAATTTCATTTTCCCTACTTTTTTCAGGCAATGTTGCCATATTTTCAATTCCACCAACAACAGAAACAGGAATAGAAGCAGGCCCAGCCCCCAATCTATTAACTGCATGTACACTTAAACGAATATTTTGAGGGGAAAGTAGTCTTCCTTTTATTTTTTCTTCAATTTCTAATTTTAATTCTCTCAAATTTCCATCAACAGTTCTTTGTAAAGCTGCCCCATTTAATATTCCTCCAACCAAAAAATGGAAATGACAACGCTCAATTTCTTTCAAGTCTTTGGGTTGTGGAAATGTCCATCGAATTATTAAATAACTACTTCTTTCGGTTGTTAAAATTACGTCTTTTGGAGATTGTGTTATTGCTAGAAAAATATTAATTAATTTATTTTTTTTGTAAATTATTTTTCAAAAAAAAATTTTTTTATTTAAATTCTAATTTTAAGTAATTTCTGAAATTTAAATTCTGTTTTTTTATTCAAGTATTAACACAGACTTGAATTAATTAATGCATAGTTTATATAAATACTTAAATTCTCTGAGTAAAATAATTCTGATTTAATATTTAATTAATTAATTCTGATTTTAATTTATTAATATGTAAATATTTAATAAATTCCCTACGTTCACAAGGCTTTCCAGTTCCAAGCGGTAAACTTTCCACTACAGGTTTTCCATCAGAGCCCAAAGCTTTCAAACGAATTTCAGCTTGCCCAGCCAACAAAGCACTATCTATTTCAACTCTAAATTGTTTTTGACCGGCCTGTACAGCAGCAACATATCCACTAATTGGACGCCATATTTGTTGAGGGCCACCACGAATTTCAACCTTTTTTTAATTTTTAAATGACAAACATCAATTAATAGAGTCAAATCTCACTATAAAATACATATGGCTGAAAAAATCGCGTCTTATAATGAAAGTTATCTTAAATAGAAGCATTGTTTCAAGTATTGAATTAAGGTATATTGGGGGTATTTTATGGGGGATTTTTATTCCTGATTCTGATTTAAAACATTTTTTAAACCCACTTGGTAGGCACGTATTTGATCCAACATAGGGCCATCGGCTGTCCAATGAACGACAGATTTTGGTTTTCCTTCTAATTGTTCAATACGTATTTGCCCAATATTTAATTGTTGTTGTTGCCCTTTTTCTTCTTTATTAACATCTTCATCAACCAAAATAAAGAAGAGAGGAGCCCCCTTTTTACTCCACTTTCCAGTTGGCCCATCGAGTTGATACAAAATTTCTGCAGAATATTGTCTCCCCAATTCAAGCCCTCGAAGGTCTAAACAAAAATCAACTCCGGGTTGTGAAATGCCTGGTGGGCAGGCAACAAATTGTTCCGTTGGGCCTTCGACAGTGACGCCATCGGCGAGTGTTGGTGCTGTTGGCTTGTGAGAAACTCTGAATAAACAGAATTTTAATTAAATAATTCTGAAAAATTCTGAGAATTCTGTTTTATAATTCTGATCTAAATTCTGAAATAATTTTGACTTTTACATAATTCTAGTTTAAATTCTGATAATACATATGTATGTATAAATTCAGAAATAGTTTCATCTAGTTGATACTGATTTAATATTCTGATTTGAATTCGAATTTTAACAATGTCTTAAATTCTTGTATTATTCTGAAATAACTTTTGGTTTATATGTATTAGTGCATTCTGATTTAAAAAATTAATTCCAAACTTACTTAAATCTATGTATTCTTTTAGCATGTTCAGGCAAAGGTGTCCAAACTAGAAAAGAACGTGGAGGTACTAAAGCAATTCTTAATCTATAAATATTTTCAGATGTTTCTCCTCCTTCCTCTTTTTCTTCTTCTCCTTCTTTTTTACTAATTTTTGTACGTCCACTAGCTGTTGGACTCCAAGGACCATGTCCTCCATGGGGCAATCTATGCCTTACTTTAAAACGATATTCTGTGGATGCTTCAAGTCCTTGAAGTAAAACTTGGGGTTGGGAAGTAAATTCTGGAACAGATCCCTCTAATGGTTGATGGCCGTCTTCTGCTGGCCAAATCTTTTAAAATAAAATTAATGGAGCTTTAACCAATTAATTAACTAGAGATTGTAATTTTTCTGTCTATCAGGAATACCGTCAAATCTCTATATAACGTTCCTTCCCTTCTAAATCTAAATTGAGTTTGACGTTTTATCAAGTTTAGACTCCGAAGCAGCTTCATTCAGAGTTACTGCCAATAACCTACATTTATTTTTCAAATTAAAATTACTAATTTACCATATATTCCCACCCTTCAATATGTCCTTCACATTTAACTTGTTCCCATTTAAATTTAATAGTTTCGGGTATTAACACAATTTTATTCTTTACTTCCCCTTCCCCTTCTTCTTCCAAAAATTTAGGTTCTCCACTAGCTACTCTTTCACAAGAATTTCCAATAGATTTGTGCCCAACTAAAGATTCTTCTGTTTTTGCAATTAAAATAGGCTTTTTCCCCTCTTCTTTTTCTCCAATAAATAATAAACGAACAGAAATTGCATCTTCCAATTTTGTTGTTTTTATTGAATAACTTTGTTGTTGTTGTTGTTGATTTGTTTCTTCTTTTTTTGTTAATAAATACCATTTTGTTGTTTCATTTCCTAATTTATATTCTAAAATATATTGGCTATATTGAAGTTCTGGTTGAGGCTTCCAATGAACCTTGAAAAAAAATTTTGGAAATTATTTTTTAAAAAATTGTTTTAGCCAAAAATTGAAGGGAAGACAATAAAGTAATCGAAGAAAAACAAGTAAACTTTTTGAATGAATGTCAATTTCCGGATTAAAAATTCCGACTTTCAAACTTAAAAAGTTGGAGGACATACAAAGAATTTTGACGATTCCCCCCTTCATAATATTTTAATAGAACTAAATCTCTTACTTCATATTCCCCACTTTCTAATTGTAAAACCATAGGTTTTTGGCTTGATTCAATTGGATGTTCAATATTTGTTTGCAAAGTTAAGCGTTGAAGTCTAACAGGCTCGTGATCACTTTTAATTTAAAAAAAAATAAATTTTTTTAATTAAAAAAAATTCCAAACAAAAAATTTCTAATTTTTTCAAATTATTTCCTAAAAAATTTTTCAAAAAAAAACCCCCCACATACATATATGCCAAAACACCAATTTTATATTCAGTATCAGGCTTAAGATCACCAAAATAAACATTTGTTTGTGTTGGGGCAACACGAGTTCTTTCAACTTTTTCTCCATCCTCTTCGTCTTCTTTGTGTTGTTTTGTGTTTTTTTGTTTTGAATTATTAATTATTTCAGTCAAAACAATCTTTAATTTTAATGTTTTATTAATGCCACAGAAAATGTTTTAAAATTTAATGTTTATTATAGAAGTTTTTATAATGTAATTTGTTTTTAGAAACATGTTTGTAATAAAAACAAGTTGTAACAAAACTTGTTTTTATAAAAACAAGTTCATAGTAAAACTTGTTTCTATAAATAAATAACAAGTTTAATTATATTTTGATTATATATGTACATAAATAAAACATGTTTGTTCAGAACTAATTACAACCTGTTTATAAAAACAAGTTTATATATAAGCAAACTTGTTTTTATAATAAAACTTGATTTACAACTTGTTTTTAAAGTTTATTATACATATATTTTAATTTCCAAAACAAGTTTATTTATTTTTACAACATGTTCAAGTCTTTTATGTTTGTTTACCTCATAATGTTGTAATCTTGGATGGTCTAGAGGTGTCCAACTTATTCGAACTTCTTTATCGCTAATATATTCTAATTGTGCGTTAGATAATTGTTCTGGTAATTCTCCTTTTGTACTCACAGTTATTAGCTTTAAATGAAATTTTTTAATTTTTTTTTACAAAAAAATTTCTGGAAAATTTAATTTTGTAACCGGACCTCTCACATTTATATACACTCTCGAGTTTGAGACACCTACCTTATAAGAGGTGTACCTATCAGGGGTGGGCGCATTGCGTTTTGCGTTTTTTGCGTTTTGCGTTGATTTTTGGCCTTGCGTTGCGTTTTGCGTTTTGCGTAAATTTGGCCCAAATTAACGCAAAAAAACGAAAAAAATATACTCAATTTGAGGACAAAATTGAAGAAATCTGGCATCTTGGCCTTCCAAAATTCTCAAAAATTTTCGCCTGCGGCGCAGGAAAAGAAAGAAATTTGGCTTCTTGATCTCCAAAATTCTCAAAATTTTCGCCTGCGGCGCTAAATTGAAGAAGGGTCAAAATGTTTAAGTGAAAGATAAGTTGACCTTAAAGGATATAAGAATATCGGTCGATTTACTGGGATTTAATTAGATTTAAAACGATATCGGGGATTGTAAGGATGTCTGGGAATCCCTCAATCTCGTGAAGATAATAATGGCATACTTTTAAATTAGTAAACTCATATATATTTTCAACCCCTGATCAGAGTAAATTTCCAAATCACCAAAAGGGGCAAGACCTCTCTAAAAGGGGGCGAAATTGGCCAAAAGGGGGCAAAAAGAGGATGCAAACCCCCCTTTTCGGTAATACCAGCAGCCCCCAAAAATTTTATGAAATTTGAAGGCAAAGAAGCCAAATTTCTTCCATTTTAAGAAAAGGCAAAAAATGTGACAAATGCCTCCCAAATGAGATACTTCGTTAGGCTACTTCGTTAAACACCTTGAAAACACCCTTTTATCCCCGATATCACTCCAAATCATTACCCAATCAACTTACATGTATTAAAAAATCGAGTAGGACTCGCTGAGTTAAAGTAATACTTTAATTTTTAACTGAAAAATGGTTAATACTTAATTTTAAAATTTTTTTCCCAATTTTGCGTTCTTGCGTTTTGCGTTTTTTGCGTTTTGCGTTGATTTTTGGCCTTGCGTTGCGTTTTGCGTTTTTCACGATTCCCTCTTGCGCCCACCCCTGGTACCTATATTAAATAGGGGGTATGCTTTTAAACAACACCACCCAATAACCTTTAGAGTATCTTAAATAGAGGTTTCTCTAATAACGAGGGTACATTATAGGGAGAGTTTATTTCCATTACCTCTTCACTCCACGGTCCAACAATCCTAGCCCTATCAATAGCTCTAATCCTCAAAGAGTATTCAGTTCCAGAAATCAATCCACTAATCGATGCTTGTGGTTGCGAAACTGTTTGTCTGTGAACATCAAAACTTTGTAAATTCAATCCTTTCAATTCTAGTTGATATTCTCCAATAGACCCACATTCTGGGGGCTGCCAAGTAATTGCTATACTAAATTTTGATTGTTCTTTAATTTTAATATTGTTTGGAGAAGTAATTTCTTCAGGTTCACAATGTATCGAAACAATTTCGTTTTTGGCACGAATTTCTGGTGTTTCAACCAAAACTTCTCCTTTAGAACCCAAAACTTTTATGCGAACAAAGTATGATATTCCTGTTGGTAATTTGGGTATCTGAAAAAAAAATGAAAAAAAATTTTTTTTTAATAAATTTAAAAAATTGTTGAGGATAGCAGGTTTAAGGATAGGCGTTGGTTAGGCGTTTGTATCGGTTCCGGGCCAAAACGAATCCCAGATCCGATTTCTCGACTCGATTTAAGATAACCAAAGGGTCCCTTTATTCCCCCAAAACCCTCTTTATTACCTCAGGCAACCTTAAGATATAACTCTTCATAAAAATTTCCACATGCCTGTACTCTGTATTGATGATTAGGCCCTTTGTAAGGTATAATCCCAGAATGCACATTCCATTGATTTTCACCTTCAGCTTTATATTCAACAATAAAACCTCTAATAGAAGAATCCGGATGGTCACCACTTTGAATCCCTTCCCATTCTACTGTTAATAAAGATTCTGTTGTTGCTCTTTTATGCCTTTGTTGTAATGCTTTAAATATATTTAGAAGTTATAATTAAAATCCTCGTTTTTAGATACATATTTTAGGCTGAAAAATTCGTTCCTTATAATGAGGTGTATATTAAATAGAGGGTATCTCTTAGATAGCTCCCCATTAGGCTGTGCGCCACAGCGTTTGGTGTCCGTTTATGGACCGATTTTGGCGTTTTGCTTTTGGCGTGTTTTAAAATTTTTAAAATTGCAGCCATGCGAAAATTTTAGCGCACAGTGGCGCTCTACAAAATCCCCTTAAAAATAGCTGCATGTCCAAATACCTTCGTGGAAAATTAATTTCTTCTAACTAAATAATCATTAAAAAATATTTTTTTAATTAAATTTTTCAAATATATTTTACTTTCAAAATCACTGCTAAATACTGAAAGACGAGCATTAAATTTTGCAACATTTACAGAACAATTTAAAGTAGTAAATAAGGCAAGAAGAAAAATAAAAATTTTTAAATAAAAATTATTTGGAAATTTATTTAATCTGAGGACAGAAAAAAGGCCCGCAGATGTTGGAGCCATTTTTCTAAAAATTATTTTTAAAATTAAAAAAATATAAAAAAAAATTTAAATTTTTGTATTAAACACTTAGGCGCTTCTATGCTTCGATTACCTAATGGTAAACCTTAAAAACATCGAAAGAGCCCTTTTTGCCCATTTTTTACTAGGGATACTAATAAACTACTAGAGGATTACCTAAATACAACCTGAATTCGAATAAAACAACCTTAATTAAAAAATCAAGATTATGCTTAAGTGGTTGTTTTAATAATTCTGAGATTTAAAAGCTTTAAATTTCGATAAAATTAAAAAATATATTTATTATTTTATTAATATTTAATACAAAAAATAATCAAACAGGAATTTTAAAATTAAAAAAAAAATTACGAGACTGGACAGATTGAAAAAGGGAAAAAAGAGAAAGGAGGTACCCCCCCCCCCTCCCCACTCCTCCGTTGTTGTTGTGGGGGCCTTTAATTTTTAATATAATATGGGTGGTTGATTCTTCTCTCTTTTACAATTCATTTGCCATTTTTGTACACCGGAGAGCCTTTAATGGAAGAAAAATTTTTTGATTTGAAGACTGAGGGAAGTAAAGAAGAGAAAATTTTTTAGTAAAAATATTGAGAAGAAAAAGGGAAAGAAAGAAAAGGTTTGGAACTGTGTTGATGATTGTGGAGGGAGGAAGGGAGGGGGTTTTTGTTGGTTGTTGTGGTGATGGCGATGATGGGCCCTTAGGCGATCGCCAATAGTGACGGGAAGATTGGAGAGGAGCGAGAGGGGGAAGGAAGTTGGGGGGTTTAAATTAAAAATTATAAAGGTTTAGGGAAGAAAAAGTAGAAAATTAAAGGAAGAAAAATTAAGGTATTTTGACGGAACATATTAAAAAAGGAGAAAAAATTAGACGGAAATTGACTAATTAAATTAAAACGGAAATACTTTAAAGAATTCTTTTAAAAAAATTAAATACACGTTATTTCATGAGATTTGCTTCAAGTTTGATATTATTGAATTATTTAATTCAGGTTTAATTAAAGAATTCAAGATAGAACTTGAGTATAATTCAGGTTTATTTAAATCAAGGTCAATAAATAATTCAAAACTTGAAAAATCAAGCTTAATTAATTATTTTATTTTGAACATAAATACGTGAAGTTTAATTAATTTAAGTCTACGCTTAAATAATTCAAGTTTAATTATATAATGTAAGTTTAAATTTTCAAGTTAGTAAGTTTGAACTTAAGCAATTCTTCAATTTAAGTAAATTTACTCATTCAGGTTTAATTAGATAATTCAAGTTTGAACTTAAATAATTTAAATCTAATTAATTAAATGTTTCAAGTTGCTCAAATTATTTTATCTAAGCTTAAATTTATTTGTGTCATATAAAAACAAGACAAGCAAAACAAATTATACTTTAATATTCATCAAGGAAAATAACACTTAAAACGATTTTTAAAAAATAGAAATGGCATGTTCTTATATTTATATAAAAAAAGAAAAATCAAAAGAAAGTGATCAAATTAAAAGGAAAAAATTTCTCCCTCTTTCCTTCTGCGCGGCTGCAAATGAGGAAAAAGAAGAAAAAAATTTTAATAAAAATAAATAAAAGAGAAAATTGCGGAAACGGCGAACATTTTAGTTGTTTAGAAGAGAAGAAAAAATAACAAAGCCCAAGAGTAGCATTCCTCAAACAAGAGCATCTTTAGTAGCTAGCTTCAGTTTACGTGAAGGAGAAAAAAAGAGAAGTTTTTGAAGAAGGTATGGAATTTGTGGAGAGGGGGGGGGGTTTGGGAAAGACTTGCGCGAGTGAAAAAATAAATAGAAAATAAAAATAGTTGTTGCAGTTTAACTGATTAATTGATAGTGAAAAAATTGAAATTGTTTAAAAAATTTCAAAAAAATTTAAAGTCATATGATAAAATTAAATTTTTAAAAATTAACGTGAGAGAGCGAGTATAGTACACAAGCAAAGCTAAAGTTGAAATTAAATTTGCAACAAAAATAAACTTGAAACAGAAATTAAAAATAAATAAAACTTAATAAAATAATTAAAATAAAATGCTTCAAAAGAAATGAAATAATAAACTTACTTTTAATAAAATTGCTTCAAGTTATATTATTGAATTATTTAATTCGAGTTGGAACTTGAATAATTCAGATCCAATTAAAAAATTTAAGCTTAAAAAATCCAAGTTTGATTAATTCAAGTTAATTAGATAATATACAAGTTTATTCTTAAATAATTCAAGTTTTTAAATAATTTAAGTTTGAACTTAAAAAATCCAAGTTTAATTAATTAGGGATTTACTCAGAAGGAAAATTAAGGTTTGAATAATTAATGAAAATAAATAAACTTGAAAATAATAAACTTAAAATAAAAACTTAGAAAAATAAAACTTAAAAAAAGCATCGACTAAAAAGTAAATTATAAACTTGAAAAACTTTTTTTAAAAAGTTCAGCTATTCGCCCACGACCTAAAAATTAGCGAAAGTTGGATCAAGCTTAAAGCAAAAGGATGTACTAACTACTTCATTTGTTTAATCATCTAAATACTTCTCTTTTTTTGTTGCTTTTGCCAGCTCAAGTGTCTCTAGTATGTTATTCTGTGTGTTCTGTGTTGTGTTCAAATAAATAAATATATTTTTGTTGGAGGTAAATGCGCACAGAAGGAAAAAAAGCAAAAAGTGGGGAATATTTAGAAAAAATAAGAGAGAACTAAAGAGCTTTAAGTACATAAAAATTAGGCAAAGGTATTTTGAGAGGATATTGCAAGATAATATATTTTTATGACGAGATTAGTCTTTTTTTTGATGATTATGATTAAATAAATTTAATTTCGAATTTAATCATTAAGGGAAAAATAGGTTCCTCGTTACCCCACCCTTCTCCATCAATATAATAAAAATAGACTTAAACATGTCGTACAAACATTTACTCTACGGTTATAAGTACCCGTTCTGATTTTTAGAACCAATAGGCCGGTACTATCCGTGCTTTCTATCCCCATAAAAAAATTTTTTAGAACAGGGTGAATATTTAAAATAAATGCAGTTACCGAAAAATATTATTAAAACTTGAATTATAGAATTATAAACTTACATAATTTATAAAAACAACTTAAGGAATTAAAATTTAATTTTTATTTTATCTCCAAATCAATTTAATTATTAATAAAAATCTTAAAATATTTAAAATAAAAATATTAGATTGATTTAGATATTAATATATCGAGAGTCGATTGATTAAAAAGTCTCACGTTTGATGGAAAGGCTGTAACTCTAAACCAAAACAAAGAAGAAAATATTTGATTCTAATTGCGGTGAGAGGAAAGGAAGCGCTAGAAGGTCAATTAGTGTCGCCAAACACCGCCGACTATCCGCGCTGATGAATTTTCTTTTTCTCGCCATTTAGACGGACTTCGGGAGTGGCACAACAGTCGGAAAAAATTAGGAGAAAATGAAGGCCACCATATTTTTATTTTTATTCATTAATTAAACTTAGAATTTAGATGGAAATGATGAAAAATAAACTAGAAGAAAAAATAGAAAAAACAAACTTGAATAAAAATAACAAGCTTCAAACACAAAATAAGCAAACTTAAAAATTAAAACACAACTTGAAACAAACATTGATACAAACTTAAACATTTTTTAAAAACACATATTAAAAATAACGATTATTTAAGTAAATTAAGGCTGATTTATAGAAAATAAAGAAAAATGATTATTTTATTTATATTAAAAACATTTAATTTATTAATTAACAGCTGGTTTAAATAAAAGTTGCGCCAAATCATTAAAAACATGTCGAGAGACGAAAATAATTATTTAATAGAGTAATTGCTAACGGCGGTTTTGGTTTTCTTATTTTATTTTTCGTCTTCAGTGTTAAGAAGAAGAACATTTTGTGTTGTTTTGTTTGTGTAAATGAATGTGTGCGGGCGGGTGATGAAAAATATATAAATTCGCACGGCTGTAAAGTGATAGCACGCGCAAAGAGTTAAAAATATACAAAACAACAATATGAAGTAATGTTTGTGGAATGAGTTTAGGAGTTAAAAGTAATTTTGTTTTGTATAAAAGATTAAATATAAAAAAGCTTGTTAGGTTTCAAGTTTATTAAATTTATTCAAGTTTATTTAAGTTTATTCAAGTTCTTAAAGTTTTTTTCAAGTTTATAAGTATTCAAGTTCAACTATTCAAGTTTAATATACTTAGGTTTATTTAAACTTAAGTATTCAAATTTAATTCTTATACTAGCAACTTTATGTTTTAAATGTTCTGAGAATGATTGGATTAACAAAATAAATACATATGTAGAACGGAGAAAAATATGTAAATATTTAAAGGAAATAAAAAAGAAAAGAAATAAAAATCAACAAACGGATAAAAATAATAAAAATGTTTGGAAGGAGTTTCTTCTTCTTTTAAACGATCGACGTCCATTTTTCCTCTCAGTTAACCATCCAAATCATCCTTTTTTCCCTCCTTTTTCCATTCCTTCTTTACCTTATTTGTACTGCCAATTCATTTCGGCCACACCACAATTTAAAGAAAACTTTTATGGTTTTTGTAGAATTTAGGTGGAGGGAAAATAAAAAAATATAACGTTGATTTTTAAAAACAATTATTGAATGCAAAGGGAACATTAAACAACAAAGTTGTGAATTATTAACAAGTTTTAATTTTAAATGAACATTATTTAAACTTGAAGCAGGTATAAATAAATTTAACTTGCAACAAAACTTATAATTTATAAAAACAAAAATTTATTAACTTTTATTAATTAAAAAAATTTTTTAATAAAAAATAAATAAGAAAATTATATATTAATCATTTATCACTCTTAATTAGAATTGCGCGAGGTCGAGTTCTCGAAAAAAGCCTAAACCGAGATTACCGAGGCTGAAAAAGCCTTGATCGAGGTCAAGGGTCAAATTTGGAACGAAGCCTGATTATCTTCCTTTTTCAAAGCCTCATCGACCCTCGCGCAACCCTACATACTCTTAATTTAAATAAAATTTTTAAAACCACTCCTTTTAAATTAAAAAGAAATATATAAAAATTTTTTGTCTAACAAATTAATTTCTTTTCTTTTTATTTTAAACAAAATTCCAAAAAATTAAAATAAAATTGGAAAAAAATTTTTTAAAGAAAGGAAAACAAAAATTCTTTTATGCTTCAATTAACAATTAATTTATTTAATTTTCATTGTTTTTCAACTTTATTTTTTGTTGCAAACTTTAATTAAACTTTGTTTTAAAACTTGTTTGCTAAACATTTAATTAAAAATAAACTTGTTGTTTTTAAAGTTTTATTTTTTGTTGTATTTAAAAGAAATTCAAACAAACATTCTGACTCATACGAAGATGAAAAAAACTTTTCTTTTTAAAAACAATATTTTTGAAAGATTTATCAGCAACAAATTATAAGCAAAAACATTAATATCCTCAATCAATTTATTTACAAAAATTGAATAAATTAATAACGGGTCCAGTTCGCTCGCTATCCGCCTGTTTTCTCGTTTATTTTCTAATAAACCTCTGCTTTTTACGGAAACTTAAACATTTTTTTGGACTGATGGAAAGGGATTCAAAAAAATATTTAAATAAATTTTTATTTTATTTTGACTAATTTTTATAAATATTTTTAAATTTCCATTATTTTTGTACTTTAATTGGGATGGTAAATCTAAAGGTTTTGAACATTTTTATATTCGAAACAAACAATTGTTCAACTTAAACAAGTTTTTAGGAAAAATTAATTTTTGTAAATATTTTTACTAGTTTTAAATTTATTAAAACAAGTTTTAATAAAAACATTCAAATGTTTTTATCAAAACTTGGATGTTTTTATTAAAAATTCAAGTTCTAAAAAATCAAGTTTTCCACTCATGTTTTAATAAACTTGTTTTAAAGTTTTAATAAAATTCAAGTTTTATTAATTTTATAATAAATATATATTTCTACAAAAGCAAAATGTTTATTTATTTCTAAACAATTTCAAAAACTTTCTAATATAGAAATATTATTTTCTGTTGTTGTAACACATCCACTACAAGCAAGGCAATCTTGTAAAGTTATTCGAACTTTCTTTTTTATTAAATTTTGGGAATTTTTTGAGTGAAGCGAAACTAAGCCATCATTTTTCTTTTTAACTCCATTTTGTATTGGTAATATACATTTCTATTTAAAAAAAATATTTTAAACTAAATATTTTAATTTTAAAGTTCTCAACAAATAGTGTTTACAAACAAAAGTTTTTATTAATTTATTAAAACAAGTTTTAATTGTTTTCTCTAAATAAAAACAAGTTTGTATCAAAACAAGTTTAATAACAAACTTAAAACTTGAATTGTTTTCTTTAAAAAAGTTAATTAAAACTTGTTTTTATTTACCAAAACATGTTTTATTTTAAATAATTCAAGACTTAAAGAAGCAAAACAAACTTGACTAGGCTCGATAAAATCTGAAGTGTTTGAAAGTCTGACAATTCCTTTGGATGTTTTTGTTGTTGCTTCTTTTGTATTTTCTGACATTTTAATTATTTTAAAAAATACTAAAAATAATTTTAATAAATTTGAATAAAAAAAATATTTTTAAATTGTAAAAACAAAGTTTAAAAAATTAATTCAAGTTTAATTAATTTAATAATAAGAAAAATAAGTTTCTTTTTAAATAAAAACATCAAAACAAAAACAAAGTTTGTTGAAAGTCTAACAAATAAAACAAAGTTTATAACTGTTTTTATTGTTTTAGTCAAAGTTTATATATTTTTACAATCAAAACAAGTTTAAACATAAAACAAAGTTTATTTTTACAAAAACTTCTCTATTAATCTAAAAACAATCAATAAATTCCTGCACAACATTGTCTATATGCCTTTAAAAAAATAAAATTAATTTAATTAAAAATTAAATTTACTTTGATTTTATTAAATTTCCAAACACGTAAAATGGATTGGCTATAGCACAAAAATATTTTGAATGTAATTTTTTAAAAAATAATCTAATTTCGTGGTCTTTTAATAAATTGTTTTCGACGTCTGTTACAAGCAGGAATTTTGTGTTTGTGTTTGTTAGGTAACCAAAAGACTGAAAAAAGGAAAATTTGGAAATGACAGAAATTAATAAAGTCAAAAACATGTAATTTATTATTTTTTGAAAATTAAAAAATTGATTTCCCCAAGAAAAGACCTCGAATTAACTAAAAAACAGAATTTTCAAAAGTAAAAATTTAAAATAAATATGGAAGGCATCAGGGAACGCGCCGACAGAAAATCAAATTCACGATTTTCGGAAATCGTGAATCGGGTCGGCGCGATCCCTGGAAGACATGTAGAGAAACAAAAAATTGACTTTTAAAAAGTTGGGGAAGCTACAAATCAATTTTGAATTTTAATTTTATTAAAATTGAAGGTAGAGGGTTTGAGTCCGTTCGAGAAATTAATTTTTTAAACATCCAAAAACTCTTTCAACTACTAAAACAATTCAAAAATTAATTCCCTTCCCCCCCCCCCCTTTCAACAAACCCTGAACGAAGAATTAATCAACAACGACCCAATATACAAATCTTGTGTAGCTTTAGCACCAGGATAATTAATTTTGTCCAAAATTATATCAAAAGAATTGTAAAGAAAGTGTGATATTTCTGTTGACGTTTCTGAATTAATTCCTTTTTCTTTTATTTTAATAAATACAAGAATGTCCTTTTTGTCAAAAATTGCTGCACAAAGTGCCATTTGATTATTTTGTGTATTTTAAATGAAGGTAATAAATAAACTTAAATATATTTGTGGTGTACGGAATTTTCGTTTCCAGCTGAATATTCGCCACTGGAATTTTAGACGCGGGGAATTGAGGGCGTCAGAGTGAATTTTTTGATTTATTTGAAAAGTAACACAAAATCAAACAACGCGCCTAAAAGTCATGTGACCAACACATTATTCCATTTTTTGACTTGGTGCGAATATTCAGCTGGAAACGAAAATTCCGAAAAATTTTGGAGACGAAAATTCTGTTACCCAAATAATTGAAAATATAAAAATAATTGTTGGAGTCAAAAAATAATATAACGTATAAAGTTATTTTAATTTAATTTTTTTGTTTAATAATTTTTTGCGGATTTTTAAAAATTCGAGATAATAACCCCGAAATAAAACAATTATTCTTTTTGGAGGTTCTTTTAAATTGTCAACAATGTAGTTAAATTTACAAATAATTTAACAAAGTATATCTATAGCTCGACTTTGTCCATTATCAGCAATAAATTTTCTAATAGGATTACACACAGGACAATCTTCTTCAGGACAATTTTTCCAATGAGAAATTATTTGGCGAGAAGAAGCACAATGAGCGAAATGACATTTACGCCCAGATTTACATTTAACCATGTGTTCCAAAACACCTTTCATTATAGCGCAATATGGAAGATTACAACAACCACGCCATTCCGGCTCCAACTATTAAAAATTTCTTTAGAAAGATCAATAAAGAAAAAAAACCTTTTCTCTTTGCTGACATTTATGGGCATGCAAAAGAAAAACTAATTGTTGTTGAACTAATTTTCGTTTCTCAAGATCTTGTGGTGGTTTTGCTGTTAAAACCGCATTAGGTTGGCTTGGCATTTGATGATAACTTAGAAGTGTGTTAGGTTTACTCTTTCAAATACACCTCTTTTTACACCTTCAAGAATTTATACAAACCTGGCGAGAAGGAAGTGTATCGCTAACATTTACTGATGGGTCTTTCGCTCACCACAGTAAGAGTTTAGCAACAGTTTAGCCACCGGGCAAGATTCGACCCTGCTCGCTTTGCCGGGCTTACACAAATGCCTTCTCTATCTCATTATATATTCGTTTAACCCCAGCCTAAGCGTTTTAAATTCTGCCAAGTAAACTGATCTATGGCGCTGCTTTTGCCTTCTTTTTATCTCTTAAACCCCCGCGTCTAGCAAGCGTTTTAAATGCCAGCTGAATTTCCCTTCTTCCTTACACAGGCTTGATTTCGGCTAGTAGAGGCGGTTTAAAAAAGCAAACCTAAACCACATAGGTCCCGGTATTTGATTAGGCATCTTTTAAGAAAAATATTTTTTAATCCAAAAATTATTTTAAACAAACATTAATCTCCTCCATTAAAACACCCAATGTTCGGAAATAACCATTAGATCCAAGAAAGTTGATTACTGACTGACTAAACCAGAAAATGCTTATTAAAAATATTTAATAAAAAAAGTTACATATTAGTAGGGGGATTTAAGGCAAATTCCATTTTTTACTGAATATGCAGATTCAATTTATATTTGGCTAAATATTCTTCAAAAGTTGCGTATGTTAAATCCCTGTGTAAATAAACAAAAGCTCCAATTTTAAGTTATTTATCCTAAAAGTTGCTGTACTGCTTATGACAAAATCATATCGAATATATTTTTGGTTAAGTTGTAACTCTTGTAGATTAATAAATAAAATTTTCTTTGTAAAACAAGAACGAAAATTTGCCGAATTACTTGTGTAATAAATTAATTAATTAACTAGAAATTAAACTAACAGAGACAAAACAAAAAAAAAGAGAAAAAGGAGGTAAAACAACCGCAAAGTTTGCGCAAAAAGTTGTGAGTCATACAGTTCAATTTGGGCACTCAAAAATTTGGCTCTCAACCAACCACAAATAAAGTAAAATTGTTGTATCGTCGTGTCCGGACAAAATATCGAATCGTTAAAATATGGAATAGGCTAAAAAAGGGTTAAAATCTCGAATCGGGTAAAAAGGGGTTAAAATCGCGAATAGGCTAAAAAGGGGTTAAAATGTGGAATCGTTAAAATATGGAATGGTCAAAATATCGAATCGGCTAAAAAAGGGTTAAAATATGGAATCGTTAAAATATGGAATGGTAAAAATGTCGACACGGCCAAAATCAGATTAAATATACCGTCTTCTGCAACTGATTTTACCTCATTAATAGATTTTACCTCTAATTTAGAATTTTATCCGTAAATGGATGTACGAACAACTTTAGCAAAATTACAAAAAACTCGAAAACGACGATTACAAATCAATGATACTTCTGATTTAAATGAACAAGAACCAGAAGCAAATCTTGATGGAGAAAATGAAAAATGCTATGGAGCAAATCTGACAAAATTTGAACAAGGAGTTACACAGAAGGGTGGCGTCAGCCTTTGGCATGCAGGTTTGAGCTAGATATCAAATTATTAAAATGGATTTTTTGAGGGTATCGATATGTCAAGAGTAAAAATATTCATTGGCGTTGTTCAAACTTGGACTGCCAGGCAACTGCAAAAGCTGAAGAGAAAAATGGCCAATTTATTGGCAGTTTAGGAGAAAAAGAGCATAATCATCCTCCAGCAATTCAAAAAAAAGTTTGTGAAGAGCTTAGAAATAGATTGAAGAAGGATAAGAGACCAATTCTGGGAGAAGTACGAGCAAATATCCCAGATGAAGTTTACATTGCTTTGGGTAGTGATGATGCTTTAAATCAGCTTATAAAGAGGTTTATTTTCATTATTTTCTTTCAATAAATTACCCTCATTTTAGGCAAAAAAAGCAAAAGTTTGGGAACGTTAATTGTGTGGATCTTGGAAAAATGGTCATTCCAGCGTTTTTGACAGAAAAATACAACTCATCAACGTTGATTTACGACAGTAGAGATGAGCGTGGAAATGAGGATGTTGTTCTTGTCTTTAGCCATGCAAGGGTTAATTTTAATAATTTTGAACTAGTATTATTTTTAAAAATTTAGTTGCTCGATATATTATCTCAAAATAAGCATTGGGCCTGTGATGGCACCTTCAAATCCGCCCCAAGGCCATTTGCGCAATGTTTTTGTATTGGTGCTTTTGTACGAGGTCGCATTGTTGTTTGTGTCCAAGCCCTTCTTCCAACAAAAAAGACAATTCATTATCAGGAAGTATTGAGAGAAGTAAGGCGTGCTATTAATGAAGCCGAATAATGAAGCTAAATGAAGCCGAATACGATGATAATAGACAACTTCTGAATGTTCTAACGCTCCTTGGCTTACAAATGAGTGGTTATGTTGAGGGACTGCGAGTTGCTACACGTCAACAGGAAGAACGTGATACTGAAGATGGTGTGGATAGTGCAACTTTGGAAAGTCAAATTATTAGTCAAGATTATTTAGACGCTTCTAGTTCATTATTTATCTATTAATATTTTACTTTATTTTTTATTATTTTTTTATTGACTTTGATTATTATTTTATTGTTCAATGATTCTAGCTTTAATGATTTTTGTTCGGTGATTTTAAATGAAATATAAAATTTTTATTTTGCTTAGTTTTGATTTTACTACGACATACGAAACTTATCAATCAAATTATCAAAAATAAGTTGATAAGTTGTCATCAACAATCAGCGTATTGCACTCATATGACCCTTTTTTAAAAGAATTCGACATTTTGACAGATTTTAGCCGTGTCGACATTTTTACCATTCCATATTTTAACGATTCCATATTTTAACCCTTTTTTACCCGATTCGATATTTTAACGTTTCCATATTTTAACGATTCGGTATTTTAACCCCTTTTTAGCCTATTCGCGATTTTAACCATTCCATATTTTAACGATTCCATATTTTGTACCGGAGCCTGTATCGTTTCCCTGCTTCCTTACTCTTTTCCGGTTAAGGACGATTCAGTATCGCCGATTCAGTATCCGCCGATTCAGTATATGGTCATAACTTTCTTGATACTCAACCGATTCGAATAATTTTCATATCATTCGAAAGGTTTCAAGATTCGACATCTTTTTCATAATTGGCCCGATCTGATCTGATGATCACAAAAAAAGTTACAGCGTGAAAACCGATTCTTTATGCCTGTGACGTCGTTTATCAGTGATAACTTTTTGTAGAGTGATAAGATCAGGTCAGTCCAATTATGAAAAAGATGCAGCACCCCGAGGCCTATCAAATCATATATAATAATTCCCACAATATTGATCGAGCAAAAAGTTATGGCCAAAAAGCCCAAATACTGAATCGGCCAATACTGAATCGGCGATACTGAATTGGCGATACTGAATCGGCGATACTGAATCGTCCCCTACATCTCTTTTCTGTGTGTCGCGCCTAATCGGTTGCGCCTAATTGGCACGCGCCTAATTGGGCTGTACTCTTTTCTGCCCCTAAATTTTTTTTTAATTTTCAATTTTCTATAGATTCTAGCAATTAAAATGTTGCGGGTGGCAACATTAAATTGTTGGTAAGAAATTTTTAAAGTAAAATTTTGTACTTTTCAATTTTTAGGCTTCTTCCTCAGCCTTGGCCTATTGGTAGTAAACACAAAACTTTTAGAATTCAAATGTTGATTAGTGCTTTAGCTGTGTCTAAATTTGATATTGTGGCGTTACAAGAGGTTTTTTAATGTTAAATTTTTTACACCCAAAAGTTCGCAAGTTTTATCCGCAAGCCGTATTATTTATTTTTTTCACATAAGAATGTAGATACAAGAGGAGATAAAATTTGGACTAGAGAAAATAACTCATTCTGCTTTTACTATTAGCTATCTCTTTGGGACTGTAAAAATTGTAACTGAGGGGATACAGCAAAGAATTCCGCAAATTTTATTTTTGCTTTGAGATTCCTTCTATTTTAAGGAGGCGGGAGTTGCCTCTATGCCCAACTAAGGTGGGGAGGGGGGGCTTTTGGAAGCACAAAGGAAACTAATCAATATTTTTTTGTTTTTTTACAGATTTGGAGTGAGAAAGTTTTTATTGAAATGGTGCACAATTTAAAAGAAAAGTTTCCTTATTCACATTATTTTCATAGTGGATTTACTGGAAGTGGAACTTGTATTCTTAGCAGATATCCAATCATTTCTACTTTGCTTCATAGATATTCTTTGAATGGATTTCCTCATCATATACACAGGTTTCCTCAGAGAGCTTTTAAAGATTCTTTTTTCAAATACCTCCAAAAAATTTATTTAGAGGTGACTGGTTTGGAGGCAAAATTGTCGGAATGGCAGAAATTCTATTTGACTCTTACAAAATTTGTTTTTACACCACCCATTTACATGCAGAATATAACAAAGAAAATGATTTGTATTTACCTCATCGAATTTCTCAATGTTTTGAAATGTCTCAATTTATTCGACATACTTGTGGGGGTGCAGATTTTGTTATTCTTGTTGGGGATTTTAATTTGGAGCCGACAAATTTGGGTTTTCAATTAATTAAAAATTTGGTTCCGTTAAATGATGCTTGGGAATGTAGACCGGTTTGTTGAGTTTTTTAAGTTTATGGGAACAATTGAGTTGTAGGTATATTCTTTTTTAAGGTTCGGGTCTTTTTTGGCGTCCCGAACTCTTTTTAACTAAGGAAACTGAAACCAAAGAGAATCTAATAGTTACTTAACCTCTATGGGGGACGCTTAAACTGGATAAAATACCCAAATTTTTTCTTTCAAAGAAATTTTCTTTTTAAAGAATGCCGTTGACCCTTTATACGAAAATGGCACAACTTGTGAAAGGCCTGATAATTGTTATACATCAAAGTGTTTATTAAAATATTTTCCCGATGGAAAAAGATTGGATTATATAATGTATAGAAGTGAAAAAAGTAAAAAATTAAAATTAATTTTTCTCATAAATCTTTTTTCCCTTTTCAGCTGAAATTAAACTTTTAAATTGTGAATATTGTTTTGATAAAATACCTGAAAGTGATTTAAATTATTCTGACCATCTTGGGGTTTCTGCTAAATTTGAAATTAAAAAAGGTTAAGATACAATTTAAGTCTCTTACTCTATTTAAGAGACCTTTTCAGTCAAAGGAAGTATTTAAAATTGAGATTTGACTGTAGTATATAAGAAAACGATACCTCCATTTAACCATACACACAATGTTTTTAAAATTTATTTGGCCATTTATAGTTGGGAAAATGGGTGAGATTGATGTCTGAACGGCACCACTCAATCTAACTCCATCTCATTACAAGATACCTTTTTAGCCCCAAGGGTTTATCTCCACAAATGTGCAAGTACAATCGACTGTGGAGATAAACTTTAGTTTAATATAGGTTTTTAAATTTTGTCCCTCTCTAATAAGTTGTGGAGTTAACACCCTTTAATCTAAAATCCACAATAATATTTTCTAAAAAAGAGGGGGGGGTATATTTAAAAGGAAAGTCTGACTTCGTTAAAAAATATTTTTTTAGAAAACCAAATAGATACAGGCTCTCAACAACTTCGACAACTTTCCATAGAAAAACAAATTTTAACAAAATCATTACAAATAATTGAAGAAGCCGAAATTAGAGTTTTATGGGATAGACGTTTATTTTTAGCTTTGTGTGTTTTATTTATAATTTTAATTGTAGCAACGACAAAATTGGATTTAAATGTTCCTTTTGCCTTTGCTTTTGTAAGGAAATTTTTTAAATTTTTGAAAGGGATTTTTTGACATCCATAACATTTTCCTTAAAGGGAGGAGGTTATAATTCACTCAGGACAATAATAAATTTTTATTTTTTAAAGGTAGCACTAGTCAGATTTACGCTTACTTTAATGGCTGGTTTTTCTTTCTGTTATGGTTTTGTTGGATTAACAATAGAATTAAAAGCTTTAAAAGAAACAAAGTTTTCTATGAGAAAAATTATTAAAAATTTATTATAATTTAATAATAAATGCCATAAATTTTAACTAATTAACTGAGGGAAAATTTTTCTAAAATTCTTCAAAAAATGACTAGATTTTCTTATTCCTGTTCTAATTTTTAAATATATCACATGGTCTGTGTATATTATTGTATGGTCTGGATTTCTTAACAATTGCTTTCCCTGCCCCTAAGGCATATTCGACAATGATTTTTAATTTTAATCGGCAAATGTCGACGACCGTGACATTGACATACAATGACATTCAATTATTACAACACGATCACTGTCGACGTGTTTAGGCAATTGACGGTTGTTATTGACTTTTTTCGAAATGTCTCTTAATGGAATAGGCCCCTTAAAACGGTTCTAGGATTTCCGAGGCTGGAACCTGCAAATCAAATTAATTTAAAATCCAGACTAAACTTACAATTACATAAATTTATTGTTGATATTGTGACAAATATTTTTTTTAAAAATATTTTTATAAATTTTTGAAAAAAATTTTTATTTGTTAAAAATCGAAAAAAAAAATTATTTAATTTATTTAAAATAATTTTTGTTTCTTATAAAATTTTTTAGAAAATGAAACGCTTTCTTCCAGCAGTTTCTGGTTATGCACCAATTCAACGTTTCGAGAAGCCTTCTCCAAAAATTTATTATGCCCCAGAATGGAGATTGGATAAATCTGGACGGCGAGATGGAAATTTGGATAAATATTCCCCAATGAATAATTATGGTTTATTTTAAATTTTTGGATGGGGATTTGGGAATGAAAAGTTGTGTCTATGCCATCTCCCTAATCAATTGTATTTTTCTACATAAAGCACCCCACTCTTTTACAAATGCCAAAGAAAAGAATAAATTATTAAAATTCAAACCAGTGATGCCTGAAACTGGGAGAAATTGGGTGTTACTAATTCCTGAAAATTAAAAAAATTTTTATCGTCGCGCCCTTGCTCTATCTTTTTACTCAATCGATTTGTTTTTGTTCTTTCACACACATTCTTGCATGACAAAAATATTTTTAATTTTAAGGTGTTACCCCAGAAAAATGGGAATATTTAAATAAAGTTGTTTGGCCTCCAAATTATGTTGTGCCTGAAACTGGGAAGCCTAAAGCTCGCGAAGTTTTTCATGTCAAAGGTTTTTTTTCTTTAAATTTTTTCTTTAATTTTAATTTCAAAATTTTTCTAGAATCTGTTCATCTTCATCCTAAAAAGTTTGTTAAAAATTTTTTTATTAAGGATTGGTCCTCGACACGTTAGAAAAAATTTGAGAGAGGGGGGGGGGGAATGTCTGGTATTGGACTTGTTTATCATTATTTTTTCTCTCAATAATTTTTAAAATTTAAAGGATTTTCCCTTCTTGCTTTTTTGCCCAAAATTTAATGGCAAATGAAGCAATAAAACAATTACGACATAAAATAACCAAGGTTTTTTGATAAAAATTTTTTTGAAAGAAAATTTTTTTTCAAAAATTTTAGCCAACTTTATTGTTAGCCGAAACAATCGAAGAAGCTGTTGAAAGGGCTGCTGATGAATTTAAAATTGACAATCCATTGGAAAGCATGTTTGTTGCTGAAGCTTTTGGTATTCAATGTAAAATAATTAAATCGGCTAGAAGGCATGCTAGAGGGGTTAATTTTTTATTTATTTTTTTGAGGGAATAAACAATTTTCTCTTTGGGGGTGTTCGGAATTTTGGTCAACTTGTTGACCAAAACCTCATCAGTAACTTTTAAATGCTTTTAAAAATGCATTTTAAATAGAAGTGTATCCAACCAAGTCTTCCTAATATATTTGCGGACATTTTTTGTGGACAACAAATAAAACCTCAAAAATTTGATCAAATTTTTTAAATTTTTTAGGCATGGCATCCTCTTCGTCATCGTTACATAAATATCTTTATTAGACTCGAAGAAGGAGAACCTCCAACGTTTAAGGGGCGCGAACCCGATCCAGATGGATGGGAGAAAATGCAGGATTATTATGCTTATTTACGTTCTAGAGATTTTAAATATTCAATTTAAATATTTTGAAAAAAGAATTTTTTTTGTTATTTTTAGCTGATATTAAAAAGGAAATAAGAAAAAAAGATTTTGGTTATTTTTTAATTTTGGTTTTTATTCCGAATATATTTTGCTTTAATTTTATTGTGAATAATTTTAAAAAAAAGGAAAAGAAAAATGGTTACTACTACAAATTCAGAAGAAGCAATAATTGAAGAAGAAAGAATATTAACAGAATTGGAGAAGAATGCAATTTCTAGAAGACAGCATTTATTGGAAATGAGAAAAAGGTTTGTTGGAAGGAATCAAGGAAATGGAGACATTGACGGTGAACAGAATTGTGGAGAAGAACGGTTTGTTTATTTTTATTTTACCTGTCAAGGTGACAATGACTGAAAATTCTTGGAGGTTTTCGCCTGCATTGGGGGCTTTGTTTTAATTAGAGTTTGAACTATTTACATTGTTTAACCGGTATTCTGCTTTTCTTTCATTTAAAATGACCCGGGTTGAGTTTGCCAAATTAAAACCTAATTTTGTCAAAATGAGGTAAAGTTTTAATACCGATTTTGGGTGGGCCCACATGTTAGGGCAAAAAAGATTTGTGGGGTTTTTGTTTTTAAGATTGTTTCACTGGCAAAAGTATATCCGCAATTATCATAGCATCGATTTTTGGAATTTTAGGAAGTTTAGTTGCCCCACGGATCCCAAATAGTCGATTGACCTGAAAAGTGGGAATTTTTTTGTCTATACTTTTAAAAAATTTAACTTTATTTTTCAAGTTTTCCAATTCAATTTCGATCATATAAACCAGTTAATGTGCAGCAACAATCATCACCATCAGAACCACCAAGAGAAGAAATTAATTTATTAAAAGAAAAAATTGAAGGGCAATTAGAAGCTGGGAAAGATGCAAAAGTTGGGGAGTCTTTAGATATTAATACTTTGGCTCCAAGAAAAGTGGATTGGGACTTGAGAAGAGGAATTAAAGAGAAATTGGACAAACTTGATAAAAGAACAAATAAGGCTATAATTCAATTGATAAGTTGGTTTTTTTTTGTTTGGGGATTGTTCTGGAATATTTAAGACATAGGTATATACAAACCTTTGGGGGCTGAAAAATTGGTTATAATGCGGTGTTATTTAATTGGGATGTTTTGCTTTTTTGCGGCTCCCTCATCCAATGGATAACCATATTTAACAGAAATTACCTAAATAGAAGTGTACAATATTGGGGGTATCTTATAATGCTTGTTAAATTGGATGGTGTTTACTTACTTGTTAGACAACCCCCCCTCCCCCCCCACTCTCCCAAAGTTTGTTTGATTTCTTCTGGAATACATACTTATAATTATGCCATATACCTCAATTATAGATAAATCCTTTGGATTTGGAAAATCGTATCTCTAGGCTGAGGGTGTATCTTAAATTGGGAGGTTCGATTGAACATCTCCCCACCCAATATCAGCTAATTATATTCAACAATTTCCAAAGTACTATTTTTAAATATTTTCAGGAAAACGTGTCAAAGAAGAAGCAGGAAACGAAGAGTTAATTGCTTATGCAGTTCAAGAAATGGGTAATGAGTGAAATTTAAAGATAAAATTTAAATGTATCCTTTTGATATTTTTTTTTGTTTAAAGTAAAGGTTTTTAATTTTTTGTAAAATTTAATTTTATGGAAAAATATGGATTTTAAAGATCTAGAAACCTTAAAACAAGCCAAAAACATGTTTTTGTACATTTCATAGTCAAAGCAATTCAGGAAAAAATATGGATTTCCATATACATAATTACTAGAGTGTGTCATTTTAGGTCCAAAAAATCGTGTAATAGGATCTTATTTAGGTCCAAAAAAAGTTGAAAATAGGTTCAAAAAAATCCAAAAAAGGCCAATTAGGTCCAAATTTTGACTAAATAGGTTCGAATTTTGGCTCAAATTAAAACTTTTTCGAATCAACATTTCGTAAATTTAATTTTTTCTCCAATTTTCTTGTTTTAAACAGAAATTTATCCAAGTTTTGAGCCATCTCTCAATGTCTGACTCTAAATACTAGAGTTGGTCGAGGTCGAGGATTTTTGAAAAAGCCGAGGCCGAGGATCACCGATGCCGGAAAAGCCGAGATCGAGGGGCAAAATTTGACCCGAGACCGAGAGCTGCTTGCAAAAAAAATAGGTAAAAAACTAAAATGACACACTCAAATAATTACACGCCCAATCATCACTAATGTTTGAATATTTGATTTTTTGGTACTTTTCCGTTATGGCGCCACACAAAAATTTTTTAAAAAGGGTCATATGTAACAGGGATGTGTCGAGCACTACTCGATGAACTTCAACAATGGATCACTGATCTCGGAAATAAAAAGAACATGTGATTGTGGAACAGAAATGCGGGTACTTTCAAACCTTGTCCCTCCCCCATTATTTTTATTACCTAAGATTGTATGAAATGGTCAGGTTTCCTTCTTCCTCTCTTTCCTCTATTTGAGCTTGGCATATTCAAACAAGACATTGTTGATAAAGAGAAGATTAAAATTAATTGTTGTTCAATATTTTTAATTGGGTTGTTCAATATTGAGTTCAATTTATTTTTTCAGTTGTTCAATATTTTTAAATATAAGTACGAATGTAATGTTACACAGAAATGCATAATGTTATACACCAAATCATTTTATTTAGTTCTTTTATTTTGTTTAAATTGTTTTCGAAGGCAAAAAAATAAGTGCATGACTATAAAAACTAATCTTCTCTTTATCAATGTCTCGTTTGAATTTGCCACAGGGCAAATAAAAGAAGGAGAGGAAGAAGAAAATCTGACCTTTATGTACAATCTTATGTAAGAAAAATAATAGGGGAGGGGCGTTGACAGTTAGTTGCTACAAGTAAAACATTCAAAAGAAAGGGAGGAAAAGTCCGCAAAAAAAGTCCGCAAAAAGAGCCCCACAATCTTCAGTAGTACCTTATCTTTCACACAATCAGACTGGTCTTTGATTACATCCTAGAAATGTGGCCTTTAAAAAAATAGAAAAGAAGTTTTCTTGTTTGCTGTGAAATTCCGTAACAAATTTTCGTTTTTTTGAATTACGTTTTAAAAAAACATTTTTCGATTTTTTGGCATTCTGTTTTTTAAAAATATATTTTGGATTTTCTGTCATTTTAGAGTTTTTTCGATTTTCACGAATATTTACTGATTAGAAATTTTAAACACTGATTTTGGTTGATAACCTTGGGGCGAGGAAAAATCAAAAAAGTCTTGATCCTGAGAAAATCAAGGCTGGATCCATATCTTTTCTAATAGAATTTTTTATGTCAAGATTTTTTTCTTTTTTTTAGTTAAGAAAATGAAGAAAGGGAAACCAGATGTACAATCAGTTCAAACTCGAATAGCTATTGTTAATCCAGATCGGTGTAAACCAAAAAATTGTGGCCAGCCGTGTAAAAAGAATTGTCCAGTTGTTAGGACAGGTTTTTTTGTTTCTTTTTTAAATTACTTTTAAATAGGTAAACAATGCATTGTGGTTGAGCCAACATCAAAAATTGCTGAAATATCTGAAATTCTTTGCATTGGATGTGGAATTTGTGTGAAGGTTTTTTTAAACGTTTTTAGCTTTTTCATAGGACCACATTTTTGACTTGATAAATTACCTGAAATTCATTTTATCACTTCATATGGGGCAAATTGACTAGTGATTTTTATTTTTGAAAATCTATAGCTTTGCCTAGGAAAGCTTTTCGTGTTAGTCCACGCATGCCTGAACTTGGACCCTTATATTGATACGGGAGGTTTTGATTAAAATCCTTTAATATGCCAAGTCCATGTTTAATCCAGGGAGCTCAGGAATCGTCTCCAAAATTGATTTAATAAATTTACTAGTTAAATTTCACCTCTTAAAACTTTTATTTTTAACAAGAAATGCCCATATGGTGCAATTCAAATCATCAATCTTCCAAGCAATTTAGAAAAAGAAACAACTCATCGTTACAGCGCAAATTCCTTCAAACTTCATCGTTTACCAATGCCTCGATTAGGCTCAGTTTTGGGACTTGTAGGGACTAACGGTATTGGGAAATCGACTGCTTTAAATATTTTGGCAAGCAAATTAAAGCCTAACTTGGGTAATTTCAAGGTTTTTTTTGTTAAAATTCTGAAAAAGTTTTTTTTGAAATTTTTAGAGTCCGCCAGATTGGCCGTCAATTTTAACATATTTTAGAGGCTCTGAACTTCAAAATTATTTTATTAAATTATTAGAAGAAAAATTTAAGGCAATTATTAAGCCTCAATATGTTGACCAAATTCCGAGGTTTTTTTTTAATTTTTAAAGGGAAAAATTTATTTTTTTTAAAAAGATATTTGGAAAAGTCTCCACAGAAAAAGGTTATTGATTTGTTGAAGGGACGAGCTGAACGTGACAATTTGGACAAAATAATTGAGGATATGGGTAAGTTTGCATTTTAATTTTATGGGTGGCATAGAAAAGTAAAAGATTATCTCGTCTAATTGGAATAATTACGGTCGGCAAACTAAAGTTTTGAGAACGTCGGCATTTAATTAATAAAAAAAGTTTAAAAAAGTCTTAGGAAATTTTGTTGTTTACTTTTTTAAGAGGTTGAATTCTTTACTTATGCCAGTATGAAAAAATAGTGAGAAATGGCTCCGTTCTCGGCGTTAACCGCTTTTAAGAATATAAATTATAATTCCAACAATAATTTTTTCTTTTAACAATAAGTTCAATAAGCTAATTTTAATAATTTATTGATATGGCCATTATGTATTCTGACTGACTGAGATCGGGCCCGTAGCTAACACGGAGAGGTTGCGAGGTGTCCGAGCTAAAAACGGTCGAGACCGGGCTCATTCGATAGAGAATATGCCCTTTCTAGCAAGGATTTTTTGCCGTTTTTGCCCGTTTTTTGATCTGGCCAAGATATGGCCCTCCAAAGTCCCAAAATTTGCCATAATTTTCCCCCTTCAAATATAAACTTTTAATAATGCATTAATTCCGTTGGCGCGGTGGTGTAGTGGTGAGTGTGCTTGACCTACCCTTTTTCTCTAAAAAGTTCGATTCTTTTTTGGGTTTTATTATTTTATCTAACTGTTTTAAACTTTATTTATTCCTTTTCAACAAAAAAAATTTTTTTTTGTTTGAAAAAATTTTTTTTAAAAACTTTATTCTGACGAGTTATTGGGTGGAGAGGAGAAGATTCCCCGGGAGAATTCGATCAACCGATCCGTTGTTTTCCATTATTGTCCCCTTTTGGATGTAATACACCTTATTGTTTGGAATCTATTTTATTCGATGTGCCAGCTGTAGCTAATTCTAGTTTTTTTTTATTTTTTTAATTTTTAAAAATTTTAAAAAAATTAAAAAAAATTTTTTTCAAACAAAAAAAAATTTTTTTTGTTGAAAAGGAATAAATAAAGTTTAAAACAGTTAGATAAAATAATAAAACCCAAAAAAGAATCGAACTTTTTAGAGAAAAAGGGTAGGTCAAGCACACTCACCACTACACCACCGCGCCAACAAAATTAAACATTATTAAAAGTTTATATTTGAAGGGGGAAAATTATGGCAAATTTTGGGACTTTGGAGGGCCATATCTTGGCCAGATCAAAAAACGGGCAAAAACGGCAAAAAATCCTTGCTAGAAAGGGCATATTCTCTATCGAATGAGCCCGGTCTCGACCGTTTTTAGCTCGGACACCTCGCAACCTCTCCGTGTAAGGTGATTCTCTTATATTTTACTTCTTATTTGTTAGCTCCCTTTGTTTTCTTTTTCAGAATTAACCCATTTACTTGACCGAGAAGTCAATCAACTCTCTGGAGGCGAGTTGCAACGATTTGCTATTTCGGTAGCAGCAATACAAAAAGCAGATATTTATATGTTTGACGAGCCATCCAGTTATTTGGATGTTAGACAACGTTTAACAGCTGCAAGAGTAATTAGGGAGTTATTGACAGATCAAAAGTTTGTTCGTTTATTTTTCTAATGGTCCAGCAAAATTTCTCCTTGTACCATTGTATAGTCTCCCGATCACCCTCCGGAACTTAATTACGTTAACTACCCATCCCAAGAATTTTGCCGGGAGATTTTAAATTTGGACAATTTATATGTCAATCAAAGGTTGCACATATCTTAGATGCCCCCGCCAAAAGAGCTTGGCTACTTGCTTTGAATGACATCAAGTTTGCTCTGACTCAAAATGGTCGGAGCAAACCTATGGGTGTCGGTGATGGATCTCAGCGTTGCTTGTAATTTTATCAAAATCGTCAAAGCAAGCTGATTTTGGTATCATTCGACTCAGCTCGTCGAGCTCTTTCGATTGACATATATGTATTGTCTAAAAATAAATCTCCCGGTAATTTTTTTGGGTGGGTAGTTAAAGTAAATAGTTCCCGTCCTCCAATATCGTCTGACGCAAAAAAGTAAGATTTTTTCCTTTGGTTAGACATGACAAAATAAAAAGTCCATGTCCATCCATTATTTCGCAATTTGCAAACATTTTCTTGTACAGAAACATAAAATTATTAATTTTTATTTTTCAAGTTATATAATTGTTGTTGAACACGATTTGGCAGTTTTGGATTATCTTTCTGACCATATTTGTTTATTATATGGATTTCCTGGTGCTTATGGTGTTGTAACACATCCTTCTGGTGTTCGGGAAGGAATTAATCAATTTTTGGATGGTTGGGAATTAAAAAAAAGATTTTTATATTATTTTTAAAATTTTAGGATTTATTGCATCGGAAAATATGCGTTTTCGGTAAGAAATAAAAATATACTTATTGTTAGGGATCGGATTTTTAGGTAATAAAACCCTTAACATGCACACTTAAATAGTTTGTATTAAATGCCAAAATAGGAGACAAAATAAAGGAAAATGATTGCGAAAAAAGCCGACAAAGTGGTCAAAAAAGACCAAAATGTGAAAGGATTTTTATTTTTCAAAATTATCACAAAAAAATAATAATTAAGAAAAAGTTTTTGAATTTTTGAAAAAAATGTAAGGGTTTTCAAAAAATGACCAAAATAAGTGACAAAAAATGTAAAAACATCCAAAATAGGTTCAAATAGATTTATCTAAAAATTAAAAAAAAATTTTCAATTTTTTAGAGATTCTTCCCTTTCATTTAAAGTATCAGAAGAGCGTGAAGATATAAAAAGAACAACTAGTTATGTTTATCCCGATATGACATATGAAGTTGGGCAAACTAAAAAATTTGAATTGACAATTCAAAAGGGGGATTTTACTGATTCTGAAATTATCGTTTTGCTTGGAGAAAATGGAACAGGAAAAACCACGTTTATTCGGTATATACACATAATGTTTTTTAATATCTTTAAGGAAATGGGTGTGATTTTTTTGATTATGTGGGGAGATAGAGAATATTCCCCACTTACTTTTAAAATTGTTCATTTGGTACCATTACACGAGAGAGCAGATAACCATAAATAAACATAAAAGTGTCATAGAACTTCGTTCAGCTATTCTTTCCTGGTTAAATTAACCTTTGAACTTAATTATAAACTGAGGTAAACAGGCTTGCTGTGTTTCGTGGTTAGAGTTGTTGGATCCGCATATTCGAATCCGAAACTAGTCCGAAGTTCTAATTTATGTCCATATCCAGATATTTCCCAGATCCTTTATAATTAATTCTTTTTTCTTTCAGTCTTCTAGCTGGACAAATAAAGCCAACAGCATCTAAAGGAGAGATTCCTGAACTTTCAATATCTTATAAACCTCAAAAAATTGCTCCAAAATTTGAAGGAACAGTCAGAGATTTATTTTTAACAAAAATACCAGGACTTTTTAATCATCCTGCATTCAAAACTGATGTTTTAAATCCTTTAAATATTGACAATATTATTGACTTTGAAGTTTTTTTTTTTAAATTTTAAAAATTTTTGAAATTTATTTTTGAGGTCCAAAATCTTTCTGGTGGTGAACTTCAACGTGTAGGTCTGTGTAATTTTTTTAAAAATTTTTGTTTGTTTGTCCTGGTTGTCACTTAATTATTTCTAGCTATCGCTAGCGTGAGGGCAAATCTTTTACTAAAGAGTCTTTATTTTTAAAGCCTTAACTCTTTGCCTTGGAACCCCAGCAGATGTTTATTTAATTGACGAGCCAAGTGCTTATTTAGACTCGGAACAGCGTTTACACGCTGCTAAAGTTATTAAAAGGTTTTTTTTAATTTAAATTAATTTATTAAAAAATAATTTAAAAAAAAGATTTGTACTTCATGCAAAAAAGACAGCTTTTGTTGTTGAACACGATTTTATTATGAGTACATATTTGGCTGATAGAGTAATTGTTTTTGATGGACAACCAGCAATTAAAGCGAGAGCAAATTCGTTTGGAATTTTTAATTTTTATTTCTTTTTGGATAATGGAAAGGGACTAGGGGCGGGCCTTACTATAAAATAGGGTAGCTATTTTACCCGAACCTTAAAGCCTCTACCCCACCAAATCCCGATCCCCGACACACCTGACCCCGAAGACTTAGGGTGTTACTCTGTCTTTACATTAAAAATTTTTTTAAAACTTTTCTTTTAAAATTTTCAGTCCTCAAAATCTAGTTACTGGAATGAATCAATTTTTAAGTCAATTAAATATTACATTTAGACGGGACGCGGAAAGCCATAGACCGAGAATAAATAAAAAAGATTCTCAACTTGATACAGAACAGAAAAAATCTGGAGATTATTTTTATTTGGATAATTAGAAGTAATTTTTGTTGTTGTTGATTTTTGTGGGGTAATACTTTGGATTTTTTTCAAAAATAATTTTGAAAAAATTTATTAAAAAGGTGGGAGGGATAAAATGAAATTATTCCCATTGAAGAGGGAAAGACCTTAAAAAAACCCTCTTCCTCTCGAAAAAAATTATTTTTGTTGAAAAAATCAGTAAAAATTTAAACTCGATAACACTTCACTTCTGTAAGGACGTCGATTTAATTCGATCCCAAGGGTGACCTTTTATCGATATTCGACCGTTTTTATAAAAATTGATTTTATTAATCTACATGATAAAAATATTAAAAAAACAATCAACAAAAAATTTAAAAAAGGAATATGCATTAGATTAAAAGTAAAAAAAGGGAGAAAAAAATTTACATAAAAAACAATTTTTTGTTGGCCAAAAATGAAGCAACAAAAACATGTTTCCTTTCCCATAAAGAAAGATTTTTTTTTGTTTTTCTTTTTAATATAATTGATAGAAAAAATCTTTTTTAAATCCAAAGTATTTTTTGTAAAGAGAAATAATGGTTTTGTTAAAAAATTTATTTTAAAAATTGTTGTTCTATTTATTTGTTTTTTTGTGCAAAATTTAAAAGGTGTTAAAAATGTTAAAAAAAATTTTTTTTATTTTTTAATGACTGGGTTGCAACGTGTATCCCAATATTAAATAATATTTTTCTTTTGCTTTTTTAAAATAATTTTTGTTTAACGTGGATTGAGTAATAAGCATATATTTTTTAAAGCTTTTCATTTATAAAAATGTTTTTAAAGATAGTTGGAGTTGGTGGGCAAGGGAGGACTAGGACGTTTTGGCGCGGGTCCAAGTTGGCGCGAGAGCTTATAAATTAATCAATTGATTACTTAAAATGATAAAATTTTTGAAATAATAACCCTCTATCTTTCCAAAAATTTCAGAATTTTTGGACCAGAATTTCAGAAATTATGGCCAAAAATGTGTTGCTTTTGTCGAAAATGCTCTAGTTTTTCGAGGTTTATCGACACTAACTTTTAAAATATTTGATAAAAATTTTGAAGGATTTAATTGGGTAAAAAATTTTGTGAAAATTCTCAGGAAACTAAGTTTAAGCTAAGTGTCAGTTCTGAGGTGCGCGCCCGAACGTCTTGGCGTTAGAATGATCCAAACCAATTTTTCAGTCGATTTTTTTTCATTTTTAAAAATTTTATAAACAACTCAAAAAGGCAAGCTAAGACACGTTTCAATAAATTTTCTAAAAATTGTTGTATACGTATCCGATATATTCCAATAAATTATCCCGTCCCTTTTTTAATTTTTTGCCTGTCAATATGCAACGAAATAAATAATCAATTTTTGCGGAATTATTTTGCGGACTTTTTTCTTCACAAAATCTGTCCGCAAATATCCGAATATTTTTTAAATTTTAATTTAAAATTTTTTTTAATTTTTATTTATTCAGCTTTTAAATTAATTTTTTTCTTTTTTTTCAGTAGATTTATTAGATTATTTATTTTAATTTACTTTTTTTTGTAAATAATTTTTGGGCAACATTCCAATGAAAATAATAACTATTAGGCGCCGATCTACAATATTTAAATTGTTAATTTTAATTCCCGTTGTTTGGCTACTTTTTGTTGTGTTTTTTAATAAACCTAATGTGGTAAGTTTTTTTTTTAATTTTTGTGGGGTTTTTGCGGGGGGTTTTGTATCTGTTTGATATTCTGTCCGCAAAAAGATATTTTAGATTTTTCGGACATTTTCTTCTTTCTCTAAAATCCTTCTCTAAATCTTTCTCTAAAATCTGTTCGCAAAATTTTTTTTATTTTTGCGGATTTTTTCTTTTCTAAAATTTGTCCGCAAACATCCGCAAATTAAAAATTTTAACTAAAAAATATTTAAGCAAATAGTCGATGATAAGCCAGTTGAGAGGTTACATGTTGATGAAGCTAAGGAAGAATATAAAAAAATTAAAGAGAATATTCAACAAATTAGAGGGTTTTTTACTTAATTTGATTTTTTAAATAAATCTTTTTTAAGTTTTGGTCCTCCTTTGGCCGTTAAAGACGATATAAAGGAAAAATCGGAACATAAAGAGGATGAAGAAAAGAGTGGAAATCAAGACGTTTTTTTTTATTTCAAAAATTAAAAAGAATTTTTGTTTAGGTTGGCAATATTCCAAAACCGAGGAAAGTATTCTTCGATCCTCAATCTCCAATATATAAGAAGGGTGATCTAAATCAGGAAGGAGAGGGAGGGAAGGCTGTCAAAATTGATAAAGAGGTTAAATTTTGTTTATTTTTCTCGAAAAATGTTGGCGGTTTTTTAATTTATTTTGTTGACAATTTTGGTAAATCTGTCGAATATGGCTACCAAATGAGAATACTTGAATTATATATATGGCATTCGGTAATAGTTTGTTGAGTTGATGTTGCTCCTGCGGAATAATTTTGGTGTCATTTGATTCAGCTCGACGAGCTCTTTCGGATGACATATAATCTAATATTTTCGTTTTGTATCCATATTCGACAGCTTCTCCGCAACAAAATCTGTCTGAAAATTTTTTCTTCTATTTTCTTTTTTGCTTTTAGAAATTGACTCCTGAAGAAAAGAAGAAATATGACGTTGGATTTGTCAATAATGCTTTTAACCAATATGCTTCTGATTTGATCTCAGTTCATCGTTCGCTTCCACCTACGGCCGATGAAGAGTTTTTTTTTAATTTTTTGGAAACTTAAAACAAATTTTTAAGTTGTAAAACAGAAAAATATCCGGAAGATTTGCCTGATTCTTCTGTTGTAATTTGTTTTCATAATGAGGCTTGGTCTGTTTTGTTGAGAACAGTACACAGCGTTATTGAACGAACTCCAGACAAATTGTTAAAGGATGTTGTGCTGGTAGATGATTTTTCTGATATGGAGCATTTGAAAAAACCTTTGGAGGAATATATGGCGCAATTTCCAAAAGTTTGTTTTTTTATAAAAAATTTTTTTTTAATTTTTAGGTCAAAATTATGCGCTTGGAAAAGAGGGAAGGTTTGATTAGAGCCCGTCTTCGTGGTGCTACTAAAGCAAATGGAAAGGTTATAACCTATTTGGACAGCCATTGCGAGTGTATGGAAGGTTTGCGAATCTTTTCTAAATCTAAATAGGGAAGCAAGAATGGCATCCTTAATCGACCTCAGAGTTTATAGCTAAAGAGCTGGGAATCTTCTCAATCGTTCGGCCTTCGAAATTTTAAAAATTTACGCCTCCCCCCAGCTACTGGCCTGGCTCTGACCCAAATCAAGGATTATGTATCCAAAAATAATTTTTTTCTTCCTTTTTTAGGATGGCTAGAGCCACTTCTTGCACGAATAAAAAAAGATCCAACAACTGTAGTTTGTCCAGTTATTGATGTAATAGATGATAATACATTTGAATATCATTATTCTAAAGCGTTCTTTACTAATGTTGGAGGTTTTTTTTTGAAAAATTAAAAAAAAATATTTTCTTTAAAAAAAGGTTTTGATTGGTCTTTGCAGTTTAATTGGCATCCTATTCCTGAAAGAGACCGCAAAAATCGACGAAATATTGATCCTGTTCGTTCTCCAACTATGGTTTGATTTTTGTTTTGTTGATTTTTAAGTGGGATTCGAGTTTTGAAAAGGCCCAAAATGGAAACTGGTTTTTTGAGTGAGTTGCCGTGTCATAAAAGCGTTTTGATATTGGGGAGAACTCCCTCGAACCTTATCCAGATTCAGCTTTTAATTTTTTAAAATTAAATTTTAAATTTAATTTTAGTAAGAAAAAATAAATATTATTTGGAAGAAAAAAAGGAAAAAAATTTGAAGAAAAATGAAAGGAAAATATAAAAGTTTCTTCAATGAAAATGATTTTAAAAAATTTAAATAAACTAAAAAATAATTTTCTAAAGGCTGGAGGATTGTTTTCTATCGATCGAGCTTATTTTGAAAAACTTGGAACTTATGATGATGGTTTTGATATTTGGGGTGGTGAAAATTTGGAACTTTCTTTTAAGGTTTTTTAATACTTTATTAAATCAAGCCTCAATATAAATTACTCTTTATGTTAGGCCTAAAAATTCGTACCTTATAATGAGAGTCATTACAGTATACGTTCTATAAAATAACCCACGACCGCTAAATTTAAGGTCTATTTTACTGTTCCTGATGCCGATCGAGATCCGAAATGGATATTGGTCCGATCTCTAGCTTACCTACCTATGAAACCTCACTATAAAATAAATTTTCAATATTATATGTATATACCTCAATTTACGACAATCATTGTTTAGAGGTGCTGCCAAAGCGATACCCTCTATTTAATATACACATTCTTTCCAAGGGTAATCTTATAGTAAAGTTTGATTGTGTCTTTAAAAAATATTTAAATAAAAAATAATTTAAAAGATTTGGATGTGTGGTGGACGTCTTGAAATTGTTCCATGTTCACATGTTGGACACATTTTTAGAAAACGATCACCTTATAAATGGAGAACTGGAGTAAATGTCCTTAAAAGAAATTCTATAAGATTGGCAGAAGTTTGGTTAGATGAATATAAAGAATATTATTATGAAAGGATTAATAATCAATTGGGTGATTTTGGAGATATTTCTAGTCGGAAACAACTTAGAGAGGTTTTTTAATTTAGAATTTAATTTTAGGGGAGGGGGGGGGGGTCCATCTTAAATAATATTTCTATTTTCTTCTTTTTAGAAATTACAATGTAAAACATTCAAATGGTATTTGGACAACATTTTCCCAGAATTATTTATTCCTGGTGAAGCTATTGCCAAAGGAGAGGTTTGTTTTTTTATATAAATTAAAAAAAAGTTTCGAATGCTTTGCGCTTAAAATTGTTTTTTTTGCTTGAATTCTTCTCGAGTTTTCTTAAAAATAAGCTTTCGTGTTCTTGCCTGCTTTTGGTGTTTTGTAGTTTTATGTATTATTTTTTGCTGATTTTAGAGCTAATTTGCAGGCTTTTTTTTAATATTTTAAAATTTTTGGCATTTTGAATTTTTGACATTCAAAAAAATCAAAAAAATTTTGCTTCAAATTTTTAAAAAATTCACAGTCGAGGCTTCTTCTATTTTTAGCTTTGTTTTTCTATTTTTCTAGGTTCGAAATGCCGCAATAGAAAACAATGCGCGTTGCCTCGATTGTGCGATAGGAAGACACGAGAAGGACAAGCCAATAAATTTATGGCCTTGTCACAATCAAGGCGGGAATCAAGTTTGTATTTTTTTGTATTTTTCAGATTCGAAATGGGGTTGGTAATAGTGCCTTGGAAGGTGGTGGGGGTAATCCTCCTCAATCTTGTGTTGATTCTGCTGTTGGGGAGGATGCCGGCGATAAACCTGTTGTGCCTTATCCTTGCCATGAGCAAGGAGGGAATCAGGTAAAAAACAGAGAGAGGGAGGGAGTTGTCAATGTCTTTAAGTAGTGAGGTCTGGCTTATGGTAGGGTTACTTTTAAAAAAAGTAGGTTTGCGTATCCCCCCTCCTTTTTGATATGAGAGAGAGAGGAGGCTCCTGTCTTCCCGTTATCTATTGTGTCGCAAGACGCAAACCACTCCATAAGCGAGATTTTTCTTCAAAATATTTCTCTTTGAACATCTACTTTGGTCATATCTTATTATGTGGAGGAGAGGTGCCTGAAAAAAAAATTTTAGGAGAAGATTGTGTCAATTATGTTGTGTCCGCACTTGCAGAAAGAACATAAATGAAAATAAATAACCCATCATCGGGTTGGATGGTGGCACAGTCGGTTGTGCTTTCGGTTTGGGCCCTTTCCGTGATGGTTCTATTCCATCTCCCATCCACACATTTTTCCACAGCATGAACATCGGACACTTCAATGGCGCGGTCGCACAGGCCGGGTATAGCCCGAGGAAATTTAAGCGAACCTTCAAATGCTGTGATGATCTGACATTCTGTCACTGTGGAGAGAAAAGGAGAAGACCCTGTGAGAAATTAAAAATGCCTGAGTTGTGATAGGCTAGCCGGTGGTGTGAGGCTAATATAAAAATGCGTAAGACGCCGATGATGCGCAGCGAGTAAGAAAATAAAAAAACCCACAAATGGGTTTTTGTGTGTGCTCTCCAAAAATCGAAACAGATGATAGTTATTGAAGACAGGCAACAAGCGAGGACGCTTGATTTCGCAAGGCGGAAGGAGTGTTTTGTCCGCACTTGCAGAAAGAACATAAATGAAAATAAATAACCCATCATCGGGTTGGATGGTGGCACAGTCGGTTGTGCTTTCGGTTTGGGCCCTTTCCGTGATGGTTCTATTCCATCTCCCATCCACACATTTTTCCACAGCATGAACATCGGACACTTCAAATTAATTGAAAATATTTGCTTGGGAAATATTTTTTTATTTTTATAAAGATAATGGTGTATAGCAAAAGCTTTATATTCGTCGCTTGCTTTTTAAAAAAATTTTGGAAAATTTGTTGAATAATTTGGAAAAATATAAAAAAATTAGGTTCGGTGTGCTGGAGGAGGCTCAAAAATATGTCTTGATTGGGCAAATAAAAGGCGACATACTCGAAAATTGGGGCTTTATTGGTGTCATAATCAAGGGGGAAATCAGGTTTTTTGTTGTTGTTTTTGGAAAGTTTAGTAAAAAAGGCAAGTGTTTATATAAAGCTTTTGCTACGAGAGTGATGAGAGGTTTTTAAAAAATTGAAAAGTTTAAGTGAAAAGATTGCCCAAATCCCCCGACTTTTTCCGATCCGAAATCAATTCTAAGAAAATTTTGAAGCCTCGCCCCGTGTTTTTTCCTCAATTCGGCCTTCATTTGTAAGGATGATCAGTTACGAGACTAAATCATGAATTTGGGAGATACAGAGTTTCCTCTCTATATTCCTCTCTACCCTCTATTTGTTCCTTATTAAATGTCCGGAACTGGTATTTGTACCGGAAATTTTTCGGGTCTTGATTTTTCAGATTCGTGTAGAACCCCACCCCTTATTTATTATTTAATTTTCAACTAAACTCACAATTTTATTTTTTTAGTATTGGATGCTAAGTAAAGATGGAGAAATTCGTAGAGACGAGTCTTGTATTGATTATGCTGGAAAGGATGTTATCATATTTCCTTGCCATAGCATGGTCTGTTTTTTTATAAATAGAGAGGGGATTTTTATGTTTTTTGTGCATTATACACACATCATGCCAAATTTGTAAAAAATACCAATTTGTATAAAATCCCCTCTCTATTTATAAATTTAAAATTAAAAAAGATTTTTTTTATAGAAAGGAAATCAAGAATGGCGCTACGATCATGATGTTTGTTTTATAAAAATAAAATTTTTTTATTTTATTTAAAAATTGGTAGGCTCGAATAGGAATTGTTTCTTGGGGTTGTTTACTCATAACAGCGTCACCACCACCGCACGTAGAGGTGCCCTACCGACCACCTGGAGCACAGCTTAGCGCTGCCTCTTTTTAATAGACCCGAAGCAGACCTGCGCGAAACGTTTTGTATAATTTTTTGTTTCGTTTCGTCGCAAATTTTTTTTGAGTTGTTCGCACAGGTCTGATCCGAAGCATTTTTTATTTGCTTTCTTTTTTAGATTTCCCTTCCATAGCTTAGACCAACTTGCTATTTTAGATTCTCAAATCTCTGAACTCTAATTTTTATATTTTGGTGATTAAAATTTCATTTACACCAAAATTCATCAATTCCTCGATTTTCTAAATTAAAAAAATATTTTTTAGAAACATCAATTATTGCATGTAGTTTCTGGAAAATGTTTGGAAATGGGTAAAGATGCAAGTAAATTGTTAATGAATAATTGTGACACTTCCAATCTTTATCAACATTGGACATTTAAGGAATACAAAGGGGAGTCTAAAAATAATAAGGGGCTTTGAGGAAAGGTGAGAAATAATGCACGAATGAGCACATTTTTTGGTTTAGTTATTGGTTTTTTTAATAATAATTTATATAATTTATTTCTTCAAAAGTATAATAATTTTGAGGATATCCCTCGCTTACCGCTGAGGTTACACCATTGGGCTATCTTGGAGCTTATTTTAAAAATTAACCAAATTGTTCGAGAGTGGCGGTAAGGTGGGGGTGCTCCGTAAATATAATTTCATTCCATAATAAATATATTTTTAAGAAACGAATAATATATACACAAAATATTTATTTTTACTTGTATCTCTCTTTCCTTTCATTCTTTTTTCTACCTATAAAATTGGTTTTTTCCTAACTTTTGTTTGGGCCTAAAAAAATTTTTTTTCAAATGGTTACGGTCGAACCTCAATTTCACTACACCTCGATCTAACATACACTAAATACTAGACGAACTTCACTATAGGATACCCCCAATATTAGCTACACCTTCATTTAAGAGACGACATCCTCTAAAATTTGGTTAGCAATTTTTTTTATTTCAAGAGAAGAGTACGTAAAACTGAGATTCGATTGTTTTTTTAAAGCCCAATTTTACCTATATAAAAATATTTTTTGCTATAAAAACTCTTCTAACCTTTTAAAGAATATAAAAAGCACAATATAATTTTTTTCTTTTATTTTTTGCCGCACTTTTTGCCTAATAAATTATTCTTTCTTTCAATCTTTTTATCTCTTTATATAAAAGCACATAAAAAATTCATTCCAACTTTGTTTTTATGCAAAAAAAAAGAAAAATTAAAAACTTTGGGAAAATAAACTTGGGAGAATAAAACTTGAAAAAGACAAATTTAAAAACCTGAAACTTTTCCGGTTACAAACTAGAAACCTTATGAAAAATAAACTTGCAAGTTTTAAACTTGAGAAAGGCAAACTTGAATGAATACATTAAAAAATAAACCTGAAAACTTTTTTCGTAATAAACTTGGGAAAAATTAACTTTGGGCCTCCTTTATAGATTATTATTATTATCAAAACTTGAAAACTTTATTTTTGTAAATTTTGACAAACCCAACTTTATATTTGGTCTGACCATTATGAGCCCGTTGCAAAAAAAAAGATAGCGAAACTAAAATACCTGATTTGTTGGTTTCCTTGGGTCTGCTTTTGAATTTAATTTAATTTTTATTCAGTCATTCTTCGCATAACTGTAGGCTCTAAAAAGTTTATTCGGAAATCGAATTTATTCGGAAATTTTTTCGAAAATTTTTTCCCTTTTTTTTGCAAAATTATTTCAATAAATAAATTCTTTTCTTAATAATATTTTTGCCCATCACGTATGTGTATTATTGTTCTCTTCACTTTTATTGTTGTTTAATACTGTGATATGTATACGTGTTTTCCTTGTACTATTTTAAATTAGGGATCGGATTTTTAGGTTGTAAAAACAGAATAGATATCTAAATGAAGGCTACAAAAAATGCCAGAATAGATGACATTAGGTCCCTTAAACGAAAAACTTTTTTAATGCTTCTCACACTATTTACCAGAGATAGGACAGGAAGATACTAATCTCGTCCTTGTAAATCGATAATTTTCAAGGTATCAATCTTGCTTCTTTATAAAATCCTCCCAAAATCCTATTCAGGAAAATATACCGATATTTTTATGAATCACAATTTTATATTTTTAACATATTCTTGCATTTTTCCTAAATTATTAATCACAGAATATGTTTGTTAATATTTAACAATTTTTTATTTTGTCATTGTTCCACAAAAGATTTTGAATTATTTCTTAAGGTTATTTTAACAAAAATAATTATTTCAAGAAAGAATAGATTAAAAATCTAAAAATCCGATCCCTAATATTTAATAACAATAATAAAGCGTAATAATAATATTTTTTATTTGGGAATTTTTTTTAAATTTGGTTAAAAAAATTTTTTTCAATTGTAAATTAATTTTTTTTAATTATCACGGACGCTAAAAATTAATAAATGGGAAAGCGAGTGTTGTTCCGGAATCGAAACCAGGATTTTTCGGTTCCTGATAACCGAAAAGCCTTCCCAAAAATCGACAACTCTAGTAAGAAAGGTGTTTGGCTACTTGAAAAGTAAAAGCTGGCCTCTATAAAATTGTGGGACAATAAAGCTAGGGTTCCGATTCGTTCGATCCAAGTATCGAAAGACCGAGCGAGCCGAGGCTGTTTAGCTCGAAAAAAGCTCGAATGAATTGACTCGAGAAACCCAAGCTCGAAAAAATATCGAGCCGGACATAGAAAATGGCAACCCTAAATATAACCGAAAATAACCATGAATTGTGATTAGAGATTGGCTCTAGACGAGCTCTTGTTCAAGAGTCTTGGTTATTGAAAAAGTGAAATTTATTTTTTTTTCGTTTTTGTTTTGTTGAGAGGAAAATTTACATATTTTCGCCCATCTCTTCAAGTTCTGTTTTAAATTTTATATTAAAAAATCCGCAAAGTACTTTTTTACGTTAAAAATATTTTTAAATTTTTAATGTTTACTACGTAATATTAACAACAATCTTGTAATTATTTTGTTACATTTTTTATTGTTTTTGAGTGAGAACTTTTTAAATTTTATTTTTATTTTAATTGTGTTTACTAAATATTTTGTACTTTATTTAATTAAAAAATAAAGAATTTTTTGAAAAAAAATATTTTTGTCAATAACCAAACATCTTTTGATCCATAATCAAAGAAAATTTTTTGAGTTTTTTTTAAATTTTATATTCAAAAAATTATTTGAAAATTTATTGTTAAACTAAAATTTTTAGGAAATTTTAAAAATTATTCGGGAAATAATTTTGAAATAAGGAAAACTTTAAATTGAGAAACTTTGAGTAAATTTAAAATTATTTTGCTATTCCACAATGTTAACCACCTTCACAACGTCCTGCTCTGTTCTTTAATTTAATTGTTCTTTAATTCTTTAATTATTCTTTTCCCTACCTAAACTGACCTAATTTTTAGAGCAATTTTTTGTTTATTTTTTAAAAAATATTTTAAAATTAAAAAAAATTAGTTTTTACGCCCAATCAATTTTCTATAGTAAAATAGTAAATGTGTGAAAGTATTTTTTATATAACGATGACGGCCATTTCTTCTATCAAATGCGCGGGAAACCAGTTAAAATTTAAAAACAAATTGCGGGTGGAACTTGAGGCCTTTTAAATTATTTGAAAAAAATGTTTTAAAAATTAAAAAAAGGAAAGATTTTTTAGTTATTATTTAGTCTTTTCGTTTTTCGAAATTTTGGAACTTTTCCGTTTGACCTCCCCTACATTAAAATCCGAAACAGGTGAACTTCTATGGGAGTTCATTTTTGATCGTAACTTTGTCAATAATTGTTCAATCACGGTAATTTTAGCGTTATCTAAATTTTTTTGCAAAATTTTTTTTGATTTTATTTTTTATTAATTATGCCTAGAATTACTCATTTTACTTAATCAAATTCATTAAATAATTTAAAATTTATGTATTTTTTAAATCAAGCTCTGAAAAGGCCGGATAGGAGAGAAGACAAAATACTAAATTCTACATCGGTAGGGGATCATTGTGTACCGCCGTTTGTGTACGGCCGTTTGTGTACCGCCGTTTGTGTACCTGGCCGTTTGTGTACCGGCCGTTTGTGTACCGCCGGTTGTGTACCCACTCAAAGGGGGACGTTTGTGTACCCGCATTATTTTTGGGATTAGGAGGGATTAAAGAGGATATAATTTCATTTCGAGTGATTAAGGAGGATAATTGAGAGATTTTGATTTGATATTGGGTCAATCCAGAATTCAGGGGAATGAGTTAAAGACCCTGAAAAGCAAAAAAGGGGTCAAATTCAATTTTGGGTAAAAAATTTTTAATATACAAATGATAGCTAGGGCTCGGATTTATATTTAAATAAATCACTGAAGCGGCCCTGCCCGCGAACTGACCACTGTCTCTCCATTTTTTATTACATCTATCACCGGTCATTTCTGTCTTTCTTCTATTAGAACTCAATAGTCAGACACCGGTCAGTCAAGGCTTGTTCATGACCAAAGTCGTTTTTGTGCCGTATTTAAATATAAATCCGAGCCCTAATGATAGCTCATTCGAAAGGGCTCGACGAGCTGAGTTGAATGACACCAAAATCAGCTCGGTTGGATGATTCTGAACAAAGTTATGACCAACAATCTTCGCTGGAAAAGCTGTTTTTGTGAAGCTACGGAGGAACTATTACCTAATCTCCGGACTATGGCAGAATTTACCATTATACAAAAAAATCAAAATGTGAAAAAAAATAAAAATATTTTTTAAAAATTTTATCAAAAAATAAAAAAAACCATTGTAATGTCTCGTTTCACTTATTAAATTTGTGGCCCTAAGGAGGGCCGTTTGGGTTCGTTTTTGTTGTCGATGTTTGCCTAATTTCACCACCTTCGTTCCTTCAGAAACTGCGACTTGAAATCGTCAGTCAGAAACTGACGAAATCAACTAAAATATTTAAAAAAATAAAAACTTAAAAAACAAAATAAAAATTCCAAACCTTTTCAAATTTCCCATCGTTGTAGCCATGTGAGGAAGTCCGGCACATGGCGAGCAAAGTTTAGGCCATCTTTAAAAAAAATCTAAAATTAAAAAATAAAAATTAAACTTTTACCTACACAAGATTCTCGTCCTCCCTCTCGTCCTCCTTGAGAAAGTTAGTGCCCGGATGGACTTGTGTGGGTTATCGGTCAACTAATTTTAGCAGAATTAGTTGAAAACCCTAAAAGAAAAACAAAAATATTAAAAAAACAAAAAAAAATCTAAAAAATAATGCGGGTACACAAACGTCCCCCTTTGAGTGGGTACACAACCGGCGGTACACAAACGGCCGGTACACAAACGGCCAGGTACACAAACGGCGGTACACAAACGGCCGTACACAAACGGCGGTACACAAACGGCGGTACACAATGATCCTGTTCCGATTCTACATACTTTTTCCCTTTTTTTAACTAAAATACAATAAAAAAATGGGCACATTCAATTTATTTTTTAAAATACATATTCCATTATTCTTATTTTTCTGCTCGTTTTCCCCTTTTTTCACGCACTTCCATTTATCCGCGCTTTTTCTTCCCTTTTATTCTTTCCTCATTGATTGATTGATTGATGTTCTAGAAAAAGAAATTCTGAAATTATTTTAATTTGTTTTTCGGAAAGGGAAAATCAGAATTAATTTTATTAAATGAAAGAAATCAGAATTTCTAAAATGTTTTCCGGAAAACCCAGAATTAATTTTAAAATCAGAATTTTATTAAATGCTTTTTCCGGAAAAATCAGAATTTTAATATTTAAACATTCCGGAAAGGGTTTTCTTTATTTCTCTGAAATCTCTTATATGTATTTCTTAAATATTTGTCTAAATTCTGAAAACGTATTAATTACATAAGTATATACCTATATATTATTTTGTTCCGGAAAAATAATTAATTCCGGAAAGTTTCTTTCTCTTCCTTCCTTATTCCCTTCTTTATTCCTCTTTTTTCATTCAATCATTTTTCGCGCGGTCTTTTTCTCCCACGCCTATTTTTATTAATTGATTGATGTTCTTTAAATAAATTTTCTCTTTTCTTTTTTTACGTTTTTAAATTTTTTAGCAAAAAATTTTTTCTTCAAATGGAAGGAAAGAAAATTTATAAATATTTGCCTGAAAATACTAAAAGATGGCATTTATTCACTTTCTCTGCCTTCGTAATTTCTTTAATTATTTTTGTGATTTCCTTTGCAACTTTTATTTTTCTTCAAACAATGATTGAATTTAATATTAGACAGGTAAATTATATAGTAGGAGGGTTTAGAAGGGAGGAGATATTTTATAATTAAACGTCAGAGGTTTCGCATTGCTATTTCGCATTTCCCTTCTTACTTCGAAGTTTCGACTTTTCTGGCGTTTCGACTTTCACATTTTTAAATTAATTTTCGCGTTTCGTCTTTTTGGGTGTTTCATCTTCTGCTTCTTAAAATTAATTTCGGCGCCTCTCTGAGATCCCCCCCCCCATTTGAAAATTCTAAAATAAAATTATCCAAAAATTTCAGACATCTAATTTGGATACAGGGACAATATTGCTCGATAAATGGTCAAACCCTCAATATTTTTATCGCTCAAATATGTACACATTCTCAGTTAAAAACCCTGATGAAGGTAAAGTTTTCTTAAATAATTTTTATTTTTCTTTTTTTTTAAAGTCACTAAAGGTTCAATTCCAAATGTAACAAAACTAGGCCCTTATGTCTTTGATCAAACACAAAAACGAAGAATTCACTCAAGGGGGAATGGATCTGTTATTTATGAGACATTTCAATACTACAAGTTTAATGTAAGGAGAAAGATTTGTTTTTTACATGAAATTTCTCAATTGTAGGAAGAAGCTTCCTGTAAAGAATGTTCACTCTACAACAGAATATGGATACCTAATTTGGTTTATCAAAAGTTTGTTGACGCGGCATCAAAACCGGCTATGAGGGTAAAAACTAATATAATCGGGGGCTGGAAATATATAATCGTAGGGCTTATGGGGCTTAAAAATCGTCTCTTATAATGATTTCCCCCAGATTACTTATAAATAAGGGGGGAGGGGAGTATAGAAGAATCGTATCTTAAATCGAGGTTTATCTAGTGTTGGAGGCATCTTATCTAGTGGGGGGGGGGGTATCTTATAATGAGGTTTGATTTTCTAACAAAAACTGGGTTGCTCATTCGGACTCTGAGCTGGCTAAAAAAGCAGCCAAAAATTTTTTTAAGAAAAATTTGGGTTTTTGATCTTTTGACCTTTGAATTCTTTCAAAATGTAAACCTGAACATTTCCTGTCACTTAGTCAATAAATGTTTGGTCACAAAAATTTTATTTTTTTTTTATTTTCAAGCCGGCAATAGCAGCTTTACTTGTCCAAACTCCTTTCTTGGAAGTTGAAGTTGGGGAACTAATATTTGACGGATATGCCGACCCTTTTATTGATCAAGTTTGTTCATTGCCGTTTGTTAATTTTGTTTGTGAACAAATACTTGAATTGCCTGACAGAATTGGGCTTTTTTATAAGGTTTTTATTTTGTTGTATTAATTTTGAACTATTTTTAATGAAATAGAAAAATGGTACGTCAACCGGTGTTTTTGAAGTGGAAGATGGACACAAAGATAATGGAGAGAGTTTGGGAAGAATAATTACATGGAACAACGGGACATCTTTGGTTAATTATTATTTTTTGTGGGAAATTATTTTTGGCTTTGACGAAGTTTTTAGGACTCGGGCATTTCTCGAGCTAATATTGTGGTTTGGGGATTTTCCATTTTAGTAACTATCCTCCTCTAAAATTGTTTAATCTCTGACTGGTCTACCCGTAGATCCGAACTAGTCTCTTGTGTCCGTCCTTGGTAAGTCCACAGAACGGGCCGCATATTTGGGTAGACTGGATCGGCGTTTCGGGTTGATTGGTTAGATGAAAAGGCCTGAGAAAAAAGCAACGACAGGCCATCATTGTTTTGAACTAAATGTTTAAACCTGTAGCCTGAAAGTTGGTGGGAATCGCCACAATCACTTCGAATTGAAGGAACCGATGGAACTTTAATGCCTCCATATGTAAGCAAAACTGATGTAATACCAGTTTTTGTAGCTGAATTGTGCAGGTTTTTTATTCCTTAAATAAAAATTTTTAATTTTAAGAACAATCGATTTGGTTTTTCAAAAGGAAGTTGAATATGCTGGAGTACCTCTCTATCGTTTTATAATGCCAAAAGATGCATGGGATTGGAATTTGCCGTCAAATAAGGGATTTTGTAAATCAAAAACAGGAAAGAGAATATTTAAAGAACAAAATTCTGATTGTTTACCTGTTGGAATGTTGGATGTTAGTAGATGTCAAATTGGTTAGTTTTCTTATAGTAGTATATCCGGGTAAGTTTTAAAAGTTTTTCTATCTGGAATTAGTGTGGGGTTGTGATATTATAAATGGATTGGAGTATTTTAGCATTTCCTAGCTAACCAGGAACTTTTTAAGAGGAGAATAATTCTTTTACATTTAAATATTTTTTAAAGGAGAACCTCCAATTGTTATTTCTCAACCAAATTTTCTTTATTCTCCAAATTATGTTCAACAATCTATTGAAGGCATTCAATTCCCTCCAATTCAAGAACGTGACCAAATTGAGATTGATGTAGAACCTAGATTAGGTACAATAATTCAAGCACATCGAAGATTTTTGATAAGTATATCTATGTGGAAAGGAGCTAATCTTTCTTTGAGGTTTTTTTAAAAAAATTTGGCTCTGGTTTAGTTTATGTGTCCTAGGAAATGTTTGTGAGTCCAATAAAAATCATACATAAAAGTTCGGTGGATGCATAAAAGTTCTTTGACATATAAACTAACCCAGCGCCAAAAATTTTTTCATTAATTTTTGAAAATTTTTTTTAAGTGAACTTGTCAATTTTCGCAGCAGCGTAGTTCCTGTGCTTGAAATTGATGAATATGTTTGATTTTTAATTAAAATTATTTAAAAAAATAATTTCTTTTAAAGATTCATGTGGATGATGACAGTCTCGATTTGATAAAAACAAAACTTCTTTTGGTAGAAAAATCAGCTCAAGTTGGTTCAATTTGTTTTATGGCTATTTCTTTAATGGTGATATCTGCTGTTTTGGCTTTTGTTTTTTACAGGGTTTTTCTTTTAAAACGTTTTTTTAAATATAAAAAGTTACATAGGAATTGGGCAGTAAAAAACGCTTTCATTATAAGAGACTCTATTTTTAGGGGCTTTAACTTATGATGAGGTTTTGTAATTATTAAAAAAAAATTATTTTCTAGAAATGCCGTCGTAGCAGATCCACTAAAAGGCATCTTTCAAATGGACGTGCCATTATTTCCCCAACTCCGTTAGCTATTCCAAATGGCCATCAATCATTTGTCCAATCTAGTTTTTGACGTTTTCTAAGTATTTATTTTTTAATTGTCTTGTTTCATTTGTCTTGTCGCTCAAAAAAATAGACTTTTAGTTTTTTTAGATCTTATTTAAAAAACAGCAAATTAGTGGAGGGTTGGGTGTCGGTATAGTACGTGGGACCCGAGACCTAGATTCGAAATATAAGGCGATCAATTCCTCTCGAGGAGCTGAGTTCCTTTTTTCTGGAAGACGAAAACTCACAGAGATGTAGGCTCCTGAAAATTGAAAAACCATAATTTTAGGAGTGAAAAATTCAATTAAATCACCGTGATCTGACTTGGTAGGGCTGACAATGAGTTGCAGGCCCACTCGCATTTAAACCTCATAGGGAGGATTAGTGGTCAGAAATTTAAATATGCAGATATTAGCTCATTTGAAGGAGCTTGTCGAGCTGAGTCGAATGAGCTATAAGGTAAAAAAATCGAATTTCTCACCCCAAAAATCAGCTTGCCTCCCCTGTGGGTTTTCAATCTATGGGCCTACATATCAAGGGCGTATCCAGGGGGGCTGGGGGGGGGGGGCTAGAGCCCCCCCCCCCCCGAAATGGGGGAAAGGGGGAAAAAATTAGGAGAAGGATGGTCGATTAGGAGAAGGATGGTCTCCGGCAAAAAATTCCTACATTTTTGAACTCATTGTCAGTATATTTTTTAGACTTTATTTTTTAAATTATTTGTTCGATTCTTAATTTTTTATGAAACATTAAAAAACAACTCATCACAACTTTTCTTTATCATAAAAGGAATGACTAATTTCTTCTTTTTTTTAAACATTTTTATTACTTAAATCATTTTCTTACGTCTCATAAACATTTTTAAAAATGCTTTTTACTTTTTTAAAATTTTTATACTTGTTGCTCTTAAAAAATGTGATTATTTTTTTAATTGAAAGAGAATGAATTTTAAATATTAATTCGCCTCATTTTTGTTTACATATTAAAAAAGGATTTCCTTTAAAATAAAAATTTTATATTTTTAGTTAATTTTTTACAAATTTTTCAGGTATTTGGGTGTTGGGCAAAAATATCTTTTTTCAATCCGAAACGAAATTTTTTTGTTCCGGATCGAAACAAAATTTCGCCTTTCCCTTTTTTAGTAAAAATATATTTAAATTTTCAGATGGTTTTTTGCTCAATGCGACTTTGTTTATTTATTATTTTGGCTGGTGTTGGAATGATTTCTGCTGTTTTGGGATTTTTGGCATTTATTTTTGTTCCGAAATTTATTGAATGTCAAGTTAAAGAGGTTTATTATTTAAATTTTTTAAATACTGACAATGAGAAGGGTGGGTTTTTTTCTAAGGTTTATGGGGCTAAAGCTCCATCTTAAATGGGGAGTAAGGAAAAATGTTGGTGGGGGGTTAGACGCTCATAGTGACAAAAGATAAAGCAAAAGTTATCCAAGTAGCAGGGTAAGAGCATCTGTAGACATTCAAGTCTAGCTAACACTTGAAAGGTCGGAGGTTTGATTCCCGTCCGGATTTTTTGAATTTTTTTACTGATAAGTAAAGTCCAAATATATTTCTAAACTTTCTTCTAAATTTTTTTAGAGAACGTTTTTGGGAAGAGAACAAAATGGGACAGATAATATTGTTTTGAAGAATTTCCGCGATCCTCCTTATGACATTAAACTTCAAATTTGGACATTTTCTACTCAAAATGTTGATGACGTAATTAATAAAGGAAAAAGGCCGATTCTTGAAGAAAAAGGGCCTTATACTTTTAGGTTTTTTTGAAATTTTATTTAAATTTAGGAGATTTCAGTTTTGCTGGGTCCATTCTCATTTTTTTCTATTTTCTCTCAAGTTGTCATTTATCCTCTCTCGTTTTTTTTCGACACTGTTTACTCGTTTTTGCTACCTCCTCCCCACAGATAACAGTCCTATTTACAGTTGGGTGCAAAAGTAATGACTCAAGGGTCGCGCAAAGTAATTTAGTACTATAACTTTTTAGGAAATGGTCCAAATGAAACTGATAATGGATGAAAATATTCCCCAAAGTGTCAGCTTCAAATATATATAAAACTTGGCTAAAATTAATTTCAAATGTGAAAGTTAAAAATTTTCAAACGAGACCACCTCAATTTTAGCTGGTGCAAAAGTAATGACTCAAAATTATATTTTTTTACTTTGCGCGACCCTTGAGTCATTACTTTTGCACCCCACTGTATGTACCTTGAATTATTTCCTACTTCTCAAAGTGAAGCAAAAAAAGTGTGCCCCTCAAAAAATTCCCCTAAATTTAATTTTTAAATTAATTTTATTATTTTTTAAAGTGTTTTACTGCACAAAGCAGACGTTAATTTTTCTTCAAATGACACTCGTTTATTCTTTCGCAACCAAAAAAAATATTTTTTTAATGCTAATGAATCGTGTGCTAATTGTAGTTTGTCTGATCAAGTTTTTGTTCCGAATATACTTTTTCAGGTTTTTTGTTTATTTTTAATAAGGGCTTTGGATTTTTTTGGTAAAAATATTTAAAAAGAGTGATAGTTAATTTGTTAGATTATCTTCTGAAAAGTCGGTATATTTTGGATATTAGTGGTACCTTACGAAAGCTCAGAGAATTTGCTATAAATCATACAAAATTGAAAAAATTATTTTAAGAGACATCAGTTTGCGACAAAATGCCACTTGAAACTAAATGGGTGTGTCAATTAAAAAATAGGCAATACTTTGGCTGACCGTTTCCCTTTTTCCTGTTTCCCTGGCCAGAGCTTTTTTGTTTGACATATAATCTATTATGTATATATAATTCGAAAGAACTCTTCGAGCTGGGTCGAATAATACCAAAATCGGCTCGATTTGATATTTCTGAAATGAAGCTAAATCCTTGGAAAAACTTGTGCCACTGGAATTTAAAAAAACTTTGTTAATTTAAATCAGATTACGTTGATTTTGATTTCAAACGACTCAGCTCGAAGGGCTCTTTTGAATGAGATATAATTTGCCATAAAGCGAATAAGTGAAAAAAAGGGAAAGGGAAAAAGGGGGAACGGCCGGCCAAAAATATTTCGTTAAAGACTTTAGTTGAGAATTTTATCTATTGGGAGCCCCTTTTAATAATTCTGAAAACAAAATTTTTTTTCTAAAGAAAATAATCGATATAACAACTGGACTATCCTATCCAATCAGAAAAACAATTGAATTCCTCATTCGAAATAAGGAGAAAATATTTATTAACGTAACAGTAGCCGAATTATTATTTGATGGATATGAAGATGAATTAATTAAAAATGTTTGTTCTCTGGTTCCGACAATTTGTAAAGTTTTAAATGTTCCTGAAAGGATTGGGTTATTTTATGGGGTAAGTTTAATTAATTAATCTTTGGAACATAAAAGAGTTTCTGGGGTTTGAATGAAAGTGTTTATTCTTTGTGTGCTGGGTTCGATATATTAGATGATGGAAAATAAACATTTTAATTGTGTTTTGTGGTTTATTAAAAATTTCAGATTTTTTTCATGTTTCCAACGTTTTGAGGTTCCGAATTTAGCGTTTTTACTCATTAAAAATTTTTCCTCGTTTGGAAATTTTGTAATATTTTTTTTCACGGATAATAATTTTATTTTCTAAATAATCATTAAATTTTTCTAAATTATTTTTTTTTCATTTTCCAGCAAAACGGGACAGACGATGGACTTTATGAGGTTAAAAAAAATTTTTTGTTAAATTATTTTGATGTTTTTTAAAGGTTGACACGGGTTTACGCAATATTAATTTATTAGATAAAGTATATTCTTGGAATGGATTGAAAGGAAAATTAAAAAATAATAGTTGGTATGGAGAACAGGCTAGAATGATTAATGGGACAGGTGTTTTTCTAATCTATTCGCGATAAGTCTGACCACTGGTCTAGGAGTACAATCTAAGATACCGTAAATGCTAAAAATAATTACCCAGGTTAATTATTGTTTCAACCTCTCGCTGGAGGGGGTAATTATATTAGAGAGAGACATCATTTCAGAATCCTTCATTATAAGTTATGATTTTTAGCCCGAGGGTATTTCAAGTGAGGTTAACTTATATTTGTTTCAAAAAGGTTTTTTTTAATTTTTAGATGCTGAACTTTTTAAACCAAGCCTTTTTAGCGATGAAAAATTGGAAATGTAAAAGATTTTATTTTTTATTTTAAAAATTAAATTTTTTTGCAGATTTATCGGACAGCTTTGCAGGTTTGATTTTTTTTAATTTAAGAAATATTTTTTTAATTTTTAAAAAATAAATTGTGATAGTTTCTTGAGTTATTTATCAAATTTGTAGATTTTTAAAGAAAATTTTAAAATCCGTAAAATTTGAAAATTTTCCGCAAATTTATTTTTGACAAAAAATTTATTCTTTTAATTTTAGATCATTTAACATCGAAAAACAAAGCACAGCCTTCACTTCTGGAATTCCTGTTTTTCGTTATTCACAACCTAAAAATTTTTTGGATGTTGAAACGCAACAAATACAAGGATTCTGTAATCCAAATGCTGCTGATTACTTCCACAATAGCTCAATTCAAAAAAGTTTGTTTAATTTTTATTCTAAAAATAAATGTAAGAATTTAAGTAAAGGAAGAATACAACCAGACATTTGTTTTAAATATTTTCCTTTTTTTAAAAAATAGGTGGATGTGCCCCTTCAGGATTACTGGATATGTCAACTTGTCTGCCAGGTCAACCACGCATTTTATGGTCAAATTCTCATTTTTTGAATGCTCCTTCAGCTCTTTTACTTGAAGGAATGAATTTACCTTCAATTAAAAATGATTATTCTTATTTTGATATTGAACCGATTACTGGTGTTGTTGTTGGGGTACAACAAAAATCTCAATTAAATTTGGGAATGCTTAGAGGAGATTTGAGGTTTCTTTAAAAATTAAAAAAAATTTTCTTATCTGTCAAATTCTGCAGTTTTTACACAATAAAAACTCTAGAACCGTTTCAGTCTTGAGGCGTACAAAATTCAGTCGTACAGCATTCACCCTATTTTTAAAAATTTCCCCACTTAACTACTGAAATAGTTTTTTAGATTAGGGCGCAAAAATCTGAGAAATATTCAAGAAAATTATTTTACCTCGGTCAATGGAAATAATTTATTTTCTTTAAATTTACATAAATTAAAAATTTTTTAACAGCATAACTCGTAATATGCGTGATTTGATAGTTCCAATTATTTGGATTAATGAAAGTGCAATTATTGACTCAAAAACAAGAGAACAACTTCAAATTCCAATTAAAATTATTTTTTATGCTTATATTTTTGGTTGGATTTTGTTACTTTTTGGTAGTTTTTGTTTTTCTTTGATTATTGGTTTTGTTGTTGTGAGGCAATGCAGGAGAATGGCACAGGTGTGTTTTTTTCTTAAATTAAAAAGAACTTTCGGCCAGGGCCGAAAGATTGAGTTTAGTGAAGTCATTTCTCTCATTTTTTTATAAAAAAGAACCAGAAAATTGCCAAACTCAAAACCAGAGTGGGACAAAAGACCTTCCGACCGAATAGCGTCAGGGGATCAAAGTAAAAACACCGTCCACTTTTACAGATAATAAATTCGATTTATGTCGATATTGTTTTGTCTTAATATCTTTGGGCCATAGGATAAGAGAAAATTGAAAATTAAATTGAGAAGTAAAAGATTTTTTAAGGAAATAAACGACAGCATTGATTCGCCTTTAATTAATTCTCCTCAGCCTTCTGATATTAATAATGGGGCAGTTACCGACACATGAAAGACAAAAAATTTTTTAATTGACATTTTATATATTTATAATTTTCAAAGTGCCACAAACAAACAGAAAAAAAACTTCCTAAAAAATTTATATATTATTCCAGTAATATGCATTATGTAATATTTTATATATTGTTTAGCATGGCTTGTACAAATCCATCTTAACGATAGTTTTTTTCAGGCTAGATTAAACCTAATTTTTTAAGTAAATCTCGTTTAACGTTAAAAATTTTTTCTGAAAAACGATGGGTGTCGTACGAGCGATATTTTTTCTGCATGGGGGGTTTTGCACATCTCTGATTGTCAGACTATTTTTAAAAGAGCGATCCCAAGAGAAATTTTTTGAAAAAAAAAACTGAATAAAAATGGCCCCCAAAACTTCTTCAAAATTTTTTCTGGGATCGTTTCTAGCATTTTTCTGACCAATTTTTCGGGTATATTTAATATATATGTAAATATTAAAATACCAAAATTTTGTAAATTAAATAAAAAATTTATGCAAGTAAAAATCTGTTTTTAAGTATTGGCATTGATTAGCAATTTTATATAAATAATATATATCTAAAAAATACAGTCAAAACACCCTTGAGGCTGTTTAAATTCTAGGTCCCCGAGTCAACTCTTAAAATTTTTTCAAGTATGAAAAGTATTATTTTACGTTATTTTCTGCCTTAGGAGATGTATCCTATACTGAAATTTTGACTGTATTTCTTTTATTTTTGTAGAATAACCCGTTTATTTTTTTAAATTTTAAAAATTTATCGTTTAGAAAAAAATAGCGCCTTCTTTAAAATTCTTTTAAAAGCCATTCTAAAATCAAGAGAAAATATTGTATAAATAATTGGATTTAATGCAGAATTTAAATAACCTTTTTTAAAAAAGAGGAATTTTATTAATTAAAATTAATTTAAAATTAATACCTAGCCAATTAAATATTTGTTCCATTAAAGGGGGTATATGTCTACATTCACTTTCGCCAGTTAAATTTATACAGAATGGACGGTAGAGGGAAAGAACGAAGAAAGGAGTCCAACAACAAAAGAATGTTCCCTTTAAAAATTATTAAATTTTGTTTCAAAAATTGGAGTGGGTCCACAAAGCATCCTCAAGTAGATGCTTTGAAGTGTCTACTTGGAAGAAAAAAACACTTCTACTATGAAGTGTCCACTGATGTAAAATCTCAAAGCCTGAATTTTCTGAATTCAAAAATTTCTAAATTCAATTCAAAAAAAACGCTGAATTTTCTCCTCTCAACCGCCTCTTCCAAAATATTCAAAAAACCTACAGTAATAATAGCCAACGTCCTCCAAGCTTTTCTTTCCCTTCTAGTCTCAACAGATTCTTTTTTCCCACTTCTTTTTTTCCTTCCCTTCTCCGCAATATTTTTTAAATGTTTTGGAAAATTAATTAATTGTTGTTTAGATTCTTCCCCTTTATTATTTATTCCATTTTTTAAATTTTCGTTTGCCTTAAATTCTGTTTCTTCTATATCTAAACTTGCTATGTTTGAATAAAGTTTCTTTGTTTTTTCTTTATTTTGGTAAAATTCTTCTGTTGGATTGTTGTTATTGTTTTTTGGTGAAGTTTCATGGATTGACTAGAAATTTTTTTTAAATCAGACATTTTGTCATATTTTCTTCTTTTTATCCTTTTGTCATTTTACTTTTACATTTCTTATATTCCCTCTTAATCTGATTACAGTATTCTTAAATCAAAAGAACGCAAAAATACGGAAAAGGCCAATTGAGTCTCACTATAATTTCACTCTCGAATTCCATAAGCCCACTAAAATTTACCTTATTATTATTTTCCGAAAACTGTCTTCCATTTTGTTGTTTATTAAGAATAGGAGGCGAACAATTCGTTGGATAATTATTGTTGTTTTTTTCACCCGATGTGGCTGTATATTTTTGTGTTGTTGGTGAAGACTAAAATATGTAGAATAAATACAAGGAATTCCTGAGGTCTTATTTTCAACCATAACTTTTTAATTCTTGACCGATTTGTAAAATTTTTTAAACCAATCGAAAGGTCTGAATCACTATAATTTCACTCTCCAATTCCAACTGAGAAAGTACACAATAAAAAACGATTTTACCCTGAGCCGAACCTTCCCCCTACTTTATAGTATTTTCCCACTTAACCAAAGAAAATAAAATTCCAAAATAAAACAAACATTTTGTTCTTCAAAATCCATTTGTTTGCTTGTTTTTAATGGCACAGAAGAATCATCAACAACTCCTCTATTTAATGTTCTTCTATCTCTTTCACGTCGAAAACGCTTTTTGGCTGCCCTCATAATTTTGTAGTAAATAATTATTATGGCACAAAGAGGAATATAAAAGGCAGTTGAAGTTGAAAATACCTAAGGATATTTTAATTTAAAGTAGAAATAAAAAAGTAGGAAAGGGAAACCCCAAGAAAAAATTATTTTACCATAAGTGGATTCGAACCTTCACCTTATTTTATAAAAATTTTCCCACTTAACCACAGAAATAATTTTTTAAGTTGTGGCACAACTAGGAAAACATAAAAATTATTTTACCCTAAACAGGGTCGAACCTTAATCCTATTTTTATATACCTTTACCACTTAACCATGGAATTTCCCAGTAATATAACGAGACGGGTAAAATTACCTGATAAGCAATATCCTGTGAAATAAGACAAATTTTTTGATTTTCAACACGAGAAACAAAGCCTTTATCTTAAATTTGAAAGAAAAATTTAATCAAAACGAAATATTCAATTATTTTTTACCTTTCAAATGTAAAAATTTAAATTGTGGTGCTAAAGAAATAAGCAAAGAGAATACCCAAATAACAAATAACATTGTAAATATTCGTTGTGGAGTTCGATTTTGAGTATAATAAATATTTGTTATAGACCAATAACGATCTAAAGCTATAGCTACCAAATGAAGAATTGAAGAAGTACAAACCAATACTTTAAATTAATTTTTATTAGCCCATTACATGCAGTCTCGAGGCTATATTTTTGGGCAATAACTTTTTTGATTCATAACGGATTTAAACAATTTTTATAACAATCGAAAGCTCTGGATGTGGGGATTATTTTACCTGACAAAATTGATTTATCAGACAATCTTACAAAAAGTTGTTGTCAAATAAGTATTAGAAATCACGATTGGGCGCACTTATCTGGCTGTCTTTTAGTAGGATGTCCTGATCAAATCAATCCTGTAAGCTAAAATAATCAGTACATTCAGAGCTTTCGAATAATTATTTAAATCGATAAAGAATCAAAAAAGTTATGGCTCAAAATATTGCCTCTAGACTGCCCTAATCTGGCTCAACAATTAGATTTAAAAGACAAAAACCCTACCATCTACACTAATCCAAAAATCACAGACAGTGACACCCATTTCCCATTTTTGCCTTAAAGTTGTCCAAGCACCAAGAGGAGTAATTAAAAGACCAACCTTAAAAATAAATAAGAATTAAGATAATTAAAGACAGAGCTCACGACAATTTACACCCTTGGGGGGGGGGGCATTGGATGGGGGGAGGCTGTCTAAGCGATACCTCCCAATTTAAATATGATTTTTCCAGACTAAAGGAGGCATTTTATATTGAGGTTTTACTTTATTTAAATTTAAAAAACAGACCATTAAATCAGCCACAGCCAAAGAAAATATCAAATAATATTGGGGCCTAGACCTTAAATCCCTTTCTATCAAAATAGCCAAAATAACCAACAAATTCCCGAGAACACACAAAAGTATAAGCACAAAAAGTAAAGAGCCAATAGCCAAACCTGGCCATAAACCCAAAGGTTCGGGTTCGGCCATAGCCAAAAAAGGCGAAAATAAATGGGAAGAAGAACCAAAATCGTTTAATGAAGATAATGTTGTTGGTGGGGAATAGATGAATTTCTGAAAGAAAAAAAGTTAAAAGGGAATAAAAGGGTTATTTTTCTTGTTTAAGCTTTCAAACAAATTTTTATGCGTCCAATCAATGTCGATAAGTACCCGGCTCTTCACCTTAGTACCATAAATCTATTGGAATAGAAAGTTTATGGTACACAACATGATACCGGACGCATAAAAATTTGTTTGGATGCTTAAACTTCCCATTGGACTTGCCAAAAGGTTGATTGGACAAGGGCCAAAATAAATTTTGCGGACAAAAAAAATTGTGGATTTTTCAAAAAAAGGAGGGAATTTTATTTCAACAAATTTAAAAGATCAAAAAACTCTAAAAATTCTTTGATTTGTGGTTTTGAGTGATTGATGTGAAAATGATTTGAGGAAGAATTTTTAGTTTAAAAGAAGAAATGTTTAATAAATAATTTTAAAAAGTTAATAATTGAGGAAATAATATTTTTTATTTAAAACCCAAGCTTATTAACAAATTAAGCACTAACATACACACCAACAAGAACAATCCCCTCTCAAGTAAAAATTTATTTTATTCGAACTTGTTTGTGTGTTTTAATTAATTAATTAAATAAACTTGAAAGGAATGTAATGCGTTTGTGGTTAAGTTGGTAGTGTGTTTAACTTTAAATAGAAAAGTATGGGAATCCGGATAAAAAGACGGGGGTTTTTGGTGTTTTTATAAAAAAAATTATTCGAGAATTCAAAAGAAAATATTTTATTGTCTACTTTAAAAGAAAATTTATTTTTATTTTTTCCTCCTTTTTTTTAATTTTCTCCACTTCCTTTTACTTTTTTTTCTTGGAAAAACTTTCATCTTCTCTTAATTAAAATTGAAAGGTCATCAATAATAACTACTTTTCTAATTTTTAAAATAAATTCTTTTTTTTTGTCTTTAAGCTATTTAATTGAAAAAAGAATTTTTCTGCTGCTTAACCTTTGAAAAAGGGGGGAATTGTATGTAGGTAAATACAAAAATATATTTTTAGGGAAAAATATATATTTATTATTAAGACACATAGGAGAAATATGAAAATAAAAATACAGTTAGACCTCACTATAGGAACAACCTTAGACATGAAAATCAAATAATGAGGTTTATATTAAATAAGGGGTAAAGCTAGTGGCCAAACAAAGATGTAGGCATAATTGGATAGCTCCCCTCACCCATTGGCCAATCAACTCCTGTACAATCGAGATCCGAGTCTGTATTGCGAGTCTCTTATAATGAGGTCCACTGTATTGAGTGGTATCTTATATTGGGGTATTGGGTGGTATCTTATACTCTTTCATTTACTTGCCTCAACCACCGCCGACGTATCTGTTGAATATACAGAGGGAAGCAACATATCCTCATAATTATCGTTGTTTTGTTGTTGTAAATATGGGGGTGGTCGTTGTCTCATTTGATGAATTTCTTTTTTTTTATTTATTTAAATAAAAGAACATTAAAAAAATAAAATATAAATTTTTACAAAAAAAGTTTAGAGAACAACCTAAATTTGGAAATTTAAAAAAGGCCAAAGATGATTTTAATACGCGACAATGAATGCCTAAGGGAATTAACTAGATAATAAGACTAAAAAAAGATTTTTTTGGAGGAAGGGAGTGTTAATATGTCAAATAAATATGTGCTGGGATTTTAATAATTAATTTTTGTAGAAAAATTAGAGAAGGAATTAATCAATTTGGAAATTATTGGGGAGGAATTATTGGGATTTTTATCAGCGAGTTTGTCTAATTTGTCAAGTTCCGGACGTAACAGTAAAGGTCTGACTGGTTTGGATATACGGACCTCACTATAAGATACACCCAATAACAGATATACCTCTATTTAAGATATGCTTATTAAAAAGTTGATAGGGGAGCTTCCAAAGTAAATATACACTCTATTTAAATACCCTCATTATAAGATAGAATACTTTAGTCCTAAGGGTGTTAGGCCCTCCTATGTTTGTTAATCCCTTAAAAATTAAAATGTCAAAAATAGCTTCAGAAAAAAAACAATTAAAATCAGAGCAAGCATTTCCTTGAGGGGAATTTAAATAATAAAATAAAAATAATTATTTTATAAAAAATAATTATGCAAACAATATTATTTTCTATTTTTTCTTGTTTGGCATTTTCTTAAGCCAATAATTTTTTTATAAAAAAAGGGATTGGAGATACTGACAAATTAATTGTTTGTATGCGTGCAATGGACAGCCGGCGGATTATCGGATACTTTTTAGTACCTTTCTCTCTTTTTTCTTTCTTTTTGGGGTAAAATGCGCGCCGCCAAAAAGGAACGCCTAAAGAAAAAAGAGTAAAAAAAGGGAAAGGGGGGAATGCCCCTATTTCATATTTTTTGAAAGTTGGGCTGACAATAGGGGGAGGAGGGGGGAAGGGAGTTTTTGAAGGGGAATTGGAGGAAGAGTTGGAAGAGGAGTTGTTGGGTATTAGGAAGAGGAAAGGGACGTGAAAGGAAAGGAAAGGGAGATAGGAAAGTTAGGGGAAAGGGGGAGATAAGAGAACGACAAATGAGCACAGTCATTTGAAAACAAACTGTCTTGACCGTATTTAAAAAATGTCCAAAATCAAAAAAAATTTAAAAAGGATCAAGTCTGTCTGTCCAAGATTCGAACGTCTCTTGAAATAAAAAATCTTCTGAAATTTTAATTTTCACTTGCTCTTGTTTCACAAATGTGGGGATCGCAAATGTCGCGCCCCTCAAAAGGAAGGGATATATGAAAGGAAGGGAGGCGCGAAACAGCTGCCATCACTCTCGGGTATATAAAATACAAATGAAGCCAACTCTTGTGGGTATATTGATTTTGTGCCAATAACAAATGACGAGTTAAAAAAGTAAAAAAATAGGGGGAAGGTGTGAAGTTGAGGGAAGAGGGGGGGGGAGGGGAGGGAAGATAGGAAGAGTTGCGAACAAAAAATAATAATGAAATAAGCGGAAATGGAGGAAAGAAAGGAGTGGAAGGAATGTCAAATATTTAATTGGCATAATTTTATAAAAAATATGTGTAAATTTTTTAGATGCCATAAAAGGAAAATTTAAACATATGATAAATATATTAATTGAGTGGTTAGTTGGTCGAACCTCGATTGTGCGTACACCCTTGGGAATGAAAAAAGTGTGTGTAAAACTGAGAGAAGTAACGCTTAGACAAATCCCCTGACCTATTGGCTAATCAACTTTAAATGACAATATGTAGAAGTTGAGATCTGAATTGTATTAGAAAAGACCATCCAATGACCAAAGTCATAAACATCCACCAAGCAATACAATAATATATTGTACAGTAATATATTTTGTTGTGTATTAAGATCTAAGATCTTGGAGTACTACAAGATTTTTGAACAAACTCAAGTTTCAAAAAGGTATATTTAGGTCAGAAGGTGGACTGAACTCCAAACAATAGATTACTTATTTGAGGTTTTATCTTAAATTTAAATCCTCTTATATACCTAACTTGTTTGTGTTTTTATTCATAACAATATACTGACAAAGCTGAATGTTGAAATATTTGTTTGAAATATTCACACTCTCATTACTACATTCTTTTCATTCGCGCATAAATGCAACAAATAATTAATTAAAAAATGAATTACGAGGAAAAAGAAATGCACTTAAATAGTACAAATAATAAGAGAGAAAACCGGAAAAGAGAAAAATAAAAATTAACAACCGGAAGATGTATTTCCGGAAAAATAGCGAGAGACTGTATATTAATAAGAGAGACTGTAAATAAATAAAAAATTTCATTTCCGGAAATATATAATGAGAGACTATATGTTTTTAAGAGAGACAATATTTTTATTTTTATATTAAGTGATAGCAAAGATAAATAAAAATTATGTAATATTGTAATTAATATAACAATTTTTACAAAGGTAAAAGAATAACCAAAATTATCAAAATGTCTTTCCCTTCAAAAGAAATAAAAATAAAAGAGATTCCTTTTATTTAACTAACAAGGGTTTATTAGTACATCTGGAACTGTGGATGCGACCAAGTGTGAAGAACAAAGCATTGAATAGATTTTTTATATTTTTATTGTTTATATTTTTATATTTAATAATTTAAATAATTCGTAACATTATTGAATATAGATATTTAGTATACATACAAAATATTTTCAGTTTTCGGAAGGTTATAGCACTTTTCCGGAAAGATATTCTCTCCGGTTGGTTATACCTATTCTCTTTTCCGGAAACTACTTATTTTGTTTGTATTTTCCGGATTTTTCTTCCGGAAAGTTTTGTATTTTTTATTAGGTAATATTTAGTATAATACTCTCTATTATTTATTATTAAAGCTTATTTAGCATTTATTTGTTGCATTTTTCGCGCATATATGAAAAACGAGAAGGAAAAAAAAGGACGAGAAAAATAAATTGAAAAAAATACCAGGAAAGAGCAACAACAAAATAAAAGGGCAAGTATTTATGTGCCTCAAAAACTTTCTCTAAAAAATTTTTTAGGAAAAAATAAATAAAAATATAAGACGAAATAAGGTGTTAATCTAATAAAAAAATATTTTCTGAAAATTTAATAACCATAAAAATAAATTGAAAAAATGGCAAAAAATAAATTGAGGAAATATACAAGTTGTTATGGATATTAAAAAAATATGTAGGGGGAAAATATGTAAATTGGTTTTTAAAAGGAGGGGGTGGGAGTTACTTGTAATCCTTGTAGGGGCAAAACACCGTCCGACAAAATACCGTTGAGACATTGGAGTGAAAACAACGTCCACTTTTATTTAAAATAAATTCGATTTATGTCGATACTGTCTTAGTTAAAAGCTTTATTAGACCATAAGGCTATTGGGTCTTGAGTAGCACAGTAAAGCAGAGCTGGCTATAAATATAGCTATTATTCCCTCAGCTAATTCAAAAGTTTATTCGGCGGCTAGGAGCGATAAACTTTTGAATTAGCCTCATGCATTTAAAAGTGATCGGAATTCCGTACCGTACTACCGAAACAGAATAGGTGTTTTGTCAGGACGGAGGTTTGTCCTGGGAGAATGTGGAGGAAATTGAAAGAGAAAAAGAGAGAGAAAATCACAGGAGGGTGTCCGTTTAAAAAGTTTTTGAGAAAATCAAAAAGCGGAAAAAATAAATATTAAAAATGGCACTTAAGTTGTGTGGAGAGTTTATTAAATTGTTTAGAAAAGAAATTTTTTGTCAAGTTGAAAAGCAAAAAAAAGTGAAAAATAAACATAAAAAGATTGGACATTTGGCAATAAACAAAATTATTAAAGAGTAAATTGACATTTATGTATATTTGTTAAATTAAGGACATTTTATGATAGAAATAATAATTTCTTTTAATAAATAAAATTTTTTGAAGTTAACGCCAGTCAGAGTTCCCTATAAAATACCCCCCGAATACACCCAGGACTTAGATTGCACCTAAACACGGATTTATGTACAATATCTATTGAACATAAACTATTTTAAAGTTGATTGACCATTGGGTGAGGGGAGCTGTCTATCTAAGTATTTTAAAAGTTGGATGGGAAGGATAGCAAACTAAACGATATCCCCGATTTAAAATTATACCTCATTATAAGTTACGATTTTTGGACCCTAAAGGAGTACAGTCAATCTCGATATCACGTAAGTTCAGGTTGGGACTGAATTGCTCAGACGTAGTAAGGAATAAGAAGCGCTATTGGGAGGGAAACTTTTTTTAATTTTAAATGCAAAAAAAATTTTTTAGAATTAATTTCTTAAAAGTAAAGGAAAATAATTTAAAAAAATATTATTTTAAAAGGACAAAAGAAAAATGAATCACAAAAAAATTTTAAAAAAATGTAAAAATAATTATTATTTGAAGCCATAAATTAAAAATAATATTTTTAAATTTTTTATAAAAAAAAGTTTGTGAAAAACAATATTTTTTATTTGCTAAATTTTTTAATTTATGGCTTCAAAAAATAATTATATGCATATTATTTCTGTCCTAATATTTGTAGGTTTACTATAAGAAGATTAACTGGAACATAAACTTTCAGAAAAAAATATTAATTAAATACATATAATTTTGTATCTCTATTAAGTCATAATTCTATAGTCTCTCCAATTTGTCTGACAAATTCCGAAGACTTTTTCCGGAAAAATAATATTTAAAGGTAAAAAATAATTATTAAAATAATAGAATTCTATAGCAAGGTTGGAAATCTTCAGATATTTGGATATCCGGGTATCCGAACCGAAAATTTCCGGATATCCGGCCTTTTTTCGAATCCGGATCCGTCAACCTTATTCTATAGAGAAAGGAAATTAAAATTCTTCCTCCTTTTTTTAATTTGAAGCTCTCGATTTTTAATTTTAATTTTATTTAAAAAATAATCAAAAAAAATAAAATAAATTTCTCAAACGGAAATTAAAAAAAGAAAAAGAGAATCTTTTTTTGTTGAATGAGAAAATAAAGGAACGAAATAAGAAAAAAAAAAGAATATATTTTATAGCTTTTAAACAAATAAAAAAAGATTTAAAATTGGAAAAAGCCTTGCAAAAATGTTACTATTTAGTAAATATTTAAACAATTAAAGTAAACAAAGAAAAAAGAATTTTTGAACTTTGTGTGTTAAATTGGAGAAATTAAAAAATAGTGATTAATTAAATATTTGAAATTGTCTCTATTATATTTGCGTAGTACACTTTCCGGAAAAATATTAATTAAATGCAGATAAAGGAAAATACTCAATGGAAAATATACTAAACTTTCCGGAAAATATTAAATAAAATTAACAGCAAATAATTCTACAAGCTTGTTGTTTGTAAAATAATAATTAAAACTTAAAAACGTCAAACACTTATTTATATTAGACACAATCTTTAAATAAATACATTTCTTTAAAAATAAAAATTACTACTAAATTTCAAACAACACAAAATTGCTCTTTTTATTCAATTTTCTAAAAAAGGATATTTTATTTATTTATTTTTAAAGATAATTGCCAAATTCCGGCAAAAGTCACAGAACTTTTTTTTGCCTTTCTTTATATTTTTATTTTAAAGTTAATCTCAGCAGGAGAGTAAAGAAAACTTTTTTTTGTAAAATTCTCGGCATTGCCCTTAAATTCCTTTTAAAAGCAATTTCCTTTTTTTGAAGATAAAATCTTTAAAAAAATTTTTATTTAAAATATAATTGAATGGGTGTTTGAATTTAGAGAAAATATTGTTACTTTGTCTTTTTAGAGGGTACATACATAAGGAAGTGGGTTTAGAAACCTCTATTTGGGATATAGTACCGGTCATTAGGTATTGAATTGATGTTAGCCTATTTACCCATCTTTTTCGTATTTCGGCCAATTTCGTCTTTCGCAAAATTTCCCTTTTTTGGTGATTTGCCTTCTCTCACCTTTCGTTTTTAATTATAGAGCCAGAAAAGGATTCAGGTTCTATATCCAAATGAATTATCAAAAGTTCAGGGTTCTGGCAGTTATTACAAGATTCAGATGCCTACCGACTGAGAGTTATTGGGGCAATGATCTTATCAGAATACTTTTTTAAAATTACTTTACAGACTTTAAAGTCGGGTAATTCCCCTCTCTCCCTTATAAACTATGCCTTTAGAAAGAAAAATAATTTAAAAAATTAATTGGGACATCATGTCATATTTTGATATAAATTTTTAAAAAATTAGAAAACAAAAATAAACAGGCATAAGGAATCACCAAAGTGTAAAAAATAAATTTAAAACGGAAAGATAATTAAAAAATAATTAATAAAAAATTGGGATATATTTTGTCTTATCTTGATAAAATAAAAAATAAAAATAAATGAAGAGCTAAACTTTTACTAACAAATAAAAGAAAAAAAGAAACAAAACACTTCCCACGTCCTACCCTCAAGAGGCTTTTTGTTGTCCTCTTTAAATTGCTAGAGGCAATCTATTCGTTAAATATTTTTTAAAGGAAATAATTTTTTAATTAAATTTATTTTTTAAAGTATTTTCTATCAAAAATATTTTCAAAAATCATTAAAAAATAATAAATTAAACAATTTTAAAATTTTTAATTTTTGGTTAAAAAGTTAAGGGTAAACAACTTATTTTAAATATTCTGGTTTAGAACTCAAGTTTAAATTCTGATTTAAATTAGAGCATTTCTCAATAAAACCCTAGAGATCACCACTACATATTAGTGGTAATATCTTGGAAGTAGTTATTTTTATTGTCTTTTAGCCAAAAATTAAGAGTTTTTTTTAATTAAGAGAATAAATTATATTAAAAAATTTTTGGTTGTAGTATAGTATAGTATAGCCGAGGTATACTTAAGAGTTTATATTATACTATAATATATTTAAGGTATACTTAAGGTAAAAATTAAGAGTTTTTTAATTGGCATTAAATTGATTTTTTTTAATTTTTAAATCCCTAGAGACATTTAAAAAATAAAAGTTAAAAACGGCAAAGAATATTTTTTATTTTTAAAATAGTCAAAAAAATAAATTAATGTTATTGAGGTAAGAAAGACGAAAAATAATAATTAAAAATTTTTTGTATTTAAAGAACAATTAAAAGAAAAATAAATTTTAAAATTAATTTTAGTTTAGAATTAAATGAAATAAAAAATAAAAAAATTATTATTTGAATAAAGGACAATTAAATATTTTATTTTAAATTATTGTTTAAAAATACAAAGAATAAAAATTTAAAAAATTAAAAAGATAAAAGCAATTAAATAATTGTTTAAACTTTTTTTATTTAAAAAATTTTACTATTATTGAAAAATAATAATTTAAAAGAATTGAGGGGTTAGTGGGTGGATTGTTCTAGTAAATAAATTCCGGTTTAAATTTAAATTTTAATTTTGATGATTTTTAATTAAGAAATAATTCTGGTTTGAATTCTAAGTTTTAACTGAAACTTGTATTTGTAATTCTGATATAAAATCCAATTTTAAATTCTGAAATAATTCTGATTTTTAATTCAGAAATAGTTCTTCTAATATATATAATTCTGGTTTTTCTAATATAAAATCTAAGTTTGAATTCTGAAATTTAAATTATTAAATAAATTCTGATTTAAACATTTACACAAAAATTCAAAACCAGAAATTAATTTAAAACAAAAAAATGTTTTTATTAACGAGAGAACGAAAACAATTAAAAATAACAAAAAAAAAATTTAAAAGAAAAGATTAAAATTTTAGAAAAAATAATGAGAATATTTATTTGTTAGAAAAAATGTGGACCGGCAGTCATTTAAAAAATAAAAATTTTTTCTTTGTGGGGGTTAAAAATGTTAAAAGCGAGAAAAGAGTGATTTGTGTAGAGGGAAATAAATAAATAAAATAAAAAAATATTTTTTTGGAAGATTTTCTAAAGTATTTATTTGACAATTGTTTTATTTTTTGAGGGAAGCGAAAGGCTTCCATAAATTTTAGAAGAAATTTGGACTTTAAAACAAAGTACTTTGGGGATGTTCTGGCGCTGAAAAAAAATTTTCAGGGATATTCTGGCTTAATAAAATAATTGCTAGAGTAAATGTTGAATTAAATTAAAAACTAAAGAAGAAAGCGATGCGCGGAAAAAGGGTAGAAATGTTACTAGTGTAGCGAAGACCAAAAAAAAGTAAAGTTCACACAGGCCTAAAGTTCTAACTTTGGTTTAAATTCTAAAATAAAATTAGTTTAAAGGCACAGAAACGTTTTTAATAAATAAATGGCTCTGAGGTAATTCCTCTCTATGAAAGTTGATATTTAGGGGGAGATCTGCCCAAACATTAACACGTCCAATTACTTAAAGTTTTTAATTGTTATTTAAAATTAGATAGGAAAAGATAAACAGACAAATAAATAATTATTTAAACAACAATAAATTTAAAAATAAAAGTTTAGATTTTTTAAATAAAATATAATTAAAGTTTTAGGGTAATTAAAGGGTTAATGTATGAGTGAAACTTTAAAGAAAAGGAAAAAAAATTTAAATCAGAATTAGAACTTGAATTTAATTTAAATCAGAATTATTTCAGAATTTATACTTTATTGGATTAAAAAAATAATTCTGAAATAAATTCTGATTTAAATTAAACTTATAATTTTGATTTAAATTTTGACATTATATACATAATTCTGATTTTTTTGATTTTAATTCAAGTTTAAAAATAATTCTGGTTTCAAATTTATGTTTAAATTCTGATATTTAAATAATTCTGATTTAAAATACAAGTTGTATGTACATAGGTATCTAGTTATTGAAAGAAGAGAGGATTATGATGAATTGAATTGAGTGCGAAAAAAAAAGAATTTAAAAAGGATTAAAAAATCTTTTAAAAATCCCTCTTTAAAAAAAGGTAGATTGATTGGCATACTTGAGAATATATTTTATTAAAAAAATATTTTTAAAAGAGTGAAGAACACAAAAATTTGTTGGGAAATTTGAGTAGTTTTTTTTTATTATTTTTTAATCTTCTTTTTTTATTTGTTGCGAAAAGGGGGGAAAAGCCTAAAGGGGAGAAAATGAAGAAGAAAAGAGGGGAAAAGCTAAAAATATTTTTTAAGTATTAAAAACGAGAGGTAAAATTGAAAAAAGAGAAGAAACATTAAATTGACTATTTAAACATTTTTTAAAGTAAAAAAAAAGATTAAAAAAGTTGTTAATATAGAATTGAAAATTGGGGAGGGGAGGAGGGATATATTATCAAAAAAGATCAAGTTCTATAATCAAAAAGGTTGGGGTCAACTGAGCGCGGCCAAGTAAGCGTCAGTCAATTTTCAACTTTGACTTAAATTTCGATTAAATTCTGAAATAAAAATCAGAATTTAAACTTTAAATTCTGAAATAAAATAATTCTGATTTAAATTCAAGTTTTAAACTTGACTTAATTCTGATATGTATTTATACTATAAAGCATCGAATCCTAACACAGTTTAGCGTACTTTTTGTGTGGTATTGGCGAGAGTGATACCCCTCGATTTTATATACAAAATTTTTCAGCCCCGATGGTATATCCCTCTCTCACACGAATAAAAGAAATGAAAATTTAAAAAAGCCTTAAAAATTTAATAAAATAAAACCAAATATAAAGATGTTTGTTTATTCAAATCTGGTTTAAATTTTATTAAAAACAAAAAGGATTTACATATGTACGAACGATGGTGGCCAACAAAAGTACACAAGTCAAGTTTAAGCAGCTCTCCCACCCAATTGCCAATCAAATTTTAATAAAACTTAGTTCAAATAGATTATCTAATAGGGAAAGTATTTTGGAATCTTATTATAAGATACCCCCAATACTAAATACAACCTCCATTTAAGAGACGTTTTAAAATTTTGGGTGGTCATTGGGTGTGGAAGAATGACTAAAATATCTTCTCAGTTACATTACCTTTATTTAAAATACATCTCTTATAGGGTCAATTTTTCGCCCCAAAGAGGGGGGGGGCATTAAATAAGGAGAATATTTTCTTAAAAAATTCCTTTCTTTCTTCCAAAATGCCAAAAAAATATACATAAATACACACTCTCCTCCATTTATTTATTTTTAATCTTAATTTTTTTTGCTTTTAAAGACTTGGCAAATTTATGCAAATGCTTGGAATAAAAATAGAAAATATCTAAAGAAGAAAGATTACAGGAAAAAGGAAGAAAATCCCGAAAAAAAAATTAAAATATTTTTGTTTGTTTAAAAAAAATTTGAAAACCTCATTATGAAATACACACTTAAGTCTGAAAAATCGTACCATATAGTGAGGTGTATGTTGAATAGAGGGTCCTCGCTTAAGCACTCTCCTATCATATGGCCAGATAACTTTTGATAAAACGTCTCTTAAATAGAGGTGTATCTTATATTGGGGGTATCTTATAATGAGGTGGGAGGATTTTTAAGTTCAGGATATTTGAAGATGTTCATTAAAACGATAACACTTTTTTCCTTAAATTTATTTTTTATTAGGAGTAAAAAGGGAAGAATTCAACAGGGTGGCCACTGGGCCCGTATCATGAGAACTCGGTTTGCTGGAAAGGGAACCACTAGGGTTGTCGGATCCGGATATCCGGAAATCTTCGGTTCGGATCCGGATATTCAAAATTCTAAAAAAATTTGCCTAAAAGGCAATGAAGGAAGAATCTGCGAAGAAATCTGCGTGAAATCGAGGGGTTGGAAGAGCTTGAGTGGAATATCGGTGGATTTGTAATATAAAGATTTTGGTGTATTTACTTGTATTATGGTGCAAACTCTTTTTCACTTTCTATTTTCTGATTTTTTATGGCAATTTAAATAGCTATCTAGAAACTCTTCGAGTTGGACCTATGTCCATATGATATTTCGCCTTTACGCTTGAAAATTTTGAGAATTTTAAGGTTGAATTTCATTTTTTAGACAAAAATTCCATTTGTTGAACCTGAACTTTAAACCTCAAAAATTTTTGAAAATTTTTAACTTTTTTCAAATTTTCATAAAAAAATTTTTTTCAAAAAATTTTCAAACTCCATTAAAAAATTAAAAAAAAATTCTAATGAGTTAAAAAAAAGTTCCACTCAAAAAATGTTTAAAAAGGCGGCTATACAGTAACACTATATTGATGTGCAAAATTTTAACGAAAACAACAGAGAAAAATAAAAAGAGAGAGAAAGCTCTTTTTCTCGTGGTGTACACACACTCCCCACTATATATCTCTCTTCTTATTTCCCTCATCCTTCATATTCAATGCATTCTCTCACTAAAAATCATTTTCCCTTTCTAGTCTTTGCATGGGCGCCATTGGAGTTATATTTTTTTCGAGATTCTCTTGTCTTGCTGGCCTAGATTTTTTTTTGGTCTGATTTTCTTAGGGTTCTGAAAATTTTTTTTGTTTTTCTGATTCTGGTATAGTTAGAGATTGCAGACTTCTCGACGTTTCCCTTTTGTTTGTACCGAAATTCGATCAGTTACCGTATACCTCTTGAAAATCGATCGGTTACTGTATTCAAGAAAAACTTAAGACGTGGGTTCTCTTTGATTGTATGAACATTTTATAACAACTTTTCTTTCATAGTTAAAAAATATTTTACAAAGAAAGAGTTGAAGGTGTGTTAGTGCCTATCATCCACTTTTTGCACATGCGCTGCAAAAGTATTTTCTTATATTTTATTTTGTAAACTTGTGTATCAAAACATTAAAATGACTTCAAGTGAAGATAAAACGATGGAAGAACATTCTACTGAACGTAAAAGAAAAATGGCTTCGCAACCAAGCTTTGACGATGAAATGGATTTGGATGGGTTTAGTGAACTTGACAAGCTTGATCCTGTCGATTCACAACAACAACAATCAACACAACAATCTTCCCTTCAGTCTTCTGCTCCATCGTGTAGTTCTACAAGTAATCCTGTTCATAATGGACCGGTATTTCATTTTTAAATATTTTAAGGGGGAATCACCAGAAGGGGTTGGGGGGGGGGGTCGGTTCGGAGCAGAAGAACCGAGGATTTTTTGGTGTGGTTCCGGATATCTGAGGATTTTCCAAGAACCAACAGTTCTAGTTGTGGGGGATTTCTCAGTCTCTCTGAGGGCTTTGAGAGAGAAATTAAGGATGAAAAAGGGTATAGGGGGAGGGGGTAATATTCTGAAATTGTCTCCCCAGAACAATGCAAAGCAGAAATTTCTCCTTCTGATAGAATAGCGGGGGTGAATAGGAAATGTTTTGTCGAGTTTATTCATCGTTTCCATCAAAAACGATGATATTAATGTGCGAGTTATGCCCTAAGCTTCCCCCTTTTTTACAGCGTCCAGAAATGGAGCAAAGTTGGAGGCCCTCGAAGAAAAGTTGAAGGTGGCAATTGAGCCTTCAATCTCTAAAAAGTTTAAAGCACTTACCATCCTCGATTTTTAGAAGCAAGAGAACAATGCTTACTTAGGCCTTTCCTTAATAAAAGTTGGGGAATTCTAAAAAAATTTTCGAGCTCCAAATCCCAAAAAACGAACAACTAGCGCTGCTCTCCCTCCTACTTATTTAATCTTTTGCCACTTTCCCCGTTGATTTTTAATTTTTTTAAAGATGTTAAACGGTCTAACAACAGCATCTCCTTCAATTGGCCATCCTTCCTCACAACCCCCACCTCAGCAACGACTAAATAGTCAACATGGACCAAATTCAGTAGGTCAAGTCCCGCAGCAACAAAGTGCTGTGTTGGAACTTCTTTTAAACAACCAATCTTCTAGTGCCTCTTCTAATATAAATAATAGTCCTAGGCAGCAGTCTTACTCATCGGCTGGAAATTACCCAAACAAGTAAGGAAGGGTTTGAGTTTTGTTTAAGGGTGTTTGGTATCTTTTGTCCACTTTTATCATTTAGGCGACCGAATGTCAAAGGACTACATCCCTATTAGCCCCTCAGGTTACACACATAATACTATCCTGGTAGTTATAGGATCGTTTGGATACTTTCAATTACCCAAAATAAATTTTTTTAAGAAGCCCAATGCCTCCCTCAATGTCTGCACCAGGTTCTCAATCCTCAAATATAAGTATGGCTCAGCAACGGCTTTCAGCAGCACAGCAACAAATGCGCCAACCAATGCCACCAGGGTTTGACCCAAATATTGGCGGTCAACCTTCAAGTTCATTGCCTCCAGGAAGTTATATACAAGGACAACAAATGATGGCTGGTCCTCCTCCACCTCACAATCAGCAACAATTTTCTTCTTTTCCACAGTTTTTTTTTCAAAATTTTTTTTTGATTTTTTTAAAAATTTTGAAGGCATCCAAGACAAAACATGTACGGGGCCAATTCTGTTAGATTGGCTCATGGTGGTGCCTTACCCCAACAAACTATTAGACAAGGATTTCCTCCGAATATGTCAGGGCCCCAACAAATTATGAAAGACATTGTTCGTCAACAAAATCCTCATCCAAGTTTTTATTTTAAAATTTTTTTCATTTTTAATCAGCTCTTTCTTTTCCTCACGGTTCATGGAACTTGTAATCGACGAACCCTAACAAAATTTTTGGGACCGTCTAGTAACGAAATTGTACTGAACAGGGTTATGCCATTTTCGTTTTTGAAAATCTCAGCGCCGAGTTTTCGGCGCTGAGACGCATGCGCCGAAGGTGTCTCTGTTGAAGGAACTGGTCGATTTTTAGATCAGGGAAAAGCACTAAATCTTATTCCTCTTCAATAGGTGCTGTAATGTCAAATGCCCCAACCCCTCCAACTCAAGGAAGAGCAGGGACAATGATATTGAATCAAAATATGGTTGGTCACAACTCTTTTGATGGAGGGAATCATCATCAACAACAATTCCAACCTATGCCTGGAGGAGGGCCACATCAAAGATTACCTCTGTCTGAATCAAATAATGGATATATTATACAAGGAGGACAAATGATAAGTACATCTTCACATCAACAAATGCCTTCTTTTATGAATGCTGGTCAACAACAAATGGGACCACAACATAGAATGCCTCATCCACCCGGTTTTGGTTCTACTGGGCATCAGGTTTTTTTATTTTTTTTTTGTAATTTGAGGGAGGGAAGGGTTATGACGAGTAATTTTTATTGGTTTAGAATTAAACATTTCTGAACAGCCAATTTAATCAAAACATTTTGATCGATGTTGTTTTGACGATATTCATGACACAAATTTTTCTGACTTCTTTGTCCCCTGAACAGTTCTTGAACGTCCCCGTAACAAAACCTCTGTCCCTGTAAAATAAAGCATCTGACTAAATGTCTCCTAAAATCAAATATTGTAAACTTTTACACTGACTAAACTTTAGTTTTTTGTATCCAATAAAAGAGTCCAAAAACTAAGATTCAGATTAGGGCAGTTTTTTACCTAATTTCAGTCAGTTTACTTTGTCGAGAAACAATTTAAATTTATTTTAGAGACGATTTATTTTCTAGATAATGTCTGGTCCTTGTGGTCCAGTAGAATCATCAGCAATGATGGGTGGTGGTCCTATGCAACAACAAATTAATTCCGGTCCAAATTCTCAAACTGTAATGGTAAATGGAAATCAAGCAATACAAGGAGGACCTAGACATCCAGTCTCTTCTGTACCTTCATCACAATCTCAACATGGAATTATTTCTCAAGTTCAAGGTGGAATAATGGTACGTGAAAATTTTCTGATTTTTTTTTGTGTTTTTTTCATAAAAGTATCTGCGCCGAATTTCTGCGCCGAATTTTTGACATTTTTTATTTACTCGAGATTATCTGAACCTAAGCCTTGTTGTTAATCCCACCGCGAAACCACTTAACCACATTTCGCTGTCCCTTTGTTTCAACTCATTTGTCTCACACCCATTTGTCCAATTATTTTTTTTCACTTTTTTTTCATTCAACCATTTGTAATTTTAAATTTCTCTAGATGAACGATCCTGGCCAACAACAACCAATGCGTAATCAACCTGGTCCAAGTGGTGGTGGACTACCACCACAACACCTCCCACCACCATCACAACAATTGGTGGGTACTACACAGCCACAAGATCCTGAAAAACGAAAATTAATTCAACAACAGTTAGTACTTTTGTTGCATGCACATAAATGTCAACAACGGGATAAGGTTTCCTTTTGTTGATTTTTTTAAATTTTTTTCTAAATAGGTGGAGCCCCAAAATCGTAGCCACTGCAATCTTCCCTATTGTAGTACAATGAAAGGTGTTTTGGAGCACATGGTAAAATGTACATATGGACGTCAATGTCAATTTGCTCATTGTGCTTCTTCTCGCCAAATAATTTCTCATTGGAAAAATTGTACTAAAGAAGATTGTCCTGTGTGTAATCCTGTTAAAAGATATACACATCAACAAGGTGCCGCTGGTGGTGAACATAAACAAGGTTTTTTAAAAGATTTCTTCTGTGAAATTTTTGGAGACCTTTTGGTATTTTTATCGAAATGATAATGGATTCCTGTCTCTTATTTTTTAAATTTTATTATCAAAAAAATTCCCAGCTCTCCCCTACTCTTATTAAATTCCTGGTCCTAATTCAAGGTTCCTTGGCCCCCCTTTGATCACTGACTCTCGTTCGGCTGTTACCCTGCCTCCGTTGGACTTATAAACTCTGTGAATCCTTTGCCCTCATTCACTGGTTTTATAGCCCTTATTGTATATCTTGATCGACCCTGCCCTCATTAGATCCTTGTATCCTTAGCCGTTCCCTGTCTCTCCATGATTTTTTAGTTTTTTTATTATTCGCTTGCCTTTATTTAATTATTCCTCGTCACAAGGAAAATAGCAAAAATAATTATGTTTTCATCGATCCTTCGTCCATTGATAAGCTTAATATTGTACTTTTGAATCGCTGCTTCAATGCTTATTTTTAAATTTTTAATTATTTAGATATGATCTTAAATCCTTCAAACTTTGGTGGGGGAGGTCCAATGTTACAGCATTCATCATCATCAGCTGCTTCTGGTGCTGGTCCTTCTTGCTCATCAATACCATCACAACCTCAAAGTCAAGTTTCTTCTCAACAAATGTTTGGATCGCCACCATCTCAAGCAACAACAGTCAATACTTTATTGGATGGATACAATCCAAATCCGTTTGGTTTTTAAATAATCCGCAGTCTAAAATTTTTTTTAGATTCCGTTCAACAAATCCTCCAAACAAAACTGGTGGTCAAGGTAGTGGACAACAACAGTTTTCATCAAATGATGGAATGCCCCTTCCTGAACCGCCAGCAACTACTAGAGATTGGCATGCTTCTATAACTCCTGATTTGAGAAATCATTTGGTTGGAAAATTGGTTAAGGTTTTCATTTTTTAATTTTTTACAAATTAGATTTGAATATAGGGTAGGGTGTTAGCTGATAGGTTTAATATCATAGGGTTATCTAATTTTTCTGTTAGCTTCAAATTTTCGAATAAAACCAAAGACTATTCATGCATTGATGATTTCCCCAATTTCCTCCTTAAATTGTTTCCCTTCCCAATTTCGGAGGGTAGGAATTCCCCTATCCCCCCCCCCCCTTACGGATGTAATCGCAACTTTAAGGATTCTTTTCTATGCATGTTAGTATGTAGTAGATAAGTTTCGGGGATTATACTAACTACTGACACCCGGCATGGTACATGAGTTTATTAGTAAGAGATGTGATTTTTAGGTTAGTAATTTCAAGCAAAGCTAGCCCAATTGTATCCACATTTGTAAGTGGCTTCGGAGGCTTTTTTTCTTTTTAAATCGCTCGTAAAACTACACAAATCTTTTATTAAAGGCTATTTTTCCATCGCCCGATCCTGCTGCAATTCATGACCAACGCATTCGTGATTTAATCACATATGCTCGAAAGGTCGAAAAAGACATGTTCGAACAAGCGCCAGATAAAGAAGCTTATTATCATATGTTAGCAGAAAAAATTTACAAAATTCAAAAAGAATTGCAAGAAAAGAAAAACCGAAGATTAAATGAACAACAAAATCAACAACTTGGAGGAGGACAATTACAACAACAGGCAGATTTACAACAACATCATCAAGCATTGATACATCAACAATCAGTACATATTAGAGAAATAAAGCAAGAACCAAAAGGTGAACAACAACAGCCTCAAGGGAATCAACCAATGTTAAATTTTGTTGATCAAATACCTAATAAACGTCCAAAGATTGAGGAACCTGGTAAGGGAAAATTTAATTTTTATTTTATTTTGTGTTTAGGGAAATGTTGGGGAGTCAGGCTTGATTAGATATATAGTTAAATTTACTATCTTTTTTCGGAGGTGGGGGGGGGGGGGGGGGGGTGGGTGTAACAGACCTACCGGTCAGTTACATTGATGCATATTTTTTATTTTGAACAAATCTGTTAGAATCTATCATGTTTTTGCAGAATCTGCGGTCGTCTTTTCCCGTAGAATCTATGCAAGTACAAAAATAGAAATTCTGTGGTCTTTGCACTGAATATGTGTTGGGGAGAAATGCCTTTAGTTTCTTTCCCGATTTATGGCCGTAGCAAATCTAGGCGAGGCAAATAGTGCCCATTTTGTTTTTATGATCTTTCATCAATTCAATCTCTATTATTTGCTTATTAATTTTTTTTAATTATCAATAATTTTTTTCAGATATTCCATCAACCTCAGAACTATCATTATCAATTAAAATGGAATTAACTAATAATACTAACACCAACATATTTCCATCAACATCTTCAGAATCTGCTTCAACTATTACTACTAATAGGCGTCCTACAACACCTAAAGAATCTAAGCCAAGCACTTCAACTGCTCCTCCTGAACCTATAATTCGTGATCCAAAGATATTTAGTGCTAATGAATTGCGAAGCCATTTATTACCAGTATGGCAAAAATTGTGGGATACTGAACCTGAATGTATCCCTTTCCGTTTACCTGTAGATCCGGAGTCGTTAAACATTCCGGTAAGTTCTTTATATTTTTATTATAAAATTATGTTCGCTTCAATTGGGGTTCAGTTTATATGTCTTGGACCTCTAAAAGGATTCTGAGAATTCTTATTTCGAAAAAAGGCAAAAACTCGGAAACCCCTTCGGACTTTTGATTTTTTAAGATCTATTAAGGTAGTTTTCATAATAAAAAATATTCTGTTCGACAAATACCACTTTTGGTTAGGATATTATTATCAAGGATTTAATTTTATTAAGGATTTAATTTTACAAGTCTTGACCCTTGGGAAATTTATGAAATTTGTTTTATTTTTGGAAGACCTTTGAGATTTTGGGAGTTTTTTTTATTTGCAATTCGGAACCCTCTATGGACTTACAAAAATTTTTTTTTAATTTAACAAGGAAAAATTTTTTCAGGATTACTTTGATATTATTAAAAATCCAATGGATCTTAAAACAATAAAAGATGGGCTAGATCAAGGAAAATATAAAAATCCATGGGAGGTTTGTGATCACATGTGGCTAATGTTTGAAAATGCTTGGCTCTACAATCGTAAAAACACAAAAGTATATTTTTAACTATTCAATTTTTATTAATTCAGTCAAACCTGTCAGTTTAAAATACCTCAATATCATTATAAGTTACCTGCAAAATTACACCTCTATTTAAGATAATATTTTCAAATTTGGTTTGCTTCTGTGTGAAGGGGCAATACCTTCTATTTAAGTTACACCTCGTTATAAAAGGCAATTTTTCAGACTCAAAGGTGGTATTTTATCATGAGGGTTGACTGTTTTTAAATTAATTTAAAAAAATCTTTAAAGGTCCACAAATGGTGTACTCGTTTAAGCGAAATATTTATTGAAGAAATTAATCCAGTAATGAGACAAATGGGTTATTGTTGTGGTCAAAAACTTTCATTTACTCCATTAGTTCAATTTTGTTTTGGAATAACTAAAAATAATGCTGCTTGTGTTATTGCTAGAGATCAACCATATTTTATGTATGAATGTAGTTCTAGCGGTTTTGGTGTTACTGTTGCTGAAAAATATATTTATTGTGTTAAATGTTTTGAAGCTTTGCCTGAAAAGGGAATTAATTTGAATGAAAATACTTCTGATCCTCCAAAGTTTGTTTTTGTTTTTCGAATTTTTTTTAGAAATTTGGTTATTCGGGTCAGGAAAGGTCTTCTCATACATCCTGAAAGCATAACCGCTAATTTTTCAACTTGAAACTCGAATCCCAGTCCGACAGTTTCTTAACCCTACTCATCCCTATACAAGTGTTAAAATCGTAGGGTGAAAATTCAAAGTTAGGTGTTAAGAGATAGGGAGGTCTCACTTCTTTTACCTAAACAATTAGACTGTGCCATATATAGTTAAGTTTATTTTGTTGTTAGTGGATTTAGTAATCGGATATCTTGAATTTTTATTCTGACGTGAGACTGACCCGACACGAGACACACACAGTCCTGTTTATAATTCTGACTTCTTTCTAGTCCAGATCCTCGCCAACCCTATTTCAGTCAACTACTGGCTGAATTTATATTTGTAGGGCGGAGTCTTCTCTTTTTTTTTTAATTTTTATTCTTTTTTCAGTTGGATACCAAAAACAATGTTTCAAAAAATGAAAAATGATCAAGTTGATATGGAACCTTTTGATAATTGTTTAATTTGTGATAGAAAATGGCACCGAATATGTGCATTAAATAATCGCAAAATAAATCCTGAAGGATTTATTTGTGAACAATGTCGTGTTGAAAAAAGTAGACCACGCCCAGAAAATAAATTTACTGCCAAAAGTAAGGAATTTTTTTATATTTTTTTTTGAAATTTTCTTTTTTTAGAATTGCCACATTGCCAAATTAGTCGTTATATTGAAGACAGAGTTAACAACTTTTTGAGACAAAAACTAGATGAAAATGATCCTGAAATTGAAGTTATAATTCGTGTTCTTTCAAGTTCTGATAAGGAAGTTGAAGTTAAACCTCAAATGTTGAAAAAGTTTGTGTTTAAAATAATTTATTTAGTCGTTGTACCACATTTGTAAATACCCCTAATATTAGGTAAGGGCGTGCCATGGCCTGAAGCCCCCCCCCCCCGAAATAAGGGAAATAGAAAAATTTTGGGAGAAGATTGATTTAAAAAGTGAATCTTGTCCAAGAATCTTCCAAAATATCAAAGGGGTATTTATGAGGTTTTTATAAATTAAAAAATTTTTCTCTTGAAGGTATGGAGCCTCTGGTTATCCTGAACGTTTTGCTTACCGCTCAAAAGCCATTTTTGCATTTGAAGTTTTGAAAGATCCAGACACTGGTATTTCAACAGAAGTTTGTTTCTTTGGTTTGTATGTCCAAGAATATGGAACTAATTGTGCTCAACCAAACCAAAGACGTGTTTATATCGCCTATCTAGATTCTGTTCATTTCTTCCAACCGAGGCATTTGAGAACTTCTGTTTATTATGAAATTCTTTTGGGATATTTGCAGGTTTAAAAATTTATTTTTGTTTTTTTCTGTAACTGTTTGGAGATGGCCCTATAACTTTATCCTTTTTCCTTAAAAAATACAAAAGGGTTTGGAGCCTATAATGGTATAAATAAATAAAATTTCTCAAAATAGTTACAAATGGAAAACGAGAAGATAATGGTCTTTCGACTGCTTTTCTAAATTAATTTTATTTTTACAATTATATACCTTTTCCATTTGTAATTTTGAAAGGTGAAAATTTTAAGATTAACTCGAGAGCCGAAACCCTTTTTTTCAAAAAAAAACTTGAACGTCAAAAAAATTCGAAAACTAGTCCACCATTTTTTATTAATTTAATATTAATTTTTTAAGTATGTCAAACGTCTTGGTTATACAATGGCACATATTTGGGCATGCCCTCCTTCAGAAGGCGACGATTATATATTTCATTGTCATCCAACTGAACAAAAAATTCCAAAACCTAAAAGATTACAAGATTGGTACAAAACAATGTTAAATAATGGAAATGAAGAAGGAACAGTCTATAGCTATAAAGATATATTTAATCAAGCAAAAGATGATGGACTTGACACGCCAACGAGATTACCTTATTTTGAAGGAGATTATTGGCCTAGAATAATAGATGAATGTATACAAAGTGCAGAAAAAGATGAAGAAATTGATAAAAGAAAAGCTTTACAACAAGCACAAACGGAAGATTCGTCCAACCTTTCGGGTAAAAAGCTTGTTTTTTAGTCTTGAGGCTATTTTTTGAACCTAACTTTTTTGTTTGTACAAGAACAAATTGTTTTACACCGAGCGGGTTTGAACCGAATCTTCACCCTATTTTATAAAATTTCCCGCTTTACCAAAGAAATCCCTCCCTTTTTTCAGATGACGACACATTCCAAACAGATGATGGATTACCAGTTAAAAAACAACAAAAGACAAATAATAATAATCATAAGAAGAAGAGTAACCTTAAAAAATCAGCGCAAAATACAAAAAAGAAGGGAGGTGTAACAACAGGCAATCCTGTTGTTGATCGTTTATTTCAACAATTGGAGAAGCATCGCGACGTTTTCTTTACTATTCGTTTATTCTCTGTCCATGATGAACAAATTATTATTGGACAAAAACCGAGAATTGAAGATCCGGATCCTTTAATTAGTTGTGAATTGATGGATACGAGAGATAATTTTTTGGCAAAATCGAGAGATGAACATTGGGAATTTAGTCAATTAAGAAGAGCAAAATGGTCAACTCTCAACTTTTGTTATACTTTACATACACAAGAACAAGAAAACAAAGGGTTAAGTTATACTTGCAATGTTTGTGAACAACCAGCCTCTTATCATTGCAATACTTGCGATGTAAGATTTAGTAATTTTGTTGTTTAATAAAGTCAGACTTCAATATAAATTACCTTCCCCTTTTTGGGGAGGGGATATAGGGTACTCCCATTTAAAGATTACCACCCACCCACCCCCTTTTTTGTGGACTTTTTATTGCGGAAGATCTTTTTACTCTTTATTTCCCCTCTTTTTCAATGAGCAAAATCATAATTTCCCCAAGCAAGAACGTAATTTCGTCAAAAACTTACCCATCATTTTGCTCTACATAAACTCTGAGAAATAACCCTTTAAATATTGTTCCATTATGCTTTTTTTTTCTTCTAGTTTGCATTTCCATAAATCCTTTTCACTTTTTGGGTATTAACATTTAGTTTCAGGGTTTATATATGAAATTTAATCTTGATTAGTTAGTTGCCTGTAGCACAGACTTAATAGCATTATAAGGGGCAAGTTTTAAGCTTCTTTTGGAGTATCTTACAATTAAGTTTGACTGTATTTTAATTTTCAAATTTTTTTCTATTTTAAAGGATTACGACCTCTGTGAATCCTGCAAAACAAAAATTGACCATCCTCACGATATGGAAAAATTATCACTTGTTGAAGAAAAAGCATCTTCTGATGCATCCGCCGTTTCAAGAAATGAGTCTATAAAGAGATGTATTACTTCTCTTGTTCATGCCTGCACATGCCGGGATGTAAATTGTCGTCGTGGAACTTGTCACAAAATGAAAAGGGTTATTTCGCACACAAAGGCGTGCAAAAGAAGAGCATCTGCTGGGGCAAATTGTGCTGTTTGTAAACAATTGATTGCTCTTTGTTGTTATCATGCAAAACATTGTACACAGCCAAAATGCCAGGTACTTGAATTAACAAAAACCTCGTTTTTAAATACATTCAGGCCTATCTCACAATCAGTCAAAACGCTTTTATATACTCTTGATGTTAAGTACACACACCCTCAATTTAATATTCGCTTTTTAAATTTTTTGTTTATTGAGCGAGGGAGGGTAGGGGGGGGGAATTTCGGAGGGATATACCTTCAGTTTAAAATTATAAAGTTCGATTTTCTTTTCAAGAAGTGATCTAATAAATAGATTTGACTTGATTTTCAAATTTAATTTAGGTTCCATTTTGCCAACAAATTCGACAAAAATTGCAAGAACAAAAACGATCTCAAAATCGTCAAGCTGAAAGAATGATGCAAAGAAGAATGATGAAATTACAAAGTTCAGGAGGTGGTGGTGGTGGAATGAATGGAAGTGGTGTTGGGGGTGGTGGAGTAGCTATTCCTTCAAGCAATATATCAACATCACAAGGAGGTGGAGGACCTCAAATGGGCGGTGGATGGGTACAACCTCCTTCCCAGTCACCTCTTATGGCAGGTCAACCTGTTTATGGCTCTTCACAAATACAACAACAACATATAGGAGGAGGAATTCAATCAAACCAAGTTATTCCATCAAGTATGCAACAACAATCACATTTGCGTTTAAATGGTCCAGCAGAATTTCATCGTATGAAAATTTTTTTGAATTATGAAACACTTAATATATGTTTTGAATTACTGAATAAGTCACAAAATTTTTCGAGCAGAAGGATGGGTAATAGTTTGGCTGTTCCCTCCCCTTATTCTCTTTTGACAAATTAGGAAAGGATATCAAAATGTTCAGGGAATTCAAGAAAAAAGTGGGTGTGGGAGGGGGGATCAGCCAAAATATTACCTAAGGATTGGGACATTTTTTGTGATTGACTATATTGACCCGATCAACTTACTTGTCTTTTTTATCTCAGTTTTTCGAGTTGATTGTCGAATCATTCTAGCTTAATTTCCTAAAGAATCAATCTGTTTTTCCAATCATTCTGTGAAAATTCATGGTCTCGGGTTTGTCCCTTGACATGTCTAATTATCTGCTTATTTTTCACATATACACCTTTTAGATATTCAAAATCAATTACAAAATCGTATGGTTAACTCCCCTCCTATTGGTGGACAACAACAATCTGGAAGTAGTTATCATCAACAAATAATTGGAGGACCAAATTCCCATCCTCATCAAATGCCACCGGTCCTAGAAATTAAAAGAATTTTAATTTTTCAAAATTTATTTTTAGGGCGTCGGAGGAGCGAGTATTCATCGAGTTCCCTCAGCTGGTACAATTCACCAACAACACCCATTAATCTCTCAACAACAACAAATAAATCCTCCTTCTTATGGCATTCGTCCAAGTCCAAGCCAACAACAACAAAATTTGTCTTTTGTTCAACAGCAACAACAACAAATGGGACAGCAACATAGACCTCAACTGCAACATAGATTTCAACATTCACAGCAACCACCTCAACGTGGTGGAGGAGGTGAGAAGACGAAGAGATATTTTCGAAATAATTTTTGATAGAACAATTAATGTTTTACGTGATTATCTTTCAATATTTAATTAGAAAAAATTAATTTTCCATGAGTGGATTTGAACCCGAGACCTATTTTTAATTAGGGATTTTGTAGTCAGCGCTCTCAACCACCTAGCCAAATTTTTTAATTGTCTTTGTCCACTGTCGATTAGAGCTTGCAAAAATTTGAATTTTTTGGCGCCAAAAATGACAAATTCACGCTTCTGAGCAATAAGAAATTCAAAAACAGCACAAAAATTATCTTCTATTTCTATTTGCACATTTAACTTGCCTAAGCTTAAGAAAATCTTCTGATGACTAGGATGTGATGACTACGTTACTGGTTTCATGACTAAGATGAAACCAGTAACGTGGTTTCCGGTTTTACCAACTAAATTAAGCTCAAATTAAAAAATTTCCTCGTTTTGGAGTTGATGCTTTAAAAAATTTTTTGCCTGCGCCGCTGAAAAATGAACAAATCTGTGTATATTGTGGGATTTGCAGGGATTAAGATGGATTTGGGAGGTCAAAGGACAAATTCAGGGATGAGTATGATATCGAGGGATCAAGGGTGTAAGTGAATATTGATGAATTTGGGGGATATTGGGAGACTGGACGGATAATTAGGGTATCATAGGAATTGAAGTGATATCAAAGGATTTATCTTGCCCTTCCAGACTTTTAAGAAGTTTTGCCTTTAACGGTGAACAAGTTTCATCAATTTCTTTCTTCACTTGGTGAAGAAAAAAAACCTATTTATAGGATTTGTTTATTAAGATTGATTGACCAACCTCTATGTGAACGAAAGCTTTCTAAGCTATACACTCTTTTTAAAATACACCTCATTATAAGAGACGATTTTTCGTTTCCAAGGTGCTTTCTTATATCGAGGTCCGATTGTTATTTTAAAAAATTTTATTACCACAAATTCAACAAAGGAAAAATAAAATTTTTGTATTTAGGCCATCCATTACCAGAACAACAGCAGCAACAACAACAATTTCACCTAATTTTTGAAAGGTTTAAAACAGCAACTTCTCCAGAAGATAAGGAAGCAATATTCAAAGATCTCAGAAAAACTCCTCATTTATTTAATGCTTTTTTAAAAATGACAAAAAGGGAAGGCCCAGAAGGTCAACATATTTTACAACAAATGAGGCATCCTTCAGAATCATCAACATCCTCCTCCCAACAACAACAACAATTTATTCAAAGACAAGGACAACCACAACAACAATATTTTCAAGGAGGAGGAAGAGGACAACAAAATGGTGGTGCAAGTATTTCACAATTTAATTCACCTCCGTCTTCTACCCAACAACAACAATGGTTACAATCACAACAAATTCCTCATTCAACACAATCGCCTTCACAACAAAGAAATAATCCCACATAAAAAATATTATTTTTTTATTTAATTTTAATTAAACACCTCTCTCTCTTTCTCCTAAAAATCACTAGTTTTTCTCTCTATTTTCTTTTTATTTAATTGTCTTTTTATTGTTTTAATATATTAAAATTCAAATTATTTTTTTAAATATGTATGCTACCAACTACCTATTCATTATTCTTCAAATAGTCTTTTTTTTAATAATTGTTTATTAAATTATCTAAGATGGTTGAAAAATTTATTTTTAAATACACACAGTTATGTAAATTTCATTATAAGATACCCCTTGTGGGTAGAAAAACTCGTCTCTTATAATGAGTTGTACCTTAAATAGAGGGTATCTATTATTGGTAGTGTCTTATAGTGATGGTATCTTAAATAGGGGGTATCTTATAGCCGATGTTCGACAGTAATTGAAAAAAAAATTTTTAATGAATATTAGTATTTGTTTGTGCATTTTTCATTTAATTTTACACAGGATATTTTCTTTTGTTGTTAAACAAAAAAAATTTTTTGTAAATAAAAATTATGATGATTTTAACATAGTTTTAAAGTCCAAAATATTTTTATTTTAATTTATTATTTTTAGGTGGACAGTTGAACTTGATTATTATAAGATACTTCCCCTCCATCCTCCCCCTTCTAACCTCTATTTAGTATACACCTCATTATAAAGAGACTATTTTTTCAACCTCGAGGGATGTATCTTATAATCAGAGAGATTTGACTGTAAATTTAAATTGTTTTTTACTCGCTGGGATTTTTTCTTCAAAAACATTTTTTGCTCATTAATTAACCTACCCACACACTTTGCTATTTTTATTAAATTTATTTTTTTCACACTTTCGCGCGACTATGAAAGAACCTCTTAAAAAACTAGGAAATCGAAAAATTTATTTTATTTTTCATTATTTAAATATATTCCTAGAATTATTTTTTTTATTTCTCTAAAATATTTAATTTCTGTTAATAAATGTGTATTTTTTAAATTAAAATTTTTAAAGCTTCCACTATTAAATCTCTATTTTATAAAATGGTCAATTATTCTATTATATATTTTTTAAAACATTTTTTTCAGTAAATAAAATTGATGTTTGGAAAAAAATTTTTTGTCTGTTGACATTGGTTAATCACTGTTCCAAAATCTCGGATCCCGTGTCGGGATCCGGGATCTCACCATTCCAAAATCCCAATTTTTTCTCTAAATTCCGATATCGCTGAACTCTGTACTTTAAACAGATATATTTTAGAAAAATTAAGTGCCGGTCTATTTTATAGGAAAATTTATTGGCTTTCAGATAGGCCTAAGAGAAAATTTTTATTTCTTTTTTAGTAATTGTTAAGGACTTTTTTTTGTCTGTTAAGTTTTATAAACTGTTAAATGTATTTTGGAACGCCTCATTTTTTCTTGAATTAATTTTTTTCTTGTCGTCGATGTATTAGAGTATTGATGTTTGTAAAAATTTTTTTGTTAATCACTGTTCCAAATCCAGATTTTTTAGGAAGGGATTGGATTTTTAATTTATTATTAATTTTCACATTCATTAAAAATGTGGAAAGGAAATCGAATTTGTTAGAAATAATTTTTGATTAAAACAAACGGGACTCTAATGTCAATTTCAGCACACAATAAAAAGTAGGCACTGAAACGTATTAACTAAAAAGAAAGCTGATTGACTGACGTCTCTCTTAAATTTACACGCTATTTCCAAACATAAAAATGGACGGCTTGTTGCCACGATTAATCAAATTTTTTAGTTAATTTTAATAATTTTAAAAATTTATTTTTAAGAAAAATGGAGCAACCTGAAGAAGTTCAAATTCTCGACGAAAAAGAAGAAAAGGCTCGAAAAAAGAAGGAAAAGGAGAAAGAAAAGAAGAAGGAAAAGGCTAAAAAAGATAAGGAAAAGGAAAAAGAAGGGGGTAAAGATGGAAAAAAGAAGAATAAGGTTTTTTTCTAATTTTTATTCAAGAAGGTTCATTTTAAATTTTTTAGCAAGCTGAACTTATCAAAGAATTGTTAAGAAGAAAACAGGAGCAGGAAGAAGAAGAAAAGAGAGCTAGGGAAGAGGAAGAGAGACGACTTGCAGAACTTGAACGGCAGAAGGAGGAACAGGTTTGGCATCTTTATGGGAATTTTTTGATTGTCGTTTTTGTATGTTTAAAAGGGATTGAGATTTTCATAAAAGTTTGAAAAAAGAAGGAAAGGGTCCACCAATCTGGACCCGATATTTGATCCGATACCTGATATCGCTCCAAAAAATGGAGAAACGGCTCCAAAGGTCGAAAACTTTAATGCCGTATAACTTCTCTAATTGGGGGTCAGGGGGAAAAAGCCAAAAATTGGCAATAGATTATCTTTATATCTATCGTTTATCTCTACACTGACTATAACAATCTGATAGAAACTTGAAATAATAAAAATAAAGACAATGTTGATCAAATGATTCCAATTTTTAGGAGAAATTAGCTCAACAGCGCAAGGAGGAGGCAAAACGTAGAAAAGAAGAATTAATCCAAAAGCAGAAACGTGAAGGAACTTTTTTGACAAAAAAGCAAAAACAAGCTGCTGCAAAGGCTAGACAGTTACTTGAAAGTCAAGGTTTTTAAAATTATTTTTTGGATTTGAATTTGAAATGTTTAAGGTCATGTTGTCCCAGAGGTGAATAGAGATGATGAGGAAAAACCAAAGAAGCCTATTTTTGCTAGAAAACGAGGTGCTAAGAAGACGACTGAAGTTGTTGAGAATGTAGAAGAACAACAAAGTGTTCCCGAGGAAGAAAAAGTTGTGGAAGAAAAGAGCGAAGAAAAAGAAGATTTGGGTGACGAAGAAGAGGTTTTTTTTAGTTATTTTATACGACTTTTAGTATAGCCCCCCCCCCTCCCTTCCCCCCGGAACTCGATCACCTGGCTACTCCCTAGATACATACAGAGGAAAAAACTTGAGAAAGACAGAAAAAGGGCCTTATTTACCGGCTTTTCTTCCATATATCCAATTTATTCCTATTCGACTTGTTAAGTAAACAAAATTTTAAGGTTGTCGACGACTGGGAAACAATTGTTGATTCTGGTCGAGAAATTAACATTCCAGATAAATTAAAAGTAATTAAAGAAGAATTAATTCCAAAACCTTCAACTAAACAACCAAAAAATATTCCTTCAACAACTTCTGAATTAAATCAAAATTTGGAAGAAGAAAGTTCAGACTCATCTTCTGAAGATGATGAAAGTTATGCTTCTGAATCTTCAATTCCAACAATTTCAAAAGAAACTAGAGAAGAACTTTTAGCTAAAATTAGACTTCGTTTTGCTGTTTGTAAATTTTTTGGAAATTTTTATAAAATTCTCTTTTATTAGGAAAGAAGTAAATTAGCAAAAGAAAAGAAGACTACGGATATTTTACGTTCTCCAATTATTTGTGTTTTGGGACATGTCGATACTGGAAAGACTAAAATGCTTGACACGGTTTGGATTTTTTCCCAAACTTTTTTTTCATTTTCTCCTTTTATTAGATTCGTCGAACCAATGTTCAAGAAGGGGAGGCTGGAGGGATTACACAGCAAATTGGTGCTACTCGGGTACCCGACTTGGCCATTAAAGAACGGTGTAAAATGCTCAAAAATGTAATTTAAAATTTTTTAATAATTTTATTTTGTCATTTTTTTAGTTTTCCGGTGATTCAATGAAAATTCCAGGATTTTTGATTATTGATACTCCTGGACACGAAAGCTTTGCGTATTTTTTTTTTGAATTATTTAGTAAATTTAAATTCTATTTTTTAAAGAAATATGCGATCTCGTGGCTCTTCTTTGTGTGATTTTGCTATTTTAGTTGTTGATATTATGCATGGCCTTGAACAACAAACAATTGAATCGTTAAAATTGTTAATTAAAAGAAAGACGCCTTTTGTTGTTGCGTTGAATAAGGTTTTTTTGTTTACTTTTTTTAATTATTTAATCTATTCTATAAGAAATAAAATGATATAGTTACTAGATAGTTTAATCGTTAGTGTACTTGAATTTGGTGCACAAAAATTTTCTGAGTTGGTGTGTTCGTTTCCTTTTCCGAATTAAAATGTTATTTTGTGGGGGGTTTTTTTAAATCTTTTTTTTAAGATTAAATTTTAAAGATACAACAATAGTTAAATCGGTGGACAACTTAAATTGTTAGGCTAAAAATTGGTAAGAGTTTGCAGGTTCGATTCCTGCTTGGTAAAATTTTTTCAAGTTTTTGTTTGAGAAAGTTGAGATTTATAATTTAAACAAAAGTTTTTCTTAAATAAAAAAAATTTTTTCAGGTTGACAGACTTTACAAATATGAATCGAATCCAAGAAAAGATATTTGGCAACATATGAATACACAACCAACAAATACACAATTAGAATTTAGAGAGCGTTTTAATAAACTTATTGGAGAATTTTCTGAACAGGTTTATTTTTTTAATTTGGAAATAATTTTTTTTGTTTGTTTTATTTTTAAGGGAATAAATATAGAATTGGCAAATAAAAACACAAATTTTGATGAATATATAAGTGTTGTCCCAACTTCTGCTTTTTTGGGTGATGGAATTGGGAATTTAATGGCACACATTGTAGACCAATGTCAAAATAGATATCTTGAAAAACTTGCTTTTTCTGAAGAGTTGGATTGTATTGTGATGGAGGTTTGTTAGGGATGATTGATAGATAGGCCCCCTAGCTACGACTTGAAAGGGAAGACTTTATGTTGGATCTGACATTTGCTTTTTCGATTTTTTAAGGTTTTCAAATTTTGACTTTGAAGATTTTTCTACTTCGATCTTTGTTACTCTCGTTTTTTGGAGTTAGTTGAACCTAGAATACAGGTTCTGCGAAACCATAAAAATCAAATTTTATTTATTATACAATTTTCCTCATCAAAATTTTTTCAGGTTCGTTCTCTTCCTGGTTTGGGCACAACAATTGATGTTATTTTAATTAATGGTACTTTGCATGTTAACGATATTATTGTTCTGACAGGAAGTGATGGACCTATTGCAACGCCTATTAGGGACCTTTTAATGCCTCAGGTTTTTTTTATTAATTTTGACGATTTGTGTAGGACTAATCTTCAAGTCTGGTAATTTGTAAAGTAAAATTCTAAAATTTGTAAGGGCGCGGAAAATCAGAAATTAAGGATCTCTTAACAAGGTCAAAATGGCGTACGTGATTTCTCGTGGATCAATTCCCGGTAATCCCATTTGTCGTTTAGAACTAAGGATTTCGGAACGAAATCTCGTAAAAACTAGTGTAGGCAAATGGGTTTTTTCTGTACCTGTAGTACCAGAGTACCTTCAAAATATTACCGGTACGGTTACCGAAAAGTGCCGGTCCGGTGCTGACTGTCTATTGTAGTATCCATTGAATATGACATGTTTGAATAAGGCGAGGCAAAATAAAGAATTTTTAGAAAATTGTAAAGATGTTCGATCCCTTTAAGTGGAAATCAAAAAATATTTCCAAAAATATTTTTTTCTTTAAGCCTTTAAAAGAAATACGTGTAAAAGCCGATTATGAGCATTACAAAGAAATTAATGGCGCACAAGGAATTAAAATTTTGGCAAAAAATTTAGAGAAAGTAATTGCCGGTCTTCCTTTATTTGTTGCACATCGTGAAGATGAACTTGAAGTTTTAAAGTTTTATTTTAATAAAATTTTAAAGAAAAATTAATTTTTTCCTTTATAGAATGGATGCTGAAGATCAATTAAAAAATGCTCTTATGGCAATAAAAAAGAAACCCGAAGGAGTTTATGTTCAAGCGAGTACTTTAGGGTCTTTAGAAGCGCTTTTGGAGTTTTTGAAAGCACAAAAAATTCCGGTATGGTTTTTTAAAATTTTATTACACTCGAACCTAGTTATAAGCTACTCATCAGGACTGAAAAATTGTACCTTATAAAGAGATGTATTTTAAATTAAAGGTATCGTTTATTGTTAGACTTCCTTCCCTTCCAGTGGCCAACCAAAAATTAAGAAACGTATCTTAAACCAAAAAGTATATTAAACGGAGAGTATCTTAAACTAATAAGGGAACATTGCCTACTGTGTACACAAATTTGGTATTTTTTGGTACCAATCGATAAATAACCATCGACTTCCTATTGCGAACTGATGCGGGTTTTCTCGCAAAATCGCTTAATGGGCGAGTCTAGCGGTTCTAGTTTGAATTCAATGTAATTTGCAAGAAAACGGATATCACTTTAGAAAGTCGATGGTCCTCTATCTATTGGTACCAAAAAATCACCAAATTTTTGTACACAGTAGCCGATGTTCCCTTGTGAGAGGTATCTCTTAATTTGAGATGATGTTTGACCGTAAAATTTTTAATTTTCTATTTAAAGTATTCAAATGTAAATATTGGACCAGTCCATAAAAGAGATGTACAAAAAGCAGCAGCAATGCTTGAACATAATTCTGAATTTGCCTGTATTCTCGCTTTTGATGTTCCAGTGGATCGAGAGGTTCAATTGTTGGCAGATAAAGAAGGAGTGAGAATATTCCAAGCAAATATTATTTATCATTTGGAAGAAAGCTTTTTGAATTATAGGTTAGTTTTTTTCAATTTATTTAAAGTGAAAGAGGTTGGGACTAGAGATGATTTTTGGTTATAGATACACACCAGAGATGTCATGAGTTATCAGACATCCGAAACCTGGGCTTTTTTTTTCTCAACTCGATGATAAACCGATTTATCGCAATCAGTTTACAGCGGTTCGTGAAAGTATCAAATCATACCATCTTAATGTTAGTATGATCTGGAAATGCGGCAGATATACCAAAATATGATCCGTTCTAACAATAAGAATTTTACGTCTGATTCTGTGTTAGAGGACTTAAGATGAATCGACTAAATTCTTTACTTTTCGGCATGGGCCTGAACTAGGGCTTTATACTGACTGAAAACTATTCACAATTTTGGAAGAACGGGTGGGTAGTCTTGAGTTCAATTCTTTATAATTCATTTTTCCTTAAATCCGTACGTATCATCTAACTGAATTTCTAAAAAATTTCTTTTCAAGGAAAGAATTAGCTCTTAAACGACGTAAAGAAAATGAACATTTGGCTATTTTTCCTTATAAATTACGTGTTTTACCACAACATATTTTTAATGCAAGAAATCCAATTGTTTGTGGCGTTTCTGTGGATGCTGGGCAATTAAAGAAAGGAACTCCTGTTACTGCTAAAACTAAAGAAGGGGTTTATTTTGATTTTAAGTTTAAAAATTTTTTTTGAATTTTTAAAGCCTGTATTCCTTGGAACAATTTCTTCAATAGAAAAAAATCATGAACAAGTAGATATAGCTAAAGCTGGTGATGAAGTTTGTATAAAGATAGAGAACACAACAGGAGATGCACCAAAGCTTTATGGAAGACATTTTACTCATGAAGATATTCTTATTAGCAAGGTTTGAAAAAGTTTCTTTTTTTTCTTAAGGATAATTGTACAAGGGAACCTGGAAATTGGGTTTTCATTCTTGAAAGAACGCTCAGAAAAATTTGAGAAAACTTTTAGAATTAAATCTTTAACATATAAATATATTTTTAAGATAACTCGAGAATCTATTGATGTTTGTAAAACATATTTTCGTGATGACTTGACAAAGGCTGATTGGCAATTAGTTATTGAACTAAAAAGAATGCTAGAAATTTTATAAAAAAATAGTTAGAGTAAATAGTTTTAAGAAAGAATATAAAAAGGTGATGTATTAAATTGTTATTTTTTATTATTATAAATGTACACAATCGAAAAAAAAAAGAAATATTAAAAGAAAAAGAGAAAATAAATTTAAAATGTGACAAACTTTTAAAGAAAGATCCTTCAAGACGAAGTAAAAAGTTCACCCAAAGGTGGTAAAGTTGTACTTGCAGCGATTTGTGAAAGGTCTATATAAAGTTTTTAAAAAATTAGATAATTCAAACAGAAATTAAAAGAACCCCTCAATTTTCAGATTCGAAAATTGGTTAGGGAACAATTCAGAAAATTTCCCTCTTTTTTCTAAGGGAAGTAAAGATTCTCCTTTTCCTTTCCTCCCCTCCTTTCTTCAAAGCAATCTCGAAACGAAACTTTCATGGGCTCTGATTCGAGCAAGATCGGCCCAATTTGATAAAAAAATCATCCCCATATCGAAACATTTAAAAAACGGCAAGAGAATTATTCAAATCGGTAGAAAATTAAGGAAGCATTATGCCCAAAAAGTTTAAAAAATAAACTAACCTGGCAAAGAATCGATGTGCTTTGCCAACTAAAATTAATTTTAAAGATTTAAAAAAAATAATTTTAAAAAAAAACTTCTTTTTTCTCAGCATCCAACCTTGAAATTCCCTTTTTAACAGAATCAAGTAGTGCTTTATTTCGTTCATTTGCTTGGTCTAAAGCTTTTATATAATCTGCCATAAGATATTGGAGATTTTGACGTTCTTTAAGTTCGTCTTGTAATCTAGTGCAATATGCATCCACAACTAAAATTTAATTAAAAAAAGGTTAAAAAAATAAAAATAACAGAATAAATAAAGGGGTCAAACCACGCATAACCTACCCACCAAACAAAAAACTAACCCGCTACACCAATCCATACATAAGCAACAAATTTTAACTCCCATTAATCTCAAAAAAATATTTACCCGGCACAGCCTCCACAGTTTTAGCCATCAAAGCAGCTACTCCCTCTGAAGTTTTGATTTCTTTAAGAAGGAGAGGATTAGCTATAGCTTCAGGATATGCAGCAATTATTTGTCTACAAAATAATTTTTTAGATAAATTACAAATAAATTAAACCTAATTTTCACGTCTGCCGATGCGGGGTCTTCTAAACGTCTAAGGAGGTTAATCTGTGAAAAAAAAATAATTTTTTAAATAATTTAAAAACAAACCATATTTGTACTGAGGCTAGAAAATGCATGAAACTCTTCTTTGATTTTCTAAAAATGAGAGAAAAATAATAATAAAGGTCCTTTACTCTCGGTTTCAGATCCAATAAACAACTTTATGGGAAACATAAACTAGACTAGAGTCAACCCAAAAAATCCAAAACTCAAAAAAAAACTCCGCCATGCTCCCTCCCTCTGACCGAGTCTCAACAACAAACCTTAGAATTGTCCAAAGAATTTCCTGGAGAGCCTGAAGGTAACAAAGGAGAATCCGTCCGAATTGGGCTTTCTGGATCAGAAATAAGATTTGGAGTTGAAATGGACGTTTCTTGAAGGCAATTAACGAGTAAATCCAAATTTTCAGTTGAATAAATTCCCCTTTCTCTCCAAACAGACAAAATCCTTTCTAGCAATTGTCTGTGGTATTGATCGGCATTTTTTGAAATGTGACTGAAAAATAAAAAAATTTTTTTAGAAGTCTGCAAAAGTTATGCTGAACAAAGATGGGACGATTTGAAAAAAAAGTTGGATCAGGTTTAAGAATTTTCTTCGGATCGGGTCTCGGTTACAGGTCGAAAAAGATGCATTTAAAAAAACTTTCTGATCAAAAAATTAAAACCCCAACCTAACAGCAGGTTGAAGAACTTCGTAAAAAGCGTTCATAAAAGCTGGGGCTTTTTTTCTAGCATTTTGAATAACATCATTAGCTAAATTCATTAAACTTAAAAGGCGTTCACTGTCTGTAATACTTCGAACTTCCTATTTTTAAATTTAAAAAATTAAATATAATTTTGGCATTTGTCGGATGAGAGGCTTTTTTGCGGAATTCTATTCATACTAAAAAGTCCACAGAGAAAGTCCGCAAAATCTCAATAAATGTCCGTAAAAATAATCATCAGAAAATCCACAAAAAGCCCCCTCACAATCTCAGAAAAAAACCTTTAACCAAGTATCCAAAATAGCATCAGCATTCTTTTTTTGATGATGTAATATCCACATTGATAATGTTTGTATTGAATGTGTTGTGTTTGTTAACTTCGTAAGTCTTTCACGCATTGTCGATTCTGAGAAACCACTCATTTTTATGACTGGAATTATTCTAAAAAATAAAAAAATAATTTAAACCTCCAAAAAATTATTTAATCAAAGCTTAAGAAAAAACAGAACGGGCCGGTTAACGACAAATTGCCAATAAATGCATAAGCGACAGATTGCCTATAAGGCAAAAACGACAAAATGTCAACATGTGTATAAGTGACAAATTGGCAATTATATTACAATTCACAAAATTGTCCTTAATTTTTAATCTAAACTTTAAAATCCATAACAAATTACGAGTTTTTCTACACAAAACATCCCCCTAAGAGCTTCTTTATTTTCCAAATTTATCCAAATAAAAATGTAAGTACATAAAATCTTTAAAGCAAAAAAGAAATACTAAAGCCCTCCAAAAGCTTTTCGATCATTTCTCTACAAAAAAACTTTAAAAGTGTCAGTTGTTATAAATACATAGATTTACTACTTAACTACACCTTTTTTCCTTCTTGCGGTGTTGTCGGTGTTGTTTCTTTTCCTATTAAAATTGTCCAATTTCCCTCATAACATTAACAAATCTACACTAATTCTTCTTCTTAATATCTTTTCTTTTTTTTGATTAGTTAGAAAATTTTAAAAAATTAATTTTTTTTATTCGAGATTATGGGGGGTTATTCCTTATTTACTTTTTATAAGGGAGGAGCTCAGTTAGTAGAACATTTGAACTCAATGGTTAGCGAAGCTCCTAGCAATTAGGTGGTAGGTTCGCTATTCCTGCGCGGGTAGATTAACTTGACGCTTAATTTTTACTAACAAGGGAACATTGCCTACTGTGTACAAAAACTTGGTATTTTTTTGGTATCAATCGATAGAGGACCATCGACTTCCTATTTCGAAGTGATGCGGGTCGTGTCGAGCTAACTCAAGGAGGTCGTGGGTTCGAATCAGAGTGGGAAAAATAATTTTTTATTTTCTTTAAAATGCAAAAGTGGACCATTTTAGTACTTTAATACTGATATTTTATAACCGCACATTTTTCTAGACTAGAAAAACATGTGTTTGAATGTGTTCATAAGCCTTACCAAAATATTACCAAATTCCTGTACACAATAAACGATGTTCCCTCGTAAGAATATAGGTAGTTTTCACCTTAGGGCTGAAAAATCTTATCCTTATAATGACTTTTCTTTACACAATTTCGACTAATCATTCCAAATCAAAAAAATAAAATCTTCAAACACTCTTCTTCTCTTTTTAGCATGTTTTATCCCTTCACACGTGCAAAAATAAAATTTATTTTAAGTAGCGGGGGCGAGAAAAGCATCTCCTCCTCTCTTTCCTTGGTTTTTCAACACTCTTAAGCAATTGTTTGCAAAAAATAAAAAGGAAACACAAAAAACTGTTTTTATATTAAAAAATCTTCCTATTTATTATTTCCACACCTTTTCGTAAAGAAAAAATCTTTTAGAGGGGCATTTTGCTGAAAAGACTTTTGACAGATTTATTGGGAACTACATAATACCATGAGGGCCTTTTACTCCAAGTTTCTGTTTACAGAAGCACAGAACTTCTTTTTGAGGAAGAAGCGTCTGTTCTTTCCCTGCATTATTTCTTTCCCCGCATTATTTTTATTTAATTTTCAGTGAATTGTGTTTTCAGTCAATTACCCCCAAAATTGTTTTTTTTCGCAACAAAATCTACTAATATTTAGTTTTTTCTTGTCCACTTTTAATGTCCACTTCCTTTGGCAATTTTTATGCTTTTGACAAAATTTATTCTTTTGGTCTTTTTATCCGTCTTTTTTCCGTCTTTTCCATATAAAAATCGAATTTATAAAAATTATTTATAAAAATTATTTATAAACTTTGAAAATCAATCAGGCCTCACTATAAGATACGGGCAGAAAAAATAGTCTTCTATAATGAGGTGTGTGTTAAATAGGGGGTATAGTTTTTCTTCTTTCTACAGTTAGACCTCGCTTTTAAACCCATCGACTAAAACGTACCTTATAATTAGTTGTCCGTTAAATAGAGGTGTATTTAGTATTGAGGGTATCTTATAATGATGTTTGAATGTATAGGTAAGCAAGAGATTGGACCGATTTAATCAACTAGAAAAGCAAAATTGAAATTATTGGTTAGGTGGATAAGAACCCTGACTTCAGAATCTTCTTAAACTTAGGGGTCATAGGTTCGAATAAAATTATTTTTTTTTCAATTTTCAGAATATTTTTTTAAAAAATGTCTTCAAAATTTATTTATTTTTCAATTTTATTTTTAATTATTTTAAACAATTCTTGGGCAAAATGGGCATTTTTATCAGACCAATCCAAATGCAATTTGAATTGTTTAAATGGAGGGGTTTGCTCTTTTTTGGTTAAAAAACCGGAAGTACATAAATGTATTTGTTTAATTGGAATGTTTGAAGGACCTCAATGTGAACAGGCTATTGGTAAATTAGTTTTGATTAGGCGGGAATGGGGGAGTTGAACAAATGGAGGGAGTCAGAGTTGGGTAGTTGGAAGTTGGAAATTCAAAAAAATTTGCGTTTGACCAGACGGGGTATAATAGGTGATGAGTAGGGTTGTTCACTACCGGTTAACCGAAATCGAGGTTATTCCTGTATTTTTATCAAGAACAACCGTAAGTGTTCTAATAGAACCACATGTTCTTTTATTTTTCGATCCTCTCGTATATGTATTAGAGAGTATGCTTCTTTCAGAGAGTTTGGAGCATTTATGGTATCCAATTCATATTTTACACAATTAAAATGCCTCATTGAAATATTCTATAAATCAGGCACCGAATTCTTTTTACTTAACTCCGTAAGTTTAAGAATTTGGTTAAGTCTTTATTTAAATCGGATTTTGCCGCTCTAACTTTTAATTCATTTACCTTTTGAGGGGGCCCGCTCTTTAATTAATTAATTTAATTATTAAAGACCAAAATATACAAACAACAACACCAATATATACTTCTTTAAATAATGAAGAAGAAGAAATGGAAGAAGAAGAAGAATTATATGAAGATGATGAAACTAAGGAGGAGGAAGAAAAGAATGTTAGGGAAATAAATCAAAACAATAATCCCCCAATTTATGGACAAACACAACACTTTATTGGGCCAGAAGAGACTAACACAATGAGTACAAATCTGGAAAAATTTGGTAGAAATTTCTTTTAAAATTATTTTTAATTTGCCATTCAAGCCCCAGTCAATAACAACCAAAAAAGGAAAGTTGGTTGCATTGGTGTAGTGGGATAATTTTTCAATTTTTTGGGGAAAAGGGAAGAGAGTTCGATCCCTTTTGATGACAAATTGGTTTTTAATCTCACGTCTTCATTTATTTTTCAAAAACTGAAATATTCGAGGGAACTACTAAAATTTATTTCCAGATTTTTTAATTAATTTTAAAAACAATTTTTATTTAATTCTTTCATCCCTCTTATTTCGCAATAATTTTTAAAAAAAAAATTTCCTTTTATAACGTTTGATTAAAAAAGGAAATTTTTTTCTTAAACCGGTTTTTCAAACTATTTTTCTCTAAAAGTTTCCTTTTCTGATTTTTATTAGTCATCAAAAAATCTTCCAAAATTAATACTTTATATTGGACACCAAAACTATTTTACCCTCTAATCCAATTAACTTAAATCACCTTAAGTAAAATTATCTTTCTTTTCTAGAATTTAAAATTATTTTGGGGTTTTTTTGAAAATTAGACTATTTTCTCTTCCCGAATATTTTTTTCCCAAAAACTCTCATTTTTCTAAACTATTTTCTAAAAATTTTTTCATTAAATTTTTTAATTAATTTAAAAATATAGCAGAATCATGGCATCGCCCTCTCTCTGCTGTCCATGAAGAAAATTTTGAAGAGCCAAAAATAAGCACTCCAACAAAACAAAAATTTAAAGGAAACGAAAAAACACAAAAAGAAAAAAGAAAAAAAATTTTAAAAAAATTTCCTCCCCAGCCAACAACAACTTCCTTTCCCTATAAAGAAATGGAAGGAGGAGATGGATGGATGGTGACAAGACGTGGGGAAAATTCTTTTTATTCGTCTTCTTCTTTTGCTTTGAGGAGAAGAAATTTGCCTTTAATTGGGGGAATAATGATTTTTATTTTGTTTATTTAAAAAATTTTTTTTGGTAAATGAGGAATTTACTGGAACTTCGTTTAAATGGTCTGTCCCTAGTATTCCAAAATACGGCCCTGGGACTGGAATGAAGGGATTGAGGTGTCCCCTACCCTTAATACAGTCGGACCTCATTATAAGATATCCCCTTGGTGAAATCGTCTCTTATAATGAGGTTTTCTTAAATAGAAGGTATCACTTAAGTTCACCCACTCAATAGCTAAAATAGAGGTGTATATCTAGTATATGAGATCCGATTGTAATAATATTAAACCCCATTTCCGGTGTGTTAAGTTTAATTAAAAGCTTTTAAAAAATAATTAAATTTAATTCCTTAGTTTTTGCCCCCAATTCTTTAATTTTTGCCCCTAATCCTTAAATCCTTCCTATAATAATTTTTGTAAATTTTTGAAAATTTTTTCTCAAAATAAATTTTAAAAAATATCTATAATTTAATCCTTTAATTGATCTAAAATAAATTAGAATTAAATATCGTGGCGCGAACTTTGCGGACCCGAAATTTGCGGAACGAAAGTTGCGGACCCGAAGGTTACGAAGTTTGCGGACCTGATTTTTGGGGAACCAAGATTTTAGGACCGACACTTGAGTAAAATGAAAAAATTAAAAATTTTATTTTTCGATGATCCCGGCAGAGTTTACCATGATCCGTACCAGATCAAGATTTTTTCTTGATTTTTCAAAATTTTTATCAATTTTTTATCTTAACATTATTTCATAATTTAAAAAATCGAGAAAATTCCTTAAAAAATCATTTATATGGCCATTTCATAAGGTCATGATGCTTGAATTTATCCTAATTAACGCCGCAGGCTAAAATTTTTGAAATTTCCGAGGTTCAGTAGACTCTATTGTCGGTCCGCAAATTTTTGGTCCGCAAATCTCAGATCCGCAAAATTCGGGTCCGCAAAGTTCGGGTCCGCAAATTTCGGGTCCGCAAAGTTCGGGTCCGCAAATTTCGGGTCCGCAAATTAAAATCCGCAAATTTCGGCGCGCCTTAAATATACATTTTCTCTAACACTCTCTTCTTTTCCTACACTATTTTCTTTTTCTTTGACATTTTTTTAAATTTTTAGGTAAATTTTTGTTGCCATATTTGTCCCATTAATTTTTTTATTTTCTTTTTAATTTTTAATAAAAATTGACAAATAAAAAAATTTCTTTTTTTTTTTCTTCCATCAATTACTTTAAATTACAAAATAAATATATTTAATTTTTAAAAATATATTTCCCCTAAAAATTAAATATTCAATAGAATCTCGTCTCAATCATACCGACATATAATTGAACACAACGTGTGATCGGGAGCCATATCAGGCCAAAACACACCTCTCGTGCCCGAACTGTGTCGACGTATAAACGAGTATGAAGTATGGCTGGGGTGACGTATTAACGGGGTTCCACTTTAAGGAAAATTTTTTTTATGTATTTTTAAAAAATTTTATTTTTTATTTTCTTTGAAAAAAAATTTTTTATAATATTTTTAGTGGAAGGATAGTTCACCAACAAGACAATTCACCGTATGTTTCGTTCGGTGAATTGTCCATTTATGCGAATTGTAATTTGGTAAAATGTCCTAATAATTTTTTTTATTTTCCAGAATTTCTTCATTTTCTATTTTTGTTTTTCAAAAATTTGGCATTTTTTTGTTTTCATTTTGATGAAAAATGAACGTCAAAAAATATAAAAAATAAAATGATATAAAAATGCCCTTTTTTTATTTTCCTTAAAGGGATAAATGGTTGTCCTTGGAGACAATAAATAACCAAAAAAAGACGTTAAAATGGTTGCGAGGCATTCTCTCTCTCTCAAATTTATTTTTTAAATAAATCCAAAATAGTTTTACATATTTTTTTATTTTCTCTCACTGTTATATTTTTTGTATTTTTCTCTAACATTCTCTTATTTTTAATAGTATTTTATTGTTTCTCTTACCAGCTTCTTAAGATTATTTCATTTAACAACACTAAATTATCAGCTTTAGTAGTGATGAGTTTGGTATCTACAGGGTGGTGACCAGAAAGAAATGGGGCAGTTAATTTATGGCATAACTTTATCCAAATTAAAAATAATTGGATCAAATAAAGCTTAAATGATAGAGAATAAATAAAATACTAAGTATTTTTGAAGTACCCACTTTTTGCTCGGATACAGAGTTGAAAGCACGCGGAAAAATTTTTGATAAAATTTCGCACCACCTTTGGTGGGATTCTCTCCCATTCCCGAGCGAGTGATTGCCGAAGCGACTCCACACTTTTGTGTTGGTTAGCGCAGATATTTTTGGCAAATCTTTTTTAAAATTTCTGCCAGCCAATCTCTTTTTTATTCTTATCTTTCTCGTTCCTTCTTTCTCCCTCTCTCTCTCTCCCCTCCCCTTTTTTAAATCTTATTTCCAGCATTCCCCTTAAGCATTTATTTAATTCCTTCAATTTTTAACCAAATAAAAATTTTTTAAATTTTATTTTAAAATTAAAACTTTTTTTGCGTGGACGGAATAAACGACCATATCTTTGTCGAAACTTATTAGATTACGTTGATTTTGGTGTCATTCGACTCAGCTCGTCGAACAAAATGAGTACCCCCCTATGGTTTTTCAATTTTCAATCAACGATATCTCGGTCCCCTATGCCGGACCAACTATGTCCACTCCTAGTTCGACCCAGTTTCCGAGCTCTTTCGAATGACATAATTTATCAGAATAGGTCCAGCCAAAAAAAAGTCCCCTATAAATTAATTGCAGAATTGAATCGGAAATCGGAAGGAAAAAAACGTCGGAAATTTTATTCCGATTCACCTCTTTTGTTTATAGTATCAAAATCTCCACAAAAAATGAAAATATTTATTATTATTTTATTAACACTTTTTGGAATTGTTTTGGCTGGAGATGCTGAGGACGGCCTTTCGAAAGTTGGAAGGAAAGTTGATGAATTTGGACAGGATGTTAGTGAAACAGTTAATAAATTGTCTAAAACTGAGGTAAAAAATAAGGAGAAAAATAAATTTAAAAATATTTTTAGGGAGGTCAGATTTGGTGTCCCGTGCCGGCTGTGGGCACTCGTTGCCCTGACAGCTCTGTCTTCCATTACTTCCGTTGCTGCGGGACTTTGAATAATGGTAAATTTAGAGATTAAAATTGACATAATTTAATACAGTCTGAACTTTTTATAAAATTCGAATCTTTTATGAGGTCTGATAAAATAGTGGATATCGTTTTTTCCCATTCTACAGTCAAACCTCAACTAAAACGTATTTTATTAGATGTATCTTAAATAGAGAATAACTGGTATCATGGGTATATCTTATAGCGAGATTTATAAGTCAGAGATCGTACCGATATTTCGCTCTCGGTATGAATTACCTATAATTTTTCTAATTCTTTTAGAATGTTGTCTCAAATTACAAACATGGGCTTTTGTTCTACTCGTAGCTGTTGGCGTTTTGATTGCTTCTTTGATTTTGCTTAGCGTTATACGTTGTGTTTTTTGTCGGCGGAAATAAATTTTTAAAATTGAAGAATTCTTTAAATTTTGATTTTTTTATTTTATTCATTTTTAAATTTCTTTTAAAACCGCTAAATAGGCCAAATGAGTGTGTACTGTCTCTAAACTTTGGAAAAAAGAAAAAGGGTTATAAAATTGATAAGATTTATTCTGATTGGAGCAAAGAAAGTTATAGTCGATTAAATTTGTTTGGCATAGTTGACCGTGCTCAATTGGCCTCCCTTAACTCTCAAACCAGTTGTAAATACATAATAAAATTAAAAGATATTTTTAAAAATAAAAAAAATTTTTTTTTATTAATTTAGAAATTATTTTATTTAAATTTTGTGTATGAGCAATATAATATATAAATATAACATAAATGCTAATCAAGTTTGTGGTTAAATGTGGCAAACTTGAGGGGTTGGGGATTCGAACCCTTGTGTGGAAAATTATTTTATAATTAAATACTAAACAGTCCTAAACAAAACTTTTTAAAAATATTTTTGGAGTTTATTAGGGAAAGAGGGCATTTGTTAGAGCATTTACGGTAATTAAAAAGTATTTGTATGACAAGAATAAAATATGGCAATACAGACGGGAGAATAATTATTATCTCAAACCTCAATTTTACATATACACTATTGGGTATCCTTTCCCCATAGGTGTATCTATAAATGAGGTTCCACTATTTATGAAGAAAATATTTAATTTCTATGTAAATCCCCCCTCAAAATTCTTTTAAAAGTGCGCTTAAATTGTTGATTGGCAGCAGCATAACAAAGTGGGTTTATTGGCGAATTCATATAACAAAGAATATAACTAACTGTATATAAAGCTTGGAAACCTTTGAAAAACAAAATTTTTTTCAAAACAAAATTTAAATACCAGCAGAACTACTACAACGTTCACAAAATCCATAAATTGTAGCCAAAACATAAAAAGGAGTCCAAAATAAAGTGAAAGTACCCAAAATAACGGTAATTGTTCTCAAGGCTTTTCTTGCTCGATTTTCAGAACGGGATGAAGAACCCTTTAAATAATAAGAAATTAAAAGAGTTGGGGAGAGATAAAATTTGATGAGTTGCTCGTATTTGTACTCAACTTAAGTAAGAGAAAGGCTAAGTCAATTGCTAGGAGCTCCTCTAACAATGCGTTCAAATGCTTTATTGACAGAGCTACTGGAGTAGCTCCGTCTCTTCTGATTTACATTACTCTTGAGAGTAAAATATTTCAAAAATGGTACAAAAATGGAGTTCTATTACACAATATACGTCCAATCGACTTTTATATGAATGATAAAAATATGATTGGACGTATATTGTGTAATAGAGCCAAAAATGTTCTTTGGATAAAGTTCTCAACCCCGGCTTTGATACAAAACTTATTTGAAGAACTAGATCCACAAGCATCTCCCCATATAGTAGTGAGGTATAATTCAACTTAGCTCTCATCAAGACGAATCGAACGAGTATCAAAACCAACTTTTACCTCCACCTCCTTTAGACTTACCTTAGAAAACTTTCTATTGTGTGGTTGTCCTTTTTGTTTCTGTTGTTTTCTTTTCTTTTCACTTTGTGTTCTTACATTTCTTCCCCCACCCCTAGCGGCATCTACCCATTTCCTTAATCCACCAATTCCTTCAGTAAAATTTGCAGTTATCTCTCTATGTATATTTAATTGTGTAACTGTTATTACTGATGGACGAATTTGAAGTTGAGGAATTTTGTCGAAAATTGGTAGAGCTTTTTCTTCCTGCATTTAAAAATGGTAAAGATAAAAGATATTTAAAAGTTGTAAAAATTTAGGGGGTATCTGCCTACCTGGGACAAGGGACCGCACATAAAAATGCTTAAAAATGTTATAAATATGGACTAAATATTATCCAAGAGAGCTCGTCGAGCTGAGTCAACAGGCCTGTAACACAGCCCTATCAAGTCAGAATGCGAGGATTTTAGCGTCATTCGACTCAGATCGACGAGCTCTTTCAAATATATAATTTCCCATACATATTCTTGACATTTTTAAAAATTTATGTGCAGCCCCATAACAGAAAAGTACCGCTTACCTTCATTAAATTATCAACATTTGTTTGGTTATTACACCCTCCATTTAATCCATTATTGAAATCTATTGGAATAAATGTTTTTTCTTCTTCTTTGTGTTGATTGGGAGACGGCACAGAGTGTGACCGGAAAGAATTTGGGCCAACTTTAGTTGGCATTTTATTTTCTTTTTCTTCCTCTTCCCTCAGGTCTTTAGGTGTAGACAAAGCAGATGACTGTGCTGATTCGTCAATAAAAGGCACTCGATCCCCAAAATCAGGCGAAAATGCTCCATCACCTCCCTCATTTGAATTTTCTCTTTTTTCCAGAATTTCTTCTTCTTTATGTGGGGATAAGGATTGTGATTGTTGTTGTTCTAAACTATTAGATGTTTCGTTGTTTGGACCAAGTAAAGTTAGAGAAGTTGATCTGTTGGGAAATTTAAAATCTTTATAAGAAGACATGTAATTTATATTATAGACAAAACTAAATATAACTCTTGGGGACTAAAAGAAATGGGACTAGAAGGTGTACATTAAATAGAGGGTATAGTTCAAACGCTCACCACACTCTAAATAAAAGCTCATTTTTTAAAAGTTTATCTTAAATAGAGGGTATCTAGTGTATCTATTGGGTGGATTGAGCTTTTCGAATGTATTTTGTGAAATCCATGGTCATTATTAAGCTCGATGAAAGAGAAAACAAAGTCATCACTTCAGTAGCTCAGTCAGCAGAAAAATTGAAATATATAGTTAGCTAAGCTCTTTTGGCAATTAAGTAACGGTCAATAGAACACATGTCCGAGTCCATGTCCGAGTGATAATTTAAAAAAAAATTTTTTCCTCACTTATTAGGTTCAATAATATTTTGTTCTTTATTATTAGCATTAATTGATAGTTTTTTGGGGCATTTTTCTTTTGTATTAAGGCTGTCAGCTTTAGAACTAGCACCATCACTTGTTGAAGAATTGACGCCATTTTTTGTCCTAAGTGATAAAAGTCTGCCATTTTGTATTGCGTTTAATAAACGAGTTGATGCTCTTCTAAATGGTTTGCTGAAAAGGAAAAATTTTTAAATGAATTTTTGAACATTTTTCAAAAGAGATGGGAGGTTAGTGTTTTCGGCCGGACACGTTCTGGTGTAGAACACTACCTCGGTAAACGCCCAATTGGCGGTTTACCTATCCGCAAAGAGATTTTCTCTCATTTTTTAGACATCAAGAAAAATGGGGGAAAATAAACATAACCACAGGATTCGGCTCCGAATTAGAGTATACTATATACGGTCCAATCAATCCAAACTCACGTTTCAGAAGAATCCAAAGTTCCAAGAGCTTCAGAAAGCCCAGGGCCAAGTGATTGTTCATCTCTAGAATCTGGCCTAATAGCTACTTCTTGTCCCCCACCCTCCCCTCCCCTCATTTCAGCCAAAATAGCCAATCTTTTTTGTTTTTGATCTGATTTAGATGCTAATTGTTTTGCAGCAGAGTAAATACCATAATAAAGATAGAGCATTAGTATCAATGTTGACCAATAATATGAAAGATACCTAAAAAGAGTTTAGGAAAATAAATCAACCCATTTGATCGCCTCTTGGAAATATAGATAGGTGATTTTTTGGGATTTTTCAAAATTTAAGAAAAATTTTTGGAAAAATTAAAAAAATTTTTTTGAAAATTCTTTTAGGCTTATCTGAAAGCCAATAAAATTTGCTAGAAGATAGAAAATAACCATCTTTCCATGGTGGCGCTCATCCTAGAAAAACTTCTAGACAACAATCATTATTCTAGCTTCAGGAATATATTTAATATTGGGTGTATCTTATATCGATAGTTTTACTTACATTCCAGCATTCAAGTAAGGATTAGTCATAAATTGTACATAACATTCGTCTTCCCTTAAAATACGTCCTTTACCCGAAAACCATCCATAGCCAAAAATTGATATTGAAAAAAGCACTGAAGGCAATACCCAAATAGCAGCAATAATTAAAAGTACTCGACCTTTAGTTCTCCAATTACGATAAGCAGCAGGATATTTTACAGAAAGGTATCTTTAAATAAATAAATATTATTTAATCGTTAACGTTGATCAAGAATTTAAAAATCAAAATTAACGTATAAAAATTAAATACCCAACTCATCTACCCCAAATTATAACTGAGGAATTGATCAATCTCTTACAGTTTCTTCTTAACATGATTTTAAAAACGTTGATAAGGCTTAGGAGGGGGGTAGAGATGTTTGGTGGAGGAGCTGTGGAATTTTAATAAGTAAAGATTTAGGGATCATAAGCCAGTCTAACCATAACTGAACGTAAAAAATCACAAAAGATTAGATCCGACTTTCAATTCATTTACCCTAAATTTTACCGTACGAGTTGATCAAATTTTTTTGATTTTTTATGTCATTAATTGTACCTACCTATCAGCAGTAATACCTAAAACAGTATAAATTGAGGCTAAACAACAAGCATAATCTACAGAAAGCCATAAATCACAAAGAAAAGCTCCAAAAGGCCAACGTTGTCCGTTAATTAAAAAATATGTATATACAGGTATTCCTTCTAATCCAATTATCTTTTTAAATTAAAAAAATTAAATTTATAGAGAGAGCTATTCAATCTGTGTCAACAACAAATATGATAATTCTCAATAAAAAGTAGGTACCTTTACGCGTCCAATCGGCTCCCGGACAATCCGTCAGTGGACAATCCGGCAGTGGAATATCCGTCAGTTGACAATCCGTCAGAGGTCGGACAATCAGTCAGTGGACAATCCGTCAGTGAACAAATTGGTAATTCCTACCCATATCCAAAATACCGCGGCCAAAAATTTCCATTTTTTCGTGTGTGAGTTTATAACAGATTTAGCTAGATTAAAAGGATATCAGTGGATTTGAAAGATATTGGGAATTTCAAAGATAAAGTGGGATTAAGGGGAATATAAGAGATTTTTAGTATTATGGTGCTTATCGAGGAATTTGGAAGATTAAGATGGATTTCGGGGATTGAGTGGTATATCAAGGGATATAGGCGGGTTAAAAGGATTTTGAGGTTGTTCGATAATATCAATTTAAAAACAATCTCTCTTATTCATAGATTTCTCATAATCCCACGATATTCATCCAAATCCAATATAATCCCACACGTTAATCATGCAAATCTAATCCATCCTAATCTCCTATATCCTTCTAAGTCATCGACATTCGCTTACTTAGACCAAATTGTCCAATATCTTTCAAATCCACTGATATCCTTTTAATCCACCTAAATCTGCCGATTTGCTCATTATTCTCAAAATTTTCGATATCTCTTATATCCTCATTCACGAAAAAATGGAAATTTTTGGCCGCGGTATTTTGGATATGGGTAGAAATTACGAATTTATTTACTGACGGATTGTCCACTGACGGATTGTCCGACCACTGACGGATTGTCCACTGACGGATTTTCCACTGCCGGATTGTCCACTGACAGATTGTCCGGTCACGGTACAATCAAATTTTATGCGTCTAGTCACATTTTTTAAGTACCCGGTTCTTCATTTTAGACCAATGGTTCGGTATCGGCAGGTGTAACAAAACACTGGGTAGGATTGGACGCGTAAAGGTGCCATTGAAAGCGAAATCTGGACAAGAACCGAAAAGTATACCCAATTCATCTACCTTATGTTTTAGCGGGAGCGTTGATCAAAATTAATTACCTAACTTAAAAATATGTACATATGTATATACCCAACTTATCTACCCCAAATTACAACGTAAGCGTTGATCGAATTCTGACATTTTTTCTCAACAAAAAAAAATTTTTTAATAAATTAAATTATAAAAATACACATTTTTCTTCTTTTCCCCTCTTTTCTTTTTTTCAATTTGTTGCTTGTATTTTTATTTTTTCGGGTCAAAAACTGATTGCTAAAAAATTTCCAAAAATTCCTCTGGGATATAAAAATGGACGGAAATAAAAATATAAATTCTGATTTAAAAAATAAAAGGTCAAAAAAGAACAGAATTTTTATTTTTAATTCTTTTGGGAAATAAAAAAAAGTTGTTGAATATATTTTTGGTTGATGAAAAAAAGAAGAAAAAATAAAGGGGAAAGGAAGCTATTTTTCTTAATTTTTATTTATGTGTGTAGGCGTCTAATTTAAATTTTGGCAGGCCTTTTTAGATGATGTTTGGGAGGTTTGGATGATGTTTTGTGTTAATGATCTGAAGAAGAACATCTTTGAACTGTTTCTGCCTATTGTTCCTCCTTTATATACCCAACCCCCTAATTTTACAGAAGTGTTGATCAAAATCGTTTATTTTTAAAAAAATTAATTCAATCTGGCCGGCCAAATTGAATTGGGACTTAAATTCTTTCGACTCCAAACTATAAATTTATTTAATAAACTTTCATAATTCTCAATTTTTTGCAACATAAACACAACCCCCCCCCCTTCCAGTCCAATTTTTACTCGTCACATATAAAAATCCCCCCAAATATATTTTTTCATTCCCTCAACTTGAAGAAATCTTCCATAAAAATTTTTTCTCGTCTCTTAAACATCTCTCAAGAGAATACTTAAAAAGCTTTGGAATTAATTGCCCATCCATCCCTTTGAGGACAATCGATGTTTTTTAATATTGTCTCTCTTATTTTTGCATAATCTTTTCTTTCTCTGTCCTCTCCTTCCTCCAAGTTCTTTTGTTTTTATTTTTCGCGCTGCGTGAAAAAACAAAAAAAACAATAAAAAATATTTATCGCAAAAATTGACTAAATTTCGGCTTTATAAAATTTGTACCCAACTCATCTACTCCAATTTTGAAAGGGGTCCCCCCCCCCCCCCCCCCCCAACTCTTTTTAACATCTCCCCTCTCGTTTTGTCATTCCAAATCAAAATGGCCCTAAAGTTTTAACTCTCAAAAATTCAAATTACCCTGGAGGTCAACTTCCAATCCTTTGAAAAGGAATCCATAACCGGGCCTCTTCCTTTTTCTTAAAATTATTGCCAACCTAATCAATTTATTCACACCTACCCTACTAAAATATGAATATTTTTAATATCCCCCCTCTCCCTCTTTCCCCCTTTAGCTACTACTTCCCTCCATCATTTTCCCCCTAATTCTTTTAACATCTCCTTTTTCCTTGCTACTTTAGTCCCCTCATATTTTTGAGCATTTTTCTCCCCTTATTTTTTGTCATAACAAAATCAAATTTAATCTTCTCTAAGAAAAATACTTTTGGGGAAAGGAGAAAAAAATGTCACAAGCAAATTGACTTAAATATTACACATAAACGAAAAGAACGGAAATGAAGAGGGAAGAAGAAGAAAGGGAAGGAGGAAGGGCTTTTTTGTGCCAAATAAAGTGCCAAAGCTCAGGACCGATTTGGGCATCCAAAAATTGAATTAGTAGTTACAAAATTCAATCAAAAATATACCACAAATGTATGTACACCCAACTCTTTTCTACTCCAAGTCTTAAGGGAAGAAGCTTTGATAAACTTTTTTTAAATTACCATAAAAATTCCCAATTTTTATTTTTATTTTTGTTACTTACCAAATCGGAAACAGCCAAAGAAAAAATAAAAAAGTTGCTAGGTTGTCGAATTTGTCGGTCGAGTAAAAATGAAAGTAAAACAACCAAATTACCGACAACCGTTACAGCAGAAATAACGGCCATTAAAAGAACTAAAAGAATTTCAGACCAAGCTAAATTTAAATAAATTGTTGTTGTTGTTGTTGTTATTGTTAATGTTTCGGTATTGTTGTTCATCTGCTGTTGTTGTTGTTTTTATTTTTGTTATTAAAGAAGGCATTTAATGGATGAAAAAGAAAAGGAAAAAACATGTAAAATTAATTTAAAAAATGAAGGGGAAAAGTTTTAAAAACTGAAAATTAAAATTTTAAAAAAAACTTAGAGGGTAATTTTAGAATTGTTAGGAAACCAGATAAAAATGCTCAACACCACCCGTGGGTCAAACATGCCCCAAAACAATGACGAGCCATCACACTAACCACTACACCAATGACACATCTAAGATTGGAAAACTAGTTAATTTAAGGTAATTTGAAAACTAGTGAAAAAGGAAGATCCCTACCAACCCCAAGTTTTTAACGGAAGCGTTGATGAAAAGTTTAAAAATCCTAAAATTTTTAATTAAAAATTTCAAAGTATTTTAAAAATTATAATTTAGTCACCCATTTTTGATTGTCAAAAACGAAAACAAAAAAATTAAAAGGGCTTACCCAACTCAACTACCCCCAAACCCCCCCCCCCTTTTCTTTTCTTTTATTTTTGCCAAACACCTCCACTCTTTTCTTTATTTTTTAAATTCCTTTAAAGGGTCAAGTCTACCTCCTCCAATTTCAAAAACGAATTAAAAAAGTCAAGGAAAAGCTTAAATTTTACTTTAAAAAATAAAAAAAGGCTTAAAGTGATTGAAAAGGAAAAGAATATTTTTTGAAATATTTGGAGGTTTAAAAATAAAAGGACAAGGATTTAAGGGGGAAAATGCTGACTGACTATTTTTACTATTGGAAAGAAGAAATGACGAAAAAAAATCTACCCATTTTTCATTTTTAAAAAATGGGTACCCTTTTGGGGATTTAATATATACAAGTTGCCCATTCATAGGCGTTTTGTCTATGGACGTTTTGGGGGTTAAAAATTGTTTTTAATTATTCTTTGTCATTTTAAAGATTTTAAAATTTAAAAAGTTTCCAAAAAAATTTCAAAATTTTTTTAAATTTCAAACACACCAATTAAGTTTCTCGATCATCAAGAAAAAAAAAACACAAGCCAGTCTCTACTGCGAACCAGTGTTACTCCGGCTTCGACATCTTTTGAACCTTGTCAAAAAATTTTATACAAGCCGAAATATCCTATTTTTATTTACCTAGTAAAAAAGTGTGAAAATGGATAGGAAATAGAAATAAAATAAAAAAACTTTTAAAAATAAAATGAGAAAACAAATTTGTGCAAAAAGAGACAATAAAATCTGTGCCGTTCCCTGTTTCTTTTGGTCTTTCATCTTTATTGAAAAATCCCTAATAAACCCTTTTTCAAGTGCAACATTTATTTTAAAAAGCCTAATAAAGCTGTAAGGGATAATTTTTATTTCTAAACAAATCCTTGAAAAATTTTTTACCCTTAACTTAGTTGAAACATAGGGTAGATGAGTTGGGTAGATGCCAAACTTTGGAGGATAGTTGAAAGATAGAGCCTGACTTTATTTTAGGAAATACATAAGTTATGTGCTAAAAGAGTGATTATTAGAAAGAGGTGACATTTCATCCCAACATTAAAAAATTACTGAAAGAGAAAAAGCGTAAGAATGAGTAAAGATAATCACCGGAAATCTGTGAAAAACAAACACATTTAATTTTAATGCAACCTAGAAAAAGATTGAATTTTATAGTGAAAAAGTGACATTTCATCCCAAAGTCAATGAGACGGGAATTACGCGCAGGATGGGCAATGTGGACAATGACAATTCAAATTCCCCGTTCTCATTTAGACTTTTGATTTAAAAATGGACATTCCCAACAGGGATATCACGGGTTAACCGACTCGGTATTTTCTTCTTATGGACAAAAATAATGAAAAATAACGAGTAAAATGTGTAGTGGTAAAAAAAGTTTATATAAAAATACCTCATTCTCTCCAGCCTTTTTTATTTTTTTTGAGAAAATGGCATTCTCTTTTTTTTTATTTTAATATTTTTCCTGCCCCATCTTTAAAAAAAGAGTAAAGGAAAAAATAGTTTTTTAAAGGGGAGGAGTTTATTTTTTAAAGGGAGAGGAGATGAATGAATAAATGAATGTAAAAAATGTGATTAAATTTAATAAAATAATATTTTGTTGTTGTTGCGGAGAGAAAAATTTTTTTATACCCAACTTATCTACCCTATATTTTGACTGAGGCGTTGATCAAAAATTTTTAAAGGCTCTTCAGTTAAAAAAATTAAAAGATTATCAAGGATAAGACAATTAATGGGGGAGTTAAATACTAGAGACCGGACGAAAAGTCTCGAATTATTGAGATTCTTGTTTGAGATCTCGTCTCTAGGTCAGGACTCTAGAAAACCCAAAAAAATTTTGGGGCAACCACGATTCTATTTAGGACATTTCCACTAGCTCTGCAAGTTTATGTGGTTTCATATTTGCTTTATCCCAGGACTGATTAGCCTCTATTTTTTAGTTCTCTAAAATTGGCTCTATTTTCGATAAAAAATAAAATTTAGAGAAATTTTTGACCAAATACACTGTCCGATAAGTTTTTCTTTAAAATAAAAAAGAAATTTATATAGTATTTATTTTTTTAAAAGACGAACTAAAAATTAATATAATTTTAGAAAAATATTTTTATAGAATTTTAAAAAGTTTTAATGTAGATACATATATCTCCCCCATACTTATCCACATAAGAGAATTTGACTTCTTTTTAAAAAGAAGTTCCAGAAACTCAAACATGGAGGAATAGGAGTTCAGTTCAGCCGGCTCATTGTCATTTCAGTCAAGACCCTATAACTCATGAAGGAATGACACTTCTTCATGTTCTTTGTACCCTTAGATAGAGAATTAAAAAGTCTACAACATATCAAAAAAATCAGAATTATCGACAGATTGATAAAACTTTTTCAAAGAAATGTGATTTTTTACTTTATCGATTATAACTTTTTATCAATCAATCGACAATTTTGATTCTTTGTATATTCTAGTGCGTTTAATTCTCTATCCAATGGTATCAAGAACACTAAAAATTATATCCCTTTCATAAGTTATAGGTGCCGGACTGAACAAAAATGTACCCAAGAAGAGAGAGGAATAATGGAAGTCGGCAAGGGACAGGATTACGTACGGGATTTTATGGATCCCGTCCGAAATCACGCGGGATTGCCGTACTAACCCTGCAGATCCCGTCACGTAAACACTGAAAAAATGACATTAAGCGATCCCGGGAATGCGGTTTTACCGACCTCGAGTAGAATTTTTGTATTTAAAAATTTTATGATATACTTTTTTTCATTCAATAAATCCCTTTCAAAAAAGCAAAAGCCATGCCAAAATAAGAAGTCCAATGTACATAAACATGTTGGACAAAAATTGTTCTTCTGCTTGTTGAGGATTACCTGAAGAGCTTTTAAAGTTATATAGATATAGGGTTGTCGGCTTGGAAATTCATTGGATGTGATAGGGAATAAAACCCCATCATGGAATGAGTTCAGACAGACCAGACCAATCGAGACTGTGCAAATATCAAATCCTATTTTACTCATTTATATAACCAGAACCTAAATTCCTACTCAAAAATATAAAAAGAAATTTAAAAAAGTTTCGAATCCAACATTATTTTTTGAGGGGAACCTATGAAAGGAAGAAAGGGTGTATAGAAGGATAATGGCCTTTAAATTTTAATTAGAGTTTACCGGTTATTAACAATTAACAGGTATCTCCGGTTTTCGAGTGTGACTTGTTTTCGCCCCCAGATTTCCATTTTCAGTTAACCGACCGTGAACAACCCTAATTTTAATAAATAAATAAACTGACGATTAGCTTCATTTCGTCTATCAACACCTCCAGTATTAAAAAAGGATGCAAAAAAGGAGATAGGAAAAACGCCTATTCCCAAAGAAAATTGAACACCTCCATGGCCATTATCTCCTCCCCATTGAAACATTCCAGGGAAAGACTTTAAAAAAATTTTAATTAAAAAAAATTAAAAAAAACCTGAGGGGTTTCTTCTGTTCGTTGCCCTTGTGGACGGGGTGGAACTTTTGTGCGTGGATCGGTGTCACCACCTCCTCGTCCATAAAGTGGAATTACCTTAAAAATTTTTTAAATTCAAAAAAAATTAAATTAAAAAAGTTTGCTAGTGGATTTGGAATTTGAGCATCAACTTATCTAGCATAGAGTTAGTCTAAAAGATTTTTCGTTAATTGAAAATAGCAGGGTTTCGATTTATAGTTCTCAAAGTCTGCAACAGTTTATACGCACCTCTTGTTTTTAAATATTCCGTAAAGGAAAAAGTGTTAGGGTTGGCTTGGGAAATTTCTGGATTCGATATCCGAAATTTAATTTAGGCTCTGTTTTGGAAAAATAATCGAAAAATAACAGCCTCTTCCAAGTTTAAAAAAATATTTAAAAAAATACCCTTTCTTTACTAATTGCAGATTTACAAACTGGACAAAGCTGTCGATTTGGTCGAGTATCCAACCACTGGTGTAAACAAGGCCAGCAAAATAAATGTCCACACATTGAGACAACCTTTTAATTTGAAATTAATTTTAAAAAAGTTAAAAGAAAAATAAACCGCATCTTTAGCCATTTCCAAACAAATGTTACATTCAAATCTGTAAAAGAACAAAAATTAAAATCAAAAGGTTATTGGAGGTTTAGAAAGTCCCGAATTTAGAGAATTGGCACGGACGGCACGCCCCTTATGTCCAACCAAGGAATACTAACACGAATACCGAGCTTTTGACCCTTACAAAATAAATGAAAGTCAAAAACCTTGAATTTTGATCTTCTTTTTGCCTATTCTCTTTTTGCTCTACATGATTTGATGTACTTTCATTATTATTGTTATTGTCCCCCGGCGAATTCTCGTTATTCGTTTCTATATTATTACTACTAGATGATTGAACAGTTGAATCATCTTCAGATTTTTGTTGTTGTATATTATTATTGTCGGTACTGAAATCTTGACTCATTTTAAATTTTTTAAAGAATTTCTCTGAAAATTAAAAATAAAATTTTTAATTAATAAATAAATAAAAATTAAATAATGGCTCCGAACATTTAATAAAAATTAAAAAAAAACCAACAAAAACATCATTCAATTTTTATCAAAAACAAAAAAAAATTATGTAAAAATGTAAATATTTTCCTTACTTTTTTTCTTTCCCCACTCAGTCTCTCCTCATTTTACAAACTATTTTTTATCTAAAATTTTAGTCGCCCAGTTTGTCGCGCGTGAACATGGGGCATTTTTAAGGGGCTACGACTTTTCGTCAACGGACTTTCCGTCAATGGACTTTCCGTCAATACTTTTCGTCAATGGACGGACTTTTCATCAATAAATGATCGCTTTTAAAAAATTTAGGAAATTAATCGGCCTGTTCAAAGCCACAAATAACAAAATTATGTGCCCAATTTTGTTTAAGATTCCTTATTTCTTCAAATACTCTCGAATAATCTATGGGGCGTCGCCGAGGCGCTTGTGCAAAACACCGCGCTTCGCGCGGGGTTTTGCGGCACGCGCCTCGCGGGGAGTCAAAGGTCGCTGGGTTCTACACCAGTAACATAAACCTATTCATTTTTACCGATTTTCAACCTTGAAAAGACTACCTATCCTTCGTAGTAACTTTGCTCAGGATTATCAAATAAGTCTAATTTTCAATCTGACAACACTTTTACATACATGTATCATCTTCTATTTCTCTCAAAATTAAAAAAACATCCACTCATTGACGAAAAGTCGTTGACGGAAAGTCCATTGACGGAAAGTTCGTTGACGAAAATTCGTGCCACCCATTTTTAATGATTGTGTTAATCAACGAACCATTTAATACCCTAATGAGTCATTTGAGAAGAGTCTGTGTTTCTCACTCCACTTTTAATAAAATAATCAACAATTTAATTTATTAAATATGTAACAAATTTAAGGCAAAAAAATTTTAATACAGTGGGAGTTCTCTATATAACGTCATCATCGTCTCCCAATCAATTCACCCCATACTTAATTCGGTCCCTAGGAATTTGGCCATCAATTCCCCTCCTACGTCAGCAAAACTCACACCAAGTGATGACGTAATAGAGAGATTCCTCATCTGAAAAATCTTTCCTAAAATCTAAAAATGTTTAAAAAATACTCAAAACACCATTTTCCCTCTCTCTCTCCCCTATGTTTGTATTACATCCGTATATTTAGCTGTTTGAAGACGAGGCACAATATTCATACTTTGAAGCTCTTGAAATAGTAATTTACAAGCATATGGAATTTTAATTTTAGCCATAGAAGCTGAAGATTTTTTGCAATATTGACACCAACCATCATAACCCATTAATCCACATTCTGTACAGACTTCGACCTAAAAAATTCGAATTATCTGTCGAGGAAAAACATAGTCTTCAAGTGTCAGTCCACAAATACAGGTCCGAGTTTAACTATATCAGTTTACGGATAAATTGGCCAAATATCATAATAAAAACCCATCTAGTTCTTAAATTCATCAAAAGTTGAGGCCTAAACCTTTCCAACCCTAAACCTTTCCAACGATTCACACCTAACCCGGTTCCCCAATAAAAATTTTTAATACCGCAAATTGATCTGAAGAAACCATTAATCTTTCAGTTAATAACATTGAAGATCCATAAGCAATTAAACAATCGCGTTCCATTTCACCAAGTCGTAAACCGCCTTCTCTCGCCCTTCCTTCAGTTGGTTGTCTTGTAAGAACTGCTCTTTAAAAGAGAATTTTTTTAACAATTATAAGGATGAAGGGTGATCGGGTAGCATATTGGGGATTTAAAATATATTAAAACTGAAGGTAAAAGCGCACACACCGATAGCGGTAAACTTGTAAATGGTAAGCGACATGCCTAACAATAAATGCAAAGAGAGGTCAATGCCTGCCCGTGGCTAAAGATGCCTGCTTTTACCCCTCTCAAACAAATTTTCAAAATATTTAAAGAAATTTTTTTTCAAAACCTTGGTCCTTTCGATCTAGCATGCATTTTATCTATCACCATATGCTTTAATTTTTGATAATAAATTGGTCCAAAATAGATATATGCAGACATTTGTTGACCAGTAATTCCAGATGTTAACATATCTTTTCCAAGAAAATTATAACCAAAATTTGCAAGGTTTTGGCTTACAGATTTTACCTAAAAAAATTTTTTTTTGAAATTTTGCAAATTTGCAGGATTTTTTCTTTTCTTACATCATCACCACCAAAAGCTGTTCCATAATGTAAACGCCATTGACGTGGCTCTCCCATTAAAGCATTCTTTCCACTTAATAATTCCATTAATTTACCAACAGTCATACGACTTGGATAACTTAAAAAAAATTTTTAATTGGTATGTCAATAATTTTATTTGAAAGAGTTGCGGGAAGATGGGGCTGTTCGGATTCCAAGGGAATTATTTCAGTTCATAACAAAAAGAGGAATGTGGGGACGAGATTAGAATGAATCTAACTAGGGAAACAGGAAAAAGTCTTCCCACATAGACCCAGTTTCCCGTCTCCCGTAGTTTAACATACCACAAATTCCCATAAAATCAATCCCCGTCCCGAAAGGCGCATCCTAAGGTACATAACAAATTCCTTGCCAATTTTATTGAAAGAATCCCTTCTTTTAAAGCTCAAATTTCTAAAATAACCTATTAGGATATATTTCTTTTAAGATGATTAAAAATGTTTACCCATGAGGATTCATAATTAGATCTGGGACAGTTCCATTCTGATCAAAAGGCATGTCTTGTTGTGGTGAAATAAGTCCACAGACTCCCTTTTGACCGTGTCGACTGCTAAATTTATCACCCAATTCTGGTCTTCTAAAAAATTCAAAAAAAAATTCAAAAAATTTCTCAAACCCCCAAACCTGCATTGGGCAATCAATACTTTAACTAAATATTGTTCTTCTTCGTTACATGTCAAAAGAACTCTTTCAATAACTGCATTCATACTTCCACGATATTGTATTGATACATCTTTAGTCTCAAAATTATGGTTGAAACCAGTAGCACCTGCCGTAGGTATTGTGTCGCTTTGAACTACAGGCATATATTTGTTAATTAGAACCTTTAAAAAGAATTATTCTTGCAAATTTAACGAAATATTGGTAATAGTATGTAGTAGTGATGGTCGGGAGTTAAAAAAAGCCGAGAGTCGGGAGTCGAGACCGAGACCGGGAATCAACCCCGAGACCGAGTCCCGGGTCGAGACCGAGAGTCGAGACCAGAGATTAGGAGGGATATCACATGATATACCCCTATATATTCTTCATAATCCTATACCCCTATAACTCTTCATAATCCCCCAAATTCCTTGAATTCCCACATTCACAATATAACTTTACTCCTTCTAAATCTACCGATATCCACCTTAATCCACTGATATTACCATTAATCGCTTTGAATCACTTTATTTCCCTCGATATCCCTTCAAATCAACGATATCTTCTTTATCCCTCGATGCCGCTCACAAGTCCCTTTATGTTTACTTTAATCCTTCCAATTCTCCTGATATCCCTCTTAACTTTAATCCACCTCTATATCCTTTCAAATCCCCATAAGCTCCGATATCCGACAAGTCATTGATACCCCTAATATTTAAGGCCGTATACGATAATTCTTGTATTTTGTCAGGTTGTAAGCCATAAATCCTCCAATTTCATTCATTTTCTGCGCCGCAGGCGAAACTTTTGAAAAATTTTGGAGGTCCTTAAGTCAGATTTCTCCCATTTTCTACGCCGCAAATGAGGATGTATACTGAGGATTTAGGCGCCTCATGCGAAAATTTTAAAAAATTCATGATTCATTTAAAATATTTAATGTTTTCCAAGTTTAAAATATTTAAAGAATAAATTTGAAATCAAAATCAAAGTTAAAAGACATTTATTTTTGAAAAGAAAAATTTTTCCAGCCTAAATTCCACACCTGGATTCGAACCTAAACCTAATAAATAACAAAGTGATTGAAGACAGTCACACTAACCACTCAACCATCGACCATCAAAAGAAAACTTAGGAAAAAATATAAATATTCCTTTCTTTTTTTTTAAAAAAATAAATGTCAAAGTACGCGAGGGACGAAAAAAATTCAAAAAATTTCCGTCATTAGGGGTGTAAATTTAGTCTCGTTTTCCGAGACTAAAACACCGAGACCGAGATCGAGACCGAGAGCTCAAAAAACCCGGGAAATTTCCCGACTCGGGAACCGAGACCGGGAATCCCGACCATCACTAGTATGTAGTAGTAATATGTGGCATTTTTTAAAATTCAAGGGACTCACAGAGCAAATACCAAGTAAGGCACTAAAAACAACCGTATGATCACAGACTCGATTACTGTAGATCCCGAACCCAACCAAAGATAAAAAAATCTAAAAACAAGCATTAAAACGGCAATATGGTTGGACCCACAGTTTGGAGTCGAAAAGTTCAGGATCGGGGTTTATAGGGGTTGCGAGCGTTTGGATCGGGTTCGGCAAAAATGTTTTGGGTAGAAGTTGTTAGCCAAAAAAGGTCGGGTATGAAACTGTTATTGTCAAAAAATTATAACAAAATAAACCTGTCTTGGCATAACTTTTGCACCAGTAAAAACAATTCCTTCATTATCAAGAACTGAATGCCTGAAAATTGGTTTTCTGCTTACAGCATCTAGTGAAGGGCCCATAAATTTGTCCTAGAAAAGAAAAAAAATTTTCACAATTTTTTTAAAAAATTTTACATAAGTTTGATTTGGATATTTTCGAGCATTTCCTTTAGCAAAACGATAAACCATACAACGGCCAAATCCTCTATCAAGAGAAGCTTTATTTAAAACTAATGCATCCTCAATGTCATAACCACTAAAAGACATTACAGCAACAATAGCATTTTGACCAGCTGGTAATTTTTCAAAATTGGATAATTCGAGTGTTTTAGTTTTGACTAAAGGTTTGTGAGGATAAACCAATAAATACATTAACTGTAGAAAATTTTAAAATAAAATTTGGAATCTAAAAAAATAAATAAATAAAAATACTTTCGAGGCATGAATTAAACTATGTGAAAGAATCCGAAAAAGAAGTCAAAAGAAGACTTCGGAACAGGGATGGGTCAGATTACACGTAACCCAAACTAGTTCGACCTGAAACGCGACCCAAAGAATTTTCCACACCTATTCACAGGGTCGAATTCAAAACTTTAAGACCGTGATCAACTAGTTCAGAGGGGAACGGAAGGGAAAAAGTAAATGCCCTCAGACATTGCCTCCCAAAAAATATTTTTGTAAAAAATTCCAAACCGTATCAATCCTTTTCTGTTGGTTATAGCCACAACTTCCCATTGCTTGTTTACCCATAGCGCATTGATAAGTATTTCTTGGACTTTGATTGTGATGTGGATAGGGAATAAGGCCTGCCACAACCCCCAATAAAGTGAAAGGCTCAATCTAAAAAATTCCAAAAAAATTTTCAAAAAAAATTTTTTACCTCAAGGTGTGTTGTCTGTGAAATAATTTGATGCTCATAAACGGAAATTCTAGCATTATTAATTTCATTTACATCTAAAAACTCTAAAACGCCTTCGGATATTAAATTGTCGAAAGTTTTTGTTCCATTCTTTACAGCCTGAAAATTAATATTTTCATTGAAAAGTTCGGATTATTTTTGCGGACTTTTCCTTAATCCTTTCGCTTGCGTTTTCCATTTAATTATCAAAAAAGGGATTAGTTTTATTCAAAGATTCTTTAAAAAAATATTTCCCAAAGGTAAAAAAGCAGTTAAAAATCAAAATCAATGTATTATGACGTAACCAAATCGTGTAATGCCAAACAACGAGAGATGATGTCCTTAATCTGGGGAATGTTTTCAAACGCTTTGGTATTTATTTGTATATTTAATTGATACCCTTATAAATTCCAAAAAATCGAATATTAAATTTAAAAACCTCAATTTGTGATTGTTTAAGCAAAGGAACACCATTTTCAACAATTATATAAGGTCGACACAATCTACCTCCATCAGAAGCCAAATGAATTGAATTTGCATTTTTACTGACAGAAACAAATGGATTTAAAAACCCTTTTCTTCTCATCATCTTAATTGTAGACAAAATATTTTCAATATCATCAGTTATTCCAACAACAGAACCATTTAAAAATATAAGACTATAAGCTCTTTAAAAATTGAAAAAAATTATTTTTAATTAAAAAAAAAACTAACGGATTATGAATAACATTAAATTTTAATGAACGTAAATCTTGAACTCCACAATTGTATAATAAACCAAGTATCGGCTAAAATAATAAATAAAATATATTTTTTGTTAATCTTTTAAGGCTATAAGTGTTGGGTATGTGCTTACACCCAACACTATAAGTTAGCTATAAGTTAGTATAAAAGGCTACGGCTTTAGCCATTCGGGAGTGAGTGTTTGTTAGTGTTATTCTATTCTATTCAGTCAGTCTTATTCTAGTGCTCCACATATTCGGCGTCGGCCATATTCCTATCGTTCGTTAGTATTGTATTTAGTCTTGAAGATAAAGCACAGTTTGTTAGTCTGTCTTATCTCGTTATTCTTGTTAGTACGTAGACATACAAGTCACGTACATAACAATAAGAATAGTCGAAGGTGCCAGAAATCGGAACATAACCAAATGTTGGCGGTCCCAGATTTGAAAAAAATTTGAACTCAAAAAAAAAGAAAGACGGGAATAGAAAAAAGTTAAAAACTAAATTATGCCCAACCTTTATTCCAAATGTTGTAATTAAAAAATTTTAAGGAAGGCTAAAAATTTTGGCGATGCCTCTCAAAATTTACATTTAAAACAAAACAAATACCCCAAGGAAAATGAAAATAAATGACAAAACAAGGCAATGAGAACAATTTACCCCAAAACCAAAATTTTTTTCCATATCTGTGAAATCCAAATCGCTTACTTAACCCATATCTTTTTTCCGCTACAATCCATTATTGTCCAATACTTTCACATTTACTTTCTCCTCAAAATTCAAATAAAGCGTAAACTAACCGTTTCATCGCTATCTGTAGTTATATGGCTTAAAAGTGCCAAATTCTTTACTAAACCACAAGATTCTCCTTCGGGTGTATCTGCTGGACAAATTATTCCCTAAAATTAATTTTTATCAAAAATCTCAAAAAAATAAACCCACCCATTGTGAAGACTGAAGTGAACGAGGTCCAGAAACTTTTCTTGTCTTTTCAAATGTTGAATTTATTCTTGTCATCATACCCAAAACGCTAATGTAAGAAAGACGGCTTAAAACTTGAGTAACACCTTGGCGTTCCATTCTTTTTTAAAAATCTTATCAAAAAAAAATTTTTTTAAATACCCAAAACGTCTAATAGTCCAATTTCCAGTTGCTAAAGCATTTATTAATCCATTTGTAATTAAATCCTTTAAAAAATATTAAAATAAATTAAAAAGGTATAACAATTGCAATATAAAATTTTTAAAAAATTTTAAAAATTACTGAAATTAGAAAATATTATTTTAGTCCCGGCTTTTTCGAATGAAAACAATTTACAGATGCGCTGAAACTGTAAAGTTTCAGCGCCAAAACTTAAATAATTTTTTTAAAAATTTTATGTCAGCAATCATCGAACCGTCATTCAAATTAAAAAAAAATTACTTGTCTCATGTGTCTAACAATATCAAGAGGAGCTGCCAAATTTTTACCCAAATGGCTGTCTGTTATTCGTTTTAATTCACCATTAAATCTAAAAAAATTTTAATTGAAAATTTTTTCCTTACAAACGTCAAAAATCTTAAAAATAAAAAATTAACCTTTTAAACAAATCTTCAAATAATAAAGCCAAAAGAGAACCAGCAAGTTCTATTCTTTTGTTACCATAAAAATCCCGATCATCGGCATCACAAATGCCTTTTTCTGCTTGTATAAGTCTTCAAAAAAAATTTTTTTTTGAAAAAAAAACAATTTTTTAAAGAAACCTCCTAATCATTAATCCAATATAAATTGCTTTCATTTTCATATTCCCTTCAGGCGAAAGAATATGACATATCATTGAATTACTTAAAAAATCCAAAACGTCATGTTCTTGAGAAACTCGAACTCCAATAGAGCCAAACGTTTTTCTTCTTATTCGTGGAATTAAATATTTTATGGCATCGGCACGCGAAATTATATTGAGAAGAGCACATTCATCAATTGTTGGACCTATTGCTGCGACGTATTCTTCTTCGATTCCAACAGTTGTTGCAATCAAGTGATCAGATTCATATCCCATTGCCTGAAATGATTTTTTTGGCGCTGTTCAAATTTATGAGTCCAATAAAAGCGTTATAAAGCTTATTTGGACCAAAAAGATTTATTGGACACATAAAGCCTCAATGGACTCGTCAAAATATAATTATTAAAATCCCAGTTAAAATATTAGTAGCAATACGAAAATAGATTCGAAATGATCAGTCGGAAGAATTTTATCGAAATGAGAACGTCTGACCATAAGGGACAAGAACACCGAATAAAATTTAATGTCAAGTCAGAAATTTTAAAAATTGTCAAGAGCTCAAAATGGTCAGTCAGCAGAATCTATAACAATGAAAGCTGTATTAGCACCAAAAAAAGTTCTTACAAAATCCCCCATAAAAATAAAAAAACCTTAAAAATAATAACAACAGGTATATCATCTGCCAATTGATTGTGTTTTAAGTAATAACGTCCCTTCTTTCCAATAATATAAGTTTTGCTTTTTCTGTCTTGACTAGTACTTAAAACTTCACAAATAAGTTCTTTTTTTGAATTTCTGTTAATCATTATTCGATTTCTTGAGATTTGCTCATGCATTAAAACTGAAAATAAAAAAGTTAAAAACGGTAGAATTTTAAAACGTAAAATTTTAATCTGTTATGAGCTCAAAACAGTCATCAAAAAGCAAAACTATTAATAAGTATGAGTGTCTACCGATCGTGTGGCAGGAATATTTTGTAATTTAACCAAATCACAACAAATAAAAAGAAGGCAAAAGAGAGTAAGTTTTCAACTTTCCATGAAAAATTTTTTGGATGGGAAAAAAGGATTACCGAACCGGAACGACACGAGCGATGAAGAATTTTTAAATTCGTTCCAAATATCTAAAGAATTTACTGACAACCCCATTCCAAATACAAAAAGTAAAATTCATACCAACTTTCTCCGACCCCCTCACAACAAAATAACCGCCAGGATCATAAGGGCATTCACTCGCATGAGCCATTTCCTCTTCAGTAGAAAGTTTTGAAAGAACACAACGAGAAGAACGTAGCATTATAGGCATTCTTCCAATAACAATATTTTTGCTTACAACTCGCTGATTTCCCCTTGTATATTCCACATTAACGTATATTGGGGCAGAATATGTCATATCTCGAAGTCGACATTCGTGTGGAGTTATTTTTTCGTTGATTATGTTAAATCCTTCTTCGCTTGATGGCATTCCAACGTTAATGTCGTTATATCTTTAAAATGAGAATTTAGAGAGAGTCACGTTAAAAACTACCCCTTTAACTTCAAAAATTTTCTGACTAATGTAATTGGTTGGTAAAACAGTCATTTATATATTCTAGATTTTAAGTTTGTCCGCAATTTAGTGATTTGTCCGCAAAATGTCTGAAAACTCAAAAAACAACATAAAAGGAAAACTTTTATCAGTAAATGTCGTTTTTTAAAACAAAAAAAATTACTTGAGATAAAAGACTGGATTTGCATCACTTGTAATTTTATCGTTTGCCTTTACAATATTTTTGATTTCAACATCAACAAAATAATTGAAACTTGCAATGTGCTAAAATTGAAAAAATAAACTTAAATATTTATTAAGATTAGAGTTGGAACTTTTCAGCCTGTCAGGCCCGTATCCAGGGTTTTTTAATTGTCCTGCTCAGAACCAGAAATTTAATAAAATCCGGGTTTTCAGGAGTTTCAAGGTTTTAACCCTTATACACGGTCAGGTTAGTTTAGAAGAAAAACCTGAAACCACGGTTCTGGGCCAGCTCGGGTCCGAACCCTAATTAAAAATAAAAAAAACCTGATTGAAGAGTCCTTTTGTTTTTAAAAATGATGGAATTAATGCTGCTTTATCTGATAATATTTTATGTGAAGCTTGTTCAGTTGATGTCATTTATGATAGATTTTAACAAAAAATAGAATAATTCAGCCTGCACAATCAAAAATAAATTTTAAAAAATCAGAGAAATTTTAGGGAAAAACAAAACAATGCAAAATTCGGGGTAGGGGAAGGCTTATTGTTATCGCCAATTTATAGACTTTAGTGGCGGCACTTTAGTGACTCCAATCGCCCAAAATGTCAATTTGTCAACTTAAAAATGACATTTCATCCCACTTCAAAAAATCGATATTTTTATAAAATTTTGTATCGATTTTTAACTTTAAATTTTTCAAAAAATAAATTTAAGATATAAATTTCAGCAAATTTATCATTCAAAATTCCTCGTTTTACACCACTTAGAGCTGCTGTTCCAGTTGGCTTTGTTGTTGCCCTCCTTTTTTGGAAAATTTCTGAATCGAAGAAATATTTTGAATCTCGTTCCAAAGAATTTAAACATAATTATACTTTAGAGGATTTAAGCGAAATAAAAGATAAATCTCAAAATGGTAATGCCTTCAAAGCAACGTGAAGACATGTATGGTTTTATTAAATTTGATTGGGGGGTTTTTTAAAATGATCAATTTTAGGAATCAGGCTATAGTCGATTATTTAGAATCTCATGGTTATAATCAAACTGCTTCAGTTTTTAGGCAGGAGGCTAATGTTGTATGTTTAAAAAATTTTTTTTATAATTTTGATGCTTTTTGATTTGGGGGGGGACACAGCATCTTAGACCCTGGCGTATGAATCTTGGTTAAGACCTGGCTTCTCTTGTATCAATGGCAGGTACCAAGCATTTTTTGAGCTTCTTGGGTTTTTCTTGTGTCTGGATTCATGTGCCCTGCGGTACATACTCCGCAAGTATGAATTTTGGTTAAGACCTGGATTCTCTTGTATCTTTTGCGGACTCTTTCGGCTTTCAAATTTTCATTTAAAATTTTTTGAAAAGGATGAGAATGCTGATCCCGCACGTAAAGCACAATCAGCTGGATTGCTTGAAAAGAAGTGGACACTTACTATTCGCCTTCAACAAAAAATTTTGAATTTGGAAGAAAAATTGAAGCAAGTGGAAAAAGAGGCCGTTTATGGAGGAAGTACTATATCGAGGTCATTTTTCTTAAATTTTCTAAAATTTTGTATTTTTTAAGAGATAATCGAAGAGTTCAGGAGGATTGGATTCCTCGCCCTCCTGAAAGATATCAACTTACTGGTCATCGATTGCCTGTTACTAAAGTGATTTTCCACCCACTTTTTAATCTTGTTGCTTCTTCTAGTGAGGATTGCACTATAAAGGTTTTTTAGTTTATTTTTTCTAAGATTTTTTTGAGATTTTACTATTTTTTCTTTTTTTAAATTATGTGACTAATTCCGAGTTTTGCTTTTTATCCTAGTTTTCTTTTTACTCTTTTTGTTCCCAATCTATAAAATAAAGTTTTCTTTGTGGCATATTTAACATTTATGAAGTCTGACCATTATGAGTTTTTGAGGAGGTGGGAAATTAGGACAAAATTGGGAATTACTTGTATTTAAGGTTTGGGACTTTGAAAGTGGCGAATTTGAAAGAACACTAAAAGGGCATACAGATACTGTTCAGGATATTGTTTTCAACTCATCTGGAAAATTGCTCGGTATAATTTTTTCTTCCTCTTTAAATTATTTTTTAATTTTAATTATTTTCAAGCTTCATGTTCTGCTGATATGAGTATTAAAATATGGGACTTTGTCACTACTTATGAATGCTTAAAAACGTTGAAAGGGTAATAAATTGTTAATTTTATTCTTTTTTTAATCCTTTACTTTTAGACATGAACACAATATTTCTTCTATAGCATTTCTTCCAAACAGCGATTTTATCCTTTCCGGTTCACGTGACAAATTAATAAAACTTTGGGATGTTACAAATGGTTATTGCGTCCAGAATTTTTCAAAACACGCAGAATGGGTTCGTGTTGTTCTTGTGAATGAAGAAGGGACTTATTTTGCATCTTGCAGTAGTGATAAGGTTTTTTTCTATTTTTAAAATTTTTCTGAAAAATTTTTTTAGTCAATTATTGTTTGGTGTCTTGCAACAAAGACACCTAAAGCTACTTTAATTGGACATGAACATGTTGTTGAGGCACTCCATTGGGTTCCAGAAAAGAATTGCGGGCAGATCCTTTCTTCTGAACAGTCTACTATGCAAGGTTTTTGTTTTAAAAATTAGAACAGATGATTCCGCTTTCGGTTTCCTGTCAAAATTTTTTGTCCTGAATTTTTGTCCTGTTTTTCGGTAAACCGAAGGATTTGGTGAAACCGACAACTCTAATTTCGAGACTAATAATAATAATTAGGGGGGCACATTTATTTCTCCCACGAATTGCCTTAAGCACTTTCTCACATGTGTTTATGTGAGGTGTTTTGTTCTTCATTTAGATATTTTCCTTTTAAAACAGGAGTAAATGGAAAATCTGAACAAACAGTTTTATTGCTCATTTCTGCTTCTCGTGATCGTTCAATTAAATTTTGGGATGTTTTTGCTGGAACTTGTCTTTTTTCATTAATTGGACACGATAATTGGGTTACTGGAATTAAATTACATCCAAACGGGAAACTTGTTGTTTCTGTTAGTGATGATAAAACTATTCGTGTTTGGTCAATAGAACATCGACGCTGTATTAAAACTATACAACAGGCGCATGAACAATTTATTACTTCAGTTGGTCAGTTGTTTTTTTTTATTTGTTGGGTTTAAGTTTTGCTAGTTTTTCGCGAAACGGAAAGTATTGAATTCCCCCTTCCCTACCCCCTGTTTATGTGCCTGATTTGAATGACAAGCGTTTTTAAATTTTAAAATAATCATATTTTTTCAGATTTCCATCAAAAACTACCGTTTGTGGTTTGTTGTTTTTTTATAATTTTTGTTTAAAAATTATTTTTTAAGGTGACTTCTAGTGTTGATACAACTGTCAAAGTTTGGGAATGTCGTTAAAAGAAAAACATACTATATGGACATCGAATATGTCAAAGTTCAAATATCCAGTCTCGATAAATGTGAAAAGAAAAAATGGTGCTTTGCTTACAAAAATGTGTTTGAATAGTCCCTTTTAGGCGAATCTAAATACCAGAGCTTTTGTCAAAATTTTATTTACTTGTCAAAAATATTCTTCAAAAAGGATAAAAAATAAAAGGTTTATTAATTTAAAATTAGTTTTTTTGTTTGAAAATTACCGGGAAATATCTGTCAATTTTATATGATTTTTTTCTGAAATTTTTTATGAACCTTTCTTTTACCCAGATTCATTAAATTTTAATAAGAATTCCTTTGCAGTTTTTACATGGATTACAAAAGCTCTGGTCTAATTCTAAAAAATATTCCACATATATTAAATTTAATTGTCCCCTTTTATTTGTCCGCTATTATTCTTTACTTTTCCTTTCCCATTCCGAATTAGAATATATAAAAGTGGTTGTTGGAGACTTGTTTTAACCGAAAACTGTGTGAGGGATTAATAACCAGCCTACAACAATCCTAAAATATACATACAATTTTTGTTTTGAGACAACAATCTTCCAAAAAAATATTTTTCAAATTCTCTCTTTATCAAAAAATATATACAAGTTTTGACTAATTTTTAGAGTTTTCTTTTTTTTAGTTATGTAAGAAGGAAACATTCCTTTCTAAACAAAAACTCTAAATTAGTAAATATCTCTCAAAATTGTAACGTTTTAAAAATAATAAAGCTTTTTTGTCGCACTAAATTATAATTATATGTTTTTCTAAAGTTACAGTTTTTAGCTAATATTTTTACCATTTGAATACTTGTGTAATTTTTAATTTTTTTCTCGCTTCGAACCTCGTTATAACAACCTCCTTGGGGCTAAAAATCGAGAGATGTTCTAGTATTGAGAGTATCTTAAACAGTCAGACTTTACTATAAGATACACCCCCTAAACAAGATACCCCTCTATTTAATATATGCTTTTATTAAATTTTGGTTGGCCATTGGATGGGAGAAATGATCGCAGTAAATTACAAGTGTTTTAATGCGATCATTTTTTATATCCCTCTCTCCTCACTCAGTTTGACTTTCCTTCTTTATTCTCATAAGTCTCTCTATTTAAGATACACCTCATAATAAAATACAATTTTCAGTTGCAAGAGTTTATTTTATAATGAGGTTCTCAATTGTTTTTTTTAAATAATTTCTAGATTTTATAGAAATGATTATTCCAAAGTCACGTCGACCTCCTGTAATCATTAGAGATGGTCGACAAATTAAACCTAATCCTCTACCTTGGGAATTGAAAATTTCTAGAGAGCTTTTACTTGGCAAAGTTAAAGTTTTGAGTCGTATTGGCCTTGAAAAAATTCCATGTCTTCATGTTAGAGTGCCTTTATATACGTAAGTTTTGTTGGGGGGAGGGGGGGGGGGCAAAAAAGCCGAAGATTTTCTGGTGCTCTATCTACATATTTATACCAAAAAATACAAGTTTTGACTTACATTTCGGTATGTTTTCTTTTGAGTTTCTTCCCCCAAAATAACTTTGTTTTTTAATAAAATAAAAAGTTGCAACTTTTGCGGACAAAACTTGCGGACTTTTCGGGGCATACGGGAAAAGAAAGAACCTATCTTCATTTCGCCTTACAAATTTATTTTTAAGGTTTTTTGAAGTCACTCGGATTTTTTATCGAACATTTGAGCTTTATTGGGCTTTGGATCCTGAAGAAAAATGCAAATTGGGTGATGTTGTTATTATTCGAAAACTTCCTGAAGAGAAAAGGATTGCTTCTACAGTCCCCTATTTGATTGAAAAAGTTGTTTTTGAACATGGAGCACGTGTGGATCTTCTCAGCAAGGTTTTTTCTTAATACTCGCTCTTTTTGTTAGAAATTAAATTGTATTTTGATTAAATGTTTCGCCAATTCAAAAAATTTTTCTGTTGAATCTCTAGTGGAAAATTCCGCAGTCTTGATGATTCTAAAAATAAATCTTTCGTCGTTTTTCCTTTATTTAATAAAATTTTATTTTTAGAAACGTAATTTTGAAGGAATTTATGAGGATGAAATGAATATTCGAAAACAGCTTGTTGACGAAGTTTATAACGAGCCATTAGCTGAGGTTTGTTTTTTTTTTATTTTAAAATTTTAATCTTTAAATTTTTATTTTAAAGAAAACACTCTCCTATGACAAGAAGAGAAGTTTAATTAAGCAAAGAATAAGGCAAAGATTGAATTTGTTGAAAAATGATGAAAATTGAAAAAAGTTTTTTTAAATTATTGTTAGTTGTTTTGTTTGGTTATTTTTTGTTTATGTTTCCTAAAGTTTCCAAGTTTTTCTGCAAATTTTTTGTCCGCAAGTTTTATCAGTATTTTATCCAAATAATCCCCTTTTGCTTGTGTCTTTTGGAAGCTAAAGGAAAAGGACCAATTGTGTTTTTTGATTTTTCCAAAATTTGATAAACTTTGGTTAAATTTATTTATGAAAAATTTTTTAAAATTTCTACTAGTAGCTATTTTCAATTTTTGATTTCTTTATTTTTAAGAGTTTTTAATTTATTTTTTTAACTTACAATTAGATGGAAGTAAGTGAGGAAGTATTTCGACCACGTTTAATAGACACTACTGAATATGTGAAAGCAAGATTAGATCAAATTGCCGAGCTGTTAGAGGTTTTTTTATTTTATTTACTGCTGTTAATTGATGGCTTTTGTTGAGCTTGGTTTGATGATTTTTGCAGAAATTTTCAAATTGATTGTTTAGCGTCTCAACAAGGTGTCTGATTACCCAACCCAGACTTTTCGAACCGAACCTCGACATTTTCCTAAACCATCTCATCCCTGGTCTCCACTAACAGGCCAGAGAAACTCTCCACTAACAGGCCAGCTTTAAAAATTTTCAAATACTTCCAGTTTGTAAGGAAAAGAAGATTGGGTTAGCATTTGAATGTTCAAACAAGGGAAATAAACGCAGATGCGGTTCATGTTCAAAATTACCGGACCTTAACGTGTAGGCGAAACTCCTAGCAAAAATTGGCAAGAGGTCGCGTTGTTCGATTCTTGCCCTTTGGCGGTTTTTTTGCTTTTTTCTCTTTGTCTTTAAGTCAGTTTTCCTTTAAAAATTTTATTAAAGGTTGTAAGTAGCAATGCCGGCGGTGACGAAAGCACATCTGCACCCAGAACCCTTTTCCAAAGATTACCGAGACATATGAGGAGAAGAGCAATGTCACACAATGTAAAACGTTTGCCAAGGCTTTTTAGGCCTGTTGATGTTAATTTAAATAAGAAAAAGAAGAAAAAGATGCCTAGTCGTATTTGGAGGAGAAGAGCTTCTAGGCTTATTAGAGTTTGTTTTTAATTTTATTTTTTTTTGGGCAAAATTTTTGGTTTTGGTCTATTTTACGTATACTTTTTGCGTCCATAAGGGTGTTTGACGAATTAAGATGTGACAATACTTACTGGCTTTACCTCAATTTTAGATACGGTTTTTAAATTTGGTTAACCATAGAATAAGTGGGGCATCTCATTATAAGATATTTTTTAGTTGAGGGTTATTTAAAAGTTAGTTTTGACTGTTAAAAAGGGAAAATGATGATACTCTCAATTTACTGTACCCCTCATTATGAGAGATGGGCCAGGAATGTATCTTAATTTTTTATTCCACAATTTTATAAAATTATTTCAGCGTAGCATGGTAGAGAATTCAAAACCTCGTTGGTTATCTACACATATTTGGCATGCTAAACGATTTCATATGGAGTAAAATAAAAATTAATTTTTTCTAATTTTTTAAATTTTTAGAGCAATTTGGGGATTTAAATTAGCTGCTAAATGTTGTCAAAAAACTTTTAGACCAAACTATCGTTCTTCGCTTTCTTCTTCAATGTATTTTTTAATTTTCTTAAGTTATTCAAGGGCAATTTTGTTTGAAATTTATTTGGAAGGGGACTTTAAATTGGCATTTGGAGAAAATTTTTTTTTGAATCGCTTTTAAATTTATTAGATTAAAAGGCCGTTAACCACCCTAGTCAGCTCTTATTTTTCCAGATTTACTGAAATTTTTTGTAATATTTCAATTTATTTTTAAAGTATAACAGATCGAAGTTATTTAACTTGTTTGCAATTCACTTTAACTAAAAATACTTCAATTTCATTCATTTCAAATTTATTATCAAAATTTTGTCAAAAGGTTTATTTTTTAATACTTATCGGTTTTGGGTCTCCCAAAAAATTTTTTGGGACCCCTTAGGCCAAAAGTATAATTTTATTTTTATAATTTTAAAGAAATGTTCTCCAACTTTTAATAATTTATTTGCTATTTCTGGTAATTTTGAAATATCTCTGCTTCTTTTTAAACCTGGTGACGATTTTAATGGATTTATTGGTCCTTGTCGATTTTCTTGGTTTTTACCTAAGTTTGTTTTTTTATTTTCTTCATTAAAAAAAATTTTTGGACCAAGAAGGTTCGAATCCTCAAAAATTTTTTAGTTGTTATAGGGTTGCCAAAAAGGGGGTTTAAGCGGAGAAAGGATAAAAAACAAATTAAAAATTTTTTGTCGCAACTTGCGGTTTTTAGACTTCGGAAAAAAATTTTTAATAATTATTAATTTTAGTAAATTAATTTTATGGATTCACCCTTCAATTGAGCTTGATTTTTTAAAAGAAATTTCTTTATTAAATGAAATTAAAATTATTTCTCCTTCAAAATATTGTAACAATACAGCAGAGAAGATTGAGGCTTATATTGAGGTTTTTTAATTTTTTTGAATTAAAAAATTTTTTTTTGAAGTTGAATGTTTTAAAAAATAAAATTAGTCGTTTTCAATTAATTGGGCCCAAATCTTTAATTTATTTAAACTTTGTTTTTAAACTTGTTTTGGATGAAGAATTGGATATTTTGGATTGTTCTGATTACAGGTTGGGGGTTTCCTTTTTCTTTTTTTTAAATTTCAGCCCTCTCACAGGGGAACCTTTTGAACTGTGAGTCGATTTACTCTTGAAAATTTTTGACTTTTTTGGATAGGAATATAAAACTAAAAAGTTATGGGGCTTCAAAGTTTGCTAAAATTAGGAGATCGCTTGAGACTCTCGTTATATACATAGTAAAATGTGAGTAATTTATCTCCTAAATTCCCTTCCTCTCTTCTTTTTTCCTCAAATTAAAAAAAATTTTTTTTGAAGAGATATTCACAATTGGTGGCGTTTATTTGCAACAAAAATAGTCTCAAATTCTTCTCTTCAATCTGGCACTTTAATTAATTTACTTGTAGAAGATCCACGTTTATTTCGTGCTCAACGTTCTTTAAATAATAAATTTATTGAAGAAAATAATGAAATTAATTATTCAAATATTCCTTTACCTCCTTCAAATAATTCAAAAAATTTAAAAATAAATTTATGGAATTGGAAGGAATTTGAAGATGAAATGCTTCCAAAGAGATTGACAAATTCTGATTTTGAAAAGATTTGTGTGGGAAAATTGGTTTTGCCTAGCCGGACAGATTTTAAGGTTTTTTTCTTTTTTATTCTTTTTATATATTTACGTGCCTTTTCCCCAGTTTGATTGTTAATTTTTTTAGGTTCCAATAGTCCTTATCCTTCATTTACCCCAAAAATGTAAAAATTATCTTGGAGGATTTCGAGTTGATTTTTTATGCCCAACACAAGTTAGCTATGATTTTTGGTTAGCTTTTCAATTTGCAAAATGTCGAGCAATTGGATTAAAAAATTGGGAACATTTAAATTTTGAAAATGGTTTGGTAAATTTCCCAAATGAATTTGTAGATTCTTTTGCTGGGAAAAGAAAATTGAAAGAAGAAGTTGAATTAATTGAGGTTTTTTTATTATATTTTTGTCCAAATCGAATATTATTTATTATTCCAAGTAATTTGGGGAAAATATTTTTTCCAAAATTCCGAAAGGGCAGGGACTGGGAAAATTTTTTTCATAATTTTTGAAAAGATTTCCTCAAAATTTTCGAAAAAAATTCTTAGTTAGTTAGCAGGTTATTTATTAACTTGTTAGTCCTATTTTTAAATTTATAGCTTTTAAGTAAGTTTATACATGTCCCTTAAAGATGGAAATTTGACTCTTTTTTTGGAAATTACCTATCCCTGGTTTCAGGGATTTTTTTAATTTTAAAAGGAAAATAATTTTTTAAATTTATCACAAAAATAAAATTTACAATTAAGCTTTAATTAACTTAAAACTTTTTGTTTGTAAAAAATAGATTAAACGATTTTTTAATTTCCCATGAGGTCTCTTCCCTCAGAGAGCAATCAACGTTCTAAGAGAAATACCAAATTTTATTTTTGTGTTAAATTAAAAAAAATTATTTTCTTTTTTTTTAAACAGAAAAATTCCAAAAAATCTCACAAATGTAGACTTGCTTTTATTAAATTACAAAAATGTTTAAAATTAATTAATTTAATGGACAATAATTTATTTGTATTAAAAGAAAGATTATTACTTAAACAAATTGATTATTGGCTAAAAAATAGAGAAAGAAGAAGAAGAAATGATGATGATAATGAATGGATAAATGTAGAAGGTTTTCTCTTTTTTTTTAAATTAATTTTGGGGTTGTGAACGTCGTTTGTTATTTGCAAGTTTTGTAATATCTTAAAAATGAGAGGTAGAGGGCAGTGTTGGATACCATTTGAAGTTTCGAGGTTTACCCCCCCCCCCCCCCTTATAACTCAATTCGTTTTTAAAAGTTGGCCTTTAATTAATGACCGGTGCAGGGTTTCCCTTAACCTTTTTTCTGATTTTATTGATCATGATGGAATTACTCCCTCAAGGAGTGGTGATTGTGAATTTTGTAGTATACATAGAAGCTAAAAATAAATTTTAGAAAATTTAATCAACAATTCAAAACACTGTTTGGTAATATTCAATTTCGTTCCCCCCCTCCTTTTTTCCATCCTCAAAGTATTAAAAAATGGTCAGTCTGACTTAAGTTATAGAACTCGTCGAGCTGAGTCGAATGACACCAAAATCAAAAAAATCCGACTTGATTTGACCGAAATACAGACCTCTGAAAATTGAACAACCACAGGGGTGATTTTTTAGAATAAAAATTTTTTATGCAAATGATAGCTCATTCGAAAGAGCTCGTCGAGCTGAGTCGAATGACACCGAAATCAACGTAATCGGACGAGTTTTGACAAAGTTATGGCATTATTTAGACCTACCGAAGTCGGCAACCTTATGTCATAACTTTGTGACCATTTTTTAATACTTTGAGGGTGGAAAAAAGGAGGGGGGGAACGAAATTGAATATTACCCACTGTTTTGTACCAATTTATCTAAAAATGTTGTCAAAAGGCATTCCAAAAAAATTTTCATTAATTTATACAACTGACAATTATATTTTGAAAAAAGAATCTGAAAATTTTAAAAAATTTAAAGAAATTGAAAATGAGGAGGAGAAAATTGAAGGAGAATTTTTAGTAGAACAGGTTTTTGAATTTTTTTGGAAAGGGAGGGGGGGGGGGGGTCGGTAAAATTGAATTTATTTTTGGTTTTCAAAGTTGAGTTTTTTGGGTTCCATAAATGTGAGGTTTGGGATCATCCTTTAATTTAAGACTATCCGGTTTATAAATCCATTGAAGCTTTATTCATTCCGACAAAAGTTTATATAATTAAAAGTGGACTCATAAACTAGACCAAAGCTTTCTTTCTTTTTTAAAGAATGGATACAAAAATAAAAAGGAAATTGTTGGCGGTTTTTTACCACTTTTGGAAGAAAATTTGTCTAATGGAATTTTTAGTAATGAATTGGAAAATAAACCTTTTGATAAACAAATAAATTTAAAAAATTTATTTCCTCAAAATTTAAATAAAAAAGAATTAAAAACATTGAGAAATAAAAGAAAAAAAGAGAAGAAAAAGAGGAAAAAGAAAATTGAAGAAGAAAAAAATGGATTGAAGGAGGGATGTTTGATTATTGAGGAAGAAAAAGAAAAAATTGATGACACGAGGTTGGGAATTTTTTTAAATTATTTAGGCACTTTACTGCTCTAAAGGAAAAGTCCAGGAAAGTATGCAAGTATTGTCCGCAAAAGTTTATTAGGCTCTATCTTAGGACATGCGTCCCATGAACTTTTATGCGTCCCATAAACAAAAAATTAGATTTTTCTTGGTGTTGGAAAGTAGGGGTATGGGTCCAAAACATTTTTTCATGTTTGGGACCTACGCCCACTGGGTCTGGGACCGTTCCTTACCCGATCCCTCGAAATTTCTGAAAGTTAAAATCGTTTTTCTGAAATTTTTAAAAATTGGCTGTAACTTTTAGAAATTTCGAGGGATCGGGTAAGGAACGGTCCCAGACCCAGTGGGCGTAGGTCCCAAACATGAAAAAATGTTTTGGACCCATACCCCTACTTTCCAACACCAAGAAAAATCTAATTTTTTGTTTATGGGACGCATAAAAGTTCATGGGACGCATATCCTAAGATAGAGCCGTTTATTATCAACAATTTTTAACTTGCGGACTTTTTGGGAGCATAAAGGAAAAGAGGCCGTTTTAATTTATTTGAAAATAAATTTAAGACAATCACCAATTGGTTTTATTATTAATGGAAATTATTCTTTCATTGAAGCTAGAGGAATTGCTTTAGGTTTTTTTAATAAAAAATTTACCTCTTTAAATTATTTTAAGGATACGCTTTATTATCTTCCCTTAAATCAATCAACACAGACAGAATTGTTTTTGTACAAAACACTGAAGAAAACTTTTACAAAGCAATTATTGAAATTAATTTTTCGATTGCAGAAATTTAAAAAGTTATTGGAAGGAAGGGGGAAAGGGGAAGAAATATCCCCCCCTCCTCCCCCACACACACAGATTTTGTAGGGAAAAACTATTTTAAAATATATCCCTAGAATAACAATCAAAGCTTTTTTACCAAATTTTTATTTTTACAAGAAAAAATTTTAAGGTCAATCAAAATAAATATGTTTTGTTGTTGTTCACATTTTTTAGAGGAAACATTTTTTAAAAGGATATAGATAGATTATAGAATAATAAGGGTAAAATAAAATCCAAAAACAGTTTTTTTGTGTTTATAATTTTCGAAAAAAGGTAATCTGCTGGTGTAAAATTTCATTAAAAATAATAATTTTTTGAGACCCCCACTATAAGACTACCACTACAGATCTTATAATTGTTCCTCGATGAAAGGAGGAGGAAGGGGCGTATCTCAAATTAGGGTATATTAGACGGCCCTTTGACCCTTCGCCGCTGACTTAAATTTTTGAAATTTTTTCTTCGCAAAATCCACAAAGTTCGGTGCTCCCAACCGGTGACATCCCTGTGGTATCGCTGACAGCTCCCTTTTTCCCTATGGCCCACCAAATTTTAGAAAAACGTATCATAAACTATGGGAGTCTTATAGCAAGGTTTTTTTCAAAAAAATTCAGTTTGACTTAAAATTAAATTTAATACATGACGACCAGAAAATAATTTTGAAAGATTACCTTTATAGACATTTTAAAAAACAGTTGAAAAGTTTTGACCTTTTTTAAAAGAATATAATAATAATAGTCTCATCATTTTTTCCCATCACCTTTTTTAACAACCAAAAAATTTTTCTTTTTAACAGCTTTCCTCTCCCCTTAGCCTCGGTTCTTAAGTTGATTGCTAAGCCAGTCAAGTCCTTCATAGAGGCCATCCCCAGAAGTTGCACATGTTGCCTGGATGTACCAGTTACGATTACGAAGCTTGAAAAATTTGTTTACTTGGAAACAATTAAAAAATATTTTTACAGTGTGAAGTCCTAATTTGTCTGTCACTTCAGCAGCATTCATAGCATTTGGAAGATCCTTGAAAAAATTTAAATATACACCATCTCTTTGTCTTTAGATCAAGTTTTATCATTTGAATTAAGCCCTAAAGGTTCAATTTTTTTCATGGAAAGTGGAAAGGATGGGGGAATAACCCAAAGAGCAAGACTATCCTTTGAATCAAGGACACGGATCTATTTTTTAATATATTATTTAAAAACCTGTTTGTTAGCAAAAACCAAAAGGACAGCATCGCGAAGTTCATCCTCAGCCAACATTCGCATTAATTCTTCGCGTGCCTCCCCAGCTCTTTCACGGTCATTGCTATCAACAACAAATATAAGACCTTTAAAAATAAGTTTGGACAAAAAATAACTTAAAAAACCTTGAGTATTTTGGAAATAGTGCCTCCAAAGTGGACGAATTTTGTCTTGACCGCCAACGTCCCAAACAGTAAATGACTAAATAGAAACAAAAAATTTTTTATAAAGTCTTTATTTTTCAAACTTACAATATTTCTGTATTCGACAGTCTCGACGTTGAATCCTGTAAATGTTTAAATGAGGTTATTTCATAGATTTTATTATTTATTTCATTTCCAGACTAGACCAGTCTAGTAATGCGGAGGTAACAAAATCTCAGAACCGCGCTGGTTATGAACATCTCCCATGCGATTAAGGAAGATTTATATTTAGTTTAAAGGTTCTAGCTGACATATGAAATCGAATAGTCTGGGCTAGGACCCTGGTCTTCCCTGTCAATGAAGAAACTTAGAAACAAGACACAGGAGTCTTTTAACTCGAGCCTGGACGGGAAGTACTGCATATACCTTGTGGTCTGTGGGCCTTCCTGTACTCTGACCTAGACATTTGCTGAGCTCCTTGGGCCTTTCCTAGTCAATAAAAAGTGGAACATCTCTCAAGAAACGGTCCGGTTCTATCAGGTTTTTTTTCAAAAATCCCGGTCTCTGCTGACATTTTTACATATTCTCTTAAAAATTATGTAAAATAACCTATAGTCGGAATAGTAGTAACAATTTCTCCAAGTTTAAGCTTGTAAAGAATTGTCGTTTTACCAGCAGCGTCAAGTCCAACCATCAAAATACGCATTTCCTTTGGATCAGAAAGTAAGAATTTATTTAAATAAAAAATATAAACCTTTTTCCCAAACAATCCTTTAAACAAATTTGTAAAAACATTCCCCATTATTTTATTTGGTCAAAAATTTGAATTTTAAATAAAACAAAAATAATTAATCCTCTCGGAGAAAAGCTGCTGAAAATAAAAAGGATATAGTGTAGTGTACCGGTGGTAAAAGTTCGGGACGTGACATATGTCATTCGATTCGTCTCGACGAGCTGAGTCGAACGGTACCACTCCCTATTTTAGGAAATAATTCTGGACCGAGTTATAGGTCCCGGAAAATTGAAAAACCATAGGGGGGAGTAAGCTCGATTTTGGGGTGAAAAATTCGAATATGCAAATAATAGCTCTTTCGAAAGAGCTCCTCGAGCTGAGTCGAATGACACCAAAATCAACAAAATCCGACTTGATTGGACCGAGATATAGGCCCCTAAATATCGAAGATCCAAAGGGGCGATTTTTGGAATAAAAAATTTTTTATACAAATAATAACTCATTCGAAAGAGCTCGACGAGTTGAGTCGAATGACACCAAAATCACCGTGATTGAACAAGATTAGACAATGTTACGACACAAAAAACAAGCAACATAATCCTATGGAGAGTCGGCGAGGCGCTTGTGCAAACCCCCGCGCTTCGCGCGGGGGTTTGCGGCACGCGCCTCGCGGGGAGTCTACGGGCGGTGGGTCTGGGCTCGTAACATAAACCTATTCCTATCTCCCTTGCTCTGGGCATACCTGGAGCCTCCGTAGCAGCAAAACCCTCCATGGAGACCATAGGTAAGGAGCTAAAACAAACGATCGTAACTTTGTCCAATCAAGTCGGATTTTGTTGATTTTGGTGTCATTCGACTCAGCTCGAGGAGCTCTTTCGAATGAGCTATTATTTGCATATTCGAATTTTTCACCCAAAATCGAGCTTACTCCCCCCTATGGTTTTTCAATTTTCCGGGACCTATAACTCGGTCCAGAATTATTTCCTAAAATAGGGAGTGGTACCGTTCGACTCAGCTCGTCGAGACGAATCGAATGACATATATCATGTCTCGAACTTTTACCACCGGTACACTACACTACAGCCAATAAAAATTTAAAACAAAAAATGACTCATTCTCAAAGTTAAAGTTTTTACTGATAAAAAACCTCAAAAAATGTTCCAACAAAACTAACAAGAAAAATACACGTCCTTTTTTTTCATTTAACCAACTATGTAGAAGAAATAACTCGTTATAATTCGCAGTGACGAATTAAAATTTGGTTAAATGAAATTGACTTGGCTGACATTTTTCTTCATTGTTAGAGAAAAATAAAAATTAATAGTGCAAAAAGAAATTAGGTAAGACATCAATAATTTTTGACAGTTCAGTCTTGTTTAAGTGTAGTCGGGTTGCTTCGACTCTAATTACCTTAAATTCGTTTCAAAACTAATAAATTACAGTATACCTAATCTTTGTAAAATTTCGTTTGTCTTATTTCGTGAATTTTTTTCAAAAGTTTTTTACTTTTTTCTTATTTTTACGTTTTTTCGTTTTGAATTTTTTAAATTTTAGATGAAAAGACGAGTACAATTCGCAGAAGATTCAAAAGATCAAGAGTCAACACAACAACGAGTTAAAAGAAATAGGTTTGAGAGAGATGGTGATGAGAATGAGGATAACGACGAATTTGAATTACCTGGAACTTCCAAAGCTGATAAAAAGCATACTTTAGATTCAGATGAGGAAGACAATGTTAATGAATATGAGAGGTTGGACATGCAAAAAGTTAGTCAGAATTTGTTTTCCGATTCTTGATAGGCGCTCATATTGTTAAATAACCCCCCCCCCTAACTACATTGTTTCATTTTCTAAACAAATTTTCGAATTTTTAGGTAGAAGGCCAAGAAGATGCAACACAAGAATATGAAGGAGAAATAAAAATAATGCCCTTTAACATGAATGATGATTTAGAAGAAGGTCATTTTGACGCTTTTGGTACTTTTATTTACAATAAAAAAGAGGCAGCTATAAAAGATGCCTGGCTAGATAATATTGAATGGGATAAAGCAAAGGACGCTGCTGGGGAAAAATGGGGAAAGGTTTTTTTAATTTTTTTGTTTTATTTCAAAAAAATTTTTTTAGTTAGACGATGAAGTAATAACAAATGAGAAGGAGGACGATTTGGAATTAAAAACAATTTATTCAAAATTACTTGAGTTACTTGGAGTTGGGGAAACTATTGATGGAGCTTTAAAGAAATTAAACAGTCAGAAAGGTTTTTCTTTCGTTTTTAACAATTACGGCTTGACTAAAGAGTTTGTGTACTGAAAACGGTAATGGTTAACTTGGAAAACTCCAGCCTTCTTCTCCCCTGGATATACTTTACAAAGGAAATTTATCCCTTAATTAAAATTTATTTTTTCAGGTCTCAGTGCTTCAGAGGAACGCAAAAGGCGTTGGGCAGCCAAAAAGACGGGGAATACCTCTTTACCTATTCAAAATGATTCAATTCAAAATAAAATTGCGGAATTAACATCCCTCGCAGATTCATTAATTTCTCGTGGCCATATGGAAGCTTATCAACTTTCTCCAGTAAAAATTCAAAAAATGATTGAAGAATTAGAACCTAAAGCTGATGAAAATAATACAGCAAAAGAAGCAACTGTTGATATGTTTGCTGAATAGAAAAAAGAATTTTTTAAATTTTATTTTTTAATATATTAAAGGGTTAATTAAAATATTTTTTTGTTTTTAAGATACCATTTGGTTATCTGGCCATATTTTTCTTCTTTTTCAGAAATTTTAAAATGCTCAAAATCAAATAATTTGGGTTAATTCTCATGTCGTCCACATGTCACGGATTGTGAAGGAAGTAGAAGTCGGGTATCGGATATGCCATCCCTGGCCCAAGGTTGACTTGTAATTCTCTCGAAAATTAAAAAATGCAAACCTTGACCATTTTTAAATTTTTTGAGCTTTTTTGGGACAGATAATCAAATTGTATTTTTTATTTTATTTGTTTTTTCAATTAAATTATTTAATTAATTTTATTTTTTGTTTAATCAAACTTTCAACAGATTTTTAATTTAAAAAAAGTAAAAGAAAAAATGGAATTTATGAGTGCTGATGTTTCCGAAAAGGATGTTAGTAAATGGGAATCTCCATCTTTAGCAAAACACTTGTTCACAATTTCTGCTCATGTTGTTACAAAATATTTGCAATGTGGATTTGTGCCGACTGTTATTTATTTGGGTTTGTTTTTTATTAAATTATTAAAATTTTCTTGGTCTTGTGGGGAGGGAAGGAGTTTTTTTTGTTTATGATGGGCTGTCTTACATTTATTGGGTGACCTTGGCCAGATTCTTGGTTTGAAGTCAGGTAAACCCGAAAAGCACCTTGATCGTAACTCGTACAAGAAAAATAAAGATAGGAATTCAGGTCCAAGCCTATCTTTAGAATTTTTATATATCGATCGCTCAACTTAAAAAAATTTTCTTAGGAATGCGAAATGGTGCTGATCCACTTCCAAATGGAGAAATTCCTCAATTGTCGCTTTTTAGCGTTCTTTGGTAATTAAAATTGACTAAAAAGATGATGATTATATTTATGCAATGTTTTTTCAATAAAGTTGTTTTTTCTATTTTAATTTTTATTAAAAAATAAAAGCTGTTAAAAGCAACTATTTATTTTTGCATTTTAAAGGGTTTTAAATAACATTAATTCTTTGAAATTGAAGGATTTGTTGTGTTATTGTTGGTTAAGTGGGGGTGTTTTTCTTCTTTCGGTTCAAATCGGTCCATTTTGGCAACCCTAATCACAAGGTAAAGTTTTGGAGTGTATTCCCTGCTAGTTTCGTTTATTTTTCTTTTTTATGAAGCTGTGATTTTAAATAATTAAAATTTATATTCTCTTTCAGATTAAAAATTATTTTTGTTTCTTTTCTAAAATTAATAACTTAGAAAATGTTGGAAGAATTGCGTAAGAGAAAAAACGAATTCTCAAGCATTTGCAACGTCTATCATTTGATCAATTTTATGCTTTCTATTGCTTTTCCATTTGCTAAACTGACTCCAAAAATTTCTGAAATGCTTTTTGGAATGGAAAACAGAAATATTGACACGGTTTATTCTTTTTATTTTTAAATTATTTATATTTTTAATGAGTTTTTGCGGGCATCTAGAAGATTTCGCACTTTCAGAAAATCTGCGGACTTTAAGGAGCCTCATTCAATTTTTACAAAATTTACCCCTATTTGATGTAAATTCCATTTTTCTACCACAGAATTTTTGCCTTTGTTTAAAAATCAAAAATTTGTTCTGTGGGTCTCCAAAATATAATTGTCTTGTTGTCTTTTAAATTTTTGACGCTAATTCAAGTCTTGTGTGATAGATCTTAGTTTTGAGTTTAGGAAAGTTTTCGGACTTGTATGTCTTTAGGCGGCAAATTTTGTCCTCAAAATTGTTTGTAAAAAATAAAAATCTTTTTTTTCTTTTCAGAGAGAAAATGAAATTTTAATTTTTCTTGTTGTTATCGTCATTTTCAAGTGCCGAAAATCTTCAAGTTATTTACATACTTTTTCAACAATTTATCTTTACTCTAAATTGGCAAATTCGTTATTATTCTTTCGTGTTAAACCAATTTATGGTCTTTTTTATTGTGTTTTGGTTATTACTTTGTATGTTTTGGTAGATGAACCTTTACCTCCTGATTCTGAAAAAGTTAGATTTTTTAATGGAGAAGAGCTTAAGGTTTGTTTTTTAAATATTTTCTATCCGCAAAAGACGTGCGGATGTCTGCAACTAACTTTTTAAGTTTTTTACGATCATAGTCTGACTCGATTTTTTCTGTCCATTTCTAGTAGTAGCTGTATCTAAAATGACTTTTTCCAAGAATAATTCTTTTGAGAAAATTAAAGATAGATTAAAGATAGACTCTTTTAAATTATTAGAATACACTTCAAGAAGACAAATCAATTGTTTGGATTATTGAATTCTTCTCAACGTGGAGTCCAGAATGTCGTTATGTTAGGCCTGTATTTAATGCTTTGAGTGAAAAGTTTATTTGAAAAAAATTTTTTTATTTTAATTTTAAATATTTTTTAAAGGTTTACTTTGCCAAACCTACGATTTGGTAAGGAGGTTGAAAATTCTTTACGAATGTCCGCAATTTTTTTGCATGTCTGTAAGTTTTTTAGGTGTCCGTAAAGGATTTGCAGACATCAATTGTTGTGGCTGCAAAAAATTGTGGATGCTTTTTAATATAAAACAGTACTTTTAAAAATTTCTTTGAAGGTAAATTGGACGTGGGGAGATTTCCAAAGGAAGCAGAACATTTTAGAATTAATTGTAGCGCTACAAGTAGACAACTTCCTACATTTTCTTGTTTTAAAGGAGGAATACAAACAGAAAGAAGACCTTTAATTGGTACAAATGGAAAGGCTATTCCTTTTGTTTTTACGGAGGTTTTTTTAAATTTTTTTTGTGGTTATCCGTTTTCTTCTTTCTCATGTTAGAAAAGTTAATTGGGCAAAGTCACATAATAGTTAGTCAAAAAAGGGATTTTTAAGGCCCTAACACTTGACCTATTAAAGGAGAATCAGTGTCTCATTAAATTAATAAGGCTAAAAAAAAGCCAAAATTTTCTTTTATTTTTGATATTGAAAAAGTAGAAAAGGATAAAACGAAGGAAAAAAATATGGGCAGATAACCACATTATTTCGAAAAAATTAATTTAAGAATTTTAAATTTTTTAAGCAAAACATAGTTTTGGCACTCGATTTGACTAGTATTTATGCAGAATGTAAAAAGAGGTTAAAAAACAGTTGAAACTTTTCTGTTGTTTTTAAATCAATTTATTAGCTTTATCGAATATATTTTATGGATATAAAGAGTAATTAATATAAAATTCTTTTGGAAGAACTTTTGGGGGTGTGGTGGGTAAATTTTGTTTGTTTTTTTTGTAAATTTTTTTTTCAAGAAAATTTCCCATTATTTTTCTTCCATTTTTCTAGTCACCTTCAGGGTATGGTCCAGCCAACACTTTCTTGATAAACTCTGAAAAAGTTAAATTTAGTGAGAGAATGAGATACACCCTCCTTGAGTTGAGTTGAGGGATATCTTAAATAAAGGTTTTCTTCACTTTCTGCCGTTAAACCTCGCTTCTAAATACCCCACAACTGAAACGTACTTATCCTATAATGAGGTGTTCCTTAAATAGAAGGTGACTGAAAAGAGGTTATTAAATAGAGGGCATCACTTAGGCAGCACCCCATTCAATGGCCAACCAAAATATAAAAGGTGTCTTAAGTAGAACACTGGGTTATCTTTTAGTGAGGTTCGACTGTGTATTTTTGATTGGAAATTGGAAGACTTGATCAATACTCGATCAATTCGGATATATGTAGGTTTTGTTTTTTTCTTTTTAGTATTATCAGACATTTTTTTCAGACAATTCACTCAGACAATAACAATTTAAAGATAAGTAAATTGAAGCGACTTATTTTATTAAGTAATTTTGTGTCTAAAATACCCGATTAATTTTTAGTTCTCGAATTTATCCTCTAACCACCATATTAGGTGTAGGTTCCAAAAATTGGGCTAACATTTAGTTTTTCTTGACGATATTTGCGGGCACTACTAGAGTAAAGCAGAGCTGGATATTTCTCTCCTTTAGCTATTTTCCATTACACCACGCCGCCTATTGCATAGCCTTAGGAATAAAATAGAGTCACCGGGGCTGGATTCGAACCTGCGATAACGCTGACAGTGCTTGCTCGGCCTTGCTCACACAAATGCAGGTGCTCTACCACTGAGCGATCGGGGCGACGACTAATGCTTTCTTCGTTTTAGATGCTCTAGATGAATCATCCTTATAATAGCTATATGTTTTACACTAGTTGTCCGCAAATTTTATAAGCATGACTACAAGATTTTGAATACTTTTAATCCAATCAGAGCCAAAAAAATTTTTTTCTTTAAAGTTAAAGAAAAACTCACGATCATAATTAACCATTCCCTCTCCATCCTCAACTCCTTGTAAAAGTTCATCAACTTCTTCAGTATTGAGACGCTCTCCCAACGCCAATAATACATGCCTCAATTCAGCTGCCATAATTTTTCCACTTTCATCTTTATCAAAAACTTTAAGTCCTTCCATAAAATCTGCATAACTTCCAACTTCTTTTTCTTTAGAAAGTTGGTCAAAAATTGGCAGCCATTCTTCAAATGTTAAACGTTTTTCACCTTTTCGTTTGTATTCTTGCCCGGCAGCTTTCCAAACCATTGCATTTGTTGGTTTTAAGCCACAGGCGCGAACAACTTCCCCTATTTGAATACCGTCAATTTTGCCGTCCAATTCTTTTAAAAGGAAAAAAATATTTTAAATTTTATTTGAGAGGATTAGTAGAGATAGGAGGGAATTGAAGCCCTATAAACTCAATTTTTATCTGGGATTTCTGGGGGATCTTGGATAGGTCTTGGATAACAGGCAGGCATAAGGTGGAGAGGGGCTGTAGGCTATAATTGATTTATAATAAGTACCAGCTATAAATGTAGACTTAACTCTAAGGATGAGGGGATATACTACAAAGTGAAGTTTATTCTGACTTAATTCTGATTACAAGTTTTAATTTTATTGACTAAACTTAAGCTTAAATTAAGTTTAATTTTTATTTTTCAAGTTTGAAGTCCACAAGTTTTAAGACAGCGAGTCAGGTCAATTACAAACCTTAAGTATTCAAGTTTGTAATTTTCAAGCTTGTATTTGCTAGCTTAAGCTTAAAATTAAGTTTAATTCTGGTTTTAAGTTTGTAATCAAAGTTTTCAAGTTTTTGTCTGATTCTCTAACCTTTTATTATTATTTAACTCACCCTCATCGTAGAGATTGAAAATTTCCTTAATCTCTGAAAAAATAAAAAAGTTAATTTAAAAAACAAAAAAATAGTCATTTTTTACCAGTTTGCGATGGCATTTTTAAAGAAGATTTTTAAATAAAACAATTTTATTTAGAAACAAAACTGTGGTGATTAACGTTGTTGAGAGAGAGAGAGAGTATCTATGTATTTATGTATACAACAAACAACACAAATAAAAAGGTGGAAGCAAGAGAGGAAGACTTTTTATCTCTTTTTGAGCTCTAAGACAACTTTTCAAGTGGATGGGGATATATTATTGAGTAAAATGGCTAAGGAAGAAGATATAAAAATTAGTAAATAAGAATAAAAAAAAGTGAGTCAAAATCGTTAAATCTTTTAGCACTTTAGAAAGATTTTTGTTGGTAAGAGGAAGCTGATTGAAAGAATTTAAAAGAAAGAGCAAAAGAGAGCGCAAAGTGTGTCTAGTATATAAAAGCTAAAGAGTAGAAACTAGCATCCCGGAAATGAAACAAAGTTTTTAAAAGTTAGAGAGAAGAAATCAGAAAAGAAAATATTTCTCTTTTCTTTTTCATGTTCTGATCTCTCTTTAATTCTGAAAAATGCTTTGAAAAAAAAATTTCTAACCAAAATTATTAGCTGTGTGTTAACGCCAAAAACTTAAGTTTGTGGTTTTTGTGTGTTATAAATTTTTTGGCGCACACCCTGATCAGTATATATAATTTTCAGACTCTCCCCCTCTCTCTCTTAAACATTTATCTGTTTTATATCAAGCTCTCTTAAAAGAGGAAATGTTGGTAAAAATAGGCAGCTGTCCTTTCCTTTTTCTTCGCAAGAATGGAGTAGGCGGCTTTATAAACACAACACGGCTGCTCTTCTTTAAAAAAAATTAGTTGTTAGAGCATTTCAGATCAATTTTAAATTTGAAAGAAGAAGAAAAATAAATATGGAAGAGGATTTGGGTATAATTAAACATAAGGTGTATTTTTTAGGTAAGGGGGACAGATGTTCGTCTCTAAAAGTATAATTCAAATAATTCTCATGAAAGAGAAAAAAGTTAAGTTTTTTTCGTTGTTGAATAAAAATAATGAAAATGAATCATTGACAACAATGAGGAAAGAAAAGAATTCTGAAAAATAAACAAGCTTGAAATAAATAAAAAAATAAGAATAATTTAATATAAAACTTTGAACTTGAACTAGAGAACGAGAAAAAATGAGAATTTATAGAAATTAAAAATAATTTTGAATATTAGACTATGGGGAGTTCAAGGGATTAGGAGGGTTCAAGGAATCGGGAATCTTCAGTTGGTCCTTTAAAATTCTCAAAAAAAACTCTCTCCTTATTTTATTCCCGCAATGGAGGAAATCTGGCTTTCTGGCCTTCCAAATTTTCTGAAAATTTTCGTCTGCGGCGCTAAAAAAGAAATCGAGCTTCTAGTCCTTTAAAAATTAAAATAAAAAATTGACCAAAAATCCGCCAATGGTGACATAAATTTGACGCATAAATTATTAAAAAATTTTAACTCAAATTTTAGTTAAAATGTTATCTCAAATGATTAGGGGAAATGGACAAGATATCCGGAGTATAAAGGAATTGGTAGAATATCGGAGGATTAAGAGGATGTGAAGTGATATAGTGTGGATTAAAATGTTTTTGAGGGAAAAGGGGGATTACCCCTAATATCCCTCTCAATCCCTTCAAATCCTCAATAGCCTTCTAAATCACTGATATCCCTTGAAGCCACCCCTAATCCCTTCTTATATCCCTAGATATACTCTTTATCCCATGAATCCTTCCAAATCCGTTTAATCCGTCCAAAGTGTGACGATTTTCACCTTTTTGGACTATCATCTTTCGCCGTTCGCTGCTGAATAAAAAATTACAATTTGTACTACTTCTGATTTGAATATACTGTAGCAGTTTAAATAAAGTATAAAAGCGAAATGCCAAAATACTATTTCTCTTCTGTTTTTAGGTTTAGACGTTACAGACACGTTTTGTCAGGCGAGATTTTTATTTTCTTTATTTATTCATAGGTTAATTTCGGTTTTTCTTTTCTTTTTTTTTTCGTGAATAATTGGTAAAATGTTTTAATTTAATTTTTTTCCCTTTAAATTTTTGTGCTTTTTTAGATTCTTAACAAATATACTATTTCTTTTTTTCTCATTTAGCAGCAATACTACACTGTCCAAGGGATGATCGTCAATCCGATGGACAATATCGGTTCGTACATTACCACACAAGGCGCTTCAATCCTTTCTCGGGATGGAAATTATTCAACCGGATATAATGCTACAATTCCATTGGGCATAAATCCGCAGCCTCTCTACATTCAAAATCCAGCTTCGGTTACTACGGGTCATCATCAATTTGCCTCTCCACACAACTTTTCTTTGGTGCCGCAAAATTCGTTGCCTACTCCAATTCATATCAAAACGCGGGTATTTGTGCCGAATCAGATTGTTGGTATTCTTATTGGGACTAAGGTTATTTTTGTTTTGTAGTAAGGTTTTGAAAGGAAGGATGTAAAGTTTCGATACAAGACCTATACCATTTGATTTATCTCGTCGAGATGAGTCTAACGGTCCCACACTTTTTCAGGAGATGCCTGTGGACCGGGATATAGGTCCAGAAAATCGAAAAACCATAGGGTGGGGGGTCTATTCTTCATTTTTAAATTTTTCTTTTAAGGGTCAGACAATCAAGAGTGTTATAGCGGAATGCGGGTTTTTGTTTTTTAAGAATTTTGACGACGATTTTATTTTAGTGCCATTATAAGGATTGAAGGTGATCGTGATCCGACTCCATCTTCCTCTTCGGTTCATCAAAACACAAATAATTCTGTCGCTGCCAGCCAAGAAAATAGTTATAATAACAACACCAAGAGCACAACTACTTGTGTTGAAGATCCTTCTGTTATTACTAGTGATCATCATTCTCAAGAGGTTGGTGATAACGCTGGTGATAAAACTTCGAATGGTCCGATTGTGGCGCCTGCAGCTGTTGATTCTTTGGAAACTTGTGAAGAGGTCACTATTACTGGTCATGCCAATGGTGGGCACAAAAAGAATAATATCGTTGCTGGACATCCACCAGGTCCAGATCAACGAGGAGTGTTCATTTCTGGATATGACTTTCAAGTTTCTAGGGTTTGCTTTTCATTTAATTTACGATTTAATTTTTATCCTTATTAAGGCGCTCTTTTGGGTATTCAAGAAGTAAGTTGGTTTTTTTTAATTGCGGCTCTTTGAGGGGTTTCTTATCGATTTTTTAATTTGTAGGGTTGCAGACAGTCAGAATTTTCGTGTGGAGGATCTCGTTCTCACTTGTGAGGCAATTGTGCCAAGCAAGGTTGTTGGGCGAATTATTGGGAAGAATGGACAAAATGTATGCTGTTAGAATGTTTACAAAAATATTTTTAATTTTTAGGTTAAGCGACTTCAATTGAAAAGCGGTTTTTTATATTTATAATTTATCTTAAAAATTTTAAATTTTAGGAGCGAACATTAAAGTACCAGAAGATCTCAATCAACAGGACAAAAATTCCGTGGAAGCTGCTGTTCGCGTTGTTGGAAATTTTTATGCTGTTCAAATGGTTCAACATCATTTTGGCACGCTTATTTTGGATACTGAATGGCGTGAAAGTAGAGAATATGATGGTTAGTCTTCCTCAGTTTGTCGAACAACTATAAATTTTTTTCAGAGAAACGTTCCGGTTTTCGTCGCAGTATGGTTGCGTATGATCCACCATTATCCAACTTTGAGTATTCAGATAAGGTTTATTTTAAAAATTTCAAGAACCTTTTATTAATCTTTTTCTTCAGCAATACTACGCCTCTCAAGGAATGCTTGTAAATCCGTTGGATAATTTTGGTCAATACATTACGGCTCAAGGCTTTCAGGCTTATTCAACTGCCTATAATACTGCAATTCCTTTGGGCCCGCAATCTCTCTACATTCAAAATCCAGCGTCGATTACTGGCTTTCAAAATACTACGGGTCATCAATATGCGACTCCGCATAACTTTTCTTTGGTGCCACAGAATTCAATGCCTACCCCCATTCATATCAAGACGCGTGTTTATGTGCCAAATCAAATTGTCGGTATTCTTATCGGAACTAAGGTTATTTTCGTTATCTTGAATAGTTATAGTTTTCTGTGACAATAAGGGGTCATGTTTATAGTACACAGTTTAATGATCATGGCAGACTGACATTATCATTTTAGCTAAAAAACCAGGGTTGGACACGACCGGTTATTAACCGGTACACTCGGTTTTCGGTTTTGGCTGGTTCGGTGAAGGCGTTATGAATTTTGTTGCTTAACGTCGAGGGTGAAAATAAGAACCCAGATTTCCTCCTTTTTCAGCACCGCAGGCAAAAATTTTGGAGGTCCATAAGGCAAATTTCTTCCATTTTTAGCGCGTAGTTCTTTTAAAAAAAACTTGTAAGTTGCGGATTTCGAGTTACGGATTTTTAAGATTTTCGAAATTTCCCACACAATTAATGAAAAAATCTGGTTTCTTGACACAAAATTTATAAAAATTTTCGCCTGCGGCGCTGTAAAAGGAACTTGAAACTTCAAAATTTTATTGACACTTCACCAGAATTTGCTCATATACATTTAACTAGTTTGAAGTGATTAAATTTCTTTATCTCCATTTTAAAAATTGCGGATTGTTTAGATTGTGGGGGTTTTGCAATTGCGGATTTTTAAAAAGAAATTGCGAGTTACGGATTGAGAGTTATTTTAAAATTTCCTACTGCGTACAAGCCTTTTTCTAAAAATAGGAATCAAACCAAAACTTAATCTCGTGCGTGCCTAACACATAACGTGCCTAACACACATAACCACTTAACCACCCGACTCTATAACGATGAGATAAATCGATTAAAAATATTTTTTTCACTGTTTGCTATGCTGAAAAGAAAATTTGGGGAAATATTTTTGTAGAATGTATTTTGAGAATTCATATTCCGAAGAACTCCAAAAAATTCCATCTTTAGGGTGTATTTTTTAAACCGAAACCTATCGGTTTAGGCCTCCGGTTTTCGGTTTTCGCCGGTTTTGACCCCCCGGTTTTTGGTTTATGTTTATTTGCAAAAAACACCGGTTTTCAGTTTCAGTTCGGTTAACCGTTTGTGTCCAACCTTACTAAAAACCATTATCGTTTTTCCTTATATGATTTTATCTTTTTAAGACAAGCTAGTGAACGACAATTTATATTTTTCATTTAAGGGTCAGACAATTAAGAGTGTTATAGCGGAATGCAGGTTTTTATTTTTTGTGAATTTTTATGCTTTATTTTTTTTCATTTTAGTGCCATTATAAGGATTGAAGGTGATCGTGATCCGACTCCATCTTCCTCTTCGGTTCATCAAAACACAAATAATTCTGTCGCTGCCAGCCAAGAAAATAGTTATAATAACAACACCAAGAGCACAACTACTTGTGTTGAAGATCCTTCTGTTATTACTAGTGATCATCATTCTCAAGAGGTTGGTGATAACGCTGGTGATAAAACTTCGAATGGTCCGATTGTGGCGCCTGCAGCTGTTGATTCTTTGGAAACTTGTGAAGAGGTCACTATTACTGGTCATGCCAATGGTGGGCACAAAAAGAATAATATCGTTGCTGGACATCCACCAGGTCCAGATCAACGAGGAGTGTTCATTTCTGGATATGACTTTCAAGTTTCTAGGGTTTGCTTTTCATTTAATTTACGATTTAATTTTTATCCTTATTAAGGCGCTCTTTTGGGTATTCAAGAAGTAAGTTGGTTTTTTTTAATTGCGGCTCTTTGAGGGGTTTCTTATCGATTTTTTAATTTGTAGGGTTGCAGACAGTCAGAATTTTCGTGTGGAGGATCTCGTTCTCACTTGTGAGGCAATTGTGCCAAGCAAGGTTGTTGGGCGAATTATTGGGAAGAATGGACAAAATGTATGCTGTTAGAATGTTTACAAAAATATTTTTAATTTTTAGGTTAAGCGACTTCAATTGAAAAGCGGTTTTTTATATTTATAATTTATCTTAAAAATTTTAAATTTTAGGAGCGAACATTAAAGTACCAGAAGATCTCAATCAACAGGACAAAAATTCCGTGGAAGCTGCTGTTCGCGTTGTTGGAAATTTTTATGCTGTTCAAATGGTTCAACATCATTTTGGCATGCTTATTTTGGATACTGAATGGCGTGAAAGTAGAGAATATGATGGTTAGTTTTTTAAATGTTGGGGGATTATTTTTAAGCTTTATGTATGTTGTCAAAGGTTACAAAAATTAAAGGGTCCGCATTAATTCTGACTAGATTGGTGGATCCGTGTCTTTAAAAAGACAGGTTATCCGGAAATTTTCGTTTCTAATCCAGATATCGAAGGGTCTCCGGGGATTCGCCAACCCCCTAATTCTGTCATCGAAAAAGTAAATATTTGCGGGCAAAATTTTGCGGACTTTTTGGGAGCATTTCACAACATTCCAACGCTTTCTTCTCCGCCTCTCACCCCTTCTCAATTATAATATTTCAAAAAAATTTAAGAGAAACGCTCCCGCTTTCGTGAGGGTGCTGGTAGTGGTGGTGATGCTGGTACTAGCCGTTAATTAATTTTGATCTCAACAACAAACAAAAAAATATAATTATATAGTATTTATTGGATTAAAAAGAAAAGGAAAAATGGGAGGAAAAAATTAATTTATTTATTAAAAAAACAGCAACAAAAAAACTCCTTAACCTTTTAAACAAAAAAAAAAAAGAATTTTATTATTATTAATTGTATTTTTTTCCTCTTTTTCTCTCGTTAACAAACAAAAAATGCGAGTATATATATGTATAGAGTTGTTTTGAAGAAATTCTATTAGTATATATATATTATTATTATAATTATTACTACGTTTGCTTGTTTGTATTTTTTGTTGTTTGTTTTGGCTATACCAAAGATATAATTTATTTTTGAATTGTTTTTTGGGGGTTTTTGCTAAAGTTTGGGGTTGTGTTTCACAAAAGTCCACAAATCTCAATGTTTTTTTTTGCAAAAGGATGACTTTAGTCAAAAGGGATCATTTTAGTTAAAATAGGATCAAAGAGTCGCTTATCAATACAACAAAGCGTTTTTAGTATCTTAAAAGGAACTAGCACATTCCCCATGATTTTTTTGTGTTTTTTTGGAATTTCTATACATCCAATAATATTGAAATTTGTGGTCGAAGGTTCGAAGTCGATTGGAGAATTTAAAAAAGCAATTTTTTGTTGTATTGATAAGCAATAAACCTTACAATTAGATTAAATACCCTTAGAATAACCCGAAAAATTCATTTTTAAGCTTTTATTCCATCGCTAATACTAAAAAATAATTATGAGCCTAAGCAGTACTTCTTGCTCTTCCTCAATTGTGGTACTCCAAAAGGAACAAAAAGACGATATTACAAAAGAAATGATTGGACAGGTGTTTGCTGATTGTGACAAGTCTGGAAATGGATTTATTAACATCAAAAAGTTGAAGGTTTGGTTTTTAAAGTTTTCAGTTTTTGATTGTTGACAATGAAAGTTAATTGATTTTGAATTTTCCTGGCAAATTAGAGCGAATTGCACAATTTATGAATAAGTTGTTTGTTTAGTTGTAACGCTTTCGATTTGTTTGAATGTTGTCTCGTATTCTACGCCTTGCCCTTGTTTTTAATTTTAAGCAGACATTTTTTAGCTCCAATGCTTATTTACATTTTTAATCCTTTTTAAAGTTCTGTTTTTACTTTTTTAGTGTGATGTGGTTTGTATTTTATGTGAATTCTTTCCTTTTTGCTTGTAAGTTTTGTGTACTCTCTTTTCTTTTATTTGTTTTTTTCAGATTGTAATGAGAGCACTTGGATTAGAACCAAGACAAGAAGAGGTTTTTTACTTTTTTGAGAATAAATACAAATTGTTTTTAAAGGTAAACAAATTAATGGATCGAATGTTGGAGGATTCTGTTGCTCGTTCTGTTAACCAAGGTTTTTTGAATTAATTTTTTGAATTAGCTAGCCAACAAACTACCGCCTACTTTATTCCACGGAATTTATTGTGGGAACCGACCCATTGTGAATATCCAGCGAAAATTTTTTTGCTAAAAGTCGTAGATTTCTAATCCGCTGGTCTATGTAGCAAATTGGGGGTCTGTGGTTCGAGCCCATTCCTTATTTTTTAAACATTTAAATTTGTAAAATGAACAAATATAACAAATTTTCGAGTTTCTAAATTTTTTATTCATCTAAAATTAAAATCCTGTGTATTCCTCTCGCTATTTTTACTCTCAAAAAATTTATTTTAGAAGCATTTACTGCCCAAGAATTAGCCAATATACTTTCTGATCGTTTAAAAATTGACAAAATTGGCGATGAAATTCAGACTGCTTTTCAACTTTTTGATTCTAATGAAAAAGGGTTTATTAATGTTGAGGATTTGAAGAGAGTTGCAAAAGAATTGGGGGAGGAATTGAATGAAGACGAATTTAAGGTTTTTAATTTTGTAGTTTAACCTCACTTTAAGTTAAACAATTGTGACTGAAAAATCGTCTCTTATAATGAGGACATCTTTAATAGAGTGCATCGCGTATGCAGTCCTCATTCCAGTTTTCGATCAAAATAAAAAAAACGACTTTAAAATGAGAATTTATAATGAGTTTGACCTAATACTAGACATACTAGACACACCTCTATTTAAGAAACGTTTTAAAATTTGGTCACTGGGTGTGGGAGCTGCCAGATCCTACCCCCAATATATTAGACTATTTTTCCAGTTTCAAAGGGTATATCTATTAATGAGTGTTGGTTTATTTTGATTAAAATTTAATTTTAAGGAGATGATTTCATTAGCAGAATGTTCCATAAAAGGCCAGGTTACTCCGAACGAATTTAAAAATGTTATGAAAAAAATTTCGCTTTATTGAAGAAAATATTTTTAAAAAGTTTTTAAAGTTAATTGAAGTATTTTTGAAGATTTATTCTTTTAAGATTACACATAAATTAAAGAAAAATAAAATTAAAAAGAAAAATAATAGAGATTAATTGCACACATAAATAAACTTTTTCTTCTTTTTTTTCTTCATTTCTCACAAAATCTAACAACTTTCTTTTCTTTTTTACTTTCCTTATTATTCCCCTCTTCTTTAGCAATAACAACTTTTCCAGCTTTAGCCTGAATAGACAATGAAGGTGGAAAATAATTATTTTCTTCTTCTTCTTCATTACTGTTAAATTTTGAATTTTTATTTAAAGGATTAGGGAACGAGAAAATTGTTGTTTTGTTTTTATTTGATGGAATTAATTGAACTGTATCTGACGATGAAAATTGTAAAAGAGGAATTAAACGATTTTCTTGAACATAAACATATCCAGCAATTATTAAAAAGAAAATTGCTGAAATAGCTAAAATACAAGCAATTAAACGTATCCAATAAATTAAATTGTTGTTTTCTTCTTCGTTTTTAATTATTTCTAAATTATTTTTATTGTCTTTTTGTTGTTGAGGAATATTTTCACATTTTCCAATTAAACAGCCTAAAGTGCCTGAAGGAGTATTTGCTTGTCCAATTGAAGAAAGCCAAGAACCAATCCATTCTTGTTCACAAATACATTCCCATTTATTCTGAAAATTTTTTTAAAAATAATCGCGGCAATTAAGGTAAGGTTATATTTCAATCAGAGGGGCATACAAAAATGTCGAAAAAACATTTTTCCTAGGGACCAATAAACTCGACCCAATAAATATAAAAATACCTCAGAAATATCCACAGAAATTAAATTGGAAATATCCAAATTGTCAAAAACTCCTTTAGGTAAATAATAAAGCAAATTATTATTTAAAAATAATTTTTTCAAATTTTTGACTTCCTCAAAACTTTTGCTTGAAATTTTAATTATTTTGTTGTGATCCAAATTTAATTCTTGTAATGAAAATAATCCATTTAAATCTCCTTCATTTATTGAATTAATTGAATTATACGAAAGAAATAATTTTTTGAGTGATGTTAATAATTCAAATACTGAACGGTCCAAATAAATATTTGATGCTTTAGTCGAAGAAAATGAAAAATTTTAGTCGAAAATTTTAGTCGAAGAAAATGAAATTAAGAATTTTATTTTTTGTTAGGGGACGTTACTGCATATATGAGACAGGAATTTTATGTAAAAAGGGGAAGGTTCGAATTATTTAAATTGGACAAATTCCCTCCTTTTTCTATCTTTATTTTAAAATTAAAAAAACTTTTTGCTTACGTGAAGGATCGTTAGTTGAAGAACACGAAAATGAAGCAATTTTATTTTTTTGTAAAGACAAAACTGTCAAACTCATTTTTATTGGTTCAAAAGCAAAACAATCAATCCAAGAGATATTATTTCCATCCAAAATTAAAGAATAAAGTTTTTGACTTTTTTTCAAAAATTTAAAATCTTCATTTGAAATTTTAAAAATTTTGTTGTTTTCCAAATGTAGAGTATTTAAATTAGACAAATTTTGTAAATTTATGTCTTTGATTTGTTCAAATAAATTATTTGAGAGAAAGAGAATTTCGAGTTTAGGAAGATGAGTAATTTTTAACTGAAAATAATTAAAAAGTGATTTTTAGTGTTAGAGTAAATAAATGGAAGGGAAAAAGTGTTTCTTTGTCAAGGATTGACTTCTGAACCGATTTAAATAATTTTTATACTTATTAATCGAAAGCTTTAATTATGGGGATTATTTTAACTAACGAGGTTATTTTGATCAAATATCTCAAGAAAAGTTACAGGTGTAAAATGAGTAAAATCATGATTTTGTCTTTTATTTTTCTGCAACTTGTCTATCAAATGCTGTTAGGCAAAATAATCAGCATATTCAAAGCTTTCGATTAATATGAAAATTGTTTTAAAAGGACAAGAATTAAGAAAGTTTTGACCAAAAACAGAACCTCTGGACTCTTTCGGAAAAAACAATTTATTGGATGTTGCTTTTTCAAGGATATAAGGGGTTCCCACCCGTTTTTAGACGTTTAGAAAATTAAAAAATAATTTTTGAAAACCTTTCCAATCCTGTTATTAGAAATATCCAAATGCTTGAGAGACAAAAGATAAGAAAAAGCTTCATCCTCGATAGACTCAATAAAGTTGTCTAAAAAATTAAATTTTTTTAAATTAAATAAATTAAAAAACAAACTTTGCAAACTTAAAGATTCCAAATTTTGCAAATTCTTAAAAACATCTCTAAAAATTTTAAAAAATTTCAAAAATTAAAAGGCAAATGGCAAACTTTGTAATCTTTGTCAATCGATTGTTGGAAATAGTTAGGGTTTTCAATTTGGTTAATGAATTGAAAATGCCGTCATCGAGACTATAAATTAAATTTAAATTAAAAATGCCCTCCTGGCTACGGGCCTGTCTGCCCGTGAAGCAATTAAAATTTTTAGAATACGCCAAAGGTGCCCCAAAACAAATTTAAAAAAAACACAAGAGGTAAAAAACAAACGAATTAATTTGATTATTATCCAACAAAAGAGTCTCCAAATTAACAAGTTTAGAAAAATGGCTGCGTTTAAGTTGACTCAATTTATTGCTGCTGAGATCCAAATATTTTAGAGAAGCCAAATTTAAAAATATTTTTTCGTCAATTGACTTCATTATATTATTACGAAGACTTAATTCTAAAAATTAAGAGTGAAATTTTGTGGAATTTATTTTTGCGAACATTATTACATTTGCGGACTTTTCCAGAAATTCTCTTATTGTTGGTAAGGGATAAAAAGAAAAAAAATTGCAGAGAGAATTGAAAAAACCTCCAAAGAAAGCGTTACAACAATACAAATACACCACTAATATTCTCGCCAAGCTCGTAGCCAGGAGGCATTAAATCACGGCAATACATTTCTAAACTTCTCGTTTTCGGCGCTAAAAAGATTGCCCCATCCCCGAAAATTTTTCCTGGCTACGGCCTCGATTTTCGATAATTATTCTTAAATAACAAATAAGAAATATCCCCAAAATTGGACGCCTTCTCAATTTGAAAGAACGGGAAAAGTTCTCAAGAAGTGCAACCCCTTATCTTCACAAAGCCAACAAAAATATAAAATCAAACAAAAAACCTTTAAGAGTATTCTCAACATTAGAAAAAGCTTCCTTTCGAATAATTCCAACACTAGAATCTTCAATCGTTAATTTATCCAATTTAATTTTAGAGAACATATCTTTCGGCAAAATGTTGATTAAAGCATTCCAAACATGTAAATGGTCAATTTTTGTATCGTTTAATGAAAAAAGAGCTCGAAAAATAGCAGGCATTTTTTGATTAGTACATCCAATCCAAATTTTGTTTGATAAATTTTGTGAAACATCGTTGGTCAGAGAACACTGACAGACCTGGAAAAAGGGTAAAAAATAGAGAAACTAGGTTAATTTTTTGCCCAATCCCTTACCCAAATTTTTTCCTCTTCCCCATTTCGGGGGGGGGGGGGGGGGGGCAAAATATCCCCCTGGCGGTACTTATGAAGATGGAGGTGCCCTTTCTGCGGACTTTTTTTGCGGACTTTTCCTTTCCTTTAAATTTTTCTTTTTTAATGTTTTGGTTGTCTTGCTTGCAGCAAGTTTTGCTTGTAGCAACAAACTGTCAAAGGCTAATTCTTATTTTTCTATGAATAAGACCAAGCTTTTTAGCCTCGCATCAAAATATTAGTCGTTTAAACGTAGATTTTCCAGAAGATGCTAATATTTGAAATTTTTCAGTTGTTCAATATTTTTAAATATGAATAGGAATGTAATGTTTTTACACAGAAATTTATAATGTTATACACCAAATCAATTTTTTCAATTATTTTTTTGTGTAACATTGTTTTCTAAGGCAAAATATAAGTGTATGACTATAAAATTAATCTTCTCTTTATCAATATGCCTTGTTTGAATATGTCACAGGGCAAATAGAAGGAAGGAGAGGAAGAAGAAAATCTGACCATTATGTACAAGCTTAGGTAAGAAAAATAATAGGGGAGGGCCATTGACAGTTAGTTGCTACAAGTAAAACATTTAAATAAGGGAAGAAAAGTCCGCAAAAAAAGTCCGCAGAAATGGCACCTCCATCTTCATAAGTACCCCCCTGGCTACGGGCCTGCCTGGGAATTTTGAGAATTTTAGAAGGCTGAAAAAATCAACAAATGCCAGGTCAGCCCAGTCAATATCAATATGTATATACCAACCCGAGTCCAAGACCAGAATTAAATTTAAAAAATTCTCCAAAAAACCAACCGGGCTAGCTCCATCCAACTCAGAAAATGACTTTTCAATAGGATGACAAGGATTTTGATTTGCCGAAATTAAAATAATGTTGATGATAAAAATAAATAAAATGCTTCGAAATAAGTTCAAAATTAGTTGAGTTATCATCTTTTTGAGATTACATTTAAAATTTATGTATTAAGAAACAAAAAATAATAAGAATGTTTTCAACAATCAAAGGTTTTGTTTGGCCGTGCCATCCAATACCATTCACCACAGAAAGAATAGTTTCATAATAACATTGTCTTCCTTATTTTACATTGTGAAATTTGTAAATGTTATAATTAGAGAATAAAAATGCGCAGAGAGAACGTGGATTAGAGAAAAAAGAAAATAGTGACTATAAAATATCAACAAAGAAAAGCTTACAAAACACCTAATTTCAGTCAAATTTCAAAACGTCCAATAGGGTTAAATTTTGGAAGATGTCTTTTGGTTTTCAAAAACGCCAAACCAAGGTAAATTCGCGAAACGCCCAGTTTGAAATTTTTTAAAAAAATCCCAATAAAGAAATCTATCAAAAATGTCTATCAGAGTAAATTCAAGAAATATCCAATAAGGATAATTTTTCAAAATGTCCAATCCAGTCGAAATTCAAAATAAACAATAAATATATTTATTTTGTAATAAAATGAATTAAACAAATGAATGAAAAAATGAGTGAAGCAATGAGATCTTAAAAAAAGTTGGACGGAGGACTAAATATATTTTATGATATAATTTTTTATATAAAAAGAGAAAGGATTTTGACATATTTTTGGCTTAAATTTGTTGATTTTTAAGTGTTTTTAGTGAAATAGGACGGAAAAAAATAAAAATTCTTTTAACTATTCAGTGGAATCATCTCTAAAATGTCACTCCTTCGAGACTGAATGACAGTAAAGGGAGACATAATAGAAACATTCCATTGTATAAATTGTGAGACAGTTCACAGTGGAATTTATTGAAGAATACTTTAGTAAAATATCCACCCTGCCATAAAAACATTTGAACTGTCTCCATCTCCAAAAAAACAAACAAACAAAAAAAATTTTTTCCTTCAAGTAAAAATCACTTCATAACGACATTCAAGATTTGCAACAGATTTTTGATCATAATTTGCACCCCAACCCGAACCTATACTTATTGTTAACATTGAAACAGGTAAAGAAGAAGAAGAAATTTGTGTTGTTGTTGTCTCTCCTACAAAATGTTGTGGAGAAGAAATATCATTGGCAATAATTGTTTTGTGAGGTGAACAACGAAGAGGAGGGGATGATGATGATAAATTTGTAGATGGAGATACTCGATGTACACGAATACAATAACCGGGTGATAGTCTACGAATGTTTGGAGCTTCACTAGTTGATGATGTTGCTCTGACTGCATTTTTGGAAATACAAACAAATAAGGGTTGATTACTGCTGAAAAAATATATTGTCAAAAATAAGATAAACCCAAAAAAACATTCCTTAAATATTTTAAATAGGTATGTACTCTGCTTTATGATCAGGGCTGTGCGCCAGAATTCTTTCATGGCGCGTCAAACGCAAAACGTTAAATTATTAAAACGTGCCAAACGCCTGAACACTAAAATCGGCTAAAACGCAACGCAAAAATTTAAGAAATTTAATCACTGGCTGGTTAATAAATTTAAAAAACAAATAAAGTTTAATCCTTTTTTAGCGCTGAGTTCGGAAGGACCTTGCCCGATGTTACATAATATTAACCGGCTGGGATCATTGAGCGCGGATGGATACAGAATATAATTAATTACCTATTATAAAGCCAAACTTCATCAAAAATTTCTGAAGATTCATCTGATGGTTGTCTAATTAAAGCAAAAGAAGTGAAATTGTCCAAATCCCAAGGACATTTTACATCTTGGCCGTCAAATACAGTACCGGCGAGTTGACCAATTAAAGCAAATTGACCAATAAGAGTAATTATATCTCCAACCCTTTCGTTAAATTGCCATCTTGCCATTCTACCCCAAGCTGTAAATCAAAAGTAAAAAATTATTTAGGGAGCTTTGTTAACCATAAAACTAAAGCTGCGGGTAAAAAGCTCGTATTAAAAAATGTGGGGTCCTTTCACTCATGATCTATTTTAAATAATAACTTTTTTTAATTCTTAATCGATTTGAATAATTTTTATAACAATCGAAAGCTCTCGATCTGCAGATTATTTTACTCAACAGGCTCAATTTGATAGGATCATGGCAAGAAAAGTTATAGGCTGATAAAGAGCGAACGATTGCGCGTACTTATCCGCTTTTAACTTTTTTGTGCGTATCTAATTAAATAAATTCTGTTAGGAAAATGATCAGTAGAACATATAGAGCTTTTGCTTGGTACAAAAAAGTCGTAATAAAAAATAAAACCTCCTCGGGAAGACTAAAATGGCGACTATTCCGCGGCTCCTATGTTGTTTATTTTACCATTTTTATAAGGAAAAAACTTTAAAAATCTAACAAAATAACAAAAAAACTAACACATTGCTTGATGATGTACACTATGCGAAATTCGCCTTTTAGCGCTCAAAGCTGGAGGCAAATGATTTCCCATTTGAATTTCATCTAATATTAGTTGATGTTGTTGTTGTGAAGGTTCTGGGGGAGGTTTAGAAGAAGAAGAATCATTTTGTTGTTGTTGTTTTAATAATATATTTTTTGCTTCTGATTTTAAGGAATGTTGAAATGCTGTACGTACATGACCGATTGTGGCATCTGCTGCTTCATCTAAAACAAACTTTTTTTACTCAAATTTCCAGCAAATATTATAGGAAAAATTCTGTCATATGTCTCGGAAACCGATTCAGACAAAGATAGGCCATTCGAAAGAACACACCGAGCTGATTGTGAGTCGATCGAGATCAAACTTAGCTTCGGGACTCACCCATGTACTGAGATATAGGTCCCTGAATGTCAACAAAATCCGCTAATTTTGATGTCGATCGACTCAGCTCGGTGTGTTCTTTCGAATGGCCTAACGTTTGTCTGAAACAGTTTCCGGGTATTTGACGGAATTTTTCAAAATTAAATTCTTTTTTACTTGACAGTCTTGCAGTAGCACCACCACCCCCATTTGCTAGAACACCTGAACTAATACTTTGCTCGTCTGAAGATATTGTTTCAGCTTAAAAAAATTTTTTTCAATCGAGAAAAATAATCTCACTATAATATACCCCCTTAGGACTGAAAAATAGTCTCTTTAACTTAAATGTTTATACAACACCCCCTCCCCTCCCCTCCCCCCTCCCATCCAACCAAATTTCAAAAAATGTCTCTTAAATAGTTGTTGTTTTATCTATTTTGGTAATATTTTATGAGGTTTTCCTGTAATGAAATTAAATTTTTACGTCTTATCCACAGAGCATAATGGTAGGGATTACAACAAGAAACAGTTGCATTGTTTATAGTTACTTTAATTTTTGAAAAAAAATTTTATTTCAGAATTTTCAGAAAAAAACCTCTTCCAAATCTACACCAAGGGAGAGGGTCAAGTCTGTGTAAAGCAGCATCTACTTGCAAATCCTTCCAACGCCACATTTTACAACAAAGATAAGGCATAGACATTGGCCTGATTTTTAAATAAAAATTTATTTTTTTTTGAGAAAATTCCCTCTTTATGAAAATAGAAAGAAAGAAAGAGAAGGGAATAATAAAAATTTGCGGACATATGGAAGGGAGGGGGTGCCAAAAAAATTTCCTTACTTATCAATCTGAGGTATAAGGCCACTGTCAACACCTCCAAGAGTTTCTGGAGGCAAAGGAAGTAATTTTTGTGTTTCTGCATCTGTCGCTATTGAATCTGGAGGTGGAGGGGCGTTGACTGTTCTGCTACTAAATTGCTGTTTTTGTTGTTCTTGTTCATTTTTAATAGCGGAATTTTTTGTTTTTGAAGAAATGTTTAATTCTTCTTTCACATTTTCTTCGTTTAACGGGCTATTTAACATTGCACAACGCCTTAAAATTAAAAAAAAATTAAATTAAACTGTGAGATGAGGAGTTTACAAGAAAAATCCACAAAGGGGGCTCCAAAAAATCTTTCGAAAATTCCATTAGAAATCGTCAACAAAAAACCGAAAAATTTATTTTGGAAAAGTCCGCAACATGACATCCCATACCCAAAAATAATTAAATTAATTGACAAACCTTCCACTACTATAATTGCTAATTTTTCTATTATATCTACTATTTGTATTTGTTGAATATCTCCTTTGATAATTCCCCAATTGTTTATTATCTATTTGTTGTGTTGTTATTAATGTTCCTATTCCTCCTTGTGGTTGGATTTCTGCTACGGTGGACACTCTTTGACGTTGAAAAAGTATTCTATCCCTCTCCATTTGCCTTTAAAATTAAAACAAATATCTTTATAAATTAGATAGAGGCAGAAAGAAGTCCGCAAAGGAAATCCACAAACTATTATTTCGGTAAACTTCCGTCATATGTCCCAAGAAACGATTTGGACAAACAAAATGTTATTTGAAACAGCTTAATGAGCTGAATCAACATTAAATTAAAATAATTTTAGCTTACTTCCCCCTCCCATTTTCGGCTTACAATTGAGACCGGGGCTTAATTTTGGTATTTTCGATAGTGACTGAAATTATTTGAACAGGATTATGGGACATATGACAGAATTTTTTATTATTTTTAATATTTTTAAGTTAAGGGAAGGAAAGTGGAGGAGATAGAAGAAGAGTATTTTCTATCCCCCCTCCCTCCTAAAAATTAAAAAACCTCATTGAATGTCTAGGCCTCGTACTCAAAACCGTCGTTGAGCACCCTGGAACTGCCTCAGGTTCCAATTCCTCTTCATCCTCACTTGTGCTGCTTTCCCTTTCCTCAATAAGGTCCATTGGAGGGCCTGGGGCGCATTGTTTAATATCAATCCCAACAGACTCGACTGCCTTTAAGTTAAAAAAATCTCTAAAAAATTTTTTTAAAGAAAAAACCCTTCGAAGTATTTCCAAATCCTCTGTGTCAAATCCACGCATAAGTGTAAGGAATCGGCGCTTTGCCCGACGCTCGTCGTCTGTGACCTTTGAAAAATTCATTTAATTCTCTTCTAGTATATACTCAAGGTATTGAAGCAACCTGGGGAGCCCTTAAAATTAATCTCAGACATCTTCATGGCACCAATGAATATTAATTTTTTACTTATTTTATTTTTTATTTCATAAAATTTCATCTGGACTTATAAAATTTCATTGGACAAATAAACTTTCATTATGTGGACCGGAGAATTAAAAAAACATGAGTGGCTATATATAGTTTTGTGTGGAGCACTGTATAAATAAATAAATTTTCCATACCAATAATCGTTTACGCCAAAGGACTTCAATGTGCCTCCTTCTTTCTGTGAAAAGGCAGAAAAACCCGCAATCGCAGCTTTAAAAAATAAAAATTCTGAAAAATTTTTTTTCAAAGTCCGCAAGTTAAAAAAAATTTTTTGCGGACTTTTCAAATTTTTCAAAAATTTTTTAATTCTTACGGCATTCGGCGACTACCGCCTGCTCAAAAATCAAAGAGGCGTTTCCGAAATTGAGACAACAAAATGAAGGAATCCTTTTTTGTTTTGTTGTTTTATTTAATAAACAAACAATTTTAATTCTTTTCCGGCAAATTTTAAATAGAAAAATGTTGCAAAATAATGATAAAAAATGTAATGGTTTTAAGAGTCTGTACTTTTGGAGAAACAAAATAGTTGCCATCCACCTTTTAAAAAAAACTTTTAAAAAATTTTGAAAGAAATTGTGAAAAAATTTTTTAAAGTGACACAACGCCAAAAATTAATTTTATTAAATAGTTAAGCGAAAAAAAATATTTTGGTCAAGTGGATAAAAGTGCTGACTACAAAACCTCCTAAAATTTGGGAGTCGTAGGTTCGAATCCTTTCGCGGAAAGTTGACCTCTACCTCATATAAGATAAAAAACTCAGCTCTAAGGGGGCCCGACTGTCATTGACCTAACCTCTTTTGTATAGTTAATTATAACAAAAATAAGACCTACCATAGATATCCACAAAACAAGACTGCCTATTTATCACACTAATGCTCTATTAGCATAAAAGTTGTTTAAATAAAAATAAGGTGCCAAAACGAGATTATACTCTTTCTCCTCTCTAAAATTTATGAAAATTTGTTAGACAAACTCAATTAATTGAGTTCCAACCCCTATAACTTACTAAGGGGTGAATAATTTTAAATGTTTTTTGTACCAATGAATAAAAAATTAAATACACTATAAAATAACAAAAAATCAAAATTCTCGAATTATAGGTAAAAAAAGTGCCGAAGAATCACTTTTTTTAAATTTTTTTAGTCTAATCGATCATAACTTTTTTACCAACAGTCAAGAATTTTGATTATTTTTTGTAACGTGTAGTGTATTTATTTCACTATCCAGTTTAGCTGTACTAAGAACATTAAAAATTATCTGCTCCCTTATGAGTTATAGGACCGAAACTGAACTGCTCCGTAGAAAAATTTTAATTTTTAATTAAAATTTTTTCAAAAAAATTTTTTGCAGCAAATTAATTTTCTCTTTTCGCGGCCATTTTTACAAATAAAAAATTTTCTACCAAAAAATGTACATTCATTCACACAAAAAAATGTTTTTAAAAAGCTGTAAAAGGAGAGAAAAGTAGTGGAAGTCGCCTTTTTGAGTGTCTTGGCAGCTTTTCTTCTTTCCTTTTTTCTTCTCTTTTTTGGAAGCAACGGGGGCGGAAGCAATGGTCGAGAGATATATAAAATCGAAAAGTATTTTTCCCCTCTCCCAAAAAAATTTTTTTGGAAGCGCTGGGAGTTGTGTTTAAAAAACTTTTTTTGGAAGAGGAAAAAGGAAAAGCAGCTTTTTGAAAAGCGACGAATGAATGGGTCGATAACGAGGCCCTAAAAAGAGCCCCAGTCTTCCTTCTATTCAGACAATAGATAAAAGGCTTTTTTCAGGAAGAGAGAAGGGTGGTGGTTGAAGGGGGAAAAGGAAGGAGGAGAGGCTTATGTTCTTTTAAAAACTTTTCCCCTTAAAAACTTTCTCCAGTAGTTTTATTTTTTAGCACACAATTGAGTGGCAGCACACCACACCACATGCCTCATTTGCCATTTGCACAAAAAAGGGGGATAAAGAGATAGGATAAAAAAGAAAGGAAAGATAAAAGAGGCGAAAATGCGCCTCTCGAAAAAAAGTTTTTTTTGCCATTGTTGCCCTTAAACGAAAAATGGCGACAATTCAGTAAAATAATGTCCTTAATAGTAGTTTAGAAAATTGAAAAAATAAATTTTGAAAGAGAGAAATATTTTTAAAGGTTTTTATTTGTTAGTGAAATAAAATTAAAAGAGAAAGGAGTTTTCTTTTTTGGAAATGGACATTGGTCAATACCTCCCAGGATCTTTCACGTAACGAGAGTCTCCAGTGCCAACTTGCTGGGATAGTAACGAAGATTTTAAAAAAGTCTGGAGACACTGATACACTAATCCTTGGCTAAGACATTGGCCTCATTTGGATCATGGACCTGTAGTCCAGAAAATATTAGAAGCCCTGAAACATTTCTCGGCCTGGACTCTGCATAAAGTAAAAAGCCTGTCCTTAGAAAAAAAATTGGAAAATCCTCGGTGCCTGATAGGAAATCGTTGACCAAGGCCCATCTCGATTCTATCTTGGGGTAAACCTGGAACGCAGTGTACAACCCTACTATTAATTGTTAACAAACAATTTTTTTAACAATGAGGAGACAATCTTTTATTGATCTTTTAAAGAATTTAACAAATAAAACATCAACAATTGGTTTTATATGCTTTTTAAAAATAATGTACTTACTAACAATAAGTAATAAACAAAAAATTTATATAATAAAGATAAGTATATGCCAGAAAATTTGAACTGACTTTTAAAAAAAAAATTTCTAAAAAGAACACAATATTCCTTCATTTTATTCTTATTTTAATTTTTTTAAAAAAAGAGAGCACAATTTATTTTTAAAGGTACTTTGTTCGGTCAGTCCCGGCCCCTATAACTTATACTAGATAATTGTTGTTCTTGGTACCAATGGATAGAGCCAAATAATAAAAATTATTGACTGATCGATAAAGTGCCAAAAATAATCAAAAAATGAGAATTTTGAAGGTCCTTAAGTCAGATTTCTTCCTTTTTTTGCGCACCAAGCTAAAAGTTTGAGAATTTTGGAGGCTATAGGAGAAAAATATTTAGCTGTTTGCGCTGCGCCTTTGAAAAAATTTTGATAGTACATAAAGTTTAAATTCGTTCTGATGAAACTAAAAACGTAAAATAACTAGAAAACAAGTCTCTCAAATTCCCCGACTTTCGGGAACGGGGACCAAGCCTAGGAGAGAGTATAAACAAAGTACCAATTAATAATATTTTATATTGTTTAAATATATAGAAAAAACAGATTTTATATCAGAAAAACAAATTTTTATTTTTACTTTTATTTTTTTTATTAATTCCCTCCTCCATAATTCTCCTCCATTCTCTGCAAAATATAATTAACAGCTAAAGCCTCATTTTTGTCACAAGCCAAATAAGCTATTAAAAATTAGAGGTATATTAAAAAAAGAATTAAATGACTAGGAGTGTAAAGGGTAGGCAAATTAGTGTAGGCGTTCAGGGGTCAGTATGCATTTACTTTGTAGACAATATATGTATACCCTTTCTATATGCTCAAACAGACATAAAATACGCTTCTTGGGATTCTGAAATTTGATCGTACTCGTACAAGCTAAGGTTGGCGGATAGTTGGAAATCTTCGGATATCCGGATCCGGAACCGAAATTTTTATTGTAAAAATTTTCGCCTGCGGCGCAGTAAAGTTAAGTCCCAGTGGATTATATAGAGGGCCTTTTTTCGGATCCGCCAACCTTACAAGGGAACATTCCGAACTGTGACCAAAAATTTTCAAATAAAAATTATACCATCGTGTAGAGCATGGTCGAAAGCCAATTGTAGTAGGTTTCTTTTTTGGCCCTGACCCCCATTTCGAAAAGTTATAGGCCTTCAAAGTTTCCGACTTTTGGAACGGTTGAGTCGCCCTCACTTTTCTTATTATTTCTTTCCTAAAGGGAAAAATGAGACTCCTTTTCTCAATTTTTCCTTTCCTCTTTTTTTCCTATGTTGGTTAAAGAAGGAGAAAAAGCGGAGAGAAAAGAAAAGGAAAAGAGGCATCTCTGCCATCTCCTCTTTCCTTTTTAATTGACATTAGCTGCAAGGTAGAGACGCCTCTTTTCCTTTTCTTTTCTCTCCTCTTTTTCTCTTTCTTTAACTAATATTGGAAAAGAAAAGGAAAGGAAAAAAGGAGGAAGGGAGTCTTATTTTTCTCCTTAATAAAAGAAAAATCTCTCTTTATGAGGGCGACTCAACCGTTCCAAAAGTCGGAAACTTTGAAGGCCTATAACTTTTCGAAATGGGGGTCAGGGCCAAAAAAGAAACCTACTACAATTGGCTTTCGACCATGCTCTACAAGATGGTATAATTTTTATTTGAAAATTTTTGGTCACAGTTCGGAATGTTCCCTTGTTAGTACAAGCCTATTTTTGGTCTCGTACTTCGTACGTAAATATAAGCCTTCAAATCCCAGTAATCCTATGATATTTTACTAATTCCTTGATGCACGTGATATCCCTCCGCCGATATCCACTTTTTCTGACTCGGAATTTTCTTTCGATAGCTTTAAATGATGTAAAGAATGATGCTATTATCTCAATTAAAGTAAATTAAAGCATAAATGCACGAGGGATTAGCGCCGATTTTAGGAATTTAGGAGGGCAAATGAGCCAGAATTTTCTTTCATGGTGCTTAAATTGCGATAAATTGCATTAAAACTGCGTAAAAATCAAAAAACGCAGTCAAAAAAATCACGCAATTTACGCAACTTTTTTGAGCACAAAAGAAGATAAATAATTTAAAAAATATAAAAACCTTCAATAACTAATTGCTCAGGAAATCCCATTCCACAAAGTCGATCAATTGCTTCTCGATCATTTGCCGTTATAGGAATTGTAACCGCTTGAGGTCCTCCTCCTCCACCTGCTCCAGCAGCTCCCCCAAGAGCAGCAGCAATTGGATTAGCAGCCCCTCCGGCACCACCACCTTCCGCATTTAAGAGCGCCAAAAATTGGTCCTTAAAATTTTTCTAATGAACTTAAATTTACAAAAAAAAACTTGATTATCGCGTATCATTTGCATCAGCTCCGGTCTCGTTTCAGCAATTTCTTGCATAATTTGAGGCAAGGCCGATGGATCATTGCGAATCTAAAAAATTAAACTTTTTGTTATTGATTTTTTAATGTTTTGCAAAATGCTTATAAACGAGATCAAATGACGACTAATATCTCCATGACTAATATAATCAAAAAAATTTAAAATTTCCAAGATATACCATTTCACGCAACATAGCAAATTGAGGGAGATTAGCCAAAAAATCAAGACCACCAGCACCCCCCTCACCAGCAACAACATTTGCTTCCCCACCGCTTTCATCACCACTAGCTTCCCCTTTAAATTTTTTGAAGTTAAAAATAATCTTTTCACAAAAAACCTGCTGCCGCTCCTTGAACCAAATTAACTCCTTCAGGTATTCCATTGCACAAATATTCAACAGCACGATCAGCATTATAAAATGCTGCTTTAAGCGCGCGAATGACTTCATCACGTGGATAACCCATTGAAGTAATATTGTCGAGAGTTTTTTGATGCTCAGCGGGAACTAAAAAAGTGTAAAAAATTTAAAAAACCCCTTGTTTTTTTTATTTATATTTTACTTCCACCGTAATAGAATACCGAAATCCGATTTCCAAAACACGGAGTTAGAAAATCCCCCGTCGTTGAATATGACTAAATAACTTTTCTCGCCAGTTTGATATATTTTGGTGACTTTTGGGGAGGGGGTTTGGCACGCCCCAGAGCAGTATAGGGCGTTCCGATTTTACTCACAATCAACTTGTTTCTTGTTTATTTTACAAATTTAAATATTAAAAAAGAAAAATAATGCAATTATCACCAAGTGGACTTAATCCTTGGTGTTCAAGTAACTTAAAGGAAATAAAGATGTTACTCTGGCTATTTCCAAGTACTTCTTTGAATAAAATTGAGAAACGCCCAAAATTAAAAAATATCATTAACCTCCTTCCTCCTTTTTGTCCTTCGTTGGTGTCCCCTCTTTTTTTACTTCTGCTGTAGTAGATTTTTTCTCTTCCGAAGTAGTTGTTGCCTCAGTAACGCTAGCTTTTGGAGCCACCTTCTAAAAACCCAAAAGATTTTAAAAAATGATTTAAAGCTTAAACCTTCACAACCATCACAACAATAAATTTCCCAGCTACAACGTTGACATCTCCAATCGTCTTGTTGTCTTCCAACACCTTCCCGTTGTAAATAAGCTTTTGGCCATCAACTGGAAAATCTTTATCGCCTTTATTCTCAGCAATTTTCTGCTTCAATTGGAGGATCTAAAAAATTGTGATTTATAAAATTTAAATTCAGTTCTCAAAAATTGAAAGATAACATGGACATTCTAGTTTTTAGTGAATCCCTATTTTTGACACAACCAAAAAAGATTAAAGAAAAAAAACAAACCGTTTCAGAATTCTCAACTTCCAACTCAAAGCTTTGCTGAGTAATAGTCCTCAATTCAATAGTCGGCATATTTTTTATATAATCTCTTAACAATGTGTTAAAAATGTATTAGGACAATAAAAGTAAAGTTAAATGTGAATAAAAACGTGTTTAAAATATAAAAAATCAATCAAGTCTTTTAAAAACTTTATTCATAAAACCAAAATAATAAAAATTTAGGTCGTCGACCACCACCTGCTGAAGAATTTCACAAAAAGCCAGTTTTCCTCTAATTTCAAATGTAGATTCAGATTTATTTTGAATGTCCTAGTAAAGGCCCTGGGCCCTAAAAAGTCCGTAGTAAAAAAGGGGGAGGACAAAAAAGTCACCAAGTGGCAGAGGACTCACAAAACTAAAAAATAATAATGAACTCCCAATTTTTGAAAGTACAAAAAACTCAAAGAAGAAAAAAATTAATTAATCAGCCTTTGTCAAAACAATTCTTTTGATAACAACTTTCTGACCTGCAACCAGATTTAAGCCTTCAGTTAAACAAGCAGGGAGTGGAATTAATGTCGAGGATGCACTCAAACAATTTGGAAGCTAAAAAAAGCCTTACTTAAAACAAAAAAAAAGTTATTTTTAAAAACCTTGTCTTCCTCTTTTCGTTTCCGTTTTTGTAAAATTGAAGGCAACTTTATTTTTGATTGCAGGCCCAAATTTGCAGATTCGATCGAATCAAGAAATTCAAGTGAACTTTCACCGTTGTTTGAATTAATTAATAAGTTGGGCACATAGTCTAAGATAGCTAATTTTAAACGAAAATGATCAGGACGTGAAACTCGACCAAAACAAACCCAAACAAAAACCACGGTTATCGAGAATCAAGATTTTCTGAGATAAGCGCTCAAAAATAAAAAAATAATCTTACAAGGTTTAAAACATTCATCTGTCTATCCATAAATTTATTTTTTGAAACCCCTTTTGGCGGCTAAGAAGGAAGGCAAAAACTTCTCTGGGGGATAGCCATGGTTTTCTCCACCGCCGCTACACATTAAATCTCTAACAACCCCCGCAACACTTACAGATAAATCCGTAGCTTAGCCCTCACCTTCATGTGACGGATCATTAGATGGTTTTCCTTGTCGAAAATGAACGGCACAGACCTAAAAACAAAAAAGTAAATGCAAAAATAATTGTTTATAATTTACTCGATCTTTAGGGCCAACATCTCTATCTCCAAGAACATAAAGCCATTGAATTCGTTTTAGACCTATAAAATTGAAGAAAAGTCAAAAAAGGTTAGAAACCAGGTTCTCGAGGAATTCCAAAAAATCGACGATTTGGAGCCGTTTTACGGGTTGAACCTAAAATAAATAATGAAAAAATGAGAAGGTAAAGTTTTTAAAGAACCTACCACAAAAAATACAACGCTCCATTCCACAAACCAACAAACAAAACAAAAATTAAAAAAAAACAAAAGCAACAAAACTCGCTAATATTCTGCCAACAATGCCTAAACCCCACATTTTGCCAACAAAGTCAGTATGGCAAAATGTGGTGTTTTAGCCTTATTGGCAAAATATGCGTTGGCAGAATTTAGAGACATTAAGTAAAAGTTTAGAAACTAAATGCAGTCTCTCGTTTCTCTCCTTCTCTAATTCACTCTCGCACTTTTTGATGATTTTTTAAAATAGTCCGTTTTGTCGCCAATTTTATTATGAAAGGTTTATCGCAGCTTTAGATACTGTATTATAAAAGTACCCACATTTTTCACACTTCACCTATCACTAAACTCAATTGTTGTTGTCGTCCAAAGCCATGGGGCTGTTTGTTTTTCAAGGTATAATTATTCCTTAAGCTTTGGAAGTCCTTCTTTCACTTAATCCCTCAAATTTCAGCCCATCAACTCCAAATGCTGCATCTTTTCATCTTCTTAATAATCTTGATGGTCATTCCACTTATTTCATCAACTTGTTGTGGGTCAAAGAAGGAAGAAGGCGGTGGTGGTGGCGGTGCTTCAAAAAAGTCTGCTCTTCGTAAAACTCCAAAGAAGCAACGCTCCAAAGAAGCATTTTCCGGATCAAAGAAGAAAAGCGATGAAAAGGTCGAAGAAAAAGGGAAGAAGAAGTCTTCAAAGGAAGCTCCAAGTAATACTAAAAAATCGGTATTCAAGTCTAGCTTTGATGGAGTGCATACTGCTGTTACAATGGAGGAAGGAAAAAATGTTGGAGGAGGAGGGAAAAAATCCATTTTCCCAAAGATGAAGCTTCGAAAGAGTTCTGGAAAAGAAGAGGATGCTACTGCTAAAAGTATGGTTTCTAAACCAACAACGAGTACTACTGGCGCTAGTTTCGCAAGAAGGTGATACGTGTTGAGCCTCACTTTTAGATACCCTCAAAATTAGATAAACCTCTATTTAAGATAACCTCATTATAAAATAGATCCTTTTCAACCCCAAGGGGGTATCTAAAATTGAGGTCCGAAAATTTTTCTAAATTTTTCTCTTAAAAAAATTTTTTTATTTCCAGTATTATGGTTGGGGCACCAAACGACATGCAAAGTCAATCAACGGAAAAGACCAAGATGAAAGTAGGAATAGCTCAAAAGAGATTTAAGACGATTGAAGAGAAAATTGCTGCCACCAAAAAGATGCTTGCTTATACAGGAAGGAAAGGACCACCGCCAGGGAATCCAATGGGGAATGTGGACAACCATATTGAAAAGAGGGCAGAAGGACATTTGGCTGTTGCATTCTCACCGATTCATATCTTCGACACGCCTGCATACAGATATACTACTCGAAATCCTAAAGCTGGACACGGTAAAGTTTTTTCCTTTTTTTGTGGGCAGATTTATGATTTTTCGTGGAAGACTTGACTGGGATTGCTTTTCTTAGTAAGGACTTTTCTGACTGGGGATTAGGCCTGTACCTTGAGGATTGTCCGGGGCTTTCTCGGGTCGAACTTAAGCGGCAGTCCGCAACGGACAGCTACTGGTCGGGGTTTTCTGGTTCGACCTAAACCCAAGGAATACTCTGAATTGGGGAATAAATTAATATTCTCCTGCCAAATTCTTCCATCGTCTCAATTTTTTAGTTGCCAAAATAAACGAGGCAGGCAATTTGCTCTACTTATGTGATGATGTGAGTAAAACAAAGTCTGCAAGTTCCTCAACGAGTTCCAAGATGAAAGAAGCCGAAGGAACAAAATCAGATATGAGCAGCAGTGTAATGGAAGAAGTGTATGGCATCAAAAAAGATGACCCTGATACGCCTGATACTAAAGATGATGAAGAAGATGAAAGCTCAGGTGGGGATTAGAGGAAGGAAAAATATTAGAAAGAGAAAATATATATAATTAATAATTGTGTGATCTTTTCTTATTCGATCACTTGTATATATGTGTTGTTGTATATATTTTGAGGAATATTATTATGTAGTAGGAGGCTTATAATAGAAAAAAATATGGGGCTGTAGTGTAGTAAAAATTTTTTAAATAAAAAATCAGCCAAAAATCGATAACATACTTTTTCGATCTTGATCTTGGGGTGAAGTCTTGGTCTCGACATTTTTGGCCTTTCCAAACAAACACCCCTAAGAATTGAGCTTTTTTAAATTCGTTATTTTATTTCCAAAATAAAAAAAAATATTTTCGCCCACGTCATCTACGCAAAATTTTTTTTTACTTTTTCAAAGTACCTTAACAGCTTAATACGACGTAACTCTTTCAACTTAACTAACGCCTTTACAAATCTTCTTGTTCATCTCCAGCTCTTTTACCAACCCGAGTAACAACTTTTTTAGTTCTAAAAAATAAGATAAAAGATTCAAATTCCTTATAGATCAATCATTTATAAATTTTTTTATTTAAACGAAAAAATGTAATGTAAGACAAATCCACAAATTTCTGACATTTGATGAAGTATTTTTTATTTTTTATGTGCGTGATTGGTTCGGTGTTTGTGTACTTATTTTTAAAAAAAGGAGCCAAAGCAAAAAATAAAAGGTCGATCATACATTGGAACAAAAAAAATGTTGAACATATAGAAGAAAAAATAATATTTTTGAAGGTAGGGAGGGAAACAAAACACATGGAGAGATAAAGAGATTGAGAAAACTATAGTTTTTCTGGTACTTGTGTAGTTTGCATCCCATAAGCACTGCACCCTTTTATTCTCTTATAAAATGGCATTTTGGTCAATATTTTTATTTACTTTACACTATAGACTGACCTAAGCTGTTTAGACCCAACGGTACGGTATTGTGCGAAGTACCTAACTCTGGGTGAGTATAACTATTCCGACAAAAGATATGGGCATAAAATGAAACGTGGCCGGACATTTGAGGAGTGGACAAATGGGTAGTGGATTAAAAAAATAATCTCTCTATAAGAATATAACCATCTCTCTATAAGGATATACATAACAGAAAAAGAGGTGCAGGGGACGTATACTACAAAAGTACCGCTTTCTCTCAAGTACTTGTTTTTTAATTAATTAATATTGTCTAAACAATTACAGCCCAAAAACGAAAAAATGACGTGGCGCCGCTCATGGTGGAGCCGGTGTGGCTACAGGTATCAGTGAAAATGTTTATTTACAAACAATGCTGACACAGTGTCAGGTCAGCTCCGCCAGGAGCTGGGCCAGGGCCGTTTGGGCGAAAACTGACGCCAATCATGGTAAAGCTGAAGCAAACCTAACCCCATTTAAACAACCCCATTCTTAATTCTTTTTAAAAATTAAAAAAAACCAAGTACTTTTAGCTCTTTTACAATTCTTCAAGGATATATTTTTGTGGTTGTATATTTATATAAAAAATGATTGGTGTGATTTGTTGCCAACAAGCCTTATATATCCAAAACAGAGAGAGATATTATTCACACAAGTCTTTTTTAAGCCAAGAAACCGAGAGAATCCAAAAGCACAAAGATACAGCCATTTCAGATTGGTTGAATCTTTTCGGACACTACCTTCAAAGAAAAAATTTTTTTGAAAAATTTGTTTAAAAAATTTTTTAAAAACCTGTGGGTTGCTTTTACGCAACTGCTCCCTGCCGACAGTTTTATAGTCGTACGTACACGAGTGAGCGTTGTCATAGCTATTTTAAAAATAGGATTAGTAGAGTTGAGGTACTTGTATAGTAAAAGACGCTTAACCCGACTCGAAAATTTCCGAAAACCCGAGTTTTCCCCTACGAGAAACCCTTCCAAAAATGAGTGGAATGAACCCCCTACCAATTATACTAATCATTTATGTAAAATTTAATACCGATGAGTAGCACAGAACAATCCACCGCATCGGCAGTCGAATCCTTAAAAATATTTTTAGAAATTTAATTGAGAATAAACTAAACAACCTGTGAGTCCAACCCGTTTACTACAGACTTGGCATCTATTTTTAGTCTTCTTTTGTTGGCTAGGATTATCGGGAGTTTCGTCAGATGTCAATGTAGCTTGTGAAGCGGTCTCCAGATCCACAGGTCTCTTACTGAAAGGAAATGAGAAAATAAAGGGTAATTATTTGGCCCCCCCTCCCCCAGTCAATTTTTTTAATGTTAATTGTAAAAATAGTAGTCTGTTAATAGATTATAGAACTCGTCGAGCTGTGTCGAATGACAAAAAAAGGCAATCCCCACAAGCTTCCCGCCACTTTGTCAAAACATCTCCAATTACGTGATTTTGATGTCATTCTCAACGAGCTCTTTCGAATGAGTATAATCGAATTTTTGACTACAAAAATCAGCCTTACCGACCCTGTGATTTTTCAATTTTCGGGTGTATCTCATCAGTTTAAAGTTAAGATCAGGGTTGATTCTGTTGTGATACGACACCGACGAATTCTGTAAACTGTTAGCAGACTGACCAGGGGAGGGGCGAAAAAAAGTTTTGAGCAAGTTTCATTGCTTTTTGAAATTCAATGAAGAAAACCCCATCCCAAAGAAAATCCAATCCATAGAAAACTTATGAGACGCATATAGTACTCCAACGGACACATGACACAGACAAGACCCAATTACCCAATGATTTACTAATAAACCAAAAATTAAAAAATACCCAGACTCGTCAGTGTGTTTGGCATCATCTTTAGTCCCAGTACAACTGTCATCATTGTATTCAGCCTCAACCTTATCAGTCGACGCATCAGCTGCTCCACTTTCTGATTCTTCAGGGATTGAAGTAGAAGCGTCAGAAGCGCCCATATTATTACCTGAAAAATTTAAATTTCAACATTTTTTCCTTGGAAAATAGGGGAAATACCCTAACTATTAGTGTTTCACCGGAACCGAAATTTTGACCGGAACCGGAACCGGATCCAATTTAAGTTCCGGTTCCCGGAACCGGAACTTTTCTAAGTTCCGGCCCGGAACCGGAACCGGAACTTTAAAAAATTTTTTGCTAGCAAATTTTAAAAAATTTGTATTTTGATTTGGGTTGTAGGTTTCACTAAATTTTTCGGTTAACCGAAACCAAACCGTCTAACCGAATAGAAACTTGGTTAACCAAAACCGAGCCGAAAATTTGTCGTCGTTAAGTGATATATGTGGATTAGAGAGTGGTGTATAAACGGATTTGTCGGATATAACTGTTTGATATCGGGCGCTAAAAAGGTTCTGAATTGCAAGAAAATCTCATATATACCTACTCAATTTCTCGATATCACACCGAAATCCACGATATTACCTATAACCGTTTGAAATCATGATATAACTCAAAATCCAAATTAATCCATCCAAATCCTCCGATATAACATTCAACTTCTTTTTAAGCGACGCAGGCGAAAAATTTTGAGAGTCTGTGAGGACAAGAAGCCAAATTTCTTCCCTTTTCAGCGCCGCAGGCGAAATTTTTGAAAATTTATGAAGGCAATAAGCAAAAAAATTCACTATTTATAAGTCAAACTAAAAATTTTAAGAAATTTAGAGGGCCAAAAAACCACAATTACTCCATTTAAAAATAAAATAATTTTTAAAACAAAATTATAAACTTATAAAATAAGTTTTTATGGAAAGAAAAACATGCAAATTAATTGTCCTATGCCTCGGAAGCGAACCAATCTTTAAATCATTCACGCCAAGGTTGAAGTCTAACACCTTAACCACTCGGCCACCCGCTTATATTAGGTCAGTTAACAGAAAATAAACATATTTCTTTCGTTTTTTTAATACACAAGCATGAGAGTACTAGTAGTTTATTAATTTTTCTAAAAAAATCAATCTTTAGGGGTGTAAAAAAGTTCCGGTTTGCCCGGAACCGATTTGAAAACCGGAGCCGGAACCGGAACCAATTTGAGTTCCGGTTCCCGGAACCGGAACCAAAAAAACACCGGAACTTTCCGGAACCGGAACTTCCGGTGAAACTCTACTAACTATGTATTAAGAACGACCAATAATGGAGGAAGAACAAATGTTCAGAGTCTAGGAGATCCCGATTCAATATCCAACTAGATTCAAAAAGTTCATAATCGGACTCCGCACGGCCTAGTGATAAACCTCAAAAATACCAAAAGATATCACTCGTTTTTTAGGGACCAATGATCTTCACTATTACCAAAAAAACATTATCCAACAAGCAAACCCAAAAAATCATAAACCCATGGAAGACCCCTATCCTTGAGGTAAAATATCAAACAAAGAACCTGAGACAGAAGAAGCAAGCCGCTGAGCAGAATTATTAGCACTATTATTACTTGTTGTAGTCGTCGTTCCGGTCTCCTGTTTCCTTTGGATCATGTCTTTGAAGCACTTTGAACACAAATCCTCTGTTGCCGAAGACCCATAGAATCCACAATTGCCACGACACAAAGGAGTGTTTTGAGGTGGTTGCTGTTGATTCTCCATATTTTGCACACCGAGACGAATCACAAAAAAAAATTTGGAAAGAAAATGAGTTGAAGTTGAATTAGAGAACTAAAAAAAAGAAAAATTAGGGAGTCGTTTAGGCACAATCCCATCTCGTCGCAGACTCATCTTTTGAAAGGAAGGTTTTTTGGATATTCTGTTTGATCTGTTCGGAATACTTGTTATGAAGAAACATGTGTATCCTAGTCAAAACGAAATAAATTTCTTAATAGGGGAGGGATATACGTTCGTGACAGATTGGCCTAGCGACAAAATGGGCAAAAATTGATGATAAATAAATGTCAAGGACGTTTCGTAGAAACCGTCTCAGTGCAAGAAAATTTATTGGGGAGGGTACAAAAAATTTTTGAACGTTCCAGAACACATCTTTACCTCGAGAAAGTTGGGAAATTTACTCTTATGCCGAAACGGTAACAAAAACCAAACGAAAATTGATGAGAATAAAGAAAAGGTATTCTCTCAAAAATGAACTTTTCTCTCTAAAATGACACGCAAAATGTTTACAAAAATAAATTTTTGATACGAAAAAATGTGTACAGAAAAATTATCACAAAAAAATCTAAAAGACTAACAACCTCCCCCAAAAAAGATGATGACAAATAAAATAAAAGAAATACCTACTAAAATGGGTTGTTGGCGAGAATAAGCAATAAATTGGGAAAGAGAAAAGAGGAGATAACGATTTGTGTTTAAATAGTACAGAAAAATATTACAAAATATCAAAACTTTAAAACTACGAAATTCGGCCCAATGGGTGTCGTTACATATATAGAGATTACACTGTAGCTACAAGTAACCGGTTCTGTAAGATGGAGGAACGGAATACAGATAACCGGAAAAACTAACGCGGCCTTTGCATTGTTTGATGACTAATTCTTACACAACACAAATTTCTTAGCTCTAATGATAAAAGAAAATTGACAGCTTATGCAAATTTTTCATTTTCTTAAAATAGCACCTATGCATGTATACATAACAAATAAAATGCTTGCGTCAAACACATAGCACAATAATCCCCAAATTGCAAAAAAAAGTCCAACAAAAAACGTCAAAATGCCAAAATTTCAAAAATACCTAAATTTTTGGCTTACCTTCGGAAAATTTCACAAAAGTTTTCAGAATTTTCGATTTCACTCGGTAGAAATGATTTTTTAAAATAAATTTATTCTCACAAGTTTAGTCAAGATTATGTTAGAGGGAGAAAAATAATGATAGCAAAAATATATAAATGGAAAATTTTCCCGCAACAGAGACTGGGCCGGCTCTCTTTCTCCGTACTAGTAGTCGATGACTGCTGAACGAGGAGAAAAATTCATTCAACCAACCCCCATGTCAGTCAGAGTCAGTGTACGTGCGTACCAACCCCTCGCCCACTTCTCTTTCTTTCCCTACACCTTTTTATTTATGTATTCTTTTGCTTCAAAATTCTTCGAAGACAAAATGCCCATGAGATAATCTGACAAGATGCCAACTCAAAATGCCTGTGAGGGTGAGAAATCTAGTAAAGGCAAATCGGACAAAATGCGAACAAAAGGAAAATCGAACAAAGGCAAATCAGACAAAATTCCAAGGGATATGGGTTCTTTCTGAACAATCTGGCATTTTGTCCTTCGGCATTTTGTCCTTATTATTTCTAACTACTTTTTACTCTTTTTCCTCTTTATTCAGAGAGCTAGTTCCCAAAAAATAGAAAAAATTATATTCTTTTTTCGCTCTTTTCATTTTCCCTCCGGTTTTTATCTCTTTCTGTCTACGAAACAAGCAAAGTTGTGTAAATGAGATACAGAATCTCCTGACAGACGTATTTTCTTTATTAACATAGATAAATCAATAATTTGTAAGCAAAAAAGAATGACAGCCGAATGACAGTCGATATTTGCTGTTTGCTCTCTAAAACACATTTTTTCTTTCTCTTCTTTTTTATTTCATCCTCTAATTCTCTAACATCTACATACATTATTCTGGGTGTTGGGACAAAACACCGTCCGACCAGAAAAACAAATCAAAATGGAAGTTATGTATAAAGAGTGTGTGGATGAATGTGACCACAAGCAAATTTTTTAAACTTAATTAAGGAAAAAATGACTGACCATTTCGTACTTCAACTAAATCGCGGGCTGGGGGGGGGGGTAGGTTATAGGCCCTTAAAGTTTTAGGATCACCCAAAGATCCCCCAGTTTTTTACTCCGTCCAGATTTGTCGGAGATAAATTCTGTCGGAGGGTGACTTGCTCCTTATTCTGCCCAGCATCTTTTGTCTCTTGCAGAACTGATAGTGAGTAATGTCTTACTTTGATAAATTAAGCTAGACTCAATTGCCAGATAAGCGTTCTTTACTCTTTTTTCTTTTATCTCTTCCATGTTTGTCAAATAGTCTTTCTTTAAAACAAGTTGAGAGAGAATAGAAAAATACATTCAAACTTTCCTTTTTATTTCTCTAATTACTTAACAATTTTTCTTTTTTTTTTACAATTTGAACACGTGTATATCATAAGTCAAATAAAAAATACACCCGTGATCAATAATCATAAAAAATGTATTCACGTCATTTTTTGTTAACAAATTTTTTGCTGAATTTTATCAGGTACAGCTTTATCGATTATTAGAGCTTCGTCGGAGTTAAAATTCTGACAGACAGAACCTCAGTAAGGGAGCAAGAGTGAAATTGGGAAAGGAAAAATGAGGGTGGAGGGTACAAGAACTATGACCTCGAGAGACCTATTTATCAATATTTCATCATTCTTTTTCATTTTTTAGAAAATTAACGAAAAAGATTACACAAGCTATTTATAGAGATTGTTTACCAAATAATATTTATTGGGAGGGGGTGGACAATGTCTATTAATTCAAAGTATTTTTTAAATTTATTTACAATTCTTACTAATAAAAAATTTTTTTTAAGAAAATATCAAAAATTCAATTGTCAGGGGGGGAGCTGAGAGGCCATAGGGTTAAAATACAAGTTTAGTTAGTTAGACATATATTGACGAACATTATGAACAAAATCAACAATTAACGGCATTTTTGCAGAAAGACTAGATTCTATAAGACGTACAACTAATTGGCATACAGCTTCGTCTGATAGTTGTAAATGAAAACGTTCCAAAACCTTTAAAAATTTTGAGAGAAAATTTTATTTTTTAAGGAAAATTTGATCGAGAATCCGGCCGGATCCGGAATTTGGATTTTCTGTAATCTATGAATAAGAGTTACCCTCTGAATACCCTGGCTACACCCTTGCAGGATTCTAAATTCGGAATTAATTCAAAATCCAAAAATTGATTTCACGCTCCAAAATATATCAAAATGTTTCTGTTCAATGCTGTCCTGGTTCCAAAAAATTAAACGGTTTCCCAATAGAAAAATAAAAAAATAATTTAAAAATTGCAAACCTTCATAACAGCCTTATCTCGTTCAATAGAAATGTCAGGAATTCCAGCATCCAACATTAACGAAAATAAATTTGTTATTAAATTTGCATGCCGTCTTAGAATGCAAAAAGCAATTGTACAATAATTAACAAAAGCGCGAAAATGTTCACTTGAAAAAAAATTTTTTCAACTTTAAAAAAAAATAAAAAGAAAACCTATTTTGACCTCCCATTGCATTAATCATTTCAGACGTCAACTTCATTGGGGGAGGCATTGGTTTTGGATCTCTTCCCAAAATAAATCCAAAATCTACGTGAAACATTTTACCTGAAAATAAATAAAAATTAATTTTTCCTCCCAAAAAAGTCCGCAAGTTTTATTAGAATATTTTTTTATCGAAGAGGAATACTTGGGAAGTTTCCTCCATTTTCCTTCCAATCTCCCTGACCATTTTTGAGCTTTTTTCTTCCTTCTTTTCCCTTATTCTAACAAAGACAAACTCCGTCCGCATCCGTAAATTCAAAAAAACTTTCGGAGATTTCGATATTTGGCTGAATGGCTTGGACTTCTTCAACGGAAACAAACATGTGAAGCTAATCGGTTTTATGAAACCAAAATAATTTTAAGATGGAGTTTGCGGACCTTTTTGTGAGCATGGAGGAAAAAAAGACACTCATTGAATAGTTGGAGAGAGAAAGAAAAAAAATTTTAAAAAACCGTTTTCACAAAGCAACAAATTATGTAAATGTCGATCACCAATTCCAAGAATATAGCAAATTATAGAATAACCAGCACATGATTTAACATAATTATTAAGAACGTCTGCTTCAATACCTAAAAATAAAATTATTGAAAAAATTTTTTTCAAATTAAAAAAAACCATATGGGGCAGATGATGAAGGTCTAAATGTACGAAGTGTGTCCTTTAAAAAATAATAAATTTAAGAAAAAAATAAAAAAAAACCTGTATGCTTTTTATATCAGCCAAAGGTGTAGCGCCTCTTACAAATTGGACAAAACCTTCGGAACAAGAAGTTGCGAGAACAGCATATGGAGTTAAACATAAATCAAGTCTGTAAAAAATTCAAGTTTAAAAAATAAAATAATTTTTGATGGGATTATTTAATTTTGATTATTTAAGAAAATTTTTATCGTCTTTTATAAAGATAAATTATTTTATTTTAATTTATTGTAAAAATGATTAAATTAAAATATGGTCAATTTTGTATTTCTAGAATTCCCCCTTCAATTAAAAAGCCTAATATCGACCTGAGAATTTCCCAAAAAATCTCCCAATTAAAAAATCAACTGACTTGTCCTCCTTCAACAAAGAATCCATTAATCTAATCATTTGCAACACAAGTTGATCTTGTCTCAAATCATCTCCACGTTTAAATATTGTTGTATAAGCTTCAGCACATTCATAAGGTGTAATATTTCCTCTAACAGTAGAAAACGTTAACCTCATTGGCATCAAATTACTCGAAAATAAAGTTGTCGATTCTGGCTGAACAGATTTTACATGAACTGAAGGATCCAAAGGAAGGCTCATTCCCTTTAGAAAATTGTTTAAAAAATTTTTTTTAAGTTAGAAAAAACCTTCAAATCAATCAAATCATTATTTTCAATCAATTTTTTCTTTAACAATTCCAATTTTTTTGAACGACTTCCGCTTGAATCAGCAACAGCTTTTGCTATATCAACTAAAGTGTCTACAAATTTCTTAAAAAAAGAAAGGTTATTTTGTAGTAAAAAATAAAAATTAGGGCTCTAGTACAGTTTAGAAGTCCAATGAAAGTTTATGAGTTCAAAGAAAAGATAAATATTTTTAAAAAATTTTGTTGTTATAAAGGAAAAGGTGAAATTTATTTGGAAAATCCTTTAATGGTACTATGAGGAATCCTTTAATAGTACCCGTTTTAACATTCCAAAACGTTTACTGACCCGATTCTCTAAGCGGAACATAAAATTTTATCGGGAATTCCCGATTCCCCAAAAGGGAGTTTATTTATATGTCAACGAAACCTTGCCAAAAACGCAATCATATTGGCAACAAAGTTTTTTTTAACAGAGAACCTGTTACTTACTACCTACTCTAAAAATTTCAAAACTTAAGAAACCTTTTGAGAAGAAATTGTAGCCAATGTTTGTTTACATGCACTATTACCAGTTGAAAGTGCTTGTTGAAGTTTTAAAATAACAGACGAATAAAATTCAGATATTTGTTTATTTCCAAAATTTGCTTCAACTTCAACTTTTAAATACCTTTTAAAAATAATTTTAAAAAATGAAAATTAAAAAAAACCAATAAAGAAAAATAGCAATAGGACTATTTTGACAAGCAATTTTAATAAGAAAAGTAGCCAAATCCATAGACTCATGGCCTTCAAAATAATCGAGAGGAATGTCTGAATTTGTTGATTGTCGACTTGAGGCCATTCTTGGATGAACAGAATCTTTAAAAATTAATATAAAAAATTTGGATAAAAAAATAGGCTTAAAAGGATCTCTAGAGGAAAATTTTGGAAGGCCTAGAATCCGAAATCTTGATAATTTTGGAAGGCTATATGCCCTGTCTCAATATGTTTCCTTCTTTTCGTTTCGAGCGTTGAGGAATGGAAAAGTGTAATGGAAATAGAGAAAAGTGTCACTTATGTAACTTGTACCCAAGTTCTACGGACTCTGGATGTCACGGGATGAGAGAAAAGCCGGATCGGGGTTTCAAAAAATTTTTGGATCATATTTATTGTTAAGGTCGGAAAAAGTCCGTGCTTTAATTATCGGATAACCCGTAACATCCCTGGTAGGACAATAAGGATTTGTCATACTCACATGTAAATATTTTTTAAATTTTATCTAATAGTTCTAAAAATAGAGGGATTCTCTTACTAAAAAATTTATTAAAAAAACAAACTTGAAGATGTTGCAACAATAGTAGAAGTCCCACTAACATTTTCATTTTGTGTAACAACCAACAAATCTTCTTCTACACTCGCAAGTAAATCTTGTTGTGAAGGTTCGTAACGAAGTGCTTGGACTAATTGAGGCAAAAATAAAAGAATATTTGCATTTGTAGTGTTTTGTAGACGTGAAACGGCATAACGACGTACAAAAGGATGAGAAAAATTTGGAGAAAGAAGTTCTAAAGCATCACAGGCGTCGATTGGTTCCCACTCACTTTTTAATTAAAAAATTTTTTTTGTATATTGTCCGCAAAAAGTCTGCAGAAAATGTTTGTTTGCAAGTTTTAAGTTTTGGATTACAAATTATTATTATATTTTAAAAGACAAACTTAACAGGAAAATTTTGAACTTTGTAGATCCTATTTTTATTTCCTCCCTAGTTTCCCTTATTAAAATGACCCCCAAAATCCCCACAAAAAATCACTTACAGAATGACTTGAATTGCTTGACGAACTTCCAACTTTTCTTGCCAATTAACAGAACGAATAAATTTTGTTAAAGCTTTAGGGTTTGATTTTAACCAAAAACGAAATTTCCATATTAAATCACGCTCTTCCATTAACATTGCCTGACAACTTGCTGACTAGAAAAAAATTTTTAATTTAAACAGAAAAATTTTTTTGGTTTATTTTTTCAGTTATGTTCCTTCCTCTTTTCGGGGCCCGTAGAATAAATTCGGGGTTGGATAACCCGGTTAAATAACCCGGTTAAACAACCCAGGGGCAAATAACCCTTAGCTACGGGTTAAAATCGGTAGAATAAATTCAACCCCGAGTTAAGGGTTATTTAACACCGAGCTAGAGGTTATTTAACTAGTTGAGTTACTGGGTTATTTGACCCTTTATATTTTATTGCCAAATCCATTTCGCAATAATTGTTTACGCAATAATTGTTATTATTAAAAAGAGATATAGTCAAATGAAAAAGTTTAAAAAACTTATAAAATTTTTAATTGTTGGATAAATTTTGCTTCAAAAATTTTTGTAAAAGTTTTTGTTAAAAAATTTTTGTTAAAAAATTTTAAAAAATTTTTGTTAAAAATTTTTTTATGTGTTTTGAATAGAAATTAAAATTTTTAAAAATTTTGCAATTTAATAAATGTTTTAATTTTTTGGAAATTATGCATAATTCGCATGTTACCCTGCCCCCTAGTAGGGTTGCAATTTGCCCCTTACCTGCGGGTTATTTAACCCGGGTAATTAATTTATTCTACCGGTAATGTTACGCGGGTAAGATAACCGGGTTATCTGACCCGGTCATTTAACCCGAAGCTAGGGGTTTGAATTTATTCTACGGGTTACGGGTTATTTAACCCCAAGGTAGGGGTTGAATAACCCTTACCCCAAATTTATTCTACGGGCCCGGGAGGGGAGGGGCTTCAGCTCCCCGGCTACGCCCTTGTACGATGGTGCAAAAAAGTTCAAAATTTTTGGTGACCCCCATGTAGGTTAAAGAACCAATTAAAAAGCCATATTTCAAAGTTAAAGGCAAAAAAATTTTTAATTTAAACAAAAGAGAACCTTAATAATAGCCTCAAGTGTGTCTCTAATTGTTGGATTTGGTTGTAGACGTCTATCAATATCCATAGCTCTCGCATTTCTAGTCATCATATGGTGCTTTATTTCACTCAAATTTTCCATATCCAATTCTGGGTCAGCTTGTCTTTCATTTCGAGGTTTGGGCAATAAAGGATCTACATCCAAATCATTTTCAAATTGTTGAGAATGGTGGTGGTCAGTAGAAGAAGGAGCTTCTCCAGCAAAATAAATTATCGAATAAATTGTTAGATCGTCTGAATCTTGAACAATTGGAAATTCAATTGTTAGAAAGAGAGAACGATCGTCAGATTTCGCCTTTAAAAAATATTTCTGTGACTCAAATTGATGAAACAAATTGGTTGAAAATTTTAATTTTTTTAAATTGACAGCTAAGTTCAACCCCTATTCCTTACAAATATCAACAGAAAAAAACCTCTTGTTTAATTTCCTCCAATTTCGCAAAAGTAATTTTATCCAGCCAATCAACTCTATCAATAAATTTTTGATTATAAAGTTTTTCTTTTTTTAACAAATCATTTAAAGGAATCCCACATTTCAATTGTCGATTATTATTTAAATTTTCATCATTATTTTTAAGTAAAGGTGTTGAATCTCTGGCATCTTCTGACGATTCTGCTTGTTTTGCAGGTGTTGGAATATTCATCAAATCCAAATTTGGATTTTCAGTTATCAGTTTAGTCTTGTCAGATTTCCCAATTACTTGTTCTAATTTTAAATCTAAAATACCCGAACGAAATATTGAATGTTTTGAAAACAATTTTTTGGCACATTGAGCGATTAAAACCTGAAAATAAAGTAAAATTAGTGTATAAATTAGTGTATCCGCAAATCTATTCGGGTTAAAATTGGACTCAATTCCCTCTAATCTTGGCTTGTATATAAGTAAAGACCAATTTTTAAAGAAAATACCCAAAATTCTCTTAAAATATTTAAAAAATAAAGACCGGTTCAACAGTCGTTCCAACATCCCATAAAGTTACATGAAGCAAAGCATCCCTGTTTAAGTCAGAATAATTTACAGGAAGGTTTATCCATTCATCAAATTTTTGAATATCTCGAATAGAAGATGTGCCAGTTGGTAAATATTGTCGAAAAGAACTTTGAACACTTCTTCCAATAATTCTTCCATTACAATAAATCTTTAGAAGAAAAATATGTTTAAATGAAGGATATTAGAGTAAAGCTGTCCCAGACATTCCAAAAAAATGCAAAAAAGATTGGATAGGATTTGATCGTGAGAGCTCTCCAATTCAGAGTTGTTAACCGCCAAAACATCCCACTACCGGTTGCTTATTTTCATTTTTGATTTAGCTGCTAGGCTGGGAGGAAGTTTCAGAGGCCTATTCCACTAGGAGCCTATTCCACTAAACGACGTATCGCCAAAATCACTGATCCGCTCCGAAAAATACCCCTAAAATGACAATGAGTATAAACTACAAGGAGCGGAAATTTTTGGAAAAATTTTAAGAAATTTTCCATATTTGTCGGGCGTTTAGATAGCTACCCCCCTCCCACACCCATTTTCAAAATTTTGTTTAAAAACTAAACAAACCGTCAAACGAACAAACATACAACCAGAAGGTGTTGCATATCTTTGCATATCTCCATGACTTGTTAAATAACCAGAAAGTGAGACCAGTCGGATTCTTAAAGGCACATTAATTTCTGAGCTAAATACATAATTGAAATTTTTTCTCATTTTTTAAAGAGAAATAATGCTAAAATTGAGAAAATAATTAAAACGAGATTCTATTCCGCAATTTTATTGAGAAAGGAATATTTAGGTCTAGAAGTCCCTGGGAAGTCTTCGGGCGGAACTAATATTCGAACTGAAAATTTCCGGATACACAGACTTTTTTCGGTTCCAGATATCCGGAACCGCCACCGCTAGGGATACCTTCAGCATAAGAGAAAAAAGAGGATTAATTTTGGAGGTAAAAATGCGGACAAAATTTGCGGAAAACCCCAAACCTATGGATAAAAATTGCGGACGAATCCTTATACCCAACTTTTGCAAACTCTAAATGCATTAAAGGAAAAGAATAAAAAATAAAAGAGAAAATAAATTAAAAAGGTACTTTCACCAACAAAGTTAAAATAAAAATCCTCAAAATTTTTTTACTAGAAATTGAGTTAAAAAAAGTAACGGTAAAAACAAAGTTTTGTGTGTATAGTAGGTGTAGCAATAAAATAAAATATTTTTTTAAAGTCAAAACCATCCATCAAAACAAAACAAAATTCATTCATTAACACGGCGAGCCCGTTTAAGTGTCGATGTCGAAACCAACCCTCCCCCTCCCCCACCAACATTCTGCTGTTCGGCATCTGCAGATTTTGCAATATTGTCACAATTTTGATCGTGTGATCGAGTATTTGGATTGTTTTTGGTAAATTGTTTATCTCCGTTTGTAAGAATATTCTAAAATTTAAAAAATTCACGGGAAATGGAAAAATACAAGAGAATTTATTTTGTTAAAAGACCAAAGAATTTTAAAAATTTGGTTCGCTTTATGATATTATGAAAAGAATTTCAAGAATAAAAAGCGAAAAACGAAAAAAAATCGGCGAATTTTTTGAAGTCGAAAAAATCGACTTTGTCATTTTACTAAGTTTTTTAAAATTTATTTGTGATTGGCAATCAAATAAATAGAATAATCCAAGTTAACCCAAAAAAACGATTAACAAAAAAATACCGTTTTTTGAACCAAAAGTTTTGTCTATATACTTCCACCTAATTTAAACCCCCAAAATCAATAAAAATAAAAAAACCTTTTGTAAAATTCCATTTTGAGAAGACTCATTAACCAAACCATCAGCAGAAGCATTTAAATTTAAACTAAGCGAAACAGGCGAAGTAACCGAAGACAAAGAAAAAAATCTGTCAGTTTCCTCAAAATGTCTCTTTGGAGGCCGTCGGCCCTTAGAATGCCCAGAAACTAAATTTAATGCTGCGCCTGAAGATATTCCAGCAACTGCAGATTCCAATAATTTGTTGAAACCTAAAAGAAAATATTTTTTTGAAAATTTTGTTTAAAAATTAAAGAAAAAACCTTTAATAATATTCCCATTTTCAGAAGATTCTTCAAGATAAGTAGTCTCAAAATTGTATATTTGTTTTTCCAAATTGGACAATTTTTGCTTAAAATGATAAATTTTTTGATGAATTGATGTTAAAAATTTAGACATTTAATTTATATTAGAAAAGTCAACAAAAAATAAATCCCCAAAAGTAGCCCCCACAAAAGTAACAACTACATAACTTCCCCCCAGTTTTCCAGCCGAAAATTAAAAAAACGAAATAAACAAACCAAAACTTCAGAACGTCGTCTAATCAATTCAGACATTTCTTGCTTTGGATCGACATCTTTTGAATGAGCCATTTTCAAAAAAAAATTGAAAAAAATAAGATTTAAGAAAAATCAAAGAATTCTAAAAGTTTAAATAAAAAAAATTTAGAAAAATTGGAATTGTGTCGAATTGTGGGCCCGTTAAAAAATAAATTTAAAAATCATGGAAACACATTTTCTAGGGCTGATTTTATCGAACATTTGGCTTTATCTACGATTTTTAATCAAATACTTGATTTTTAAAAAATTTCATTCAAATAAATTCTCGATTTGAAAGGCCAAAATAAATTAAATCTGACATACTATATTTGACAAAATTAGAAGAACAATTTGTTTTAACCTTTCTAGTAACTTCACGGAAAGGAGTGGACGAATTGTGGGCGCTTCAGATTAGAGCTAGGAATTTTGAAAAAACCGGGACCGGGTCCGGGAAACGGGTTCTGAAAAATGGACCGGGCGGGAACCGGGTCCGGGAAACCGGGAAAACCCGTTCCCGGTTTCAACCCGGTCAAAAATGACCGGGTCCCGGCCGGGAAACCGGGAAATTTTTAATTTGTTGAAATAGGGGTCTATTTTTCCACATAGGGCTGTATTTTTCATCTATTCTCCTATACTTATTCTAAATAACCTCTATTAATGTAAGTGAATGCCATTCACGATTATTTAACTCAAGATCGAATTCCCTTTTCTGAAAAATACGTTCATCGACTGCTGCCTTTTGTTCTTTCGTACTTGGGATTAATGAAAAAATTCAAAGAAATATGTACTACATATGTTTAAATTCTTTCTAAAGCCCTTATATGTTGGCCGAGTGGTTGTTATGTGTTAGTTCCTTCAGAATGTTAGTTCCTTTTAATTCCTTCAGAATCCTTAGATATCCCTTTTAATTCTTTTTAATCTTATTGAACTAAAAATTCTTCGCGCCATTTTTTGCGCCGTAGGCGAAAATTTTGAGAATTTTGATAGGCCTTAGCAGAAAAGAATTCAATTGTCAGAGCTGCCGGCGAAAAAATTTTTCGAAGTTTAGATGGTAATGAAGCCAGAACTCTTAAATTTTCTGCGCCACAGTGAAAATTTTGGAAAATTCATGATTTAATTGAAATTTCTAAGATTTTTTCAAGATTAAAACAGTAAAAAAATTTTCAAATTTAAAATCAAAGTTTAAAATTATTTATTTTTGAAAAGAAAATTTTCTCAGCCCCATTTCCATACATGGACTCGAACCCCATCCCTATCAAAATAACTAGATGAGTGAAGTCAGTCAACTTAACCACTCAACCATCGACCGACAAAAGCAAAATGGAGAAATTATAAATATTCCTTTCCCTTTTCCTTCAAAAATTTAATATCAAAGTACGCAAATACACTAAATATTTTTCCCGGTTTTCCGGTGAAAAAAATCCGGGACCGGGTCCGGGTAACGGGTTTTGAAAAATGGACCGGGCGGGAACCGGGTCCGGGAAACCGGGAAAACCCGTTCCCGGTTTCAACCCGGTTGCTTCAAAAAAACCGGGAAAAGGGACCCGGAAACCGGGAAACGGGTCCGGGTCCCGGACCCGTTCCTAGCTCTACTTCAGATTGGACACAGCCCGAATAGTCGCGGGCCGAATTGTCGCTCTCGACATTTGATTGACAAATTTTTCCCTTTTAAGCGACATATGAATTTAATTTTTTAGATAAATCTTCAAACAATTAGGGGACCATTTTTATTTTTGAATATTTAAATTAAAAGTTTGTTTTTATTAAATATGTCTCTTAGAAGACTAAATAGGATTGCTTTTCAAGTTGTTTTGGAGGTTTTATTTTTTAAAAACTTTTTTTATTTAATTTTTTTAGATGATTCAAAGATTTAAAACTGCAAATACTTTAAACAATTTTGGAAAAGTTGGATTGAAAATTTTGAAGCACAATCGATTTACTTTACGTCGAACTGTTCTTAGAGGAGTAAGTTTTCCTTCTTTTTTGTTTTATCATAGAAAAAGCTTGCATTTCCCTAAGATCCTCAAAAATTCCTGAAAATCTAACAAATTAATTTTGGAATTCCGTAACTGAATGGTGATAATAGTTCGGCTTACCCTCCTTTCATGTTTTACTGACCATTTCGGGCTTTCTTGTTTGATATATAATTTACATATGTATTATTCGAAAGAGCTCTTCTTGCTATGTTAAATGATGCCAAGATTGCTAAATTAGATTATTCGGCCCTATCCCAATATAAGGGCGGAATCGTTTTTTCCATTACTTTTCATTATTTTATAAAAAAGGTCAATTTTCCTTAAAGTTGATGTATGTTGATGTTTGCCTTAAGGAAGAATGGAGGACAGACAATGACAGAAACACGGACGGATACGTCCGTTTTTGTCTGTCCGAGTCTGCCCGTGTTTTTCAGTCCGTGCTCGTCCGTGTTTTGGACAGACAAAACACAGACGGACTCGGACAGACAAACACGGACGAACACGGACTGAAAAACACGGGCAGACAAAAACGGACGTACACGTCCGTGTTTCTGTCATTGCTGTCCTCCATTCTTCCTTAAGGCAAACATCAACATACATCAACTTTAAGGAAAATTGACCTTTTTTATAAAATAATGAAAAGTAATGGAAAAAAACGATTCCGCCCTTATATTGGGATAGGGTCGATTATTCTTAATAAAATTATGAAGCTTAGAAATTCGCTGTAAGAGGTTAAAATAAATGGTTATAACTTTGTTCATTCAAGTTGGATCTCGTTAATTTTGGGTGCTTTCTATTCAGTTCGAAGAGCTTTTCCGAATAATAGTATATAATTTACCATAAATAAGTCATTTTTTATTGAAAATGCTAGAGGGAAATAAGTGAAATTGAGGAAGGAAAAAAGTCTGACCATTCTGTACATAATGAAAAAACAGGGAGGAAAAAGGAGAACCCAAACGTTGGTTTGGGGAACCCCAAAAACTCAGGCCCTGACCAGATCCAGCTAGATCGCCTCCACCTCGATCTTTAAATTTTTCTGTCTCTTGATAAATTTTTCATTTCATTAGTTTCGAGTTATAGCCAGACAACCAGCTCAACTTTGGAGGCCATTTGCTTCCCTACATTTCCGGCATCAACAACAATTAAATCAAAGATTGAATGGTTTCAATTTCATTAAAGACAATAAACCTAAAAGAGACATCCTCCATCTTGTTAGGGTATTTCTTTAATTTTTGGATAAATATTAAGGAGAATTTAAGAATTTATTTGGTACAAATGCTCGTTATAATCGTGGCCTTTCTTCAACTGAAATGCCCAACAATTTGGATGCTTATGAAATTGGTTAAAATTTAAATATAATTTTTGTGTAAATAATAATCATAAAGGGTGCTCTTCCTCTTTTTTAATTATTGAAAAAAATAAACTTTCCCAACGGGATCGAACCCAAGACCCCAAACCCACGGAGTATGTTCGAACCAGTATGAGAAAATTAATTTTTTTTAATAGCTAAAAAAGGTGAAAAGACCGTTTTGATCACTTTATAGCGTTATTTATACCATTTCTCTATTACATTAAACATAATTTCAAAAATATTTTAGGCAAGTACATTGCCTCTGGCTGTAATGGCGCTGTCTTTCAACTCCGTCTTAAACAAGAGTTAGCTAGTAATAATAATATTGATGAATCTCAATTTGATCATCCCTACAAAGCAAGTTATATTCTAACCTATATATCTGTGTTTGCGGACTTTTTTGAGGAATTTTTACGAACTTTCTTTTGCGGATTTAGCGGATATATGAGGAATTTATTACCTAATTTTTAAACATTTAACTCAATTTTAGTTGTATCCATTGGCACTCAAAGTTTTATTTATTGATGGATTAACACAGGAGCGGTTTATTTGGAAAGAAATGGCTTCAGAACTTATTCCACTTGTTAGGCTTCCAAAGACAGTTTTTGATGGAAAATTTGCAAGGTTATTTTAATTATTTGTTGTTTACAGATTAAAATTTTCGGTAATTGTGAACCTTACAGACTCCTTTTTTCTTCCGACTCTTCTCGATAATCTAACCCTATTATGTCCGAAAGTTGTCCGATGTTGGCGTGAGAGTAACATTTATCCAGTTTTCTTACTAACTTTCTTAAGGGCCTTTTCTTGGCGACTTTTTACTGAATTTTTAAAAGATTAAAATCAGTAAATGGTACTTCTTTCTTCGATAATGTCCCTTTTTCTTGTCCACTTTTTAAACTTCATTTCAATATCCGTTCTTTCTTTTTGCAGACCCCTTTTAATATTTTCAATTTTAAGAATAAAAACAATTTCTCGTTCCCATCCAAATATAATCAAAATGTATACAGCTTTTACTGATAAATTTTCTGCATTACCTGAGGCTGAAAAAATTTTGATAAATAAACTACAAAATCGTCGTTTTAATTTACAAAATTGTTTAGAGGATTTTAATGAAGCAAAAACACTTTATGTTGTTATGAAAAGGTTTGCTATTTATTTTTTATTTGAAAAAACCCAACCACAAGTTTCGTTGAATTTTTGTTTTTCGACTTCTCTCGTCCCCCGACTTTCCAAATTTCTTTTTGGTCTTTCGAAGTTGTGTCATTTTTTACTTTTGACGCAGCTTTGGATAAGAGCTTCCAAACACTGATCCTGATATTTTGTTAGCTTACCCGAGAGAGAAAAACTTTAGTGAAAAGAGTACATCCACCGTCTCCAAACTGATCGCTTCTAAATTTTTTAAAATTTTTGCGGACGTCCGCAAAATGTTTTTTTGCGGACTTTTCTTTATTTTTAATCTAAACAAAATTATTTTTAAGATATCGAATGACTCTACAAACTTATCTAAAATCTCATAAAAGAAATTATTTGCAAGCAAGAATTATGTTTGGTCAATTAATGGAAGCAATTGTTTTTCTTCACAAAAATACAATTTGTCATCGAGTAAACTTAAAAAAAGATTTTGGCCTAAAATTTATTTTTAGGATATGAAGTCTGATAATATTCTTTTGGATTTTGATTTTGAAGGTTTTTTTTCAATTTTTATAAACTTATAGGGCTTTTATTCGCACTTTTACGCGTCCAACCAAATTTTTATGCAAGCGATCTACGACGATAAATTCGGTTCTGTTTAAAAGCTGTGGTCCTATATCACGCGTGTGTACCATAACCAATTAGTACTAAAGTAAAAAACCGGGTACTTATGACCATTGATTGGGCGCATAAAAATTTGATTGGACGCGTTAACTGTACAAGAGCCAAAATTTTTTTAAAGATGAAGTGCCACATTTGGTTCTTAGTGATTTCGGCTCAGCATTGTCGAATGGTGAATGGATTTTGCACAGTTCTAGTGATGGGGAATTCAGCGACTTGGGTGGAAATTTAGCTTTGAGAGCACCAGAAATACGTAGAATACGTCCAGGGTTAAATTCATGGGTTGATTATGAAATGGCAGATACTTGGGCTGCTGGAACACTTGCTTTTGAGATTTTTACAAGGTTTGTTAAAATATGAGAAAAATGGGGGAAGGGGGAGGGGGAAGTAATTAGGAGGTTTAGAAAAAAGGTGAAAGTCTGTAGGGTTAAGAGTTCCTTCCCTCCCACTTAACAACTCGACTCATTTAGGCTTATTAATTTTTCCTAAAGTATAATTTTGTAGGAGAAATCCATTTTATGCAGTTTTGAGTAGTGCAACATACAAAGAATCAGATTTGCCTCCTTTACCCACTCGTTTAATTAACCCAATAAAACAAGTTATTCATCAAATGCTTTGTATTGATCCAAAGAAAAGACCGAAACCAGAAATTGGTGCAAATATTGTGGCTATTTCACTTTTTGGGATGAAAATTGGAAAAATTTTGGATGAATTTTCGGTACAAATTTTTTAATTTTTGGGGTTTTCGGAATATATTCCCAAAAGTCCTCAAATTTTGTCCGCATTTTTTGTCTGCAAGTCTTATTTAATTTTTTCAAAAAAGGTTTTTTGAAGGCATAAAGGATATTATGTATTGTGACTTCGTAATGAAATAGAGAAAGTAGTTCTAGCGACGAGGTTTTATAATATATTTTAGTAATAACGTTTATTTTATGCCCTTAAAAATCTTGGAAAGTAAAATGTTCAACTTGCGGATAAAAAGTTGCGGATTTTTGGAAAATTATCGAAAATTTAAGTAAATAAAAAAATTTTTAGAATAAAATAGAAAGTGCAATTAATTCTATTGTTCAACTTTATGCTAGCGAAACAATTTTAGCTCGTTTTCTTAATCCAAAAACTATTAGTAATGCTGAACTTCAGGTTTTTTTTAATTATTTTTAAAATTGTGTTCTAAAGCAATTTTTTGTTTTACGGATCACCATTAGCTATTGGGAAAATTTTTATAAAAAAATCCCCAATAACCGACATTTATGGACTTTTGGTCTAAAATTTTTTGACAAGTTTGACCAAAAGTCCGTAAATTTTTTGTCCGCAAATTTTAAATATGACTCCAAAAATATTTTTAAGCTAGAGTTCCACTCATTTAACGTCCATGAGACGTCATATCTCCATAAAACTTGGGCCAAACTTGTCGAAAAAAAATTTTTTAAATTAATTTTTTAAAGCTTCGGGCAACTTTTCTTTCTCGTATGGATTTTGAAGAATTACACACAGCATTAAATTATTATATTGAAAATAGAGAAGGAGGAATTCAAGGAGAGGAAATTCCTTCAAAATTAATTTCTAATGAAGTTTATTCTTCTTTTATTAATCAAGAGGCCTTCTCATCAGCTATAACAAAATAAGTAATAAATAGACTATAATTTACCTCATAATCTTTCAATTTTTCAAATGTAAATTTAAAAATAAAATTCAAAAAAATTTTCTAATAAAAAACCGTCATAAAAACTACCATTTGACAAAAGCATGAACATAACACAAACTCAACCCTCAAAAAATGGAACGACTACTAAAAGGCTTCGCCTTTTATACTTTTTTTTCAAAGAAATTTTTATTCATTTATTTAGTAAAATTAGAAATTACACAAAAATACAAAAAAAATTTCAAAAAAACCTTTTATTTCCCATAATTTTCAAACAATTTTGGATATTTATTCTTCACTTCATCAAAAGGCAAAAGCACAGCATAGCTTTTATCTTCCAGTTTTAACAAAAAATAAATTGTTTCACAACAAGAGGTTTCTCCAATAATTTGAATTGGTTTTTGGCCAAAACAATCTCTCTCTAATTTTGATAAACTGAAAATAAAAAAGTTTTTAGATTTTAATTTTTGGAGTTGGATCTGCCTGAATTTAAAAATATATTTATTTGTGGTTTTTCGCTGATAAATTTTGCAGATTTTTACGAAAATTATATTTTTCTTAGGATGTCTAGCCCTAATCCACTCCCCACTCAAAGCAGAATTAAAACTTTCTTGCTCTGAACCCCCCTCTTCCTTTTTCCAAAAAATTAGTTTATTATTTACCTTGGAGTTTCCACATCGACTCTAACGGTCAAAGGCGAATTCGGATCGACATTTTCCAATTGAACCATTTTTCTAAAATTAAAATGTCTAAAATAATAATTTAAAAATAGGTAACAACTGGTTAAAAACCATTTGTGACAAAAAAATTTTCGGACAAAACTTGCAGACAAAAACTTTTTTTCAGACAAAAAATTCAAAAAAAAATTTTATAAAAATCAATTAATTTCTTCTTCTTCCTCCTCTTTAATTTCAATATCAGTATCTTCCACCCCTGATGAAATAGCTCCCACGTCTGTTTCTTCTTCTTCTTTTTTTGCCTCTAATTTAACTTTTGCCTTCTTTAAAGATTTATTTAATGAATTATTAAAATTATATTCCTTCAATTCTTCCAAAATTCTTTTTCTTTCCTTCATCGGTTTTCCAGCCATTTCTTCAAGTTTTTCCTTACAAAACGCTTGGCGTTCAGTTACTGCATTGAATAATTGAGTTACACCTCTAAAATTATTTTTTTGTGGACAAAAATTTTCAGAAATTTAAGAAAAAACCACCTATCCAACCTAAATTTGTAAAGATAAAGCCAACTAACCCGAACACAGAAAATTTTGGCCCTATCTCAAAAGAACCAGTTTCCAAACCCGTAACCACATTGACTTAAAAATCCAAACCTTGTAGCAACGTGTGTCAATTTCCTCTCCCTTTCTTTATCCAATCCATAATCTGGTTTAACATAACCCTGACGTTTAGCATCCATTTAGAAAAAAAATTAAATTTTTCTGTCAAAATAATTTTAAATTAATTTAAAAATAAATTGAATTTTTAAACAAATATAAAATTTTTTAAAAATTTCTAATAATTTTTTCATTCATTTATCACAGTAAATATATTTAATTAAATTCAAAAAATTATTTTCTTTATGCATAAGAAATTACAAGCCAAGCAAAAACAAAATAAAAAAGCATAAGAGGGTAATATGAAAGAATTTTTCTCTTTGGTGGTTGGGATCCAGACATAAATTTTGTTGAAGCTTTTAAAGAAAAAAGGAATATTAAAAATTAGTTAATTAACAGGTAACAGGGATTTCTCAAATAAAATTTAAAATATTTGGTTAAAAATCATTTGCGAACAAAATATTCCCAACAGCTATTCTCGTTAATTTTTCATTAAACGATTCTGTGATTTGTGATCCAAAAATTGTTAGGAATCGTGATTTTCGTAAATCGAATCAGTAGGATAGAATGGGACCCGAATTTACTTTTATTATGATTCTTAGTTTTTGGCATTTGTAAAGAGTTTTTGCAGTTTCTAGAAATACATACTATATTTTGAGTTAAGCACAGGCCTAATCGCCTTAATTAAAAAAGTCCGCAAAAATTTTGCGGACTCCAATTCAACCTAACCTTAACTTTAAATAAATCCACAACAAAACCAAAAAAACCCTTCCCCCCCTTCTCCCAAAAATTAAAGATATATTTACCAACCATAATAAGCCCATCCAAGTCCAATAACAGTTAAAACAAGCCTTACAATTAAATTAATTTTCATCTTCTTTATAAGTAATAATTGAACAGATTTAATTCCAATAGAAGAAAAAACAAATGGAAGTAGACAATATCCAATAACACAGAGGGATTGGAAGAATGAACTGAAAAAATAGTTTAAAAATTTTGGTTAGTTTTTTATGTTCCCAAAAAGTCCGTAAATTTTGTCCGCAAGCTATATTATTTTCTATAATTGGAGGTATCTTAAATTGGAGGTGTTGTGACGTCATTTCAAATGGTTGGCATTTCGGCGCGGCCCGCTTATGAAGTCTACTTAAATCGAGGGGTTAGCAACCTACTCCCTCTCCGGTATAACAGACAAAATTAACGGATTTTTGTGAGAAATTTACATTTTTCCTCCAAGCAATTTAGCATTAAGCGTAACCACAAGAGAACCAAAAAATGCCAAAGAAAATATTTGGGTAAATTGTGCTCCCTTCTCAGCTCCTTGCAATAAACTAAAATTTTGAAGAAACTTTAAAAAAAAATATTTTTTTCCAAATTTACAGTGAAAGAAGCACACAAATAAATAGAGGACCCCAAAGATCCCAATCAGCAAGTACATTCATTTCATTCTTCTGAGGAAATAAAACTTGCGAAAATTTTTCATAAAGGATTTTCAAGTCTCGATTCTAAAATTTAAAAAAATAATTAAAAGTGAACGCTTTATGCGAGTATTTGAATTCAGAAAAAAATTCTTTTTCTTAAAAAAAATTGCCTAGCCTATCCGAAATAAAAAGTCAGGAGTTCTTGTGACAAACGAAAATGTATCCATAAGTTAATGGAAGCCCAAAAAGTTCAAAAAATTAAAAACGACATCCGGTAATTGGTTCTAGAAAACCTTAAACGATCTTTTTTTGGTTCAGAAATGTTTTTATCTAAACAGCCCTATCCAAAAATAATTGAAAAAAAGAGTAAAAAATACCAAAGTGTCTTTAATGCTTTCATCTAAAGTATCAAACTCGCAATCAAACTGAACAGTGTTTCCCAAAACTTTTTTCGAATCATTTCTCCCACCAATATTTCCACTCAAGTCTGTAGATTTTAATTGTTTGTTTCCTTCTAATTGTTCGCTTTGTTGAATTTCTTTTTCCAACTTGAATTGAATTTAATTTTAAAATTTTATCATTAAAGAAACCTGTTCTAAATCAATTGCAAATGACAAATTTGAAGTCATAGGAAAAAATAATTTTTAATCAAAAATATTTTCTAAAAAATTTAAAATATTTTTGTAAATAACAGATAGCTTTTAATGGATAGCCAGGACCTGGTAGTCCTTCTAGCTGTGATAAATGACCAGCGATTCCAAAAGATCACTGGTTGCAAAAATGGATTTAAGTGATAGCCCCATAGACTCCGAAAACCATAAATGTGGGGGAAACAAAGCTCTACAAATAAAAAACACCGAGATGCGCCTACATACCGTATTTGCTCTAGTAATCCCCCAGGGGGATTATTGTTTCAACCCATCTCTAGGGTGGGGGATTAATAGAGCCTGGGGGATTATTAGAGTGGGGTAGAAAGAGGGGGATTATTGTTTCAACCCATCTCCAGGGTGGGGGATTAATAGAGCCTGGGGGATTAATAAAGGACTGGGGGATTAATAGAGCAAATACGGTACATATATTTTTATAGGTATCAGGGATTGGTCAGGTTGAGAAAAAATAGAATCTAGTTTCGTTCTAAATTTTTTGGGTTGGTCCCCAGGCAAGGGCATTCTGAACGTAAAGCACAAAGCAAGTCCCATTTATATTCGGGTTCAAAAGGGTCAAAAACTGCGGAACGATTTCTGGTTCTTTGGAACTGGGAAAACAATTAGGAATTTACCACGCATTTTTGAGGAGATTAAACTAACCTCTAACATAATCTTGTAATAAATGAAAATATATTAATATACAAAAAAATATTATTTCATGGAACATTCCAAAATTAAAAAAACAAGAAAAATTTTCTTTCATTAAATTTTAACATAACAAAAAGCAACAAATTATTTCCAATATAATCCAAAACCTTTTTTCTTCTCTAACAATTTCCACCTCAATTTCGATAACCACGCGATGCACGACGACCACGAGCGCGTTCAAATTTACGACCTACAAAAAATAAAATTAAAAAAATTGATTTTTAGCGTTGGATGAAGACAAGGAGAAATACAGGGGGAAAAGTCCGCAAAAGTTTGTCTGCGAGAAAAAAAGTCGACAGGAATTGCATTCAAATATTTACAAGTAGGATTGTTGGTTTGAACCAAACCGGTAGCCCAGAGGATTTTAAGTCCGATTCCTCATTTCGGTTTCGGATATCCTAAGATTTTCTAAGAGGCGACAGACCTAGTTATAAACCGATAACCTTCTAATGTCAGACTAGTTTTTGATAATCCTCCTATTTTTGATGCTTAAATCCTGCAAGTCTTGTAATCGTCCCACGACTTCACAGGCAGCTTAAAGGGAAGAAAAGGGAAGAAACGTGACTCATCAGTTTGAAAAAGACTAACGATAAGCATAAAAGAACTCTTATTGTCAAAAAACTTAACAAACCTTTAGAACGAACCAACGGTTTTGCATGGCTCCCGGGAACACCAGGAGGAGGTCCAAAGTGCTTCTCAGCCTCTCGCGACTTTCTCGGTCCTTGCAAAAGCATCGTATTTTCCCCTTTTGGAGCTCTCAAAGCCAATTGATCGAAAGTTATAGTCTCTCCACCAGCTTTAATAATCCGAGCCCGAGCTGCTGTAGTAAAACGCAAAGCACAAACAGTCATTGCTGGAACTTTATAAATTCGTTTGTCATCCGTCACAGTTCCAACACAAACAACTATTTTCTTCTCATTCCCTAAAAAATTTTTTTTGAAGAAAAAGGGAAGGCCTTGGACAAACTAAAATGTGTATATACCCTAATTTGCCATAAGCCCTACCGACAGCAAGAACCCTATCGACCCTCTAACCGAGCAAAACCCCCCACCCCTAATTAAATTTATAAATACAAACCTGGACGTTTAAAGTTACGGACAATACGAGAAATCGAAAGAGGTGGCCGATTACGTTTTGACATATAAAGACGTTTAAGCACAACGGCATTGAAACGCTTTTTAGTATCCACACGTTTAGTCAAATAACGATAAAGCTTGACCAATACACGCAAATAAGGGTCATCACTTTTTGGCGCTGTGCGTCGAACTTTTCGATCATATTTGTGGTCAATATCGATTCCCATTTTGTTTTTAAATTAAATTTGCTTCACTAAAAAAAAAATAAAATATAGTAGAAGCCTAAACCGAAAAAAATCTCAACGTAACCTAACAAAAAAATTTTTTCAAGTTGGGTAGGGGACGATTCAGTATCGCCGATTCAGTATTGGCCGATTCAGTATTTGGGCTTTTTGGCCATAACTTTTTGCTCGATCAATATTGTAGGAATTATTATATATGATTTGATAGGTCTCGGGGTGCTGCATCTTTTTCATAATTGGACTGACCTGATCTTATACTCTACAAAAAGTTATCACTGATAAACAACGTCACAGGCATAAAAGATCGGTTTTCACGCTGTAACTTTTTTTGTGATCATCAGATCAGATCGGGCCAATTATGAAAAAGATGTCGAATCACGAGAGCTTTCGAATGATATGAGAATTATTCGAATCGGTCGAATATCAGGAAAGTTATGGCCATATACTGAATCGGCGATACTGAATCGTCCTTAACCGTTCAAGTTTGTTTAGTTTTTGGCATAAAACATTTTGCAAAAATCATATTTTGCCAATAAGGGTAAATTCCCAAATTTTGCCAATGAGTTGGTTGGCAAAATGTGGATAAATTACCCTTATTGGCAAAATATGATTCTGACAGAATATTAATTGCCTAAATTTGAGAAGCCAAGTCGATTGATTGCCGATGAATGAGAGCTAAGAGAAAGTAGCGCTGCATTCGGATTCGTCCCATAGATTTATAAAAAGTCAATTTTGTGTAATCTTCTTCTTAATTAAGCCTAAAAATGTCATCCTCCTTTGTTGAAATTTCAAAAGATTTGATTGGTGGCCAATTTTTGTTGCGTTTATTCTCTTTTCTTTGCAATTTTGCCCTTTTAAGATTTACAGATCCTTCAATTTTGGGATTTTTTAATGTCAGGTTTGTTTTTTTTAAATAACTTTTTTGTATTTTTTATTTTTTAAAGGATTAATCTAATTTACAATACTATTGGATTCCTTTCTCGAGAACCTGTGAGAAAATTATGTTTAAATTCTGATGTTTCTTTGACTGAGGTTGGCATATATTCTTTTTTCAGGTTTTGCTTAGTTTTGGTTTAGTTGTATAATTCTGAGTTTGTAGGCAGTTTGGGTTTTTTTCGAGTCCATTCTCCCAGTATTTTTCTTTTTTCTGAACCTTTTAGGTATTTTTTTTGATATTAAAGGAAGGCGTTTTGGTGTAGTGGTATAGTTCTGGGGGCGTGGATAGTTTGGCCTTGGTTCGAGTCCAAAGTTTTTGTTCAGTTGGTCTAGCTAAATTTATTTTTTTCTCTTTGGGATCACATATTATTTTTGAGACTCGAAAATTTTTATACGACGCAGAAATTTTTATCAAGGAATGCCCCCTCTTTTTTATAATTTCTATCCAATTTAGTTCATTAATCGCCATTTTTGTCTCTACTTTTTGTTGTACTATTTGGTTTTTATTTTGGACTGGATTTGATGAACTTTCAATTAGTAGCAAATCATATCTTTTTATACTTTTGGTGTTTAGTTTTTCTGTTTGTATAGAACTTTTTGCCGAACCAATTATTATAGAACAACTTAAATCTGGAAGGTTTTTTTACTTTAAATTTTTTATTTTGCAGACTTTTGCTTACGAATTTTTATTTTTCAGAACAAGGAATTATGTATTTAATGGCGCAATTTTGTTATTGCTTCAAAAATTTTTGACGATTGTTATGCTTTTGTTTAAAGTTAATCCTTTGGTCGCTTTTAGCCTTTCTCAGGTTTTTTTTCTTATGCCTGGGAAAAGTTGGGTCTGTCTTTGGTTCCCACCCAGTCAGTTTTTGGGCTTCCTCATTTTTTTCAGGGCCTTGTTTTGGTTTTTGTTAAAATTGAGGTTCTCGCTTTTGTCGACTTTTGTTTTGGTTTTTTGGTACAAATCCTGGGGTTTACCTGGGCCTAGATTTTTATAGACTCCAGGCCCGGGATCTTACCCACTTCAAGATTTGAGGACGTCCGCAAATTTTTTGCGGATTTGAATACTGATTTTTCTTTTTTAGTTAATCGCCTCTCTCGTCTATTTTTACCTTTTTATCCGTGATAACAAAAAAAATATATTCAAAATTTACAAAACCTCAATTTTGCAATTTTTCAATTTGAAAAGATTTGATAAAGGACGTTTAAAATTACTTAAAGTTTATCTTTTTCATTCAATTTTGAAACAATTTCTGACGGATGGAGCTAATTTTTTGATGGTTTTCTCAGGCTCTGTTCCTCTTAAAATACAAGGTTTTTCAATTTTATTTTAAAAATGCCGTAAAAAATTGCTGATAAATCCGCAACTTTTTGCGGATTTTATTTTATATCATAGTTATGGTTAGACTTAATTTAAGAATTTGCGGATTTGTCCGCAATTTTTTGCGGATTTTTAAATTTATTTTTAGCTGTTTATGATGCAGTTGATCGTTTAGCAAGTTTATTTGTTCGTTTAATTTTGCAGCCATTTGAAGAATCTGCATTAATTTATTTTTCAATAAATTTAAAAAGAGAAGGAGAAAACGAGGAAAATAAAAAATTGCCTAAAAATGTTTTGGAAACATTTTTAATTTTTACAAAATTAATTTTTATTTTTGGATTGATAATTTTTCCTTTTGGGGTTTCTTATGCTAGATTGGCTGCTTTTTTGTATGGAGGGAAATTATTTATGGAAAATAATGGTATTTTTTAATTTTAAAAAATTCTATGTCCGCAAAAAAGTTGCGGACATCCGCAACTTTTTGTTAAAAAATTTTAGTCACATTCTGAAAGGTTCCTTTGATAGGCAGAAAAACCAAATAAAAAATTTTTTAAAAATTTTTCCAAACAAAAAATATTTTTTTAGCTGACCAACTACTTTCTCTATATTCAATTTATTTGCCTATAATAGCTGTAAATGGTCTTTTTGAATGTTTTGTTTTTGCTCAATTAAATGCTGAAAAGGTATTGCCCTCCAACCCTAACTATAAGATACCCAAAATCCTTGAAATTTGGTTTTTAAATTTTTATGCCCACAAAAAAAGTTGCGGACATCTGCAACTCTTTTACGGACATAAAAGTCTACAAAGTTTCTGCACAAAGCCCTTTCAAACCCCTCGTCAACCCGAGACAGGAAAAGTTTTCATGGGGGAATGTTTTTTGGTGCCTAATGGGTATCCTTATAATGCTGTTTAATTAATTAAAATTAATTTTTTAAGGTTTTACTTCATGCAAAATTTTTCTCATTTTCTGTTTTTGTTCATCTTTTTTTAAATTATTTTCTTTCAAATTATTTGGGTGTTAAAGGCTTTATAATTGCAAATATATTGAATTATTTGGCTAGAATTTGGTTTAATTGGAGATTTATTTGTGTTGCTGTACAAAAGGGGGAAAGGTGGAGGAAAATGTTGCCTAGCAAAAATTTGTAAGAAAATTTTTTTATTCTATTACAGTAACCTAATCATACGATAAACCCTTTGAGACTGAAAAAACATAATAATGAGAGATGAGTAAACTAATAACGAGAGGTGTATCTTAAAGGTTTGAATGTTTAGGTAAGCTAGAAATCAAACTGATATCGATCTCGGATTTATTAGCGGCAGAACAGCAGGTTAGAAAGAATAAAGTTTTGGTCAAGTGGATAAGAGCGCTGACCACTCTTAAACCTATGGGTCGGTGGTTCGAATCCTTTCAGGGAATTTAATTTTTTCTAATTAAATAAAGATTTAAAAAAATTTTTCTTAGATTATTGGCACTTCTTACAGCGTGGATTGTTCTTTTTACTTCTTCATTTATATTCTACTGGCAAATGACCTTTCTTTCACAATTTACCCATGTTTTTGTCGGATGTTTAATGCTTTTATTGATTGGATTTGTTTATGTGAAGAACGATTTTGTTGAGTTTAAAATGTTTAATTTAAAAGATAAATAGGGTTAATTTTGTGGAGGACTAGCGAATTTTTGTAGATTTGAAGAGAGCTTTTTAAATTTTTATTAAAATAAATTTTTATGCTTTAAAAAAGAGAAAAGGGAATACATTTCTATTTAAGTAGTTGATAATTTGGGCAGGCAATAAATTTTTTATAGTGATCGGAATTTTGTACCGGAAGTACCGATGAACTTCAAAGATTTTTTTTATTTTTATGTCCGCAAGTTTAAAAAGATCCGTAAATACCTTAATCCGCAAATAGCTATAAATACCTAAAAAAATACCGTCGGTAGTACATACAGTCCGATCACTAAAATTTTTATGACTAATTACAACAAAAATGGCGAAAAACATTTTTAGTTTGTTATTTTTCTCCTTCAATAAATTTATTATTATTTTCATTAATTTCTCTATTATTACTTTGTTTTGAACGTTTTTGTTGTTCTTTATTTAATTCAATTGGGGCAATTAAATTACTGCTATGGCATATTCTTGTTTTATTTTGGTGATTTCGATCGAGTGAACCCGTTGAAGAATTTTGAAGTTTTCCTTTTTGGGAAAAAAAACTTTTTTTTAATTTAAAAAATGCTTAAAAACCTTTAATACGTCGTTGTCTAGGTGGGGATGCTTTGAAAAAAAATTAAATATTTTTGAGATTTATTTAGGATATATTAGGGGAATAATGAAAAAGTCTGTCAAAAATTGAGAAAATGTAAATCCGTAAAGATAACGGTCATTTGAAAATTCATCAAGAATTAATAATAACTTTCAGACTTTTGGGAAAATGGAGGAAATTTTTGGAATATCGCTTACTTATCATTATCAATTTCAAAAAATTAATTCTGAAAAAATCCGGCGAGTTTTGTCCGAAAAAAATTTTGTTGTCTAACTTACAAGGGCAAGAAGCAACACCTCCTCCACCATCACTAGAACGTCCTCCCTCTTCTTCCACCACAATTTTTTGTCTTCCTTTCCTTTCATTTGTTGTTCCGTAATTTTGTTGTTGACGTTTTAATGCCATTCTATCAAGTATTTCTGAGTTTACAAGAATACTTGGGCCTTCCTCCGGTGGTAAATAACCTCTCAAATTGAGTAGACTGGAAAAGAAAAAAATTTTTGGATTTAAAAAAAGTTTATTTGGGGATTATTTAGACTTTTGGGAATAACTTGGAGGGATTAAAAAATAATATGGGATGCATAACGGATCTAAACGACAATACATTACCCACCGAAATAATTTATAAAAAACCTTGGATATTCAGGAACACAAATAGCATTCAAAATATTTTTAAAACAATTTCCAGAATTATAAGGATTTTTAACTTGAGGATGTAATTTTTGACTAAAAGTTCCTTTAATATCTTCGTTTGTAGTTTGTCCAAGAGCTAATAAATAAATGTGAAAACCAGAAAGACCCAACACAGACCAAATTGAAATTATGTTAATTACACCTAAAAATTGTTGGAAAAACATTTTGTGGACAAAGTTTTGAAAACCTGTTAATAATGAAGGTGGTGTTTCCTTCAAAGCATCCATAAATGTGCCTTTTTCAATACTCACTGTGTATATAAAAAAATTAAAAAAGAAATGTTTGATATTTGCGGACCTTTTTTGCGGATTTTTTTGTTTGTGAAAATATGGGGAGTGGTGACTAGTTTTTTTTGGTTTGGGGGCTAATTCTCTTATTTTATAAAAAATATAAATTTTATACTCAAAAAACACCTCTTGAAAAAAAACGATTTTACAATCATGGAGAAAGATGAAAAAAAAGCCCATAAGAATTGTCCGCAAAAATATGTCATGCAGGCATTTCTTGCGGACTTTTTTGTTTTTTTGAAAATTAATTAAAAACTAATTCCTCTTACACAAATAAAAATGTAATCCAACACAAACACCCATAAAAGCATCTAATATCCAAAGAGATGTAACAAACATAAAGAAATGTCTATAATTGCGTAAACCAATGCAATTTCCTAGCCAAGGGCAATGATGATCGAAATTTAAAACACAATTATCACAAATTGAACAATGCCTGGAGGGGAAATAAAGGTTAATTATAAAATTGTTGAAGTCTTTCCTCTTTCTTAAGAAAAGTTTTTAAGTTTTGTCCGCAAGTTTCGAGGCCTAATTATTGGAATTTAAAAAGGAAAACAATAAAAGATTATAAAAAAATTTTAAAAATTAAAAAAACTTTTTTGATTCTTAACCGATTTAATTATTACATCTATCGAATTTATGAAACAGGCTTTTATAGTCAAATGAATCCTTTTAGGTAAAATAATCTCTACATTCAGAGCCTTCAATTGGCATAATAATTCTTTAAATCGGTTAAGAATCAAAAAAGGTGTAGGCAAAAATTTGCCACGAAACTTTCGGTAAAAGTTGCGGGCAGGAAAAATTAAAAATTAATTTAAAATAAAACTAACGAAGATCTAGGAGGCCTAAAAATACAACAAGTAAAGCAATATTTTAATTTAACTTGCTGGCCACGAATATTAACTATTCGAGTTCTAGGTTGAAGCCATTCATCACGTTGGAAGAATGGATCTTTTTTTAAATTAAAAAATTTAAAAAAATGAAAAAATTTTCTGTCCGCAATCTTTATCCGCAAAAATAAAAAAATTTTTATTTAATTTTTTGCAGACAAAAATTGCAAACAACAAATTTAAAATTAAAAAAAACCAGATTCTTGGCATTGTTTCTCCAATTCAAGAACTTCTCTAGGAGTAGCACGAGGTATAATACCTGGATCGGTAAAAGCTGCACGTAAAAGAGAAGAAATAACCAAAAGAAAAAGTAAACTAGAAACTATTGGAATTGCAATTGATACTTTTTGAGTTAAAAATGGTAAACTAGAAAAAAAGGGGAAAATTTTAATTTTTTTAAATTTAATTTTTGGCGATTTTCGTTTAATTCCCCATAAAAATCCCCAACTTTTTGTCCGCAAGTAAAATTTTCTGAAAAGACTTTTTGGATGCATTAAATACTGTTAAAATTAAATACGCGAAGTATTCTCAATTTTGCGACATAAAGTTTGTAGTGACAACAATGTCTTTTGTGTGTGTCTTTTGTGACCTTTTTAGAAAATATTAAAAAATTTGACTTGCGGATAAAAATCATTTTTTAAATTAAAAAATAAAAAACAAACTCAAAAATACAAAACAGGGTCATAGTAAAAATTATAAGTAGAAATGTTAACACGAAAACTGAACTTTGTCGAGCCATAATAAACCTTTAAAAAAAAGAAAATTTTTTAGTTCTTTTTAATTATGCGGCAAAAAAAGTTTTCAAGTTTCGTCCGCGGGAGCTGTCTCCAATTAAGTCAGAAACAGTCCTGTTTCCTCCTCTTGACTGATTAAAAATCACAAAATACCCATGCATAATTGCAACTTTTGTGCCAAATATTTAAAAATAACCAAAAAATTAAAAAAAACCTTCCATCACAAAATACTCTATTTCTTCCTTGATGTCCTCTCCATTTTCTTCCATTTTTACCAATTTTTTCTTCTTTTTGTAAAATCAAATTAGGAGATATTTTATTATTATTTAATTGAACTTTATTTGTATTTAATTGTTTTCCTTTAATAATTACAGCAAATTGGGAAGAAGAGGAGGAAGGGGTTGTTACTTGTCTTTGGTCATTATTTATATTTACTGAAATAAAAAAAATAATTTTTATTTTGTGTCTATAAAAATAATTTTTGCAGACTTTTTGGACCAATATTGGACTAAAAAGTAACCCAAAAACTTAAAAATATAGATCTAAAACTTAAAAAGAGGAGTGTCAGTTATTTATTCACAAAAAGTCCGCAACTTTTTGAAGCAAATTACAATTTTTTCAATAACCGGCATCCCTAGTAATAAAAAAATGTGCCGACAAAAGTTGCAGACTTTATTTATAGAAAAGTTTAACCTTATCTTAACCCAAAAAATATTCAAAAAAAACCTCCTCCTCCTCCTATTTCCCTTCCATTAATTTGAACTTCTCCCTTTTCTACATCTTTATCAGAAAATGTTGTAGATTTCATCTGCCCGTCTTTTCCAATAATTACTAATTGAGAATGTTTTTGAGGTAAATATAAATTCTTATTGTAATTTTCTAATGTTGTTAAATGTTCAAATGGAACAAGTTTTGGTTTTGCTTAAGAAAAAATAAAAAAAAATTTTTTTTACTTTATGCGGACACTCTTAGAGGTCATGTTTACGGCTTATTCTTTTTAATAAATACTACATATCAGCAATAAATTCATTAACCCGCTGTTAGTCTTTCTTTTCAAGCAAATAAAGGTAAAATAATTATTTAAAAAAATAAGGTATAGTAATTTAACTCCACACTAATCTATGAGTCTTATGAAACTTTACCACTCTTAAAAATATTTTTGAGATCATAACTTTTCATTTAACCGATAACAAATTAATTTAACTCATAAACTAGACTAGAGCCAGTAATTTTGCGGAGCTGAAAATTTCTTATTCTATCAAAAATTGAAACCAAAAAACAGAAAGCTTTTTTTGAATAGTCCTTCCCTCTAAAAATATTTTAAAAAACCTTTAAATTCCTCAAATTCAGTTTGCCATTCTTTATTGGTCTTATGACTTTGATGTTTATTATATCGATGGATACGAGGGGTCTTTTGATAAGGATAATGGGTTGAAGCCCGACGACGATGATGAGCACTTAGACTGCTGCCTTTAAATAAAAAAATTTTAATTAAAAAAATTTTTTTTTAAAAAGATGGCATTTAATCCAATAATATGCAAATTTTTGCGGGAAATGAGATCAAATGTCATCTTTTAAATTTTAATAACAGAAATCGAAGAGAGAAACCTGTACTGCTACCACAAAGTGATTGACCCCCTGAATCTGTGTCCAAAAGTAAATCACAGAGAGATGATTCGTCCTACAAAAAGAAAAATTGAAATTATTAATTTCAGAGACGTCTCACATGTTTTTAACGTTCGAGATAAAAATTTAAATTCTGAGGGTTTTGAGGGAATGAAAAAATACTGTAAAATTAAAATTATGGCTTCCAATTTCTGATCGAAAAAAATGGATATCTTGTACCCGGCCCATTCTAGAGCTGGATTTGGTGTTTCCCTGAAATCCTGCACTAATAGTAAGTCTGTGGATTTAGAAATCGGTTCCGGCCTTGAATTAGAGGTATGGGAATTAAGTAAAAATCGTTAAGCAAAAAGCAAGCAGCAAAAAAACAAGCCAAAAAAGGCCCACAACAAACCCCTTTGTTAACGTCGTAAAGTCGCCGGCTAAATAAATGTCCACCCCCTCCACCACCACTCGCCGAGCGATGCGAGGTACCTCCACCAACTCTCTTCAAGTAGGCATGACTAAATCATTTATTTTTAAAAAAATTTTATATTTTTTTGAATTTAACCTGAATTCGTTATTACGCTCAACGTAAGAGAAGATAATTTTGAATAGAAAGAAAGGAGAAGTTAACTTAAAAAATTGCAAAGCAAAGTTAATTTATATGAAGAAATTTGGTTTGGTTTTGAATGTGTTGAATAACACTACACTTACATAAAAATCACCGAGTGTCTTGAGACAGATGCTCCACGACAAAACGCTTCTATGTGATTTATGTATTGCGATTTGTCGCAGCAGCAACCCCTTGTCTTGTCGCAAAGCAATTTTTATGTAAGTGTAGCATAAATGGAAAAATTAATTAAAGGTGTCAAACCAAAAAGAAAGCAGGTTAGTTTAAAAAGAGGAAAACGCAAATATTAAAAACAAGGTTAGAGCCAAAGATGAATAAATTAAAAAATCAAAACAAACCTAATTAATTGGCAATTCCAAAAAATATATTTTGTAACCAAAACAAAATTTAACAAAAAAGAATTGATTTACGTCCTTCAAAAGTCAAAGAAAAAATCATTTTCAAAAAAATTTCGCTCTTTGTTGTTTAACACTAAAAAAGAATTTCCGCTCTATTTGACTAATTTTAATCAAAACCTAATGAGAAGAAAATTAAATTAATTAATTGGAAAATAAAGGCAGCAGCAATTAAACAAAACAAAAATGCAGAAAAAGCTTAACTTGAATATTTCTAAAAATTAAATTCTGAAAATTGAAAAAAATTACAAAAAAACCGGAAATGATGAAAGCAAATTTACAAAAAAGATAATGTTAATAAATTAGATATTTTAAAAATTCAACATTTTGAAATTTTTCTTTCGAAATTTCAAAATATCAAATCGATAAAGAAGGGACGGTTGGTCAAAAACACTTGGGTAATGAACAATTGGTTAAGTTAATATTTTTTTGTTTTTAAGGGCAGTTTAATCCGGTCGGGATTAAACATTTTATCTGTGCCTGGAGGGATTTGTTTTTTAGCAGTGATTATTTAAACACTCTCTCCGGGAGAGTGTTTAAAAATTTTCAGTATTTCTCAATGCTTAGATTCTGTGACTTTGTGGTTAAGTGGATAATCTTCAAGTTCTGAGGGCAGAGTTCGCTTTCTGTTCGAACCTAAACACTTTTTATACCCAAAATTTGTTTCCATCATTGTTCATTGCCTGCCCGCGATTTTAATTTCTTTTTTATTATACACTTTACTATAAACAAAAAAGAAAACGAATAAATCGAGAAAAAGGAAAAGACTTAAAAACATAAAAATAACAAAAATACTTGGCTTCAAAACGGAAAATTTTTTTCTTTTCTTTCTTAGCATGTCAAAAAAAAGAAAAAAAGTCTTTGAGGGAAGTGTCATTATCCGGTTGCTTCTTTTTCTTTGGATTTTCAACAAAAAAAAATAAATCAATGGGGATAAACAAATACATATATACACAAACACACATTAATCTCTCTTGGGGATTCTCTTTGCGTGCAAACTTTCCATGGGAAAAATTTTTAGAAAAAATCTTTTTAAGGGGTTCAGAGAATTTAGGCAAAAAGTATATGTATATTTTATTTTTATGTTAAATAATATTGTTGTTTACTTTTGATTTTATTGACCATAAAATTTTTATCACAAAAAAATTGTAAGGTGAATAAATGGACTGTTTTATCTAAAAAAGGGACTTTGGGAGGGGAATAAACTGCGATCCAAAAACAACCTCTCCCTTTTTACTATAACTATTATACTATATATTTATTTATTTAAAACCCCCAAAAATTAATTTTTAATTAAAAAAACTTTTTTTAATTAATAAGAAGAATAAAAAAAAAGATAAACCTTCAAAATTAGTAAACAGAAAAAATATATCCACAAATTTTCCACACAAAAACTAATTTCTTTCCTTCTTCTAATCACTTTCTTCTCCTTCCTCTTCACTTTCTTCACTTGAACTACTTTCACTTAATTCCAAATCTTCGTGTAAAATACTTTTTTTATTATTTTTTGAAGGCGATTTTTTGATATTTTCTGTTAAATTTTGTCCATTATTTGCCATTTTTTGTGGTGAAATTGCTTCTATTTTTATTGATGATTGTTCGACTTTTATTGAATTTAATAATGGTTGTTGTTCAGCTACAGAAATATGCGAATTGGACTGTTTTGGAGCCTAAAAATTGTTTAGAAGATCATTATAAGGTTACCCCCTTGTATCTTACTTAAATAGAGAGAAGAGGAGGGGGGAGGGTAATTCCATTTTCCCAATAGCAAAACAAATTAAAAATATGAGGAATCAAAAGGAGGCTAGATTTGAAATATTAAGATCAGAGGGCTGGGGGGGGGGGCTAAAGCCCCCCCCCCCCCGCTTAAAAATAAATGTACAAAAAATTTTGCTGTCGGAATGCCAAAGTAAAATGCCCCCTCCCCTAAAATCTCCCCTGTCTATGCCCCTAGCTTCCACTTATGCTAGTCTTCCTAAAATAGAATTTTAAAAAGAAAACCATCATCTGTTCCAAAGCTGAAGCTTCTTCATCAACGTCAAACATATCTTCATCATCCTCCTCCTCCTCTTCATTCATTGAATTTGAAGATGTTGAAAATAATCTTTCTTTTTTTATTTCTTCTTTAATTTTAATTGGAGAGGGCGGAGGCGCTTTTAATTTCATCATTTTTTCAATTTGTTCTTCTACATCAGTTGACAATTTTGCGTCTCTTAAATTTAAATCTTTAAGTATTACATAATTTTTCGGACTTTTCTTACGTAATTACACTATTTTGTAGCCAAGGCGTCCCATAACTTATATTCAGGGATGAAATGAGTATTCGACGGTTCTGGCTACCCGAATCCAATCCCAGGACTTGTTCGACACAAAATCCGAAGAAAATTTTGAAAATCCGATCCGAAACCAGACCCGACTTTTTTCTCATCCCTGAAATCTAAACAATAAAAGAATGGTGCTTCACATATTTCGTTAATTGAAAGGCTAAAGGATGAACAAGTGAAACAGAAAGGGAAGTCCTCAAAAAATCCTCCGCAAATCCACAAGTCCGAAAACCCCAAAAATAATAACACTCCCTTCAAGTGCCCATATTTAAAAATAAAATATAAAAAAACCTGCTCTTTTTAACATTAATATTAGCCGAAAGTTTCTCCAAACGAAGTTGACAAGTATTTTGATCAAAAATTAATAAACATTCCTTGTCTCCTTTCAAAGGTTTTTTTGATCCGTGGAAAATTGTTGACTTTTTTGTTTCTCCGGGAACAATAACCTTTTTTAAAAAGAAAGATTCCCTGCTGTTAAAAAAATTAAAAAAAAACCTGAACTCCGTTATTTTCCCCTGAAGAAATTGCAAGAAAAGCTTCTGACCCATCAGTGATAGAAGCAGGTTTAAAATCAACTTAAAAATAAAAAAAATCCATGTGAGTCCACAAAAAACAGGTTTTCCCTCTGACTAAGGCAAAATCTAAAGGATTTCATCCCAAAATATTTTTAACACAAAATTGGCCGTTTTTAAACTTTTATAGATGTTGACCCTTTTACAACTTTTCAAGTTAACGACCATTTCTGTCCAGGGGGTTGATTTCTCCTAAAACTACAATTCCATACGAGCAATTTAGTCAACATTGAGAAGATTTTTAAAGATCTCTCATCTCCAACAACCTCTCATTTTATCACGTTATTTCTATCAAATTAAAAATTAACTTACATCTCAAAGTGTTGAACTCAGCCTTGGAAGATTTATTATTTTTATCGCCTCTAAGAAAAGTTTCACCAATTTTTATTTCATAAGTTCCATCAGGAATAGAACACATTATTTTTTTAAAGTCTAAAATTTAAGTTTAAACAAATAAAAAAACAAAGAGAAAATCCAGTAGAAAATAAAATTTTAGAATAGATGAAATAAAAGTGCTATGGGTACACGGCGGGTTAAACAGGAAATCTTAACCGTCTCGCAACAATTTATAATCAATTAGAATGGTCCCAACGATCATCAAATGGGACCATACTGAATTATAAAACAAAAATTTTACAAAAATAATTTCCAAATAAAAATTTTCCAAAATTAAAAAACCGGCCTAACTACAGTTTCCGTACCAGACTCAAAATAAGCTCGATTAGATGATTATTAACAAAGTTATGACAAACGGAATCTTCGCTGGAAAAACTGTTTTTGAGCTGCTACGGAGGGTAGGCCGGGCATGGTCTTCGCTACACGATGGCCGTGCTTCGCTGCGGTCGTGCTCGCTTCGCTCGCGGCGACCGTAGCGAAGCGGCGGCCGTCGTTCCTCTCGACATGCCCGGCTTCCTCCGCAGCGGCAAAAACTTTTTTCCGCGAAAGCCTTATGTGAGGGGGGTGTATTTGTCCGGGATTATCATAATCTATCTATTTTCAGGATTTGGAGAGGCATTTTGTTCAATATTTAATTAAAAAGATTGGCGCCTAATCGGCCGGCGCCTAATCGGCCGCGCGCCTAATCGGCCGGCGCCTAATCGGCCCGCGCCTAATCGGGCGTGTCCCAGTAAAAATGGCTCTGGTACAAAATATCGAATAATTAAAATCTCGCTGGTTAAAGTCTCGACGCGGGTAATAAAGGGTTAAAACATCGAATTGATAAAATATCGACACGGCCAAAATGGGTTAAAATATCGACTTCTCTTAAAGAAGTCAGATAAGTACCATCCGTTGAGTTTCAAGTACGGGAATCCCCAATTTCTTCAAACGGCTTCATGAATTAGTAAGAATTTTATTTTTATTCTCCAATCTTTGTTTTTATTCTTCAATCCAGCGTAGTCTTTTATGCATAAGTTTCTGCAAAAATTGAGTGAGCTAATACAAAATTAGTGGAGCCATTCCCGAATACTTAAGAAGTAAATCAAAATAACACATGAAAACTCTCACAGTTTTGTTTGTTTTTATCATTGATCGTATAAAACAAAAATTAGGAGAAAGGGCAACTTTGGAGCGAGTTACCGTAATATCTCCAATAAAAAATATAGGCTTTATCAAAATATAGAGATCAAATATAATAAAAAAATATTAATAGCTGTGCCGACATTTGCAAATTAAATTCAAAAAGTGAAACTTGGTTGAAAGGCAGCCTAAATGGACATAAAGTAGATTAACCCCAGAAGTGTATAACTATTTCCACCGGGTTTTTTTAGAGTAACGGGGAAATGCTTGGTTGGATTCCCCTATAGAAAGGGTGGAGGATCGAACCTCGTTACCGAAAAACAATTTTCTTATTAATTTCCTGTGTTCCTTTCACGAATGTCACAGCCTAATTAATTAATTAAAATTATTTTTAAAATAAACATAATTGCAAAATAAATGACCAACAAATTTTTAAATTCTTCCCTCTTTGCAAAATTACAAAAATCACCCGAACAAAAACAAGTATGTTCTTCAACACTTGTTTTATCCAAACAATCTAATTTTTGAATGGAATGTTTACATTGTGTGGTATAATTTGGAATTGAAGTTGATGGGGTTGGACGACTGCTTGTTTGGTCAAAAAGCTAAAAAATTAAAAAAGATTGTGTAATTTAAAATCCTGTAATGTGTTAATTTGGTGTAATAAAGGCTTTTTATGCACTTAAATGTGGAGGGGGAGTGTAAGGATTTTATTAGGTAATTGTTAGTAGTAAATAGTGTTGCACTCCGATGACTCCGTGCCCATTCCCGAAAGATTTTTTCCCATTTATCCCAACTCGAAACCCCGTTCTCCGACCGTTAAAAGTTTTGGGGTTTATGGAGGGTATACAAACCATAAAATGCCATTTTTAGAGGAATTTTAAGGAAAAAAATTCGAAAGTTCCTCCCACTCTTTAGTATTTTTAAAAGGAAAGTGAATGAATTTTAATCCACATATTTCAGTCCTAATAGGGACCCTGAGCGGGCAGTTATTTTTAAATAGTTCCCATTGAGTGGCTTTCAATATTGAATAAGTTTCTATTAGAGACGGGCTTCTATTGAGACATTTAAGTTACATTATTTTCTTTCTCCCTCACCCTTTCATAACAATCACGTATTGTAGAATACGATAAAACTCCAGAATTATTTAAAATTTGTTGCCATTTAAAACAAGGTCCATTACAATCAACCGAACTTTTATCTCTTATTAACCACGAATCTAAATCACACATCTAAAAAGAGAATTATTTCTTTAAAAAATTTAAAATATTTAACCGAATCATAAAGTTTAGGTTCTTTAACACGTCCAGGCGGACCTCGATCACGTGAAAGGAAATCCTTTAAATTAAAAAAATAAATTCAGGTCTTTACTTTCTTGGGTGTACACAAAATACCCAATACCCGGGACTAATAGTGAGGTTATACTGTATAAATTTTTTAAATTTCATTTTCTGATTTACTTCTTTCATATTTTCTGATGCACAACTGTAACAACGGTCTAAAAACAATAAAATAAAAATTATTTTAGAGTAATTAAACAAAAAAAACTTTTGAGGGCAGAATCAGCCAATGTAAAAGTAATTAAAGAGAATAATAATAAAGTAGGGAATATTAGGGACATCAATATTTTTTAGAGCCTGGTACTTAAATAAAAAAAATCAAACAACAATAAAAATATCCACGCAAATCCATCCCATAGGCATCAAACCCATGTCACTTGATAAAGCTAACACAGTATATGTCTTCATCTTTTACTCAAATGAATGTACAAAAATATGTATATAAGGGACAATTTTGAAGTTCAACACGGCAGATGTTTTTGGTTAAATTAAAATAAACAAAGGAAAACTCCGTTTTTTCTTAATGTTTTAATCAATAGGGGGCCATAAACGAAAAAAAATATTTTTTAGGGCAAAGTAATATGATCCTCCTTTTCTCATTTTCAACAAAGATACTATTCTCTCCTCTTTTCACTAAGATTTTAAGTAAATAAAATATAAAAAGTTCCTCCTCTTTTCACCTTTTTACTTTACCTATTAAACAACAAACACACACTTTTACACCCCCAAAAAGTCCCAAATGATCTTCTTCTTCTTCCTTTTTTTTCTTGCAACAAAAAATTTTTTGGGGCTTTTTCTAATCAATAATATTGGACAGAAATTGGACAGGTTTTTTGTTGTTTATTTTGAGAGAAAATTTTTTTTTGAGAAATTAGAAAGATAAGACGTTTTGTACACACATTAAATTTGCAACAGAAAATTCCAATAATACTACTATTTTATTGGAATACTCAAAAAAGTACGGGGGTATTATCATTATCACTATTAAGAGCGTAGCTATGGGTATATTTCAGGAGGGGGCTATTATTATTTTACACCAGAAAAAACTTTAAAAAATTTTATTGGAGCAATTTTTCAAAATTTGGATTATTTAAAAAGTCAAATATTTTGATTAAAATATTTTTTAAAAAATACATGTATTCCAATAACTCTCCTTTCTTTATTATTGAACATTTTCAAATAACAAAGCAATTCCCTGACCACCTCCAATACATGCAGAACCAATTCCATAACGGACATTTCTTCTTCTACAAAAAAAATTTATAAAAGTTAAAATCTTAAGGAATTATGGAGATCCAGCTATCAAGCAAAGGAGTCGATTTCGGGGGAGGGGGAAAGCTAACCCCCTTGGATACGCCTTTGCTATCAAGTATTCAAAACGCTTTTTAATCAAAGGTTTGTGATCTATACTAAAAAAGGAAGGTAGGAAAGCACTAAAGGCCATAGCAATAACAGCTAGGAGAGGTTGGAGAGTCGATGTCTGCCCGTGGCTAAACTAAACTTTCACCCCTCTCTTTCTTACAATTGAACCAAAAATAATTTAAAAAACCAACTTCAATTCATAAGCTAAATGAGCAGTTATACGAGCACCACTTGCTGCCAATGGATGTCCTAAAGCAATTGCACCACCATTAACATTTAGACGATCCAAATCAATTCCTAATTCGCGTTGAACAGATAAAACTTGCGGAGCAAATGCTTCGTTTACCTTTAAAAGGAAATTCTTTTTCGTATTAAGCCTTCTATTCGGATTCAAAAAAGGTTCGGATATCCAAGAATTTTCCAGGAACCACTAACCACCTACTTTTCTTCTCAATTCATTCATTCACATTTTTGATAATAAAAAAAATTTTTCAAAAAATGTTTTGCAAGGATAATGTTTCTAAAACCCGCAACTTTTATCCGCAAGTCTTTTTTAGAGTTTATAAAATCAACACACTATAAAAATTTATTTGAACGTATAAAAGTGATTCTGAACGCTTAAACTGGACAAGTGCCAAAATTGCGGATTTTAGAAAGATTAAAGAAAAACAACAAAAATTGATAGGACAACAACGGAAGAAAGGAAACCCCTCAAAATTCCCCATTAGTTCATAAAAAATTTTCAAGAAAACCTCAATTAAATCAATTTTATTCAATTCAACTCCAGACTTTTTGCAAAGAATACGAATTGCTTCGACAGGTCCAATCCCCATAATTGTTGGATCACATCCAACACTTTGCCAACCCAAAATACGAACAAGTGGAGTTAAATGATGTTTCTCGACAGATTCTTCATCGGCCACAATAACAGCAGATGCACCATCACAAACACCCTTTTTTAATAAAATCGATTAAAAAATACAAAAATATAAACCGAAGCATTTCCTGCATTGACAAGTCCATTTTTCTAAAAAAAATTTTTAAGAGGTTTTTGTAATATTCAATTTTGCCCCCTCCCTTTTTTTCTTCAAAGTAGAGTTGCAAGAGATTTTTTTAGCTTCGGATGGCCAAGAAACAAGATTTCTTTTATTTCTTACGAAAAAGTCAATTCATAGGGGGTGTATATTTAGTCACGGTCCTCGGCGAGGTGTTTATGTTAGCGAGGACTGGGACCGGATCGAACCAAAATTTATAATGGAAAATGGGTGAGGATCTCGTCTCGTGCAATTATACCTAAAAAAGAATAATTGTCAGATAAACTCTTTTTATTGTCTGCTTGAATGCCATAAAGAAATAGAGTGAAGTTGAGGAAGGAAATCTGACCGTGTTTAGTAGTTAAAGCAAAAAAAGGGGGGTATTACTCAAGACTCTTGAGTAATATGTATGTATTACCGCTCTTTTTCTCTCTCTCTTGGGCCAAGAGTTCTAATTTTTGAATAAAAAATTGAAAAACATAAACCTTAAAAACAGGTGGCAACTTGGCAAGTTGTTCAGCAGAAACCTCCCGTGGATGTTCGTCAACTTCAAATAATGTCTCAGTTCCCTTTTTCCCTTTGATTTTAATTGGCTCAATTTCTGATTTGAAATAGCCTGCATTATTTGCTAAAAATTGAAAAACAAAATAATTATGAGTAAGTAAAGAAGTCAATTCCTGGCTTGAATTACTATAAAAAGTCGCCTCTAGAATCGAAAAAAAATAATTTCAGACATTTTCGATTTCTGAAATCGAAAGATGCCTTCTTGCAATCATTTGGTTATCGGATTCTGGGAAATCCCCGGACATTGAAAAGTTTCGGATTTCCAGACCTTTTGGATACGGATATTCTGATACGCCAACTCTAATCCTGATCTTTGATTAAGACCCTCCATTCCAGAAACAAAAACTCTCAAACCTAGTCGCCATCTCTGTTGTGACTTGGCAGCATATTCATCAGCCTCCTGACGTGTAATTTTATACTTTTCACCCAAATTTTCAGCAGTAATTCCCATTGGCATTTTTATTTGTTGATCAACCAATCCTTGCCAAAGAACGTCTTCAAACTAAAAAAAAAAGAATTTAGCATAAATTAGCAAAAAAAGATAACCTCATAATTAACTCCAAGTTGTGATCCAAATCTTATATTTCGAACAGCAAAAGGAGCTTGACTCATAGATTCTGTCCCGCCAGCTAAAACAACTTTAGAATCGCCAGAAATAATTTGCTAAAATTTAAAATAAATTTTTTTCAACTTACAATTTTTGAGTGACAAGATACAAGGTATTATATGATGGCCATCAGGGCCCCAATATACTATGGATATATTCAAACATAAAAACGAGGTCTATTAGCAAAGAATTAATCTTAAACATGTAGGACCAAAGTTATAGCCACAAAAGTTGTGGGCTAACCCTTCTCATTCATTTCCTTTTCTCCGTACAAAATTGTGCTAAAATCTGGCTAGTTCAACAAACCGGAAATAAACCTTTGCCCGCCCCAACAATTTAATTATTAATCAAAAAACCTGAGCGGCCTGCACAATCGCTTCAAATCCAGAACCGCAAAGTCGATTAACTGTCACGGCAGGAACATGAACTGGAATTTCCACACGAAGACCGACATGTCGAGCAAGATAAGCAGCATCTTTGGATGATTGTATAACATTACCTTTAAAAAAGAATAATTTAAAGACAAAATTTTTGACAAAAAAATAAACCAAAAATAACGTGGTCAATATTTTCTGGAGAAATTGAAGAAGCTTTCAATGCTGCTTTTGATACAATTTCTGCCAAGTCTGTCGCCGTATAATCTTTTAATGTTTTGCCAAAAGCGCCAAATGCACAACGCTTTGCACTGACAATAAAAATACCTGCAGATTTGTGTAAAATTGTCATTTTAACTCTAAAAAATCGGTACACCTCAATTGAGTCCGCACGATTGAGTCCCCACGATTGAGTCCGCACGATTGAGTCTAGAGCTAGGAATTTTGAAAAAACCGGGACCGGGTCCGGGAAACGGGTTCTGAAAAATGGACCGGGCGGGAACCGGGTCCGGGAAACCGGGAAAACCCGTTCCCGGTTTCAACCCGGTCAAAAATGACCGGGTCCCGGCCGGGAAACCGGGAAATTTTTAATTTGTTGAAATAGGGGTCTATTTTTCCACATAGGGCTGTATTTTTCATCTATTCTCCTATACTTATTCTAAATAACCTCTATTAATGTAAGTGAATGCCATTCACGATTATTTAACTCAAGATCGAATTCCCTTTTCTGAAAAATACGTTCATCGACTGCTGCCTTTTGTTCTTTCGTACTTGGGATTAATGAAAAAATTCAAAGAAATATGTACTACATATGTTTAAATTCTTTCTAAAGCCCTTATATGTTGGCCGAGTGGTTGTTATGTGTTAGTTCCTTCAGAATGTTAGTTCCTTTTAATTCCTTCAGAATCCTTAGATATCCCTTTTAATTCTTTTTAATCTTATTGAACTAAAAATTCTTCGCGCCATTTTTTGCGCCGTAGGCGAAAATTTTGAGAATTTTGATAGGCCTTAGCAGAAAAGAATTCAATTGTCAGAGCTGCCGGCGAAAAAATTTTTCGAAGTTTAGATGGTAATGAAGCCAGAACTCTTAAATTTTCTGCGCCACAGTGAAAATTTTGGAAAATTCATGATTTAATTGAAATTTCTAAGATTTTTTCAAGATTAAAACAGTAAAAAAATTTTCAAATTTAAAATCAAAGTTTAAAATTATTTATTTTTGAAAAGAAAATTTTCTCAGCCCCATTTCCATACATGGACTCGAACCCCATCCCTATCAAAATAACTAGATGAGTGAAGTCAGTCAACTTAACCACTCAACCATCGACCGACAAAAGCAAAATGGAGAAATTATAAATATTCCTTTCCCTTTTCCTTCAAAAATTTAATATCAAAGTACGCAAATACACTAAATATTTTTCCCGGTTTTCCGGTGAAAAAAAATCCGGGACCGGGTCCGGGTAACGGGTTTTGAAAAATGGACCGGGCGGGAACCGGGTCCGGGAAACCGGGAAAACCCGTTCCCGGTTTCAACCCGGTTGCTTCAAAAAAACCGGGAAAAGGGACCCGGAAACCGGGAAACGGGTCCGGGTCCCGGACCCGTTCCTAGCTCTAATTGAGTCCCCACGATTGAGTCCCGGCACGATTGAGTCCGCACGATTGAGTCCCCGTTGTATATACCTCAATTGAGTCCCCGTGGATTTAACCTTAAAATTTCAAAAAAAATTCCAAATCCTGCATGCGTGATTATTTCAAAAATGTTGCGGGATGTTTTGTAAAATCCCACAATTAAAAATGTTATCAAGATTATCAAAAATCTTTATTCAATCTAATAAACACTAGTCACTAATTCTAAAACAAAATTTTCAAATAAATAAATATTCATGGATCCATATTATAGTTATGAGAAACACCTCTTAAAAAATCAATAATTGGGTGAATAGGATAAACAACTGGAAATTGATAATTGTGATCAAAATTTGGATTTGCGGCCTGATACGTTTGGACCAACGCATGAATTCTTCTATCGGCATCACGATACTTTCTTCGTTTAGGTGGAGGTTCCATTCCCTGTTGACACATGGCATAATCCGCTTTTTTTAAGATTCCTAACCAGGTGGAACAGACAACCAGCCAGATCTGAACGAGGAAAAACCTCCTGAATAGCTCCAATAATTGCTGCTTCGTAGTCTGTTGAGAAAACACGTGGGTTGAACTGCGGCCAAATTTCTTTGACGAGTCGAAAAAAGCGAGCATATGTCGATTTTGTTTTATTCGTCAGCAACCCATAGAGCACAGGGAACACCCACTTACGTTTTCTAAATTAAAAATATAAACTTCAACCAACCTAACTTCAACCAACCTTGCAAGCACACAAAAAATTTGATAAAATAAAGGAGGAGTAACGCTAAAGCTCCCATCAACAAAAACATGTTCCATTTGTTCTGACCACTCCCCAAATGACATACGACCAAATATGAGGATTCTAAAAAATAATCTATTAAAAAAATAAAAAAGACAATAAACCTATGTTGTCTTGGATCATTATTTTCAGTATAAACGCCAGAAGGGTACACCCCACGCCAGAATCAGCTAGAAGAAACTGGTCAGCTAGAAGAATCAGCTAGAAGAAACCTTCTTTTAATCCCTGTCACAACAACTTGCTTTTGAACATACAGCAGGGTTGACGCTGCAAACGTGATAATTTAATTCACGCAAAACAGAGTTGTTGAGGTCGCTATGTAGGCGAGCCTTACATCTGACATCTTTTTTGTTGAAGGCCTCACATCTCCAAAACTTGATGTCTTCGTCTTTGTTCATTTTATGAAAAACAAATAAATATCCATCATGAACAAGTTTAGGCTTTCTACGTTTAGTTAAAATATCCGCCATCCTGTTTGAAATAATAGATTATAATAATAGTACAATTTTGTTCTTTAATTACTATTTTTTTCTCAAATCAAATCCACGGGGACTCAATTGAGGTATATACAACGGGGACTCAATCGTGCGGACTCAATCGTGGGGACTCAATCGTGCCGGGACTCAATCGTGGGGACTCAATCGTGCGGACTCAATCGTGGGGACTCAATCGTGCGGACTCAATTGAACTGCTCCGCTAAAAAATTTAAAATTACAAAAAGTTAAAAATGATAAAAAAAGATGTCAGCTGAGGAAACAAAAAAAGTATTTAGGATGTAACTTTTGTAGAGTACAGCCCAACTAGGCGCGACCGACTAGGCACGAGGCCAACTAGGACCATTCTAATTGATTATTTATAATCAGAATATTTAATTAAAAAGGTTGGCGCCTAGTTGGAAGGCGCCTAGTCGGTCGCGCCTAGTTGGACGTGTCCCACTTTTGTAATATCAGCCCAATTATGAAAAAGATCACGCAGCCGAGGCGGCGATGAAACGAGAATTTTTTTTAAAACCGTAGAAATCGTCACGACTTATATCGGTCGCGCCGTTTCGGCCCTCGCCGTTTCGGGCGTGTCCCTTTTTAAGAACCTAACTTCGTTCATAACTTCAGAAACTTCGTTTTCCTTCCTCAAAAAGAAAATAAAATGCTTACGTCAGCACGCTTACATAAATTTGCTCTTAACAAACTTACTAATTCTGTTTCGTGGAATTTAAATTTCATTTCAATTCTTTATTTTCTTTTCAATTTTCTTTTCAAATTTTTAGAGTCTTTTTAAAAGTATGATACAATTATTTACAATATTCGGCAAAGGAGGTTTTGTTTTGTGGTGTTTTAATGAAGGACAGGAAGTATTAAATTCAACTGTAAACGAGTTTATACAAAATGTGGTTGTTCAACAGAGAATTGTTAATAATTATTCTCGTGGTGGTCAAACGATTAAATACAAAATGGATAATGAATTTGATTTGATACTTTTGGTAGGCTACATATTTTTATTTGTTTTTTAGAGGTTGTTTTAGTTGGAGGGAAGGAAATTGTGTAGAGTTTTTTAATTTTTTTTGTAAGATGTTTAGGGATGTAGATTTATTGTTAGAAATTAATAGATGGGCTTAATGGCCTTCATTAGTCGGTAGAGCACCTGTCTGAACAGACTGAGCTAATCTCTCTGGTAATAGTTAAGTAATTGTTACCCCTTTTTTCTTTCTTAATAATGTAAATAATAGTCAGACTTTCGTCCTTAACGTGTTTTTCTTCTCTTCTAAAATTCCACTCTGAAGCTTTTCCCCTTTCCTTTTTAAAAATTAAATTTTGTTTAGATTGTTTATCAAAGCGTCGTTCAATTAGCCTATGCAGACAAGTTGCTAACAGAAGTACATTTACGCTTTCGAGATTTGTATAAAAATGTGCTTTCTACTGCTAATATATATTTTGAAAAAGGGCCTAAACTTTTTGCTTCGTTTACGAATGAATATTTGAGGTTTTTCTATCAAATCTTTTTTATTTTGATTAATTAATTTTTTTAAGTATTTTAAATAATGTCAAGTCTTCTCAACTTCATGTTGAAGTTAAAAAGCCGAGAACTTTCCAGGTTATTTTTGTTTTCAAATTTGGGTATATTCAGAGTAATATTTCCTCTGTTTTCGTCTTTTATTATGTAATCTTGTTCAGATTTTCAAAACTGTGCCTTGATTAGGCTTGGCGTATCAGGATATCAAAAAAGTCCGGATATCCGAAACTTTCCTATTATTCGGATATCGGATTCGGAGATTTCTCAAGTTCCTTTAATGCTAAAATTTTTAATTGAGAACGGTCTCACAAGGTAAAATTCTTAAAATTTAGGAGCTTAAAAACTGAAGCAGCCAAAAATATGTAGGATTTATGGAAAAATGGAAAAATTTTTAAACCTGTTTTATAACAGATAGTAAAGACTGTAATCACTCGTAGCAGTCTTTACTATCTGTTATAAAACAGGTTTAAAAATTTTTCCATTTTTCCATAAATCCTACATATTTTTGGCTGCTTCAGTTTTTAAGCTCCTAAATTTTAAGAATTTTACCTTGTGAGACCCTTCTCAATTAAAAATTTTAATGACAATATTATTCTTTAACAAACTAATTTTTAGGAAACTGAAAAGTCAAAAAAGACAGTTGCTTCACTTATTGAAAATTCAAAAGATTCCAAACCACAAAAACGTGATAAAAAGTTTGGTGACCAACAAAAGAAGGATGGAAAAGATGAAGAAGAAGAAATAATGTATATAAAATTTAAATTTGTTTTTAGAATTTTTTCTTCTTCAGAGAACAATCACCTCCAGTTCAAAATGGTTTGTCTGTTGATTTAGGTTCAATTCAAAATAAGATCGATGAAGATGAAGAAATTTTGCGAAATAAAAATGCTTTTCTTCAAAAAATGAAGGGAAAAGGAGAGAAAAAGTATATTTTAATTTTTTTATTTAAAATTATTTTCCAGAGGGCTGAGCTTAGATTTTGTTATAATTCATTGGGGTAGGCTTATTGTTAATCTTTTGTCTAAAAGAAACTATTTTCCACTGATAAAATGAACAACAAAAGAAGGCTGGAAAAGATGAAGAAGAAATAATGTATATAAAAATTAAACACAAAAAGATGCTCATGTCTTGTAGTTAAAACTTGCGGATTTTTGTTGACTTAAAAGACAAGAACTTTAAAAATTCGAATTAAACTTCCAAAAACTAATTTTTTAGAGCCAATAAAGAAAATATTAACAACGATGCTGGAAAGAAAAAAGGTAAAAAAGAGCGTAAATGGGATTTGGCTGGAACACAAAAAGATGCTCAATTATTGGATTATAGTGCTGTTGAGGATGTAAAAAATGGCGGTGAAAATAACAACAATAATGTGGAAACGAGCAAAATTTATGATGAAAATGTAATTTTTTGGTTATTTTTATATTAAATATTTTTTCGGAATTTGTATTTTTTAATTATGCCGGCATTTATTCCAATCAGCTATTTGAAATAAAAAATCTTTAATAGAGAATCGAAAAAATCACTAAAAATAGAAACTCAAGAAAAAAAATTTTCGAAAACGGAATTTCAGAACAGATGGGGTTCATGAATTTATCCATCTCTAATTTTCTTTTATTTTTTCGACTTTTTGTAGGTCGGGGTGTATTAAATGAATCATTACCACCGTAAATGCTCCAATAATTGCCCCTCTCGAATAATTACCCCCTCCAGCGAAAGGTTGAAACAATAATTACCAATGGTAATTATTCTAGCTTTACGGTATATTTGTTTTTGTAAATTCATACCCAAATAGAAGAATTTTTAAACGTTTCTCTAATTTTATTTATAATTTTTATTTTTTAAGAAAAAATTTGTTGGAAAGTTACATGGTGATCTTCCAGGTTTAGATGAAGTTGTTGAATTTGAGAAAAATGCTGGTGCTGCTAAAAAGTTTCTTTAAAATTTTTTTAATTTTAATGTTTCTATTTTTTAATTTAGTACAAAAGTAGCATCAAATCAAGGATGGTTTTCTGCATTTAAATCTTTGGTGGGCAACAAACAACTTACTGCTGATGATATTAAACCGGCTTTGGAAAAGATGAATGAAATTCTTATTAGTTTGTTTTTATTTTTTAAATTTATTTTTTGGATGTTTTTATATCTGACATTTTGTTTATGACATTTTATCTGACATCTTGTTTTTTCTGACATCTTGTTTCATGAAAATTGTCTTTTGACAATTTGACCTATTTAACATTAGGTCTTTTTTTATTCAAATCAAAAATTTTTCAGCTAAAAATGTAGCTTCGGAACCTGCACAAAAAATTTGTGAATCTGTGGGCGCTAAATTAGAAGGAAAAGTTGTTGGGACATTTAATCGAGTTACTTCAATTGTTCAGGAAGCTGTTCGAGAAATTCTTGTTCAGGTTTAATTCGTGATATATACTCTCAGAATTAGATGCTCCTCGTGTCAATTTTTTGATACGTCTTTTATAGTAAAATTGGTTAGCTGCTGGGTTACTGCTTTACTCCTATTTAATATACATTCATTATAAATTACAATTTTTTAGACTCAAGGAGCGTATCTTATAATGTGGTCTAACTGAACTAATTGTAAGAGTGGGGGCACCCGAATCCTGTCATTTTTTGCAGTCTCATAACCATATTTTTAAACACGAGGACAATTCTCCGAAACATTCTATTATAGTTACTCACACCAAAACGTCGCGTCAACATTTTACGTGATATTGTGGATGCCAAAAATGAAAATCGTCCATATGTAATTGTCTTTTGTGGGGTAAATGGAGTTGGAAAATCAACAAATTTAGCAAAGGTTTTTTTGGGAAAAAAATATCTTTTACTTGAAAATTTTTAAATTTTGATAGATTACTTTTTGGTTAAATGAAAATGGACATCGTGTTTTAATCGCTGCTGGCGATACTTTTCGTGCTGGTGCTGTAGAACAGCTTCGTACACATGTACACCATCTTAATGCTTTACATCCTGATGTGAGAGATAAAAAGTTTTTTTGGAGAGCGCTGTAATACCAAACGACGAACTACCAAATCTCCAAAAGCTGCCAAAATACCAAAATGTGAAAAGTGTTTAATCCAAAATGAAGCTCTTTTTATTCTCTATTTGAACTGCCAAAGTCGAACATTAACCGATCTTGTTATAGCAATCTGATTTGTTATAACAATCCACATTTTGGTATTTCTTCATGTCTTTTACGGGTTTATTATTTCGGCGTTTGGTTTTACTGCAGCATACCAGTTTTTTCTTTAAAAAATTTTTTTAAAGTCTGTTACACTTTTTGAACAAGGCTATGGAAAAGATCCTGCGTCAATTGCACAGGCAGCTATACATTTGGCAACTGAACGTAATATTGAGGTTGTTTTGGTTGATACAGCAGGGCGTATGCAAGATAATGAACCTTTAATGCGTGCTCTTAGCAAGGTTAAAAAAAAGTTTTTTTCTCTAACAATTAACATAAAAATTTGAGTTAAACTTAACTCAACTTTTAGCTTTATAATTAACACAAGATTGAGTTTGTGTTTTAGTTCGCTCAAAAAATCCATTACAGGGATGTCAGGGTTGAAAAAAGTCGGAACGTGTTTTCAAACCCACAACCTTCCTGATCCCTAACTTGATAAAAAATTTTTAATTTCTTTTAGTTAATTAACGTTAATAATCCTGATTTGGTTCTTTTTGTTGGTGAAGCTTTAGTTGGTAATGAAGCAGTTGATCAACTTACAAAATTTAATCAAGCATTAGCTGACCATTCTTCTGTTGGTGATAAGGCACGTTTAATTGATGGAATTGTTTTGACAAAGTTTGATACGATTGATGATAAGGTTTTTTTATTTTTTGAATATTTCGGGCTCTATTTTAAAAAACTTTCTAATTTTTTAAATATTTTTTCCCGGGTTTGTTTTCCCTCTTGTTTTTGACACTCCATTTGTGACACTTTATTGTTCCTTTATTGAGGGAGTTCAACTATAGATGTTTCGAAATTTGGGATTTTCGTCATTTTTCTTTTGATTCCCAACATTCGAAAATTTTTTTGTTTCAAAAACAGCTCGGATGCTATTGACAGAATGAGAAAAATTCAGAAAAAAAGTCCGTAAAGTGTCTTCCATTTCCCTCCCATCCTTCTAGTGTAAATATATTTAGTTTTTCTTTTTAAAAGTTTTTTCCCAAAGGTTGGAGCAGCTGTTTCAATGACTTATATAACTGGACAGCCAATTGTTTTTGTTGGAACTGGGCAAACATACCATGACCTTCGTAATTTAAATGCAAATGCGGTTGTTAATAGTCTTTTAAAGTGATATTATTTTTTTAAAATTTTCCTATTCAACTTTTTTTCTTTCTTTTATTCTTTGTAAAACCCATGGGAAGTGTTTGGACTAAAAGCTAAATTTTAAAAAATTTAAAAAATCGATTCAAAGGGGGGGGGGGGGAGGGGGGGTCTTTAGGTTTTAATTAGAGATCGGACCGAGACAAATCTACAACAATCTCCGTTAACTTTTATGTACTCGAATAATTAGACACTCTCTTAATAATTGTCCTCTCTCGATTATCTGTTTAACAGAGATAATATTTTGGATTCTCTGCTACTGATTTCGAGACGTACGGCTACTTGGTCTTGTCCAGTACTTTGTCCTATTGAAAGAGTTTTTATGTTTTAAACTAGCGTAGGCATGCAAGAGGTTTTTTTATACAGCAATCTTGATATGTCCGCACACTGATTGTTATACGACCCTCCCAGTCCGGTCTCTAATTTTTTAATGGTTGGATTTAAAGATTTAATTTTTAAAATATTTTTGGATTATTTTAACGATTCCTTTCTCCGTTACAAACTTTTCGCAAAACTTTATTATCCGCGAGCTTTATTTTCTAAAAAAAATCCATTTTTTATCTTTAAATCCAACTGTTATATGTCCATTTCTCTCTTTTTTTTAAAGTAAATTTTGTAAAATTAAATAAAATCCGGTAGTGAATAAAAAATGAATGTTTTGTTTTTAAATAATTTTTTAAAAAGTTTTTAAGACACATTTCTTTCTTGACTGTTTCGATTTCCGATTTTCGGAAAAAAATTTTTTGTTTCGAGCAGCTTGGTGGGGAAGGAAATTTCAGAAAAAAGTTCCACATCCCAATAACTTTAGTAGATTATAAAACTAATCTCGAGTGTTACGACTAAGTTTGTAAGTTGCTAGGTTTGAAAAAAAACTATTCTTTATATTAATTAATTCTCAACTTTTTTTCTCTAGTAATTTGATTTATTTATTTTTCTTTGGTATATTTTTTGTCATTATAATTAAATTTGAAAAAATCAAGAGTTTGAAAAAAATGAGCAATATAAACTTTATAATTATTATGAATAATGCCAAGGCCGAGTAAAATATTGTTTTTTAGAAGTAAAATTTAAAAAAAGGTATGTGGGTGTCAGAATATATTTAGATTTTTTACTGGGTAATATTTGAGCTCAAGAGGTGGAAACAACTTTGAGGAAATAAAAATTGAGAATTTATTAGACTGGCATTTGATCGAAGATTAATTAATTGAGGGTTGGGTCGATAAAAAAGGTAGGCGCGAGAGCGCGAGACATTATGGCGTGAACTGTAAGACGAGACAATAAGGAAAGTAATCGAAAAATTGAAAAAATGTTAACTGATCAAATGCCTCTTCAATATTGGAAAGTCTAAATAAAGGACAAGAATATATATTCATCAGAATGAGGGAATTCTGAGTATCCTCCAACTTTCTGAGGGAGAGTATAAGAATATAATTTTTAAATAAAATGTTTTCTTCGTTTCTTTGGATAATCTTTGGAAGAAAGCTCGATAATAAAAAAAGGCAAAAAGAAGTTTTTTGACCAACAAAAAATCAAATAATCCCGTAGTTTTTAGTTTTTTGGCTATTTCCATTGGTTTGAGGATGAAGTCGACCAACACCACTACGATTTTGACTGGTTGAATGTTTTTGTCTGTTTTGTTGGTGGTGAGAGGATGAGGAAGAAGAATTGTGTTTTTGATGGTGAGGTGGTGGAGGTTGTTTTTGTTGTTTTGCGAGCCTTTGAAGGTCTTCTGCCAATTGTTCAACTTCTCTTGGGTCAACTCTGTGGCCGTGGTCGCTTCTGGTAACGCTTCGAACTGATCGACTTGATTTTGTCTTAAAAAATTGGGAAATTTTTAATTTAATTTGTACTAAATTCCGGATTTCTTTCCGGAAAGATTGTATTACCCTTTGCATAGCCCCTCCTCCTCCTCCTCCATTTTCATTAGTCTCGTAATCTGTAATGTCCCCTCCATCTAATATATCCCTTTCTTTTTCGTCTATCCAATCCTTTCGAATATCAATTTGGTTTATTTGTTTTCTTCCCAGTGATGTGTTGTTAATTGGAATTAATCTTTCCCCGGTAACCCAGTGATGATGTAAAGCTTCTTGTGCTGAAGGACGAAAATCTGGACTTGTTTCTGGAAATATTTACATAGAGTTATTCTGGATTTTTGTTTTCAGAAAGTGTAAATTAATTGTTTAATTTTAGGTTTTTAATTCTGTTTTATCCGTAAAGTTTGTAGCTGATTGTAACCTTACAATTGTAAACTCTTTCTCTTTCCGGAAAGTTAAAAATTCTGTTTTTTATTTCCGGAGTTTTCCTGGTTTTAAATTCTATTTGTTTATGAAAGGTCTGCAAATTCTGATTTCTTTTCGGAATATTTGTAAATTAATGTTAATTGTTATATTCTCTGTTTTCTGGTTTAACTTTGTTTGTAAATTCTTTTTCTTTTCGGATGTTTATAAAATGCGTAGCTTATTTTTTTCCTACCTAGTAAAGAATCAACAAAATGTTTTGCTTGTTCTGATCCACTCCAAAATTGAGGGTAATAAATATAATTGGCTGTTATCTATAACAAAAAACATTTTTAGTTGATAAATTTTAACATTTTTACAATGTGGGTATATAAACGGGAACGGCAGTCATCATCAAAGGGCATTATTCCACTCATTAAAATATATGCTAAAAATATTTTTTTTCCTAATTTTTTTTTCAAAAATTTACCGATAACCCCAACAGCCCAACAATCAACTTTATTCATGTACGGAATTCTTAATAAAATTTCTGGGGCAATATATTCTGGAGTACCACAAGTTTCTGTCATTCTTTCATCTTGACTTTTTGTTTGTTTCTTAACAGAAAAAATATTTTTTTAATTTAATTTTTCTACTCACAGCAAGTCCAAAATCAGTAATTAAAAGACGGGCATCTGGTCTAGTATCGCTAAAATAAATATTTAAAAAATCTTTTTCAAAATTCAAAACTTGCCTATAAAGCAAATTTTCAGGTTTTAAGTCTCTATGGGTAATTAAATTTCTGTGTAAATAATCTAGGCCAGTTAACAACATTTTAATTGCTAAACGGGCTTCACATTCCGTATAACGCCCTTTTGCCTTGGAAATTTTAAATAAAATAACCAAAAAATAATTTTATTTATTACCACAACTCGATCAAACATTTCCCCTCCGGAAGCCATTTCCATTACAATAAAAAGCTTTGTGGGACTTCGAAAAACTTCTTCCAATCGAATAACAAAGGGGTGTTTTACTCGACCTAATATAGTCAATTCGTTGTTTACAGCACCAAAGTCTTGATCCGTGTTTACAAGTTTGACGGCATAATAACGTTTAGTGACTGTAAAAAAAAGGGGGGAGGAGACTTAGTTAAATTTGTTTCTTCAGAATGATTTTCCGGAATTAACGAAAAAGTTTAATTTTTAAGTTTGTAAATTCTGGTTAGTATTTCCGAAAAATTTGTGAATTTCTTTTCTTTTTCCAAATTGTTGTAAACAAATCAGAATTTAACAATTAAACTCACTTCTATCCTGAACACGCAATACTTGAGAGAAAGATCCCTTTCCAACAACAGAAAGTACTTCATATTTACAAACTAAACGAGAATCTAAACGTATTGCTGGTCGATCAGGAAGTAATTGGAATTGTTCGAGATTTGAAGGTGGGGGCATAATTGGGGAGATTGGGGAGGAAGGAGTCCATTTTTTTGAAACGTTGTTCTTTTGTTGTGTTTTGGGTGAAAGAGGGGAATTGTTGTTGTTTGATGACTAAACAAAAAATTGTTTAAAAAAATATATGTATTTTCACACCTTTTTATCTGTTCTCCTCCCTAAAGTCCCTCCAGCTCCATGGAACAAATTTGCCAAAAATCCTCCCCCTCCCCCTCCTCCTTTTCTGGACACTTCCCCTCTAGGCGTGCAGGGAGCACTAGCATTCCCGTTGACCATTACACGTGTAAATCCATTACTACTAATATTATTGTTATTATTTGGACAGCCAGAGGATGATGTGGATGCTCCTGAGGAATGTGCTATTGTTGGTGAATGACTAAAAAATTTTTGAGTTTTTCGGAATTTTTAGTTTTAAATTTTAAGTTTGGAAATTCTTTATTTTTTGTTGGGTTTATAATTATTGTCTAACTTGAAGTTTGTAAATTCTGGTTTTTTTCCGGAAAGTTTGTAATATATTTTAGTTTTATTTTTTACTTAAGCATACTACCTAAAATTATTATTATTATTTCCGTTTAAATAATTAAATTCGTCATTATTTGTTGTTGTAATTTTCTTCTTTCTCCAGCCATTCTGTTGTTGTTGTTTTGGTGATAATCCATTTTGTTGTCCAATTTTTGTTGTAAAATTGGGAGAAGAATAATTTTGGGGACAATTTTCTGTTACTAACGAATTTTTATTCCCCATTGGAAATAAAAACTTTAAAAAATATTTTAAAAGAAGTAATTTTTATTGATAATTTTTAAAAAAAGAGTGAGGAAAATAACGGGGAACGAGTTTAATTTTTTTATTTTTAGAAAATTTATGTAATTTTTTCCGTTCGTCATTTTTTGTAAAAAAAGTAATTTGAAGAAATTAAATATAACAAAATTAATTAAAAAGGGAGGAGGAATTGTAGTAAAATTATCAGAATTTTGTATATATTAATTAATTAAATTATTTTTAAATAAAAATTCCGGAAAGATGATAAGTACCCACAAATGATTTCCTTTCCGGAAAGTTTTCAAATATACAAACAAAAAATAAATATAAAATACCCAACAATTACCCAAAACAATTAAAAATATATTTAAAAATAAACTACAATTAACACTCATTTTTCCTAAAATAATCTCTCCTCCGTTATTCAAAAAATTAACGGTGAGAGTGAGGGGAGGGGGAGAGGGGGAGGGGGAGATAAATGGATTGAAAAGACTAAAATAATAAAAAAAAAGAATTTTTTCACAATTAACCAGTTTTTCTTTAAATTGATGAAGAGGTGGAACAATTTTAGTTTAGATGACTAAAAGTGGAAGAACGGAGGGGGAGAAGGGAGGGGGAGAAGGGAGACAGAGAAAATAAAGACAATAAAATAACGAAAAAGAATCCCTCCCTCCCCCCTTTTAAATTCTTTTAATTATAAACATTTAGGCGCAGAATTTCTTGGGGAGAAAGGCAAGGGTGATTTACTGGTTTAACCCTTCAAAACCCTTCACATTCTAAAATTTGACACATTTTTGGTATTAAATGTTATTTTTCAACAAAATACAGGCTATTTATGCCCTTTTAATGATTGCGCCGAAATGTCCAGATTTTCTCCAACCGATATATAAATTAAGTATATTTTTCGGCGATTTTTTCGCGCCTTCAAAAACTATTTAAAGGTGACAAATTAAAAGGAATGTTTGAGGGGAAGGGGTATAGAGGGGAAGGAGGGGTAGTTTACAGCTGTAATGCTACGGTTACATAAAAAACGCGCGCGTCTTGCGGCAGAAAAGATAATGGGAAATGAGGAGAGTAAAAGACGCCGGCGTCTTGCCGCTTTTTTTGAGTGGTTACATAAACTGCGTCTTCCGCCGGCGTCAAGACGCCGGCGTCTTGACGCTTTTTTGAGTGGTTACATAACTCGCGTCTACCGCCGGCGTCTTGACGCCGAGCGTCTTGCCGCTTTTTTGAGTGGTTACATAAAATGCGTCTTCCGCCGGCGTCTTGACGCCGGCGTCTCTTTTTTTAATTCAAACATGTTTGAATTTTTTGCGGCAACTTTTAGCGTCTTGATCATTTCTCGGCCAATTCTAATGCGATTTTTAAAATTTAAAAAGATTCTGAAAATTCAATTTATTCTCTATCGATCAATATAAATTTTATATTTTTAAAGTTAAATCTTATGGGTTAAAATTGATTTTGAAAAAGGTATACTTTTTGCAAAAGTTTCACTAGGTTTAAGAAAAATATAGATATCCATCTTAATCCTTACGCATCACCAATACACTCTTAATCATTAATCTGATACGGATAATATCAGGATAACCTGCATAATTGGATTTCGGTGTATATAGAGGGAGGCAAATTTGGAGGGATTAACAGAGATATTGTGGGATCTGGGTGTTTAAAAGGGATATTGGTGAATTTGGGAAATATCGAGGAATTTAGAGAATATAGAATGATCTCTTATGAACAATGGTTTTATCAGAGATTAAAAGGCCTTAAAAATACGACAAATTGCCTTAAAAATACGACAAAATTTGTCTAAAAATATCGAATATTTTTTCGTCATTTTTGTCTAAAAATTGAGTTTACGAAACGAAAACGAAACGAAAAAATATTTTTAATGAAATACGAAACGAAAGAAACGAAAAAAATTATTTTTAAACGAAACGCGAAACAAAACGAAAATCATCAAAAATCCACGAAAATCTACGAAAACGAAACGAAACGAAAAATTTTCGTCCATCTCTGATCGGTACCATGGCAGAATAAAATGATTTGATTTTATAAATTTTATTTTAGTATGATAAATATTTAAAAAAATTTTTAATCGGATTTAGTGGTTACATAAAATCGCGCGCGTCTTGCGGAAGACGCTCGGCGTCAAGACGCCGGCGGAAGACGCTGTTTTGTGGTTACATAAAACTAGCGTTTTGACGCTTTGCGTCTTCCCGCTTAGCGGAAGACGCCGATTTTATGTAACCACGAAACAGCGTCTTCCGCCGGCGTCTTGACGCCGAGCGTCTTCCGCCGGCGTCTTGCGTTTTTTATGTAACCGTAGCATAAAAGGTGTAAAAGAAAATTAAAAGACAGAAATTAAAATTAATTTTTAATAAATGCCAATCTAAAAAAACTATTTCTAGCGTTTCTATTAATTATTTTCACAAAGAAAATAGTTTTTTAGCAGGTATATAGTATATTTTTATAGCCATTTCCCTCCATTTTCTCCCATTATTATTTTTTGCAAAAAATTTTTTTCTGCACACCCCCATTAAAAATTAATTTTCCAATCAAATGCCTTAATTTTATTATTTTAATGTTGCTTTTTAAGATATAAAATAAAAATAAGTTTGGCTCTCGTAAAAAAAATATTTTTTATCTTTATTCGAGAAGTGTTTCGTTTCGGCGCCGAATAGAAATTCTATAAATATTCTAGTATTTTTATATGCCCATTTTTTAAAATTTTATTGGTTATTTTTATTGAGAATTGAGAGAGAGAGAGTGTGTGCCAAGAATTCGATGGAAATTGAAATTTGGGAATTAATAATAAGTTAATAGAATTCATAGTAAAAATTTAAAATGTCGAAAAAGTAAATGGGGAAGGGGGGGGGTATGTAGGGTGGGGGGTACCCTTCACTCTACTCAAGTTTAGTGTTCGGAACTCCCACGGTACTCCCGAAAATACTGAATCCATATTTGTCAGTATGTCCGGTACCGAAAGAAATCCATTTATCGAACCCTACTCTAATTGTTCCCTTCACTCTACCCTTTAATTCGAAAAGAATTTAAGTATATAATTTTAAAAATGTTTTAAAATAAATAATTTTGGAAACAAAAATTGTTATAATAAAAGTAATAATATATCAGCTTTCTCGATCATTTTTACTCAAAACTTGTCAGTTTTGATGAGGGAGAGTAAAACAGCAGTTGGGATGAAGAAACAAATTTTGTTTTGTGTGGCTAAAAAATCATATGACTGACACTAAAAAAGAGCAGATTTTTGGAAAGGAAGGAGGAATTTAATATTTAAGTATATTTATAGACTTAAAACTTTAAAATGAAAGGACCGCTTAAATGAGAAGGGGGAGGGGGGGGGGGGGAGAGAATTTGCCTTCAAGTCCAGACATTTCAATTTTGAAGACCTATATAGTCTGAACAATAACATTTTTACTGTTCAGCCGATTCAAAAAATTTTATATCAGTCGAAAGCTATAGCTATAGGGATTATTCTCGATCTGGATTGATCTGATTAGATAATCACAAAAAGTTACAACCGGATAATGATCGAAAATTACGATTACGCGCACTTATATGGATGTAACTTTTCTTGTAATGATCTGATCGGATTAGGTAAAATAATAACCCTTTAGGTAAAATAATCTACATATCCAGAGCTTCCAATCAATATATAGGGAAATTATTCAAATCGGCCAAAAATTTAAAAAAAGTTGTGTGGTTTGAAATCGGCCTAGGGATTGGAATGGCTGGACATAAAAATAAAGTTTATTTTAAAAAAGGAAGGGAAATTTGAGATTTAAAAAAAGTTTAAAAATTTTTGAAGGAAGAAAATGAGAAGGAAGAAAGATACATTCTAAAAATAGATACATTAATTCTCATTTTACTTATGTAGTAGCTTAAATACTTAAATAAATTGTGTGTGCTTAAATGAGCTTAAGCTTAAATATTGAAATTAATTTAAGCTTAAGCTTAAATCAAGTTTTAATATTCCAAGTTTATTCTCAAGTTGTAAAATTTAATATAAAATTTTCAAGCTTGGACTTGAGTTCAAGTTTCAATTTTACATATTAAAACTTATTTTAAGTTCAAACTTAAGTTTATAAAAGAATTCAAGTTTTAAGTTCAGGTCCCCTAAATTGCTTTACTATAAAAGCCTATCTTGAAAAAGAAAATTATTCTTTTTTAAGTTTATTTAGTTAAATAATTAATAAATAACAAAAAGAAAAGGCATATTAAATATTTTTCAGTTAACGTAAAAATAAAATTCTTAAATAAAAAATATATAAACGATCATATCCATCAATCAATCAGTCTAAAAAATGAGAAGGAAAAATTTTTTTCAAGTATTTGGCTAAACTTAGTCTAAATTTGGCGTCTAAATTATTGATAATTATTTGAAGTTTGTTTAATTTTTAAGGAGATTTTTTTAAGAGAGAAAATGTATAAAATAATCAAGTATAGGAACGATATAATTTTTGGTTAAAAATATTTGTGTGTGTGAAAAAAAGGGAAAAAAGAAGAAAAGAAAAAATGTTGTTTAAAAAATTTTTTTATATTTGAGAGAGACAATTGGTCATTCTTTAAGAAAATAATAGAGGAGAGATTAAAAAGTGATTAAAACAATGGAAGAAAAAAAGAGAGAAAGAAAAGATGAGAAAATTACTGGCAAATTAACGTTATAAACTAGTGGAGGGTTGGTTGTTCTCGACTGGTTTTGAAACCTAAATAGTTAACACTTATATTTTGAAACTTTCGTTATAAAATCGTCAGAGGTCTTCAAAAATTGCTAAAAAATTATTGAAAAAAATATTTGACAGAAAATATAAAAAATATTAAATGTTGGGATGCGTTTATAATTAATTAACTTGAAATGTTCGCAAATATGATCGAAAAAAATTTTTTCCTAGAATTTTTTAAAATTAAAAATAATTTTTGATAAAAAAAATAAAGCAGATTGTAAACAAAAAATATAGAAACAAGGAATGCGCAACACACTCATTATAGGGGCATTTTACTCCTTTTTTTACAAATTTGCTTCTTCAATTTTTTTTCATTTTCTAATGTTTATTTTATGTGGGTGGGTGGTTGTATTTTATAATGTTTTTATATTTTTGGTTTCAGTTGTAATATGCCCATTATATATATTTTTTACTATAATCCAAAAACAGGTCTAATAAACAAGCAAAATTTTTAAAGGTAGATAAAAATTTATACAAAAAAGACTGGTTAAAAGGAATGAAAAGAAATAACTCCAATAAGAGTATATTAGGATAAGGAATGGAACTCAACCGGAAGCTTCGCTGTTTTAAAAACTTTTGAAAAATTACAACTTAAACGAGGAGTGTATGCTGATGTGAGTAGGTAATCCTTTTTTGATATCATTTTGTCGCTTCACTAGGGTATGGACATTTTGTCGTTTTTACATTTTTTCCCTTGTCGTTTTGTCGCTCCACAGTGACTCTTTTGCATTGAAGCGTCCATTTTGTTTGATTTTTCTACTGTAATACGAGACGGTACACCTCAATTGAGTCCGCACGATTGAGTCCCCACGATTGAGTCCGCACGATTGAGTCCCCACGATTGAGTCCCGGCACAATTGAGTCCCCACGATTGAGTCCGCACGATTGAGTCCCCCTTGTATATACCTCAATTGAGTCCCCGTGGATTTAATTATATTAAAAAGGATTAAGAGGGATATCTGGGGATTTGGGGGGATTAAAGTGAACATCAGGGGACCTGTATGTGACATCGAGGGATCAAGTTGGATATCGGTGAATATTAAGAGATATAAGTAGATTTAAGCGATTAAGGGGGATATGGGTGGATATTGTGGATTTGGGGATTAGGAGGGATATCGAGAGATTTTTTGAATGACAGCTCATTCGAATGAGCTGAGTCGAATGACACAAAAATCAACATGGTTCTCGCCGAGATATGGGACTCGAAATGGTCAAATCCACGGGGGATTTTTGGGGACAAAAAATTCGAATATTAAATTATACCTCATTCGAAAGGGCTCGACGAGCTGAGTCGAATGACATCAAAATCAGCTTGATTCAATGATTCTGAACAAAGTTATGACCAACTGAAACTGCGCTGGAAAACTGTTTTGTGCTGCTACGGAGGGTATGTGGGGTGCAGCAGGGGTGCACAGGTGGTCTGTCCGGCATTTATACTTTAAAAAATAGAAATTTTGGAATAATCCCGCATGTCGGATATGGAAATTTTAAACTTATTAAATCCACGGGGACTCAATTGAGGTATATACAAGGGGGACTCAATCGTGCGGACTCAATCGTGGGGACTCAATTGTGCCGGGACTCAATCGTGGGGACTCAATCGTGCGGACTCAATCGTGGGGACTCAATCGTGCGGACTCAGTTGAACTGCTCCGATACGAGAGATGTGTTGTAATTAGTGACCGGGGCCGGACCGGATCCGGCCGGATTTTTCCGGAGTCCGGGTCCCAAATCCGGGTTTTTTTGAAATTTCCGGATTAAAACCGGACCGGATTAATCCGGAGAAATCCGGCCGGATCCGGTCCGGCTCTAGTTGCAAATCCGGAATCCGGATCCGGGTCCGGCAAATTTTGAGCACCGGATTTGGGATTTTATACGGTCTGAAATTTTCCCATTTTTTCTTGTATTTCTCTATAAAAAAGGTGGATTTTTGACCCCTAACTATACTAAATTTAAAAAATTTCGCCTGCGGCGCTGAAAAGGGATGCATTCTTCTTTATTGGCCTTCCAAAAATCGTACCCGGAAGGCAAGACTGAGTTCCCCTTTTATATACCTCATCTGAGTTTCAGTACTAGGCCGAAAATAGGGTTGGTATGGAGAGTCTAAGCTTCATGGCCATCTAAACTTCAAAAAATTTTGCCTGCGGCTCTAACAATAGAATTTTTTCTCCCGAGGCATTCTAAAATTCTCGAAATTTTCGCTTCCGGCGGTGAAAAATGGAAGAAATCTGGCTTTATAGCCTTCAAAAATTTTCAAAATTTTGGCCTGCGGCGCAAAAAAGGAAGAAATCTGACTTAAGGACCTTCAAAATTTCAAAAATCAACCATGAATTACTTTATTTTCCAAACTTTTAACCTCGAAAGATCCACAAAATATCCTTCATAGCTTCCAAAATCCTTAAATATCCCCCTAACAACATTTTAACACACAAACGACACACATCATACAAAATTTAGCGCTAAAAATGTCATAGAAAATTTTTTTTGAAAAATTCAAAAAATCCAAAATCCGGTCCGGAATCCGGATAATTTCTGCCGGACTCCGGAAATAATTTTTACCGGATTAAAACCGGACCGGATTTATCCGGAAAAATCCGGCCGGATCCGGTCCGGCTCAAGTTGCAAATCCGGAATCCGGATCCGGTTCCGGAAAAATCGATTTTACCGGTCACTAGTTGTAATTAAAAGGTTAGGAAATGAAAGGAATTTATTTTCTCATTTTTTCTCATAGACGCGGATTTTACTATCCGCGCCCGAATATGAAGTTAATATTCCCTATATATATTTTTTTAATTTTTAGTATTTGTTTAATTGTTATTATAAATTATGGCTGTTGTTTCACGTCTTTGGAAGTTTGGTAAAAACACTGGTTGTTATTTTGTTGGAGCTGGTAAGCTTGCTCTCAATCCGAGTACACCAATACCTAAAACTGATGTTCATCCAAGGTTTTCTTTTTTTATTTTTTTAAGAACTTTGATACGTGTCGGCTTTGTGTTTTCTGAAAATTATTCAAAAAACTTCTCAAGAGTCTCATTGAGGATCTATCCTCATAGTTTTTGTAAGAATCGATAAATCTAGCCGATCTTGGTCGACCAAGCTCGAAGAGCTTGGTCGAATGATTTATAATAAATTATATATCAAACAAAAAAAGGAAACGGGAAAAATGGCCATTTTCAGCGGACCCAAAGCCGACAAATTTCCAAAATTTAAATTTTATTAAACTTTTATAGAATGCCTGCTTTCCCAGATACTTTTCCTGAACTCATTCGGATGCTTCCATATCGACATTATTGGAAATTTATTCCTATATTTAGAGCTATTGTATTTGGTCATTGTCTCATCCTTCCAATATATTTGATGAGTTCATGTTTGTTTTAAATTTTTTTATAAATTTATTTTATACTTGAGGATCTCTCCCCTATAAAATTTTTCATGATTCTTAACTCTGGAATTGAGTTATTGACCTGGCCTGGAATATGAGAAAGTTTTTTTAAAGTCTAAAAATTTTTTATGATCCTGGACTCTGGGATTATGTTAATTATCAGAACTGGACATTGGGAAGGTCCCCAAGACGGAGAATGAGTACTGGGGAAGGTTCTCCAAACTTTACCAATCGGTGACATTCCAAATCGTCCTTTAATTAATTTTTTTAATTTTTCTTCTATTTTAGTGAATTCATCTAAAGTCCATGCACAGCGTGACCAACTTAATCACGCTATACACAGTGCTGAGGTTTTTTAAAATTTTACAATTAAAAAGAGTTTTTATTTAAAAGGGTGCACTTGCATATGGCCGTTTGCAGCGTAAGGAGGATGCCAAATACTTTAAAGAATACGATCCTAAAGCTCAATTTCGTCCAAAATGGTTCAAAGATGAAATTTCTTGGATGAAGCTCAAGTATTTTTAAATAATTATTTTTTATTTTTTGGAACTACTGGGGCGAATGGAAGCACAAAATCGTCTCTAATTCACTCCCTTGAAATCTTCCTTTAATCATTTCTCGATCGTCTTCCCCAGACCGCTCTGGCGTTCCGAACGCAAATTTTTTGTACATAAATTTTCATCACTTCAGCGCCGTAGGCGAAAATTTTTTAAATTTCAGAGGCCGTAGGCCAAAAAAATTCACTTTTTTCCCCAGCCCTTCCCCAAATTTTTTCCTTTTCCCCATTTCGGGGGGGGGGGGGGGGGGGGGGAGGGGGCTCTAGCCCCCTCCCCCTGGATACGCTTTTGGTTGGGGGTCGGATGGAAATTTTTTTCTAGGAGAAGACCGGGTTTTCGGGTAACCTATCCCATTCCTTTTTATGTTAGCATACTTTGAGATATCTCGGCTAGCTAACTTATCTAGGATTCAATAGTTTTAATTCTAACAAAGAAAGTGGGTCTGTGTGTGAGATTGAGGTTTGGGGGTTTCGGGGAAGCCCTGAAATTATTCATAAAATATCCGCAAAAATTTTTTTGGGGAAATTTGTATGAATTTTTTTCTAATTAAAATTTTTTAAAGCTATTATCCACATGGTTATAGTGCTGACCATTAGACAAAATAACAACAAAGCAACATAAATTTAAAGAAAAGTTTATAAAATTTAGCAAGAAATTTTTCTTTAAAAAAATTATATTTAAATTGTTGTTGAATGTGCTTTGTTTTTTTTTGTGGTAGGCGACAAATTTTTTCAATAAATGTTTTATAGTTGACTGACAGAAAATTTTTTATTTTCTAAATCGGTTTATTTATCGTAAATGCATTGGGTGTGTTTCTTTTTAGTCCCGGGCTCTAAAGCAGTTTCTTTGAATCAGAACTGTGGCTTAACTCGTAAGGGCTTGAAAACTTATTTATCTCTAACCAGGGATTCGCGTTTTTTGAAATGTCTCCGGAAACGTGTTTGGGGAAACTTTTTGATGTTTTTGAAAGCTAAGAAATCGCAATTCTTTTATTTTTTCTTCAATAACATTACTTATATAATTTTAATATTCTCAATTTTTTCTGCCTGGTAGTACCAGCCTCAAACAACAAATTTTTTTTCATTTTATTTTTTCTTTTAATTTGCGCGAGTTTTGCTTTGTTCTCTCATTTTTTTTAAATTTAGAAAAAGGTGAAAATATTTTTTATGAGAAAGGAGATGGAAGAACGAATATTTTTTACATTATTGATGTAAAAAATATTCAGACATTATTAAAGAAGGAAAAGCTTTCTTTCACGCATCCGCAAAGAATCATGCAAAAAATTGCGTTAAAAATTTTTTTTCTTTTTATTCCTCTAATTTTTTTATCTCCAGACATTGTTTATTTATTTATTATTTTTAAGACATTAAAAATCATTTTTCTGGAATTTCCATCCTTTTATTTTTAAAACACAGTCGAATCTCATTTAAATGTGTTTCGGACCGATTTATCGAGACAACGAGAAAGACTTGCAAAATCTCAATGGATGTGAGGACATTTTTGTTAAAAAATTTTGTTTTGGGTATTTTGTACACATTTTTATGCACATTCTTTTTCTGCTTTTAAAACGCGTCTCACTCGCTCACCAAGTGCTTGCGCCTGTCAATAATTTATATATTTATTTACTACTTTTTCGTGTGTCACATACACACACATATTTCCTTCTCTAACAACATCCTCTCAAACATCCTTTAACACTTTTTATCCTTCACATCCACACACACATCCACTCTCTCCGCCCCAATCCCCAACTGTTGTAGACACAACAAAAAAATTTTTTGGCGAGCGTCTCTCATTGTGAAAAAAGAAGGGCTCAAAAGGGGTGAAAACATGTCATGTATATTATTTAAAAGCATGCGCTTAACGTAAGAATTTTAGTATATACTTATTTGGCAGTTTCTATGTAAAAGCATATGATGCTTACATAGCCATAACTATTCCCATAACTATTCCTATCTATACACTATGTAAATCTTTCCACATTTTTTTGAAGGAAAAAATTGTAAACAACTTCTTTTTTGGGATTTTTAGATTTTTTTATGAAATACTTGGATTTGTTTATATTTTTCCTATTCACAAAAAATGTTTTGGATCCAAAATGAAAATGGAACCCTTTTTATTTATTTACTCAAGCAGATTTAATTAGGGATTTAGGTATTCTAATAGATTCTAACCTGTCCTTCTATTAAACACGCTTACTACTTTCTGACACTCCAATATTCAAAGTAATCAAAACTAAGGATTTAAATAACCATCCATTCCCGGCTTTCTCTGGAGCAGCAAAAAACAATTTTTCTTAAGGTTCAATTGGTTCCAGAATCATGAATTAATCTTTTTTTTTTATTTATTTGACTCGGTTTTTTTCTACGGGGCTATCATTTGTGTGTATTATTTTTTAAATCTAAATTTTTTGATCATTTAATTTCTTAATTTTTCAAAAAATATTTTCTAGGGTTGTCAGTTCAAAATTGAAAAAAATTTTCTTTTTGGTTCTCCAGTTTCAATAGATTTTTTTCCGGATTTTTAGCATAATTTCAGTATCTAATTCTTATTTAGATCCTCGACAACTTTTTTTGCTTGCACTTTGGCCTTGTTGACTTTTTTTGTAAATATTTTTTCTTTCTATCCGTTTTTCCCGATCTATTTTCTAATCCATATCCTTTTTCACAATTATTTGTAAAGTAGGCAGTAATGTAGTAGTAGCCAGTCGATATTAGGATCGTTTGCCTGACTTTTTTTTATTGTAATCCTAAATAACAATAGATTAGTGAGAAGCTGTAAAATAGAGTACATAATATTTTTCTTCCCCTATCTATTTCATTCATAGGGGAGGAAGGGCGGCGATCGGTATACATATTTTTCTTCATTCGTCCGCTTAGATAAATAGAGATTCAACGAAAAAAAATTTTAAAGAAAGATTACTTAAATTGTGGAGAGATGGGAAGGTTGGGAGAGTAAATATGTTGAGAGGAAGGGGAAGGTGTTTGGTTGATGTGGTGGTGGTGTGGGGTTCGCTTAAAACGTCGGTCGTCCTTCATCCCTAAAAAGTGATTGAAAGGTTTGAAACTCTCTGCTACAAACACACACATTTCTTTTATTTGGAATTTTGCACACATTTGCACACCTTTTTTTAACTAAAATGTAGTAAAAATGTGTCCTTTCCTTATAACAATAAGTGAAAAAATTTTTTTTCAGTGAAATACTACAGTGCGGTGCATATGTTTACAAACACTAGAAAATTTTTTCTAAATTCTTAATTTTTTATTCAAAATATACGTTCAATATAGCATTCGAAAGCTCTATTCGTATCTCAGTTGACATGTTTCTGCATTTTTCATAAAAATGAAAATTGGCCGAGATAATCCGGATCTACCGGATATACCAAATCGCATAGCCTCGGAAAAAATTTTCGGAAAAAATTTAACAAACCCATTTGATAAAGCATATTTTTGTGAGTATTTACCACAAAGCCGCTTAAAAATATCTTTATCCGGTCCAGAGATATGATTTTTTAAAAATGGCATTTTTCCTTTAAAAAGTGAATTTTTTGCAAAAATAGGCGAAAAATGCCATTTTCAAAAAATCATATCTCTGGACCGGATAAAGATATTTTTAAGCGGCTTTGTGGTAAATACTCACAAAAATATGCTTTATCAAATGGGTTTGTTAAATTTTTTCCAAAAATTTTTTCCGAGGCTATGCGATTTGGTATATCCGGTAGATCCGGATTATCTCGGCCAATTTTCATTTTTATGAAAAATGCAGAAACATGTCAACTGAGATACGAATAGAGCTTTCGATTGCTATATTAAACGTATATTTTGAATAAAAAATTAAGAATTTACAAAAAATTTTCTAGTGTTTGTAAACATATGCACCGCACTGTATATACATATTTTTTACCACACTTTTTGTTTTATTATTTCTTTTTGATTTTTCTGTATTATAATGGTTAAATCAGTTATAAATTTCACAAATAGTCCTCAGTATTTATCTTGATGAAAAGAAATTTTTTTAAAGAAATGGCATTTGGCCTATTTTGTAGTTAATTTTATTTTATTTAGGTTAGGTTGGCTGAAATATTTTTTAAATCGAATAACCCCCATTTTTAGTTGATTGTTGATCTCTAGATCTCGATGATGGGGCTGAATTAAAAATCAGATCTTTTTCTGCCTCTTTCACCATATTGCTAGGGAAGAATTTTCAGATTTTTAGACTTGTGCTTCTTTCATTTTTTTTCCTCTAAAATATTCTTTACAACAAACATTCTTTTTGTTAGCCAACCCCCCAATTGCCACGCTTTTATTATAAAAATATTATTCTTCAACAATAATTTTATTTATTTATTTTTACTTTTCTTTTGTAGTTGATTTATTTCATTATTCATTGTTTATTTATAAATATTCAATTTCTTTTTTTTATCAAAAATCATTTTTCTATCTTTTTTTTTCTTTTTGCTAATCGTTCCATTCTTTTAATTAATTAATCGTTCGATATTAATTTTGTATTTTTTTACTTTTATTAATTAATTTAATTAATTCAAAATTCCTATAATTTTTCAAAAATTTTGTTTAAACTAAAATAATTTCTTCTTACCCTTTTATAGGCTTCCAATTCTTTTTTTTTACAAATTTGGAATAAAAATTTAGTTACTTGCAATTCTACTCTTTTTATGATTGATCTCTCTTAAATTTTTTGTTTCTAATATTAATTTATACAAAAAAGGTGTTGTGTAGGCTACGATTGAATGGCTTTTTTGGGGCAAACTTTGTTGACCTGGAAACTTGAATTTCAAATATTCTCTTAATTATTTAAAGATTTTACCCCATTTTTCCCTTTTTGGGGTTTTAAAACTTTTCGACGTTTATTTCAACGTGTTTGGCCGATCCATAATTTTTTTATTGAACTCTTTCTTCTCTTCTATTTTTTCTTCTTTCTCCCCTTTTTTTCTCTTATCAAAACAACAAAAACAGCTTTTTTCTTCAAATTGGCATGAATCATCATCCATCCAACAACACAAAAATAAAGATTTTTGTGTACACATTTTTATAAAATAAATAAATATATTTTTAAAATTATTTTTCCTAGAGACTTACAGAAATTATAAAAAATTATAAATTCTTCCTTTGTATGTTCTAAAAAATGGTTTCATCGTCTACTGCTTCAACACCCCATAAACGGCTAATTTCAAATATTTCTTCTTGGAAGGAATCACAAAAACAAGAACAAATGGGGGTTTTACAGACGCCAAATACAGAAAAGGTGAATAAATATATTGTGAATTCTTCTAAGATTTGCTTTGGAACTTTTTGATTTATTCCTGTTGGTAGAAATTGTCAGACAAAAAACCGAGGAGTTATCAGTTCTTAGGATCCGGGTATTCGAAAACTTGCAAGAACCAACAGTTCTAACCGCATATATTTGGTTTAAAGGTGTTTATGCCTTGCGAATAAATGGGGGATCTAAACAATTGAGTTTTCACTAAAGAAGATTTCGTCATGGTAATTAAGTGGATCTTCTAGAAAGAACTAAGCAAAACCCCTAGCAAATCTTCCTTTACTTTCTACTTGCCAAAAAATATTTAAAATTTGCAGGTTGTAGCAGAATTGTTGGCTCGAGCAGCAGAAACTCAATTTCAAGCTGCTGGAGTTCAACCTGTCGATTTGGATCGTTATAAAGAACAACAAGAAGAACAAAGACAAAAACGGCATTTTCTTTTGTGGTTAAATCAAAATGGAAATTTGTATCCAAGTAGGGAACAGAAGGAACGTTTAGCAGAAGAAATGGGAACAAATTATGGAAAGGTGCGGGGGGTTTTAAAAGAAATTTGAAGGGATTTAATTGAATATGTACACATGTCTGACTTAATTTAAAGATTGTTGAAGTCTGATTTAGTTAAAAAAATTTTTTGGTTGGGTGAACCTTTATTTAATATAAATGGATAGGGAGATATGTAGGTGGGTGGGTTTTAAGACACCTTATAAGGTACAATTTCAATATCGGACAGGCTTGATAGTAAATGGTAATTGTTTCGGATAAGTGGGGTGTGTGGTTTCACTTGTTTAAAACATTAAAGTCTAATAAATCAAAAAACCATTTTATTACCATTTTGACGATAAATTAAATGATTAAAAAATATAATAAATTTCATAATATTCCCCCCATTAAAAAAGGTGAACAAACTATTCGCCAATCAACGACGTCGTCAACATAAACAAAAATCTATTGCTAAAAAAGAGGAAAAAAATAATCATCGACTGATTTTTGACAAAAAAGAGGAGAAAGAAGGAGAAGAAGAAGGACAACACATTGATCAAACTATTGAAAGTGTTTGGAATAAAGTAATGGAAGAAGGGAGGAGGAGGGGGAATAGCAGTAGCACTAACAGTAACGACGAGGGATATAATAATGATGAACAAAAAATTGTTGTTGACAATGATGACGTTAATAGAGGTGGGGGAAATTAAATTATTTTTAAAAAGGGTTGCGTATATATGGGGCGCTATACAAAGGACAAATTACTTGTTAACTTTCAGAATTTTAATTAAACTTGTGTTTTTAAATTTAAAAAAATTCTGGTTTTATAAAAAATATACAAATTTCGTAAATTCTGATTTCTTTCTCTTATTTTTCTGAAATGTATTTTAAGGAAAAAGTTATACAAAAGAAAATTCTGATTTTATTAAATTCTGTTTTTTGTTTTAATTCTGATTTCTTTTTAGTAGTTTAATTTTCAGAATTTAATCTAAACATTTTCATTAAATAAAATACAAAAATTCTTCTGATTTCTTCTTCTCTTTCTTATCTCTAAAAAGATCTACTTCATTAATATTACTGAAAATAGAACATTCTGATTTCTTTCTCTATAGTTTTGTAGTATAGTTATTTTGTAATTATTTTGGACCAACGATCAAAATACTTTGGGGTTTTTAATGTATTTTAATAACCCTTTTTTTAAACTAAAATATACATACTTTATCTAATTTTTTCTTCATTAATTTCAAGTGGGGTTTAAAATATTGTTGGTACTCTTCACTTATAGCGGGTTTTTAATGCGTGGATGGAGTACATCCTAAACAGGTCTTTTGGGTAATCTTCAGCTTTACTGGTCCCTAGAAAAAAATGAGGAAAAAGTGCTAGTTTGACATTTTTGAGCATTCCAGTAGGTAATCGAGCTTGCTGAGTTCGAATATGGGCTTAGAATTTGTTTATTTCGAACCCCGGACCCGAATTCGACCATGTCAAACATGGGTAAAAATTCGAAATTTCAAATTTTATGCCTAATCGGACTAGTCTCTTCAAGCTGAGTCGTTTGGTATCAAAATTATTACGTTTCGACATCTTTAGACTAAGTTATGGTGTTTGATTTATATACGGAAGTCTAACCAAGCGTGTATTTAATTAATCATAACTTAGTCTAAAGATGTCGAAACACAATAATTTTGATATCATTCGACTCAGCTTGAAGAGATGCGTCAGAATAGCGTTAGCCTAATAGTTTCGAATTCTTACCCCGAATTCGACTAGTCGAATTCGGGTCCGGGGTCCGAAATAAACAAATTCTAAGCCCATATTCGGACTCAGCACACTCGATTACCTCTGGCAGACCCCAAAAATATCGAAAAAGTACTTTACCACATTTTTTTCTAGGGACCAGTAAAGCTGAAGATTACCGGTCTTTTGAGATCTTTAGAGCTTAGGTCTTCTGGGTGTCTTTACGGTTGAACCCGCCTGCTTAATATACTAAAATTGATTTTTCTTTTTTTATAAAAATATTTTTTACACCTTTTTACTAATTATGTATTTAAAAAATATATTTTTTAAATTCTTGTTTCTAGGGTAACCACCACAATCTTTCCCTTTCCTCCTCTCCTTTCTTTCTGCACATTTTATTATTTAAAAACGGATATACTTTAGTCTACCGGACGCGGAAAAAATACATGAAACCGGTACCATTCGATTCGTCTCACCAAGCTGAGTCGAATGGTACACTCTCCATCTGCGGAAATGCCTACGAGCCGAGATATAGGTCCCCGAAAATCGAAAAACCATAGGGGGGAGTAAGGTCAATTTTGGGGTAAAAAAATCGATTTTTTGAATGATAGCTCATTCGAAAGAGCTCCTCGAGCTGAGACGAATGACACCAAATCAGCTCGAGATCTTAATTCTGAGCCAAAATAAACAGGCTCAAAATGGTCAACTAAACCTATGGAGCGTCGGCGAGGCGCTTGTGCAAAACTCCGCGCTTCGCGCGGAGTTTTGCGGCACGCGCCTCGCGGGGAGTCTACGGGCGCTGGGTCTGGGCTCGTAACATAAACCTATTCCTATCTCCCTTGCTCTGGACGTATTTGGGGCCTCCGTAGCAGCAAAAATCTCCATAGATGCCATAGGTAAGGAGCTAAAATAAAAGATCATAACTTTGTCCAATCAAGTCGGATTTCGTTGATTTTGGTGTCATTCGACTCAGCTCGAGGAGCTCTTTCGAATGAGCTATCATTCAAAAAATCGATTTTTTTACCCCAAAATTGACCTTACTCCCCCCTATGGTTTTTCGATTTTCGGGGACCTATATCTCGGCTCGTAGGCATTTCCGCAGATGGAGAGTGGTACCATTCGACTCAGCTCGGTGAGACGAATCGAATGGTACCGGTTTCATGTATTTTTTCCGCGTCCGGTAGACTAAAGTACAGCCTTAAAAACCTCAAAAAAAGCATGTGATTTTCTAGACTATTATTTTATATTTTTTTGTAAATATTTTTAGAAACACTACATAAATATTTATCTTTTTTTGTTTACATTTTCACTTTTATTTTTTTTTTAATTTTAGGCCTTTTATGCACTATAACATTTTAATACCTAATTCATCAAACTTCAAACATTTCTAATTTTTGATGATTTCCAACATGTTTTCCCAACAAGTTTGTTGTCGAGAAAGATTAACAACATTTATTTTCCGAACATTCCCAAACATTTCCAACTTGTTTTCCAGCACTTAAACACTAATTATTTGTGTTTCTTTTTAATTTTATTTCCTAATTGTCGTCATCATTTCTAAATATTTCTTTTTTTTTAAACAAAAATCAAAACTTGTCAACAACAAATAACTCCTGTTAATTATTTTAATCATTTTTCTTCTTTTTTCCCCAACAAACATTTAAATAAAAAATTTAAACATTTTTCAAAAATAATTTGGGGTCAATTGATTTTTATATTTTTATAATTAATCACGACAATTTTTAAATACTTATTGGTCAGAAACAAATTTTTTCTTTCTCTTATTTTTCAGAATTTTTACTAAAAACATATGACTCTCGTCATTTTATTTTTTTTCTAAAATAATGAAAGAGAAATAATTTTTTAGTAATATAAACTGATCATTGGTTAGGGGTTTTATCTTAAAAATGAAGAAGAAAAAAATTTGGCAAGAAAACATAAAAGTGTATTAGACAGCCCTGTGGCCATCACAAAAGTGCAATAAAGTTATTTTTAAGTTTATTTTGAAATTTTTGTTTTTTTCATTTTAAACTATAGAAAATATTTCCCTTTCTGAATTTATTTTAAAACTTGTTTTTCTCAACTTTTTTCATTTCAAAACATTTATCTAATCTTCATCTTATGTGATACTTGGATGCATCGAAAGATTAACGGCCTATATCTCACTATGGAATTTTTTTCTGTAGAATAATTTTTTTCTGTAGAATTTTTCTGTAGAATACTGCTATCTTGTAGTAAATTTCCAGGGCTTCCGAATGAGCCCAAAATCAAAATTCTAAACAACCCATAAGGGGGCAAAAATATTTTCCCTATTCTACGTTGATTTTCGAGGTCGTTACTTCATTCGCAGACCTTTGCTTTGGCATTCCCGTGCCCTCTAAATTAAAATCAATAGTTTCTGCCTTTAAGAGAAAGCCTAACATCCATTTTAGCTACATAGTAAATGTTGGGGGGAAAATGGCCTTCACATAGAAAAATTACATTTTTCTTATTTTTTTGTTTCCCTATCGACATTTTTGCCCTTCAACCTTGCTTATTTTTAAGTTAAAAAGGTTATTTTTGCTGTTTTTGTTCTTATAAAACCCTAAACTTATCTACTATTTCCTCCATTTTTCCCTTTTATACAACTTTCTTTTACTTTATTTTCCAACTTGTTTCCAAACATTTTTCTGATTTTATCTACCTACACATTTTCCAACTTTAAGTTTCTCCAACTTTTTTTCTCTTTTCTTTAAAACGTGTTTTGTGGAAAAACTTGAATTTATTTTTAAAATTTAAGTATTTTCCACATGTTTAGCAAAAAATAAAAAGGTTTGTGTTTCGAAGGTTTAAAAGGTGGATTTTGATGTTTCTGTTTGTTGTTTTTAATTAATTTTATATTTTAATTAAAGTACGGATTTATAGGCAAGAAAAAACTGTGAAATAGGCGCCTAAAATAGGCACAAAAAATTCAAAAAAAGCACAAAAATAGGCAGTCTTTGGACAAAGCTAAAAACACGTTTAAATAACTTTGTACATTATGCAAAGCTTGCAGAAAAAACAGGCATTTGCCGCCTATAAATCCGCACTTTAATTTTAACCCCCAACCTTTCCTCTCCAATTTTTTCCCTTTTTACTTTTAAATTTAAATGTTAACTAATTTCCCGCACATTTTTTTCTTTTCACATATTTTATAAAAATTCTTCGACCCTTCTTTACATTTATTTTCTAATCTTTGTTCATTTTCTGTGCATTTTCTCATATATTTTGTGTAATCTAAAAAAGTAAAGATCAATTTTTTCTCATTTTTTTAATCCCTTCCCCTTTTTTAGATTTTGTTTTAAAATTTATTTTTTAATTGAAAAATTAAAAAAATGGTTATTCATCCATACTTTAAATCTCCAAATAATAAACTTCCTTTTGGACAAGTCTCTTTATTTAATGGATTTTTAAATGATTTAAATACATTAAATACTTTACAGCAACAACAATGTTTGTTTTTAATGTTTTGTAAAAACCAGAATTTTTATTTAAATTTAAAAATTCTAATAAAATTTGGAGTAAATTGGGGATATTTTGAGCCTAACAGACTCCTTTCCTTGACACTCTAGAAATCCGGCTTTATGAGAAACCAAATTTTTACTATTATTTAAGTTTATAGTTTATTAAAATTTTTGTTTTTCCAGTTCCAAACATTCCTCATTTCCAACAACAATTACCACAAACATCATCAACAACAACACATTCACCACAACCAATTGTTGTTTCTTTATCATCTTTGCATCACTTTCCTTCTTCATCCCCCTCATCTTCCTCTTCAATTTCGTCTCCCCAAAATGTTATTCTTCCCCCTCAGACATTTGATTGGCTTCAATTATTGGAAACAGCAAAGAGGTCCTCAACACCCTCAACACAACAACACCTCCAACAACAACAACAAAATGAACACCAATTACAATATTTTCAGAACAATCCTCTTTTGCTTGCAGCTTTAGCACAAGCTCAGCAGCAGCAACAACAACAAATGGCCGTCCAACAATTGGCTATTATGGAAACTGCGATAAAAAAAGAAATTTTTGAGGTAATAGAGAAAAGAATATTTTTAAATTTAAATTTAATTTTTTAGCTTCTCAGTGCTTCCCAAAGTCAACAGAATTTGGCACTTTTGGCTCAACGTAGTCAATTATTGACACATTTGGGTAGAATTTTAGTTTTTTAATTTAAAAATATTTTTGTTTTTAGGTAATTTACAACGTGAACAACAACATCAAAACAATCATTATATTCAGGGAACTACAAACAATTTATTGCATCAACACACAGTTAACAACAATCTTTATTGCCCTCCTCCCCCTACTCCTTCTGTCAATTCTGTTTGTTTTCCTCTATCAATTTTGTTTTCTAAATTTAAATATTTTAAAGGTAACAGGCTCTATTAACGGGTGTTCTTCCTCTTCCTCGTGTAATTCCCCGTCTTCCAATGCTTGTTTCTCTTCAATTTCTTCAGACCACCCTCTTCCCCCACCTCCCCCTCCTTTCAACTACCAAATATCTTCATCACAAATTGAAGGAGAGGAGGAGGGAATTAATTTTGTGGATTTTGAGTTTATTGAAAAACAAATTGCTGCACAAAACAATCGACTTAGCGCTGCTGAGGCAGAAGCTGTTGCTGTACTGGCTGGATTAGCTAGTTTTGGAAATTATCAAAATAAATAATTTTTTTTGAAAGACTTAAAATTTTTGTTGTTTGTTCTTACAATTTCTACACACAATTTGACTTTATTATAAGATAACCCTCAATATATAAAATACCCTCCCCCCTTTATTTAAGGTAGTAGATCCTTGTAATTTTAAAATTTGGTTGACCTATTGGGGGAGAGGGCTTCTAAAGTTTGATAACTCTATCTATACTACCCATCATTTTAAGATTCCCTCAATATAACTTTAATATTAACTTAACTTTAATTTGTCTTTATTGGTTGAGGAATGGGCGGGGGATACCCTTTATTTAATAGACCCTTCACTATAATATACAATTTTTCGCCCTTAAAGGTGTATCTTATAATAAGGTTTTACTTTTTATACTTTTGACTTAAATTTTAATTTTTTGTCAAATTAATGTTACTCCCTTTGATTTAATTGCCCTTTTATGGGATAAAGTTTTTTAAATTTAAATTAAGATGTTTTAAAAAATAATTTTATATTTTTGGGGATAAAGAAAAAAAAATCTTTTTAAAATTTAGTAAATATCCTTCAAATAAAATTGATTCTAGTAGATAAATAGAAAGAAAAATGAAAGAAGACAGGCGCGTAGTTGGACCTGTTTACTCTTTATTTGCGTCATCCTCTTCTCTACACGATATGTAAAGGATATTTTTGGTTGAGTAATGCAAAGTTTAGCATAGGGAAAATTATTTTTAGGTTATTTTAGTCTTCAACATGTATTCTAGTTAAATTTTAATAGGGAACTAGGGTGGGTGTTGTCATTTCAATTGTTGATCTACTGGATTGATAAATAAACTTTCAAGTTTATTTTAAAGTTTAATAAATAATATTCAACTTTAATTTTGTGTTTTTAGACAAACAAAGTTTTAATAATTAAAAGATGTTTGTGTTTTATTAATTGTTTTTGTGTTTTTCATAAAACAAAGTTTATTTTTCGTTAAGTTTGTGTTTTTAAGATGAAATTATTTTTGTATTTCTTTTGTATTTTTCCTGTATTTTACGAGGCAAAAATACATAATAATTTTATTTAAAAAATAGCTGCGTCCTTTGTATTTCTTTCTATTTTCTCTTCACACAATAAAATATTTTTACTGACGGGAACCCAACCAAAATTTTCTTTTCTTTATTTTTAGTCGTTTATTTTTGTCACCGCTAAATTTTTATATATTTTTTACTTTTTGTTTTACAAATTTAAAAAACGCCTCAATGCACATTTTTGCGCTATAAATTTATTTTCATTTTATTTATATATTAATTCTACAAATGTACACATACATACTTCTCTCTCTCTCTCTTCTCTTCTACTTATTTTTTAAATATTTTTTAAAAATACTACAGTTAAATTACACTTTATTTGACTAATGATTTGAGGTTATGTCTGAGGCTATTTTTTTATAAATTCGATCCATTTGAAATTGAAACAAACTGCCAACATCATGTCGCGTACATTTTTCTAGGCATTTTCTAGGCCCAGTTTCGATATAAGGGGGCAGTTCGAAAAATTTACAAAAATTCTTGTAAATTGATATCAAGTGAGAATGCAAAAGTTCAAGTTCTACATTATATACTCCCCCCCCCCCCCCATCATCGAGATATGAAAACCCGATAAATCAAAGGAAAATCTGTGGATAAGCTTCTTTAAAAATATTTTCGACCTCTTACATGCTGATCTAAATTTTTATTTTTCTGAAAACTCTTTAAATTTTCTATTTGAAACCTATAACAGGATTAGGTACATAATAGTTTGTTTCGTCCTCCCCACTTTTTACAAGAATTTTTGTAAATTTTTCGAACCTCCCCTTATTTCGAAATTGGGAGTGATGGTCTTATACTTTCTTGACACACTACATATATGAGGAATTGTCGCTTTCAAATCGTTTTAATTAAATGCCAATTGTCGCGGCTTCAAATTTTGTTTGTTTTTGTCTCTGCACAAATTGTGAACACCTCAATAGGGATGTTCACAATTGTCACGTCTTTTTATTTTAATTATTTTTTTATTTATCTTTTTATTTTAAAAATTATCAAATTAATTTCTTTGTTAATTTTCCTTTTAAAAAATTTATTCAAAATAAATTATTTCTTCTTTTTTTATTTAATTAACAAATAAACGTTCATTTTTCCATTTGTTAAAATAAATATTTTTTTGGAGGGAGGGAGGGACGCTTCTGGTTTTGACTAAAAAAATAAAAACTTAATTTTCTGCCCTTTATCTAGAATTATATGTATTTTCCCCTTATTCCTCCTTCTTTTTACCCCTAAATTCTTCTTTTGGGAGGGTAATTACGGCGCGGACATTTTGGCGTTTTTTGAATATTATTTTAATCAATTTCCCTATCCGGCCCTTATTTTATTTGTTCTCCTTTCTTCCTTTATTTATTTAAAAGTCTATATGTCGAGAGTCAACGTTTTCAGTAATTAAGTACCAATGCCAATTCTGGGTGTTTGTACTCTAGATACTACATACTATTTCCAAATGATTCCCAAAAAAACTTTATGGGAATAGAGAGCCATATTCACCCAAAGGTAAAATACCTAACTATAGTAGGTGCTTAAAGCAAATTTGGCCTGATAGATTCTGGTGGTACCTATCGCCATTTAATCTAATTGGCGTTCTTTGACCCAATGTTTACTTTATCGGAGAAAGAAAAAAGAAAACATAAAAATGAGGGCCGGTAACAAGATAGTACCAACAATTCTTTAATCACCTCCCTCCACTTATTTCTTCCCCAGGTCTCTTATATAGAGAGTTCATTATATAGAGTTGTTAATTTCCAAGCTTTTTTAGTCCAAACATTTATTCTTTCATAAATCCACCAGACGTGCCCTTCAAATAAATAAATAAAAATTCAAGTCAGTCAGGCGCGTCCCCGAGGAATTTATTTAAACTAGGACAATTGAAAGAGAAGAAAAAGGAATTTCCTTTTAAAGGACATTGCCCTTTCCTTTATTTTTTAAGCCGTTTTTTTCTTCATTTCTCTTCATTATTTTTCTAAAATGAAGTCTGAATTCTTCAAAAAAAATATTTTTTGTTTATTTTTTAATTAAAAATATTTTAAAAATATTTTTCTAAGTTTACTTAAAATAACTGCACAAATGTCGTTTCGCAAATGTTACTCGCATAAAATAAACTTGATTAATAAAAACACAGACTTCTGGAAAATAAACTTGTTTTATGAAGAAATACAAAAATAATAAAATAAAACACAAACAAGTTTAAACTTTATTTTTAAAACTTTCTTTGAACAAAACTTTGTTTGTAAAACTTGTTTAAAAACTTTAACTATAAATACACAAACAAATGAACTTATCTAAGTTTATTTATTTGTGCTTTTAATCGAACAAAATTTTAATAATAAAGTTTAAACTTGTTTGTGTTTTATTTTATTATTTTTGTATTTTTCCAATGCTTAAATAAACTTGGCTAAGTTTATTTGTGTTTTCTTTTATTTAATTATTTTACCAATAAAACATTTAAATGATATCCAATATAATATAAATTATTTCCTTCCAACTTTATTGGTAAAAAAAGTTTTATATTTTCTTCTTCCAAAATCTTCTCTCGTTAAAACTTTTTTCTTTTAAAGTTTATTTTCTCTTCATTTTTCCCTTCTTTTTGTCAAAACTTTTCTTCCCCCCATTTTCTCCATAGGCTATTTTTTACGTCATATGGTTTTGAAGGAAGAGGGGATAAATGGGAGAAGCATTTTTGTTTGGTAAAGATTAGTTAGCTTTTCATTTTTATATTTTTTTCTTTTTTTTTCCTTTTATCTGTCCAAAACTTAAGAAATTCCTTTGAGAATTTTGGCCCAATTTAAACGCCAAATTTTTTTTTGAATTTTTTTTGTTGTTGAACGCTTTTAAGCCAATTTTTAAAGAACTTTTCTCTTTAAAATTTTTTTTATTTTAAAATAACATTAATATTTTTATCCCCATATTTTGATTGTTCATATACACATGTCCTCTGGCCAAATGTCGGGACTTTATAAATTTTAATTTTTTCTTATAAATTTTTTAGTTTATTCTTAAACGGGTTTAAAATTAAAAATTAATTTTCTCCTTCCTTCCTTTCATCTTTTAAATGTCCTCTACCACCATCCCTCCTCCCCCTCCAATAGAACAAATAAATCCATTTAATAATTCACAACAACAAGACCCCCACCCCCACCACCCCCACCACCAACAACTTTCCCCCTTACTTTCTTCTTCCTCATTTTCCTCTTCATCTTCCCCAAATTCTTCAACAGAACAGCAACAAACAGAGGATCCAATAATGACTAATTCAACTATATCTTCTGTTATTTCCCCCTCTTCTACCACTTCTGCCTCGGCTTCTTCCTCTGCTGGAGGGTCTAAATGTTCAGTAACCACAAATCCTGCTAGGAGAGCACCGGATATGCAAATGGGAAGTTAGTAGTTGTTGTGTTTTTGAGATTTTTTTAGTCAGGTGTCCCATTTATTCGCAAGGCAATATTACAGTATACAAGGACATAATAGGGTTATTGACTTGAATACATTATCATGTCTTGCGAATAAACGGGATACCAAGCTTAAAAAGTTTAAAATTAAAATTTTCTTGTTTGTAGAATGTCCATGGGTGCGTGTTTATGACAATGTAAAATATACATATTTGCTCTTTTTTTTTAATTTAAATATAAATCTAGGTAACATACATTGTCGCGGCGATAGCTCTTCGTGAAGGCAAAGAAGGCAGAGAAGTTTTACTTATGCGCGAAGCAAAAGAAAAATGCCGTGGAAAGTGGTATATACCTGCTGGACATGTTGAACCTGGGGAGACTATTGAAGTGATTTTAAATTTAGATGGCCCTGTTATATTTTGCTAATAAAGCTAAAATCCACGTTTTCCAAAAAGTTTATTGGCAAAATGTGGGGTTAGCCCTCAAAATGTGTGGACGGGCTCAAAATGAGTTTTATGCTCCCCATTTATTCGCATTTAGTAGTAATAATTTTTTTCGAATAAATGGGGGCGCGGACTTGAAAACTTAAAAGTTAATAAACTTAAAGGATGCAGTAAAGAGAGAATTGCGTGAAGAGACGGGCTTAGAATGTGAAGTACAAAGCTTGCTGTGTTGTGAAGTTAGAGGATCGGGGTGGTATAGACTTGCATTTGCTGTTAACCCGACAACTGATAATTTAAAGAAGGAACCGGATCAGGAGTGAGTTTACTTTGAAAAATAAGAACACAAAACTTATAGTTAAGTCAGATTTACTAATTTAAGCTTAAACTCTTGCAAATAAATGGGGCAAGTTGTTAGGTTAAGTTTAAGCTTGAAGTTAAGTTCAAACTTAAGTTTAAGAATATAAGTTTAAGTTCAAACTTTAATTTATGTTTGTATTTGCTCAAGTTTTATTAATTAAATAAATTTAAGCTTAAACGCGTACTTCTATTAGCAAGTGTCTAAACAAAACAATGATTTTTTCCCTTAAAAATAAAATTTCTTTTTAAAGATCGTTGGGTGCAGGTTGGCATCCACTTGCTCTAATTAGACGAAAGCCCTGTCCTCTACAATTACGTTGTCGGGATTTTTTTGAAATACTTCACCAGGCCGAGCGTTTTTACAATTGGAGAGTGTCCTCCCTTCCAAAAACAATTTCTTCTTGGTCCCCAATTTTGTGTAAAGACGAGGCGCAACCTGGGCTTTTTGCTGAATTTGTTATTGTGAGGGATGTTAGACAACCAAAGGAAATGGCTGCCAACTGTCCACAATTGACTAAACTTCCTCAACATTCTCCTCGTTCCCTTGAGTGTTTAGTTCACAAATGCATTAAGGACCAACGACAATTACTGGATGAATTGAGTTTGCCGGATGCTTTTCCTGCGGGTTTTGAAAACTTTCGAACTTTTAAGAACCCCATATTTTGCCAATAAAGCTAAAAACTCCTCACGTTTACAATGATTTTTTTGGCAAAACTTGAGTTTTTAGACTTATTGGCAAAAGATGGAATTTGCAAACGAAATTTTAAATTAAAAAAATTTCAGTTGAATTTGGCTTTGAATTCTTCCTACCCTCAGTACTCTCCAAAGTCTATCGACACGTTTTGACCGATGGACATTCTGTTTTAGAATTGCCTGAGGCGGTAACGGCCATTTGGTGTTTACCCTCTCCACAGTCTTCCGTCCGGCATGGAATTCGTCTTCGTTTAATTTGTAGGCACAGAAAGTCTGCAATGAGGGCACAAATAAATGCTCCCCAACGTTATCATTGGCTGGAGGTTGGAAAGGAATTTAATTAAATTTTTAAAAAAATTTTACAGTTGAATAGTGTTGATGTGCTAGCCTCTTTGTATTTACTGGATGACCAGTTTAGACCGAGACTTTTCCTACTTTAACTTGAAAAAAATACAAACTTATTAATAATAAAAACACAAAACTTTAAGAACAGACTTAAACTTGAACACTTGAATAAACTTGGGTAATAGTTTGGAATTCGCCCCTTTTTTCAACGTTTCCCTGACCAATTTGAGCTTTTTTGTTTGATACATAATTTATCATATATCATTCGAAAGAGGTCTTCGAGCTTGATCGAATGATACCAAGATTGACTAGATCTGATCATTCTTACCAAAATTATGAAGCTAAATCTTAGTTGCGTAAACTTTTTGTGCCAATGCAAGTGGATAAATAAACGGTCACAACTTTGTTCACTTAAGTCAGATTTCGTTGATTTTAATGTCATTCGACTCAGCTCGAAGAGCCATAAAATGAGAAAAAACTAGGGAAAAGTAGAAAGGAAAAAAGGGGGCGAATTCCAAACTATTACCTAAACTTGAAAGCATAAACTTGAAAAACACCAAACTTTATTGACCAACTTAATTAAACTTGAAAATACAAATTAAAGTTTTGTTCAAGTTTATTTTAGTTATGTTTCCTCATAAATAAACTTAAAAATTCAAACAAACTTTTAAGAAAATACAAACTAAAAATAAACTTGAAAACACAAACATTAAAGTTTACCACTTAACTTTAATAAAATAAATTTTGCCTATATAAAAAATACAATTAAACTTGTACAAAACACAAAACTTTATTCTCCATCCGTCCTCGTATTTTTTATCCAAAACAAGTTTTATATTTTTGTATTTTCGTTGTATTTTTTCATTTATTTTGTCAAATAATGTATTTCTGTGTATTTTCGAATTTAAAATTAAAAAGTTTTAATTTTGTTCTTTACAAACTTTTTCTTTTAATTTGTGTAGCGACTAACAAAAACTGATGAACGTTTAGGGCAAGGACAATAAGCTGGAAAAATTTATTTTTAAAATTAATTTTGTAATTTTTACCAGCATCTGAGCCCGGAATTCCTGGGGAGCCTTTAACTCCTCCCTTGCCAGGTGTTCCATTCGAGCCTGGCTTGCCTGCTTTTCCTGGTGGGCCTTGAGGGCCAGGCTGTTTTTTAACAAGAAAAATTTTTGAGTAATGAATCTTTGACTCACCGTTCCCGGTGTTCCATTAGCTCCTTTATTGCCAGCCTGTCCTTTTGATCCAGCTGGGCCTTTAGGCCCTTTCGGTCCAGGAGCGCCTGGGATGCCTTTAGTACCCTTTAAAATAAATAAATTTTGTTATTTAATAATTGTTTAAACTTCTTTTCCTGGCTGTCCAGGTTTTCCTGGGGTTCCAGGCTTTCCAGCTTGACCAGCATCACCAGGTGGTCCTGACATTGAAAAAAAATAAGTTTTGGATATAGTGAAGCAGCTGGGCTTTATCTATATTTCTCTCCTTTAGCTAGTGCAAAAGATTATTCGGCGGCTGGAAGCGAACCAGTTACTTCAGTATACCGGACTGATGTGTTATCAATTACACCTCCACAGCCTTAGGAATTACTAAATAGCTATATGCTTTAGAATATTAACTATTCCTTTCTGCTACCGAAAGTCCGCAATTTCTATCCACAAAAATCTCGCGGAATTTTTTAAGACTAAAAGAAAAGAATCTTAACACAAACCTCTAGGACCAGCCTTTCCATTTTGAGCCTTGCTTCCGGGAGTTCCTGGCTTTCCAGCTTGGCCAGGTTTACCTTCCGGCCCAACAGGTCCCTGAGGTCCTTGAGGGCCTGCAGGGCATTTAATGCAAGCTGTGCTGGGTTTGGGGCATGAAACTTGAGAATAAGCCTTTGTATTGTCCTTTCCTGCAGGGCCAGGTTGTCCTGGTTCTCCGTTCTGTCCTGGTTCGCCTGGAGGGCCTGGAGGTCCAGGAGGGCATTTTGGTTTGGTTGGTTCACATTGACACCTTTTAAGTTGAATTAAATGAAATTAAAAGGTTAATTGTTTTATAGAGAACAAAATTTTAAGGAACAAATAGTTGGTTTTTAAAGGACAATTAATTGGCCTTAAGAAGTTCCCTTACATTACTAAGTCAAAGTGTTCCCTTTACGGAGGATATGATCCGCGGATATCCATCTCTAATTTCTGTGAGTAAACATCAATAATCGAATCTCAAAAATATTAATTAATTGAGATTAATCGAGATGTTCCTTTATGCTCCATTCACACTACAGAATGTTCCTTTCGCACTACAAAATGTTCCCTTCATACTACAGGGTGTTCCCTTCACATTACCAAGCAGGCAATTTTCCATAATTTTGTCGTTTTGCCCTTTGAAAAATACTTTCAAAAGGATTTTCTTCTCTAACATTAACAGATTGAGGTTTATGACGTATTTGTATATCAATTAATAAATTCCAAGCAGAATCAGTTTCAACTTTAAATATTTCAACTCCCCCTTTTACTTCATTCAATAAATTTGTTGTTTCAAAATAAATTTGTGGAAAAATAAAAATACAAGCCAAAATTGACAAAATACTTGCAAAGGTTGAACAATAAACTAGCAATTGGATATTCTTTAGTTTATCGTTATTTTTTGTGTTGTTATTAGACATCTATGTAGAAAAGGGGGAAATTAAAAGTTACCTTTTAAAAACACATATATGTAGATACACCCCCTTAAGTATCTTATACTGAATGTAACCACATTATTATAGAGAGGTTCATCCTTAACATTTTCTGGGATGTCCACTAATGTTAGTGGATGTAATTTTACATTTGCGGATATAAACTAAGGGACAACATTTGCGATCGCAACCTGAGATACGACATTTGCGGACAGAATTTTTTTCGGATTTGGTTTTCTACAAAATTAAAAATCCTTTTAAAAATAAAAATGTTTAATAAACAAGCTTATTATTTAACCATTTATATATTTTTATTTTCATTCCGCTCTATTGCATACAATTACAGGCAATATAAGAACGCCTCCTTGTATTAAAAAATGATTGAATGACACAAAAAAATAAATTCCATTTGTTTGTTGCGCGAAATTGTCAAAAAAACATTAAAAAGCTTTTCAATCCATTAAAAGAAAAAAGGAAAATAATGAGGATAAAATACTTGAAAATATTTTTAAAAAATTTAAAAGATGTTAAAATGAATTTAAAAGGTTCAAAAGGTTTTGCAACTCTTGCAACTCTTTATTTGACTTTTGCGGACATCAGGCAAAGGACGACATTTGCGAACAAACAAGGACAACATTTGCGAACAACAATAAGAGACGACATTTGCGGACGATCAGTTGTGTTCACTAAATCTAGTATGTAGTATCTATAAAAAATTACATAAATATTAAAAAAATTTTTTAGAAAAACTTTTTCTGGTTTCAGTTAACAAAACAAATTATTTTCTATATTTATTACATTTTTAACAATAAATACCTATGTAATTTGTTTTTTACTCAAATTAATTTTTATTATTTTTTTATTATTAAATTATTTATTTCCCTCGCTTTTTACAAAACAGAGATTTTATCTTATTAAAAATAAATAACAAGTTTTTATTTATTTATTTACTTAATGAAAAAGAAAATAAATAGAATAATAATATTTAAATCCCAATCCTCAAACGACATAGCAAAAAAGGGTAGGGAAACATTGTCTCAGGTACACATTTTAGGTCATAACTATTTTTAAATCTTAACCGATTTAAATAATTATTATTTTATTCGAAGGCTCTGGATATGAGGATTATTTTAGCTAAATGGATTGTTCTGACCAGATATTCTGCATAAAGTTGTAACCGTAAAGGCGCCGCAACCGTGATTTTTTATCTTTATTCGGCGGTAACTTTTATAGAATGGTCTGATCAAATCAATTTTGTTAGCTAAAATAATCCTACATACAGAGCTTTCGATTGGTATATGAATTATTTAAATCGGTTAAGAATCAAAAAAGTTAAGCCCAAATTGAAATGGCTATACTAAGACAGAAATGGCTATGACAGCCTTCACAATAAGGAAATACCAAGAGACGACATTTGAGAACATTATCAGAGGGACGACATTTGAGAACAACTAGCAATGAAAAATACTCAGAGTACACACGAAAGCTCAATTCCCGCCTTAAAGTCTTCAAATAACTTTCAATTATCTCAAAAACAGATCATTCCGTAAAAAACTGGAAAAACTAAAAGAAAAAGGGAAGCCGAGAAAAGAAAAAAATTTGAATATAAATTAGCAGATATTAAGTAGCTACTATTTCATTTTTATTTGTTTGAAGAAATTCTCTTATTTTGAAAGATGTCCACAAATATAAAGAATATCCAATTGCTAGTTTATTGTTCAACCTTTGCAAGTATTTTGTCAATTTTGGCTTGTATTTTTATTTTTCCACAAATTTATTTTGAAACAACAAATTTATTGAATGAAGTAAAAGGGGGAGTTGAAATATTTAAAGTTGAAACTGATTCTGCTTGGAATTTATTAATTGATATACAAATACGTCATAAACCTCAATCTGTTAATGTTAGAGAAGAAAATCCTTTTGAAAGTATTTTTCAAAGGGCAAAACGACAAAATTATGGAAAATTGCCTGCTTGGTAATGTGAAGGTTTTTAGAGTGAAGGGACATTTGTAGTGTGAAGGGAATGTCATATATGTAGTAGTAGGAAGGGAACATTCTGTAGTGCGAAGGGAACTACAGAATGTAACTTTTTTGTAGTGTAAAGGAACATCTCAATTGATATTTGTTCGCTAAAAAATAATTTTAATATTAACCAGGTGCCAATGTGAACCCACCAAACCCGAATGCCCTCCAGGACCAGAAGGTCCTCCCGGCGAACCAGGCACAGACGGACCACCTGGAGAGCCTGGACCTAATGGAGAAGATAATACACAGGTTTACCCACAAGTAAAATGCGAGGCGCCTGATGTGTCAAAATGTATTGAATGCCCAGCTGGGCCACCTGGCGAACAGGGTTGCCAATAAAATGAAAAAAATCTAAAAAAATACTTTTAAAGGTCCAATCGGACCGTTAGGCTCGTCAGGTCAAACAGGAGAAGCTGGAGCAGCAGGCCCACCTGCACCTCAAGGAAAGCCTGGAGAACAAGGCCCGCCAGGAGATCAAGGCCCTCCTGGCGAAAAAGGAAATCCGGGAACGCCGGGAACGCCTGGAAGTGATGCAGAACACAGTCCGGCATTGGTAAAAGAAATTATTTTTAAGTTACAATCTTCAAAAAAATCTTTTCAGCCCGGTCCAAAGGGTCTTCCAGGAGGCCCAGGCCAGCCAGGCAAAGATGGAGCACCCGGAGAAAATGGTACAATTAATTTGTAAACGAAACTTTTATTAAATTTGTCAGGTAAAAATGGAGAGACAGGCCCTGCAGGCCCGCCGGGTCAGCTTGGAGCTCCAGGATTACCCGGAATACCAGGAAAGGTTGGCGCGCCTGGGTCAGATGGATTGCCTGGAAGTGATGCTGGTATAAAATAATTAAAAATTTGAAAAAAAAATTTTAAAACTAAAAAATATTTTTCAGCCTATTGTCCATGTCCTACACGTTCAGCAGTTTTTAGACGTCAATAATAAAAAAAAATAAATTTATTCTAATAAATAATTTATTTTTTGTTAATAAATTAATTTTCATTTTGATTATACATAAAAATAGGATAATCTAAAAATCGAGTTTTTTTTAAAAATTCTGAGCCTAGATTCGGTTTTATTGAGATAGGCTGAATCTTGGAATCTATTACACAAAGCCCAGAAAAAATAGGCACAATGATGTTTCGAAACAAGAGATCTTCGAAAAGAAGGGTTAATCTCTAGGTCCATATAACACATGTCCAGTCACTACAAAGAGACTAATCTTGGTCCCCGCCAAATTTCCCGACTTTCAGGGACGGAGCCAACCCTTGCTTGATATAACAAAGTTTTAAAAAAATTAAAAAAAAACCTTTGATAAAAACGACAAACAAACAATTTTTAATTTAAAATCTTTTAATCTCAGCCAAAACAGAAATTGGTTTTTGTTCTCTTTCAATTTCCCAATTATTTTCATCATTTTCACCAATTAATTCCAAAATTGGATATAAATATTCTCCCAATAAAGAAATATTTCTTTGAATAACCAAAACCATTGATGAAATTAATTGTTTCCCTTCTTTCTAAAATTTTAAAAATAATAGAAAGAAGGAGAGATTTTCGATCCCATAACAAATAGCAGTAAACTAAAGCTCCAAATATGCAAATTATTTGGTACTTATGTAAGTACCGATTATTTTTCAAAAAGAACTGATTTTATTAGATATGTACCGCAAAAAAGTTCAAGGCGGAAATGTGCGCGCAGTCGTGATTTTCTGTAATTTATCGGCCTGTAACTTTTCCTAAATTGATCAATCCTTTTAGTAAATTCAGAGCTTTCAATCGGCTTAAAAATTATTTGAATCGGTCGAAAATTTAAAAAATTATGGCTAAATAATAGGACTTTTGCAGACAGAAGGTAAAGTCTGGTTCAGCGGGTAAATTCTCATTTAGATTTACACGTTGTGGGGGATATTATTTTTTTAAACAAAAACCTTCTCCAAAACAGCCCTATTTTCAACACTAATCATTTTTCCTTTAGTAATTTCTTCACACGTTGGAATTAACAACTTAAATAAAAAATTTTTTTTAATATTTAAAATAAAAAAAACCTTTAAAAAATCCCATAAATCCCTCATTAAAACAAAAGCTTCAAAATTGGTTGAATTAGATAAGATTTTTTGAAAATTTGACAAAATTTGAGGGAAAATGTCAGCCTTTATAAAAGTAAAATTAATTTGATTATTTAATTTTTTGCATTTGTAAAGTTGTAATGTGCTTGCGGAATATTTTTGCGGAAATGGAAAATAAATAAAACCTTCCCATTGCTCGAATTGAAAAGGCAAAACTTAAAAGAAATTGTGGAAAAGTCAGCAAAAAACAACAAAAACGTCCACAAAAATAATCCGCACCTCACAATCTTCACAAACACTAAAAACTTTAAAAACTAAAAATTTACACAAATAAAAAGTCCAATTAATTGAGTCGACCTTTGTAAAAAAGCAAAAGAAATTTTTTCTGTTTTTAATGGAGTATTTTCTAATTGACTCAAAACTGTAACAAATAAAGCTTTAAATAATGGAAGAACAGAACATAATCCAGTAAATCCAAGTTCTGATAATAAAAGTAGGAAATCGACAATAATTGGGTGTTGGTCGATAATTTTTGTTATTTTTGTATATCTTTAAAAATTAGAAAAAATTGAGTGGTGGCAAAACACACGTTTTGCCTACAAATTTATTGGGAGCAATATGGAGGTGTCCAGAGACCTAAGAGGAAAAGGCTTCAAAACATGGGGAAAAAGCTGATATGAACCATTTGAAAAAATAAAAGGTGGATAAAGGGAGTATTTTTCTAACTGATTTTTCTTTATAGTCCCCTTTTTATACAAACAGGAAATAAACTAACTGTGAAACCAATTCTCTTTCTTGCTCCCAACTATGCCAACAAAAATGTGAGGTAAGTCCATCACCTGCAAATCTATCCACAAGTAATTGACCCTAAAAATGTTCGTAAAAAACTCTAAAAAATAAAAAACCAACCAAAAATCTGCACATTCCCAAATCATAAAATTGTTGCATTTGTTGTTCTGTTGTTGAAGGAGGAGAAGGTTTTGTCGTTGAAGGCCTTGCAGAAAGACATAAACATTCAATAAAATCCAAAAATAAAAGTCTTCTAATTTGATTAATTTTAATTTCAGCATTTTCTTCTTCTTTTCCTTCCTTATTCTCTACAAATTTTTCTAAAAATCTTTTACGATTTAAAGTGCCAGAATGGGCTACAGCTGCTGCTGTTCTGTCTGTTAAAGAAGCCTGTCGAAGTTCTTGAAATATTGAATGCTAATAAAAAAAAGTTTTTAAATTAAGGTTCTCTTTTCCTTCTGCTCCCAAAACCCCGTAAATATATTCAGAAGCCCGCAAAAAATTTTCGGACATTTGAAAAAGAACTCATAAAAAAGTTAAAAAAAAACCTCGTAATTTTTATTTAAAAAATTAATCGTTTTAAATTTCGAATAATCCAAAAATGCGCCAATATGTCGACTTGATTCGTTACTTCCACAGCAATCAGAATCAAACAATTCTTGATAACTCTAAATAAAAAAATTTATAATTTAGGAACGAAATAATCGTACATATTTAATTTTGATTTAAGACTCTAAGCCAAAAGTTTGAAAATTTCTAAGGGTTAAGCCGTTAGAAATTAAATTAAACCCAGTTAATTAAGTTAAAAAGCCAGCGCGAAGTGCTGGCTTTTGCAAAACGTTCCGCCGACGCCTATAATTACGTTGTTTGTTTTTTGTATCGTAACTGTCGAAACTTGTTCGAGATTTTGGTACCATTCGACTCGACCTGATGAGCCGAGTCGAAAAACCAAAAAGCTTGCTTTGTCCGCCTATAGTTTTTCAATATTCAAGCTCTGTATCTCGGCCCATAGTCGCATAAAAATTTTCAGTCCTCCATAGAGAAAGGACGAGATACAGAGCACGATCACTGTGTCATCGAACAACCCAAAGACAATATACTTTTTTAATCCATATCTTTTGAAATAAAAGGACAGGACGAGGGATCAAAAAATTTTCAAAACAAAAAAACCTCAAAAATTTCATCCATTAAAGAACGCATCAATTGTGTTGGATCAGCACCCGTTTGTTTAATAAAAATACGTCCAGCAATAGTACAGCAACGTGCAAAGTAATCAACACCATCCAAAGACGTCCCCAATTTTTCTTTTTTTTTAATTAGGAAAAAAAAAATAATTTTTTTAAATTAAAAAAACCTTTTTTAATAAATTTTAACATTGAAACAATTAAAGCACTCAATTTAGTCAACAAATTATTTTGAAAATTTAAAGGAAGTTGGACTTGAGGAACTACAGAAAGCATTAAGGTAAAGAATGTGTTTAATACTTGAGCTGCTTCCTTTAAAAAATTAATTTGATTAAAAAATTTTTTTAGAATGCTTAAATATTGGGTATTCAATGTATATTTATATTTAAAGTAACCAAAAAATTTAAAAATTAAAATAAAAAAAGGCTAAAATTTTGAAATTAGAGAGTTGATTGTAAGACGATTAAAATAAAATAATTACAGATAAAATTTTGGTATTTCTAGAAATATAAAGGAAACACCCTCCCCTCTAAAAATAAAGTAAAAATTTGCAAACCTCATTCAAAGTCCCCCCAGTAATTTTTCTTACAAGATCGGTATAATCTAACATCCAATTAAGAAGGCCTTCTTGAAGATAGCCACGAATGTCAGCAAGATTTAAACTAAAAAATTAAATAAAAAGAATTTTTTGGCATTTCTTGTATTTTCTGTTAAAAATTTAAAAAGATTTTTATGTATATTTATTCGAAAAAATAAAAACTCCCAAAAAATATCACAATTTCCCCCAAATTTTAATTAAAAATTAATTCCAAACCCAATATTTCTCAAAATCATTCCTTGTTCACTCTGTTCATTCCATTTAACAATCATTAATAAATTATTTAACAAATTTCTTTCCAAACTTATTTTATTTTCATTTTCCACTACAATTTCTTTTTTTTCTTCCAAAAATTCAGTCAATTCATTTTCTATTTTCTTTGAATCCAAAACAGCAAAACGAACAGCTAAAGTCATTACACTAAGTGAATTTACACGTTGATTTTGATTTAAATGAGGAATAACAGTTAAAGCAAATGAAAGAAAATTGGTCAACTTTTGGGAAAAAAAATTTTTTTAATTAAATAAAAGGGTGACTAGTGAAGAATGTTACTCTGATTCTACAGATTAATTAAATTGCACAAAGCAATATTTGAAGAAATAACCAAGATCAGGATTTTACCTTTTATTGACTAACTCGGGATGTATACAGGGGCCGGGTTTCAGGAGACTATAATGGGAAGGGGGAGGGGGGAGGGTGTCAGAAATGGACAGACAGGTTACCAGACACCCTCTTTTTTAATCCCGAACTAGATTCGAAGAAAATTGTGAAAATATGATTTCTACAAACACACAAAGAAATGTTAATAAAAAAAACCTCTTTTTCGTCTTTGGCAGCATGAATAAATTGAGCAAAAAGTTGTGAAGTTTGTTCATTTCCTAATAGAATACAAGCACAATGAAGTATTTTCATGTTCAATTTTCCTCTTCAAAAAATAGTATCTTATTTTAATAATCGGCAAAGTTTAAAAATTTATTTTCAAAAATATCCAAAAAAAATACCTTCTTGAAGAAATATTAAAAAAATATAATTTGCGGACAAAACTTGCGGACATTTTAAACATACCCAAAACTTTTTAAATTTTAATCCAAATCATAGACGAAATTTATTTCGTTTCTTTATTTTGTATACTTTTACTATTTTATTCGAACGAAAAATTTTATTTTTCGCCGTACTTAAGCCAAAAATTTGCAAAATTAAAAAAAACCAAAATTTACAATTGTTTTCCCTCCAAAACAGAAAATACCAATTTCCATCTAAAAAACTTGTCTTCTTTAAATTTCTGGATTGTTTCAATAGCCATAGAATCCTTTTCACATTTTGAAGTTCTGTCAGAATAAATGTGCTTTAATAATTGTGTTATTGCCTGGTCCTTTGAAAAAGATTTTTTGAATTTTTAAAAGAAAAACAACCTCAAAAGCAGAAAGTTTCTGACTCCATTCCATTGAAAAAATTTTTTAAATGGGAAAATTTTTGAAAATTTAAAATTAAAAAATTTTTAAGTGACAAAAAAAAGTAAAAAAATTTTCAAAATTAATAAATTAAAAAAAGAACAAAAAAACACAAAAAAACAATTTTTATCTAATTAATTTAGTAAGCAAAATTTTTAAAATAAATAATTTTCTTACTAACTTTAATTTCTTCAAAATATATAAAAATTACAATTTAGATTTTCGTTTAAAATTTTTATTTAAAAAATCATCTTCTTCATTGGTACTACACTGGAATTTTACTAAAAGTTTTGAATTAAATAAAAAAAATTTTTTGTGATAATAATCCCTATGGATATAAGAGAGGATATAGACTAATTTTGTTTAAAAAATATGGAAATTTAAAGGGAACCAAAGGAAACTAGATTTTGAAGGCAATTGGATTTTAATTGAAAAAAATTAAAATTTGTATAGGAAGGAACCACCTCTGTGGTTCCAAAGTAACTACCAGGGAGGGTCGGGTTGAGAAAAAAGTCCGGATTTCAGATAACCCACCCTGGTTCCTAAATCACACGAAGCAACTTGTATTTCTCAAATAAATATGGAGGAAATTTAAAAGGGAAACTAGAAGAAGGAATTTTAAAGAAAATTTCCAAGTTTCTCTCCTCTCAAAAATATATTTTTTTCAACAAATTTATTTAAAAAATCGAAAAATAACCTTTTCCTTATTTTCACAACTTTTCTCCTCTGCTGGAATGCTTGTTTTAATAAAAGTAAGAGTATCAGCAAGCTCTTGTGGAGTTGTCCCGTGTTGACATTGATAAGGAATTAAAGTTACTTTGAAATTAAAAAATTTTAAAAATTAAAAAAAAAATAAAAAAAAACCGTTTGGATTAAATTTATGTATTTCCTGATAAGTCAGTTGACCTAAAAAAAAATTTAATTTATTTTCTTATGCTCCTAAAAATCCGCAAGTTTTGTCCGCAAGTTAAATTTTGTCTACAAGCAAATTGTACTCACAAATTTTATAAAAAGGAAGACTTTAATAGAGAGTATTTAGTAGAGATCGGACTGGAACTGTTGCGCAAAAACAGAGATTCTCAAAAAAAAATGAAAATTTTTGATCGAAATCTCTTCTCTATCCGATCTCTAATATTTGCACTAGGAACAACAACTGGTCGTTCATTGCAGAGGATATTCTTAATAATCTTAATAAATGACTTGCGGATTAAACTTGCGGATAATGGAAAAGATAGCGGGTGGCAAATAAAACCTCAAAAAAACTAAAAAAAATACCAAAGCTATAAGGAACAAGAAAATCGTCTTGCCCATGTCCTAGGAAAACAGGCGTTTTCAAATTTGCTTTGTGATCCTAAAATATAAAAGAAAAATATTTGAAAATATTTAAAAAGAATCCTTACCCCTGGTAATTTACTTCTCTGGATTAAATACCCACTCAACGAGATAATACATCCAAGAGGTTTGTCGAAAGTCAATCCCGCCTAAAAAATTAACATGAAAATAATTTAGAATTACAGTTGGAGGAATTGGTGAACGAAAAGTGGAGGAACTCAAGCGATCTCTGTTTTCAAAGCAATACCAGGAGTAATAGGTAACCCAATTTTGGTAAAAAAATTCCGTACCAATGGATATAAAATTGAGGTCAGACTCAGGCCCGTAACCAGAGGGGTGGGGCGGTTGGGTAATGCCCCCGGCCCCCGAAATGGGGAAAATTTTCAGGAGGGAATTGGGCAAAAAATTAAATTTTAAGCCTAAAGTCTTCCAAGATTCCCAAAAATTTTAAATTTTTGGCGCCGAGATCGATCCCTCTGGCCCCCGAAAAGAAATCCTAGTTACGGGTCTGGTCTATTGTATACTAGATCAATAATTCAAGTATGACTCATTTTCAAAATAAACTTGCATATAAAGCCAAAGCTGCGCCCATTGAAAATCCTCCAATAGAAATACGTTTAGGAGAAATTCCGTCTTCAATTTCTTTATTAATCAGTCCATGAACATAATCCTTTGCAAGTTCAATGCCTTGCTCGTCCTTAAAAATATTTTTATAATCACATTTTCCTGACCATTTTGAGATTTTTTTTATTTTGACTCTTTTATAAAGATTTCGTTTCTTTTTTATTTTTATGAAAAAATTTAAATAAAAAGCTTAAATGGTCAGAAAAGAGAGGTATGGACCAAGAATGTTAATAAGGAAAGGTTGTGAAGTGACCGACCTAAAAACGTTCGAACCGGGTTCATTCGATAGAGAATGAGCCCGTGACATCCCTGGTATTAACCAAATTATTATCAAAAAAACTTAAAAAACCTCTGCAGAGTTAGCAGTCAATCCAAGGATATCATACCATGCAGGCATCCGCATACCAAAATTTAGAGTTACTGGCCGACTTTGGGCATTTGGGAAAATATATCTTAAAAGGTTTTATTCTAAATAAAAATATTAAAAAACTAAACTTTATATACGGCACTCGCATTTCTTCTTTAAAAACACTTGCCCAGCCATCTCCTTGATCTCCCAATCCGTGAAAGAAAATAAGCTTAAAAATAAAGATAAATTAAAAATAAAAAGATAATTTTAAACCGTTGAAGTGTGCTTCTCAACTGAACGAAGAATTATTGGTGGAGCAACTGTTGAGGCTGCCATTTAAGTTTTTTGAGCCTAAAATATTTTTGTTTACAGTAAATTACTAAAAATTTAAAATTGAACAAGAAATGTAAAAAAATGATGACTTTTTTTTTAAAATCATCATTTGAAAAAAAAAGATAACATCGTGTTAACATATTTTGTCAATAAGGCGAAAAACCATACGAGGGCCCTAACTCACGCCCTAACGGCCGCATCCTTATGGTCACGTCCTTATGACAACACAAAAAAGTCGAAGACTCCCTCACAACTCCTCCGATATCCCTCCAAATTACCCACTATATCCCATAATCCTCCGATATACGTCACTTACAGATTCCCCACTAACGTTTTGTCCACTGACCGATAGTCCACTGACGCATTGTCCGGGAGACCACTGTCGACGTTTAAAAGAATATTTTTAGGAAATATATAAAATGGTCAGTAACTATGAATATCATAAAAGGTCCAAATAAAGGGAAATTTCTAGCTCGTAATGGAGAAATATTAAATTTTACAATTCTTAAATTTAGTTTAAAAAATGTTGTCAAATTTTAATTCAAAATCAGTTTTACATTTTCCAAAAATATTTACTTCTCTCAGATTTTCAACTGCTGATAATACACAAAATAAAAGTTTAATTAAAAAAGAATCAAAATTTGCTGAAAGGCCATCATCAGGCCCGTAACTAGGATTTTTTTTCGAGGGGGGGAAATTTGCTTGCGCCAAATTTTTGGCGCCGAAGGCGCCAAAAATTTTTATTTTCAGCGCCGCAGGCGAAAATTTTTTTAATTTTAGAAGGCCGTAGGCCAAAAAAATTCACTTTTTCGGCGCCGCAGGCGCCAAAAATTTGATTTTCAGCGCCGCAGGCGAAAATTTTTTGAATTTTGGACCTCAAGAAGCCAGATTTCGTCCTTTTTTAGCGCCGCAGGCGAAAATTTTGAAAATTTCGAAGGCCGTAGGCCAAAAAAATTCACTTTTTTGCCCCAGCCCTTCCCCAAATTTTTTCCTTTTTCCCATTTCGGGGGGGGGGAATTCCCCTTTCACCCCCCCCCCCCTGGTTACGGGCCTGGCCATCATCATTTACTATTAATTCAGAAGACAAACAAATTCAACAATTTGTTAGAAAGGATTATAAAATTAATAATAGAGAACAGGTTGGCTTTTTAATTTTAATAAATGGCTACATTCCTGGCAATAAAGAACGAGAGTTTGGGAGGGGGGGGGCTTTGCTTTGGGCTCGGTTTAACTGGAACTGATCCTGAGCCTCTAATCCGGAAAAATTTAGGAAGCAGAAAAACAGCTCTTAGTGGTTTTATAAGTCCAATCAAAATTTCTAGCGGGCCCTCAGCTAAACTAAATCCAAACTCTTTATACTTTTTCTGCATAAATTTCTAAAATAATCCTTTTCTTCCTTTCAAGTTTGGCTCTCTCAGTAAAAATATTCGAATGCCACAAACAGAAAAAGTCAAAACAGGATTTCAATCAAATATTTGGGACAAAGGAATTGAAGTTATTCGGTTTGTCAAAGAACGTGAAAAAACTTTTCGCGAAAAATTGGAAGACGATTTTTGTGAAGGAAGGGCTGTACAAGTAGAGGAACCTTTATATGTTACTTTTAAACATGCACTTAAAAAGGATTTGAAATTGAAAAGGATGAGGGCTGAAAGGAAGAAGGATGCAAAAGAACAACAGGTTTATTATTTTGAGGGTTTATTTTTAAGTTTATTTTCGAGCGGAGGGGGGAGGGCCTCGGGAAAGTTTTTTAAAAAGTTCACGCCCACACGCGGGAAGTCCGCAAAATTTTTGCGGACTGGAAAAAGTCCAAATAGAAAAGTCCGTATCTTTTTTTGGAGAAACCCATCACCAAATCAATCTTCGAAAATACTTTTATGAAAAATCCTCACAAGGAACCATATCGAACTGTCAGGAAAAATTTTCAAATAAAAATTATACCATCGTGTAGAGCATGGAAAAAAACCTCATACGTATTTTTTCTTTTTTGGCCCTAACCCCCATTTCGAAAAGTTATAGGGCTTCAAAGTTTTCGAATTTTGGAGCGGTTGAGTCGCCCTAACTTTTCTTATTATTTGCTTTCCAAGGAGAAAAATGAGACTCCTTTTCTCCATTTTTCCTTTCCTTTTCTTTTCACATGTTTGTTAAAGAAAGAGAAAAGGAGGAGAGAGAAAAGAAAAGGAAAAGGCTACTCTGCCTTTCTTCCATTGCGGATTAAAAACGAAAGAGGAGACGGCAGAGTAGCTTTTCCTTTTCTTTTCTCTCTCCTCCTTTTCTCTTTCTTTAACAAACATGGGAAAAGAAAAGGAAAGGAGAAAAGGAAGATGGGAGTCTTATTTTTTTCCTTAATAAAAAAAAACTTTCTCTTTATGGGGGCGACTCAACCGCTCCAAAATTCGAAAACTTTGAAGCCCTATAACTTTTCGAAATGGGGGTTAGGGCCAAAAAAGAAAAAATACGTATGAGGTTTTTTTACATGCTCTACACGATGGTATAATTTTTATTTGAAAATTTTTCCTGACAGTTCGATATGGTTCCTTGTCAGCACCCCCCCCCCTCTCTTAATAAAAAAAATAGGTTATGAAGATGGAGGTGCCCTTTCTGCGGACTTTTTTTTGCGGACTTTTCTTCCTATTTTCAGGCCTCCAGTCAATGATCACCACAACCAGTTCAAAAGCACAATTAAACACAAAATTATAAAATACAGGGTGCGGCAACTTTCCCGCCCCTTTTGTTTTTGCCATAACTTTCTTTAAAATTGATGAAAATTGATAATTCTTTTTTTATTCTATTACCAACACTCTAGGAAAATTTTTGATGCTAAAATTTGTTTTAAATTTTAAGGTTTAGCCTGCTTAATTTTCCTTCAAAGTTTGAGTAAAATTTTTTTCATAAAAGTTGGCCTGTGCTCAATATTAAGATTTCTATATTTGAAAACTTTATGTCATTCGAATAAGCTCTTCAAACTGATTCGAATAATGGTTAAACAAAACTCTTATCTAGTCCATGAGCTGAGATATGAATTTTTAAAGATAAATTAGAATATAAGTGTTAAATTTCAATTTTTTAGTCGAAATTTTCAAAAATGTTTTTCTGGGATATTTCGATGCTCCTCAATGAGATAAGTCGATTGGTACCAAAATTAGTAAGATTGGACGACTTTGAGCAAAGTTATGACTGTGTAAACTTTGTCATAAAAAATGTTTTTTACGCATTTAAATGTTCGGACGGGTATATCCTTACTAAAACTTAACTAAATTTCAATTGGTTGGTACCAAAAATTTTCCTAGAGTGTTGGGAATAAAATAAAAAAAGAATTATCCATTTTGGTTGACTTTGAAAAAAGTTATGGCAAAAACAAAAGGGGCGGCCAATTTGCCGCACCCTGTACATATAATTATTTAAAGTATTTATTTTTAAACATTTAAATTTTTATTTAAAATTGAGGTAAATTTCCCCATTAAAAAAGACAAAATTAAAAAGAAAAACAGAAAAATTAAAACAATACATTAAAGAATTTTTTTGGGATTTTATATTTAAAAATTTTATGTTGCCACACAAATTTTGTTCTGTTAAAGTCCCGCTTCGTATTCTAAACCAAAATTTTCCAATAGGCTGGTATCTACTTTGAAATGACCTGAAAAATTTTTTGTGAAAATCTTTTTGAAAAAGTCCGCAAGCTTTATCTGCAAGTCATCTATTCTTTAGGGTTTGACATTTTCAAATTGCCAGGTCCGGTAACCGGGGTTTTTCAAACTGACCCGAGGCGGGGTCAGTTTGAACCCGACCTGAAAACCCTTGACCCGGTCAGTATTCCAAACAGTGTCGAACTCTATTTTTTGATACATAGATTTGCGGATAAAACTTGCGGACTTTTTGTAGTATACAGGGAAAATTTTGGCTGTATCGGAAAATAATGCCGGCATCCAATTTTTCCTTTCCTCCTCGAACGGGGGAGAAAAAGTTAACTTTTCAGCTGTAGTTTAGTAAACCGGTGGTAAGGTAACTTAGTCCAAACTTATTCAATCACGGTGATTTTGGTGTCTTTTAACTCTGTGGACCTTGATATAGGCCCCCGAAAATTGAAGAACTACAGGGGCGAATTTTGGATAAAAAAATTCGAATATACAAATGTTAGTTCATTCGAAAGAGCTAGTCGAACTGAGTCGAATGACACCAAAATCAACGCGATTTAACAAGTTTATACAAAGTTACATTACCACCGGTTTACTATACTACAGCTGAAAAGTTAACTTTTTCTCCCCCATTCGAGGAGGAAAGGAAAAATTGGATGCCGGCATTATTTTCCGATACAGCCAAAATTTTTGATTGATTTTAAAAAGAATTCAAAAAAAAATTCCCCTTACCATTTTCACCCCATTGCTCTCCAAAGCTATTTGCAGCTATCCAATAAAGTCTATCTTCTTCATCATGCCCCCAACCTATTAATCGAACAACATGCCAATATATTATTCGATTTTCAAAATCTTTTTCTGGATATGGGTGGAAAATACCTAAAAAAGAAATAAAATTCAAAAAATATTAATTGTCCAAAAAATTCTTACTAAACAATTCTAAACGTGAATTTTTTTTAGATACATTTTAAATTATTCTAGTATGGTTTATGCTGGCCTGAAACCTCGCATCCTATCAGTTAATATTTCTAGTTGAGAAATTTTTTGTCCGCAAAATTATTTTGTATTTTGCGGACACATTTTCACACTTGTTTGTGGACATATTTACCTACATTTTCGGACAAACCATTTTTCATTAAGAAATAAAATTATTCACAAACCTGAGTCATAATGAAGGAATTCTTCGGTAAGTGGAAGTGCTAAAGTTGTCGGTCCAACAGTAATAAGTTCTTTTCGAATAATATTTCTAATCTTAAAAAAAATTTTTTATTAAAATAAATTCAAAAACCTTGTCTCTGTCCAAATTTCCTTTTAAAGTTTTATTGAAATGACCAATTACGGAAGGTAGCATTACTCGTTTATTACCTGCTTGGTCAATACTCATTTTTCGTGGGAAGAGTGTATAAGCTATTGAACCTAAAAAAGATGGAAAATTTTTTGCGGCAAAACTTGCGGACAAAACTTTGATCCCCTATTTATAAATTGGAATAAACTATCAAAGGATGTCATGACTCAAGCATACCAAGTCTGTACCACGATTTTTCCAAATTTTTATGTGGGTAGAAGCAAGGGCGTAGCCCGGGTGTCGATTTTAGGGGAGCTAAAATGTGGTGTGCGCAAAAATTTTGGCAGTTTGAACGCTGGCAGTTTGAACGCAAATTTTATTGTACACATATTTTTATTTTTTCAGCGCCGCAGGCGAAAATTTGGAGAATTTTGAAGGTCGTAAGCGAACCAATTTAAATTTTCCCATCATCTTTCTCCCAATATCTTTCCCTTTTCCCCATTTCAGGAGTGGGGGCTATAGCCCCAGAAGCACCCCTGGCTACGCCTTTGGGTAGAGGTCAAAAGTGGGTCGAGATCGCATACAGGATTTTCTGGAATCCTGCCCCATTTCCTATTTTATTTGCATTTTTCAATTTTTATTCATGCTGAACTCCGCCACGTTCGAAACTTTTTTTATCTAAACTTGTAACCCTAAAACTGTAGTTTTACCGACCATTAGTGAAGAAAATTTTTCGCGGACAAAATTTGCTATAAACTATATCCAGTATCAACTCAAGCACCTTATTAGGGAGGGATTAAATTTATATATTATACAATGACTAACCTTTTTGTTTGTCCTCCTCATAATTTATATTTCGATAATAACCAGGCTGGCATTTATCTCTTCGGCAAAAACGTTTTTGTTGTTCAATTCCATATACTTGAGGACTGCATGGAGTGCCACATTCAGCGTTGACTGTGTATGGATGACAGCCATCTGGACCTCCAGTCACAACACCTTCTAAAGCCCAATAGACCATTGCTTTTAAAGGATCTCCTCCAAAACAATTTCCACAAACAGAACAACATTCAATTACATCAAGTGCTGATAATTGTGATTTTTTCGTTCCGTTGCTGAGAATGCATGTTCTGTCAGCAGCTACAGTCATTGCAGCAACAGCCTTGAAAAATAATTAAAAATTAATTTTCAGACAAAATTTGCGGACAAAAATAAAAAGATATCCTTACATAACAAGAGCCACAACCACCTTGATTTGGAATTTGGTGAATACTTGGACATAATGACCATTTTTCCCGAGCATCAAAATGTCGAGGAAGCTTTGAATCAGGAAAATCTTCCAATTCTCTGTTGAAGATTAAATTTGTTAGGATATTACAGAAAAACAAAAAATTTTACAGAATTAATTTTTGCGGATAATATTTGCGGACAAAACAATTTTACGGACTTTTTCTGTTAAAAAAGCATCAAGTCCACAAAAAGCATCGCCCTTGCCCATTTGCAAAATTTTCTGTCCGAAAAATCATTTGCGGACAATAGGTAATTGCTGACAAAATTGTAAAGGATTTTTGCGGACTTTTTCTAATTTTTCTAGTAAAGACAGAATGAAAGAAATGAGGAATTTTTTTCGGAACTTTTTTCAAATAAAACCCTTTAAAAATAAAATCCCCTTACTTTAAATGTTCCTTCATTCTTGGAGAATCAAAAAACCTTTCCAAATGTGCAACATATTCTTTTATTGCCGTCAAATTTTTTAAACTTTTGTGGCTAAAATCCTGAACACGAATGCCAAACGGGTTAAAACGAGCTTTCCATCTAACATCTGATGAATTGTTAATTGTATCTACTAATCCTTTTAAATATTGCGTTTCTTCTGTTTTTGCTCTTCTTTTTGCCTCACTCATCAAAATCATAAAGAGAATGAAACTACCAACGATTACAGCTAAAATTTAAAAAAGGTTAGCAGCCTACATTTTTTGGTTAAGAGCATTTTAATCGACACATTGGGGACAAGTCCTACAAAAAATCAGTCCGCAAAAAATTGCGAACAAAGTTTTTTGTCTGCAAAAAAGATTGTCGACAAATTTTTGTCCGCAAACAAAAATTTGTAAATAGGGTTTGTAAATAGGGAATAAATAGGGTCAAAGTCTTTTAACTACTAAAATAACAAAAAAACAAACCAGTAGCCATCAGTAAAGCAGAAAGAGCCCCAAAAATACAGCGCCAGCGACGTTTTATAAAAAACCCAACATTACTAGAAGAATTATCTTCTCGACGTCGCTCTGATGGAGAAATGAAATGAACACCGGCAGCAGTTGGGGAGCTTACATCTTGACCGGAAGGAGAAGACTTCATTGTTTTAACATTATTTTTAAAACAGTTGGAGGAAATAAAACTGTTTTTGTTGTTGTCGGATGAAGAAGAAAAATGAGGAGGGCGATCTGAAATAATAAATAATTTTTATTGTGTATTTTTTTAAAAGCGAGAACCAAAAATAATATTTCTAAAGGATAAAAATAGCTTTAAAATAGAGATATAATAAAGGAAATGTTAATTGATAAAAAAAATGTGGAAAGCATTTGCGGACAATTTTTCCAAAACAAAATTTGCAGACAAAAAAAGTAGCGGATAACCTTCGCAGATAATGTTTGCGGACAACTTTTGGATAATATGTACAAGGGCAACATTTGCGGCTAACACAAATTGTCCGCAAAAATGTGATTTTCTCTAAAATTTCTAAAAATTTTACCCGATGATTTTCGGTTATTTTAAATGACCAGAAATAAAATTTAGTTTAACAATAAACACATTATTTATATTAAAAAGAAGAAAAGGACCCCAAAACCATCTGGACATAAAATAATAAATTTATGGGTACCTCCAAAAAGTGTTTATTTATTGTTAAATGTGTTAGAGACAAAAACAAAACACACATTGAAAAAAATAATAAAAATATATTAGCTAAAGAGAGAAAAGAAGTGTGCCTATTTTCCTTCCAAACTAGGCAAGTGTGACAATTTCATCACGAGATGCGTTCCAAGAAATTTACTTATTTTTATTGAATAGCTTTTTTATCTGTGTGGGAATATTTTAAATTAATGAGAATATAGACAAATAAAAATATTTTGGAAAATTTTTGTGAGAAAAATTTTTAGGGTAAAGGGCAGAGATGTCAAGCAATCGAAAAAATTTTAGACAAAAATTTCAATTCGCAAATGCAAGCAAAATTTTGGAAAAGTTAGCAAAAATTCTCAATAAATTTGCTGAAAGCCCCAGTCTGCAAAAAAGCTGCGGACAAACCTAGTCCGCAGAAAAAGATTTGCGGACAGCACAATTACCTAAAAAAATATTAATTTCAATAAAACGACCATCCCTCACCCACCAACAGGCTTTGTAAATGTTTTAAAATATAGGTATATTCTTCGTTGTTGTACAACAAATAGGAAATAGATAAATTGTGTATTCTAATACCTTCACAAAATTTTTGGACTAAAAGAATGGACAACAAAAAGATGTTTCTTCTCCCTCTCTGTTAGCGCCGCGCGAATTGTTTTGTTGTTTTTTGTTGTAAAAAACAACAAAAGAGGAGAGAAATGTGGACAATAAAAACAGAGGAAACTAGTAGATAATTTTTGGGAGGATAAACGAGTTAGTACATATATTTTAGTTAAACAAAAAAAAATTTCTGGAGGTCGTTGAATAGATAATTAGAGTAGACACAAATTAAAGGAAATATAAAAAAAAGTTTTATCCCTATCCCCTTCAAATCGCTCAGTAATGACACGAAACCCGGACAATTAAAAAAACCAAACCTTCAAGCTGGTCATGTTCCCTTTCTCCACAATTAAGTCTATTCCTCATCCCAAGCACTTTTTTCAAAAAAAATTTAATAAAAATTTAATCAACCATTTTGGAATTCTCCTAAAATCATTTTCTTAAAAAAATAAAATTTAAATATGATTAAATATCAAAAAATTAATTTAAATATACTAAATTTGAATTTATTAAAATTTCTTTTAAATAGTAAGTAATTAATCAAAAAAGCATTTTATATCTATTGTTCGATAGTTGGACCTCACTTGTGGACTTCACCCGAAACCCTTTTCGAAGAAAATTTTGAAAACCCGATTCGAAACTCGACTCGATTTTTTCTCAACCCAGCGCCACCTCTGCTTACAAGAGAGGCCATAACCTTAAAGTGAAGGGCGTACTTACAAGTGAGGGTTTTCTATTTTTAAATAAAATCAACAAACTTAGATAAACATTCAATATTTAATTAACATCCTTTTTAATATTTGTATTTGATCATCCCAGGATGCACAAATTTCCTCCATCAAGCATTCATTTCTTCTTGCAATAAGGGCATTTTCAAGTTTCCTCAAAATCGATACAATTAATTTTATTTCTGGACTAGTTAAAATTCCTTCTTCATCATATTCATTTTCTTCATCAGAAAAAAGATATTGACTCCAATTTGATCTGAAAATAATTTTTTCTGATTAAAATATCCTTCCAAAAATCCGCAAATTTTGTCCGCAACTTTTATTTTTATGACAATGAAAGTTTCAGTCCTCCGAATTTTGGATATAGATGTGCCTATTCGAACGAGTATTAAAAATTTACCCAAAACTGTGTTGCGGAAAACAGTTTTGGGTAAATTGTACCCAAAACTGTGTTGCGGAAAACAGTTTTGGGTAAATTGTACCCAAAAATGTGTGACGATGTGGAAAGCAGTGTTTTTCAAAAAGTTCTAATACCGAAAATAAAGGTATTTTTTAATAAGTGTTTTTTAGTAATCAGAAAGGTTTTACAAAAAAGAGAAGAAAGAAGAGAATGTTTTGAAGGATTTTGAAGGGAATCAACAATATTTGTAGTAAATTTCAAAAAACTAAAAAGACGCATTGAAATTTTTTACTTGTGGAAAAACTTGCGGACTTTTCTTGTGAGAAGAAAAGAACCAAACAAACAATTTTGATTTTTTCATCAATAAAATAGAAGAATTTTTACGAAGTGCAAAACTCGGAATTTCATCAGTTGCATAAATTGTACTTAAAAATTTATCAGAATTAAGTTAAATAAAAATTAAAAATTTTACCAAGGTAGACGAGCCTTTTTAAGAATTTCTCTTCTTGCTGATTCAACTTTTTGTCCACAACGTTCAGCTAAAACAACGAACAAATCTAAATTAGAAAGAGTAAAAAGTTGAAGTTTCCAATTCTTTCAATTATTTAAATGACATTTTGTAAGAAAAGAAAGATGGTTCTTGGAAACGGAACGTTTGGAACCGCTGTTTTAGATGTCTCAAAATTACCTCGTTTTATCCGCAAACAAAAATCTCTAAAATTGAATTTGTCGGACTGCGATTTGTCACGAAAAAATTTATAACCAAAAAACAAACAAACCTATTGAAATATTCACACGATTAAAAGGATTCTCCAAAAGTCTAAAACCATATTCTATCCAAAGTTGGTCATTATTATGAGCACCATAACAGAAAAATCTATTAATAAAAATATAAAAACTTGAAAAAATTTCTAAAAAACAATTGTTGTCCAGCCACAATAGAATGGTGCTCTGCGATAACTTTGAAGAAGCCCATCTTTTTGTCGAAAAATGGGACACACTAAAAAATGATAATAACAGAAGTCTGCGGACAAAGCTTGTAGACTTTTTGGGAGCCTGGAAATCTTGCTAACTTCGGTAATATTTTTTAGTATGCCCGTAATACCAAACCAACGACAAGCGATGATATTCCAATAAAAGGGGAAGCTTGGGGGAATGTTTTAAGCAATTTGGTATTTATTTGGTATTACGACGTAATTTCCTCTTAACTATATTTCGGCAGCATTTATAAGTTTATAAGTCACAATATTTTGCTATTACGGCCAAAAATCTGCAAACCCTAATCATCAATAAATTGAAAATAAACCGAAGCATCAGGACTGTGGTTCAACATATCAACCAAAGGTACTAATGCAAGTGAGCCTCCAAAATTTTCTTCATCTATTTTCTTTTTTGAGCAATTCTTCTGATTTTTATCATAACTTTTTTGTTTATCAACCGAGTGTAAAGACAAATTTTCGGTAAAAATGCTTCTAAAAATTAATTAAAAATTTAAGAAATTTAAATAAAACCTTGTATTAACTATATGCCATGCCCAACAACAAATTTCTCTCCAAAAAATTATCGAGTCTTGAGAAAGTTCTTTAGCAATTTGAGAAGCATCCTCCTCGGATGAATTAAGAAGCAATTTAAAAAACTGAAAAAATGTCAGAAATTGCTTGAAGAATTTAAATGTTTGTGAACATTTCCCTCGCCACCCGTTTAACAGGGAAAGTACACAAAAATATTGCAGCCAACATTCACTTGACTTCAGTTGCCAATCGCTTCCGGAATGTCAAGCGATTGACAGTTGTGACATTCGTCAAAATGTCGCTAAATGGAATAAAACAAAGATATCGAATCATAGTCCCCGGACAGAAATTAAAATTTAATTAGAAACCTTTTCTTCAAAAACAATTAATTCATCCAATTGTCCTAACAATTTTTCTTTTGTTTCAATAGGCAATTGACAGGCAATTTCTTTTATTTTAGCCTGTCCATTTTCTTTTAAATAATAAATAAATAACGGAGTTGAAAAGTTTCTTGGAAGAATGCCTATATACGACTTCCACCTAATAAAAATTCTTTAAAAATGGCCCAAAAATTTGCAGACGAAAAATTTATCCGCAAAAATTATTGCGGACAAAAAATTTTTTTGAAATTTTTCTGAATAAGTTTAAAAACCAAACCAAAAATCGCTTTCATTTCGTTTTTCATTCATCAACTTTTTCCTACAATCCAAAAACTGTTCAAATCCATTGGGCATTTCCAATGTCCACTGCACAAAATAAGCAGTCCCATCGTTTAAAGACCCAAATTGTTTGCAAAAATAATCAAGATATACCCGTTCAAAAGCAAAGAAAAGAGCTAACAGTTCGGAAAAATCAAAAACAAATCTTTAAAAATTGAATAAAATTATTTGCAGATGAGGAAAATATCCGCAAATTCAACAGAAAGACCGGTGCTTGAAAATTTTCGATACTTGCTGGGATTTATTAGACAAATATAGGTGAACAAAGAAGCTTGAGTAAGAGAGAGGTAAAAAGTTTAGCCCCTGGCAGACGCGATTTACTGGTAGGCAAAGAGGAGCTTTCGTTCACCCCTCCACACTTACAATTATGTTTTTACAAATGCAAGCTACCGAGGAGTTATTTCACCTTCTTTTTTTAATAAATCTCCGTTCCTGTTTCCTTAAAAAACTAACAAAAATTAAAAAAAGAATTGCTTTTAAAGAAAAAAATTCTTTCGGACAAATTTTACGGACAGAACCCAAATAACTGAAAAAATAAAACAGTCAAATAAAAACCTGTTTAATATATCTGAATATTCTTTAATATTGGACACAAAATCTGCAGTAATAATATATTTTTCTGGAATCTGAAAAAGTAAAACTTTAGAAGAACTTATAAAAGAGTGGATTGTTCTTCAGATTTCTTTTGCAGATTTTTCCACTATATGTCTCTGTTTCCCTTTAGTATTCGATTATTTAGAGAGGATTATAGGACCGAGATTATTTAAAGGATTAAATGGAAATGTTGCGAAATACATACAATTATTTGAAAAAAAAAACTTTAATAGGAAAAAAAATCGAAAATAGGTGAAAAGTCTGCAAAAATATTTGCAAGACTCCATATTTTAAAAAAGCGAAATACGAAAGGGAACAAAACGAAATTAGATCTAAAAATCAAAACACGAAAGTCGAAGCTCCAAAAAAAGACGAAAATCGGTAAAAGGCGAAACACGAAACTGCCACACACCCATGCTCCCCAAATCCCAAAACTTTAAAAAAACATACCTTAATCAAAACTTCATTTAATCTAACATTCTCTTTTGCAAATAACCCATAACCAACAGATTTGTCAATCAAACAAATATCCACATTTGAAAATAAAATATTTCCATCACTTTCCAACCATTTAATAAAATCATTCATAACTTTAAAATTAAAAACATTTTTTGACCCTATCTGAATAAGAGGGCGCTTTGATTTTTTCATTATTTTTTCCTACCTTAATATATAAATAATGGTCAGTCTTTTCTTTCGCGTTCAATTCCACTCTTTTTACCTGTGGCATATTCAAATGAGAGGACAGACAAAACATGGACGGATTCAAAGAGGAAGAAAAGACTGACCACGGACGGACTCGGACAGACAAAACACGGACGAACACAGTAAACAAAACACGGACTAACACAGACAGATAAAAGACGGATGAACACGATGGCACAAAACACAGACGGACACCGACAGACAAAACACGGGCGGACTCGGACAGAAAACGCCCGTTTATTGTCTGTCCGGGTGTTTGTGCTTTGTCTGTCCTCTCATTTGAATATGCCACAGGTAAAACGAGTGGAATCGGACTAGGAAGAAAAGACTAACCATTATTTATATATTAAGGTAGGAAAAAAATGATAAAAAAATCAAAGCGCCCTCTTATTCAGATAGGGCCCATTTTTTTCTCTCCCTAAAAAATAAATAAAATGACGAATTAAAAATATTTATATTTTAGATCTTTGATGTAAATTTAACCAGAAAAATCTCTAGAGTTATACGACCCTTTATATTACGGACCACCATGGACCAAAATGTCAATCAAACAAATATCGCTTACGTCATATTGTCTTGCGCCAAAACGCCCGTTAGACTAACCCATAAGATCACCACACTCTTCTAGTGGTGATTTTATGGGTCTATAGTAAGTTTCACCCTTTAGATCACCACTAAAACACAGCGTTGATCTACAGGGTCGGACTTGAGATTTTATAATGCCAGCTTTTTTGTCTTGTTTTTTATTCTATTTTAGGATTTAATAAATCACATATATTTTATATTTACTATAACTTTTTTTTATCCCATAAATATCTTCATTAATCCAATATAAAATCGATTCTCTTTTTCCCTTTTCTTTCCCGAATGCGTCGACGTGATTTTCCCTTTTTTTAATTTTTCTATTTTAATGATTGCAAGCGAGAAAAGGGGGGTTATAATATTAAAATAGCGTTGTTGGCAAAAAGCCTTTGAAACGTTCTCATTCACACATTTTTGATTTTATTTGTTGGAAAGTTTTTTTGCTTTAAAAACGATTTTCTATTTGATTTAATAATTTTTACCGTTTCGAGCCACAAAATCTTTTAAATTTCTTTTGGTAAAATCCAATTTCGTATCCCACCCCCCTCCTCTTCCTTTCCTTTCGCATTAGAAAATGGTTAGATCTGCTACCTTCCTAGTAACTCTACGCCTTAAATGTCCCGATCTGGTTTTTAGAACCTTGCCAAAGCTAAGTGCATGTACCCTACACTGCCTACATTATTCCCAAAAAGCTTTTAAATGTGTAACAGTTCTATTAATCCAAAATTATGATAAACAAACAGAATACCGGACAATAGGTTCTATAAAGCAGAACGGGTACTTAATCGAATAGAGTAAGTCTGACCATTTTGGTACTTTGAGGAAGGAAAAGATGGAGGGGGTACGGAGTTGTTTTTTTTTGTTTTCAATTAGAAATGTTTTAACAATTTCCTTAAATATTTACATACATTAATTTTATTTTAAAAAACGCTATCTATAAAAAAATGTCTGAAGGTTTAGTTCAAAGAAGGCGAAAAATTGTGGAAGATGTTGAACAGGTTTTTTGTTGGTATTTTTTAGTTTTTAAAAATTTTGAAGGCAAACGAAATTGAGCAGAACGACAACCAGCCAAATGAAGAGGATGATACAGAAAATAATGATAAAATTCAGCGATTAACTTTAATGGAAGAAATTTTGTTGTTGGGACTGAAGGACAGAGAGGTTTTTATTTCGATTACTTGGGCATTTTTAAATGAGGAATAGGCCGGGTTTAGAGTGATTGTGTTTTTTAAAACTTCGGATTTGTTTCAGGTCGAAAAAAGTTTGGGCAAGTGCGTAGTCAGGGGGTCGACTTCGGGGGAGGGCTAAAATTGAATGTGCGGCAAAATCTTGGCGTTCACTTTAGCGTTCCGAACGCAAATTTTTGTACCTCAATTTTTACTTTTTCAGCGCCGCAGGCGAAAACTTTGACTGGCTACGCCCTTGATATCGGGTAATTCGGCCTTTCTCTGCTTTTAATCCTGATAAGAGCTTTCTTGGAACTGGGTCGAAAAGAAACTTGTTCTTATTTTTGGTCTTAAAGCCGCCTCAAATTTTATTTTTTAGCATATTACTTGGAAAAAAATATTTTTAAAAATAGAAAAATATTTCATATGTAGGTTGTAAGTTGTCCCTTCCAATCTAGGTCACCCTTGGCGTTAATATTTAAAATATTTAATAGGGCTACACTTCTTTCTGGAATGATTGTATAAGCAGTGGGTTGCGTGGCTGTATTTTAATTGAACTTGCCTTGAGGAATCGAATTGAACTTGAAAAGGCTGGCGTTCGCAAAAGGGGTTTTTCTTCTCGTAAAGTAAATAATTTTTGTACTTGTGGGTTATCCTGAACCAGTTTTTTGCGGGCATTTATTCGTGGTCAGAAACTATAGGTTACAAAGGCTCAAAATGTTTAATCTTACAATTAGATAAAAATTCGATTTTACGAATGATAGCCCATTCGAAAGTGATACATAGCTCATCTCCGCAAAAATTATTTTGGATGACGCACAAGTACCATAATTTTCTATTTCTATAATATTTTCTTTTGAATTTAGGTGCTCTTAAAAAGCGATAAACCAACGGGTGATGTTATTTTGGATGAAGCAATTAAACACATTAAGGAAACGAATCAAAACGAGTCAGTTGTCTGTTGGGTAGAATATTTGAGGTTTTTTTAAATTTAATTATCTTACCATATGTAATATCCCTCATTTAATACCTCCCTCACTCTTTTTTCCCAAAGTACTAAAAATGGTCAGACTTCCTTTCTCGACTTCACTCTTCTTTATTTTCTACTTGTAATCGGTTCATTCTAGCCCAAAAAAGTCTTGACTTTTTACACACACAATACCGGACCACAGTTTCTTAAAAGCAAAGCTGGGTATGGTACTTATCCCTTATACCACACCCCCTCAAAGTAGTGTCCAAAATGTCATATATGGGGTAATAAAGGGTGCTGATCACGATTATGGTGTTTATTTCTCAATATAAGAACCCCCTCACCCATAAATTGTCATGGTTCATAATGGTCAAACTTCAAGTTTGGACGCATTTGACTACCACAATGGCAGAAACGTTCAGTATGAAGCAAACCGCAATTTTGAAAAAATTTTGCAGCGTTTGATTCATCAGGACATCCCCCCATTAGTGTGTCGTAATTATAGGGCATTTTTTATTTATTTTTATTATTATGGGTTCAAATGAATGAAATCGTTTATATACTCATTAAACGTCCAATAATCACACAGAAAATAAATATTAAATATTAGTGCATTAATAAATATAAGTGCAAAATAAATATTAGTGCATTAATATTGCTCATACCTATATATGTATTTATTTAAATAAAAACTTGAAGTTTGACCATTATGAACCATGACAATTTATGGGTGAGGGGGTTCTTATATTGAGAAATAAACACCATAATCGTGATCAGCACCCTTTATTACCCCATATATGACATTTTGGACACTACTTTGAGGGGGTGTGGTATAAGGGATAAGTAGTATATTTATTGTCATAGAACAAGGTTTGTAATACATAGAGATCGGTATTTTCAAAAAGTCTGGATCTGGATTTAGGTTAGCAACCTTGACAGGATTCTTGATCTGGATCCAGGAAAAATCCTGGATTTTTTTGTTCTGGATTTAACCTTGATTTCTGGATTATTTTTTAAAAATAAATAAAGGTGATAATGAAGGTTTAAGATGCTTTGTACCCGAAACCCGATTTTTTTCTCACCCCGTTACGTCCCTAGTACGAAATTGAATATTACCAATTTTAATTTTTAAGTGGAGAAACATGGAATCCTCTCAAATTGCGTTATCAAATTAGGAATATGCGTGAAAGGTTTTTTTGATGGAATAAAAATTTATTTTTTTTAAATTTAGATTAGCCAAGAATTTAGTCGAAAAGGGAGTTTTGACAACAGAAAAACAAAACTTTTTGCTCTTTGATATGACTACACATCCGCTCAATGATTCAGGAATTAAAGCGAAATTGATTAAAGTTTCTTTTAATACTTTGTTTTTCATCTACCAATTTTTATTGAAAATCAGATTCTGGTGGTTTTTGAATTTTTTGGGTTAGGCTATCGGTTTCAACCAGAACAAAAATCTAAGGATTTATGAGTCTTTATTACAGTTCATGAATTATGTCTTGGTCTGAAACATCCAAAATTTTCCAAAAACCCGAAAGTTTGACTTCCCATAACTCGGTCCAAAGTCATTTTGCTAGAAAAAGAAAGTCATTTCTTAATGGGGAGAGGGAGTCAAAGTAGGTAATGTTCCCATTTTAGATTTTAACGTCTATCCATAATTGATTAAAAAAGGATTGAAACCAGGTAGCCATTACCCCCAAACTACTACGAAACTGTAAAAATAGATATAATGATAGTTTATCATTATATTTGAATTTTTATTAACTCGAAAAAATCACTGGAATCAAGAAAAGAGGGAGGAGATATACCAAAATATAACAACCAATCTAATTTTAGAAAGTACAAGAATCAGTTTTAACAAGATGGACGAATGATGTTCAACGGATGGATAAAAAAATGCTTTCATTAATAATTTTGGCTCATGCTAGCGATGTTTTGGAAAATGCTTTTTCTCCGTTAAATGACCAAGGTTTTTTGTTTTGGAATCAAGACCAAGAGTCTTGGACAGCTTGACTAATTAGAATATCGAATTTTTTAACAGATTATGAATTGGCAATGAAACGTGTTAGGACATTATTAGAGACCGATTATGAAGCTGAAAGTGCCAAAAAGATGGGCACACCTAGTGCTAATGCTACAGATGTGATATATGCTGTATTTGAAGCTTTTTCTAAATGATGAGGGATTAAAATTAAAAAAGAATATTTAAGAGGTTCACTTTTTTTCTAATTATATTCTATATATAAAACTTGCTTTTCCCCTTTCTCCTTTTCCTGTTTCTGTAGCAAAATTTTTAAATATACATGACTTTTTTTTATTAGGGTTGGAACGGAGGGCGGTTAATAAACAAGTGTTTCTGTTGGCTATTCACCTTTTACAGCAAATTTAGCCCCCGAAAAAACCCGAAATTCGAAATCCGGACTTTTTTTGTGACTCGAAACCGGATCCGAAGAAAATTTAGAAACCTAACTCGAGAGCTGTCCCAACTTTTTTCCTCAACCCGTGATATTTCTGACAATGAGTCACCAAATTTTAAAACCACCCATCAACGGCAACCCTAATAAAAAAATATTCCATTGACACTTAAATAAAAATTTTTTCTCCTTTTTATAATCATGAAAAAAAAAGAAAACAAAAAACGTGTGCGCGTGTATGTTTATTTTCTAAAAATGCTAACAAATAAAAATTTATTTTTATAATTTTATTTTTTAAATTAATTAATAATATTTCTTATTTAAAATATTTATAATGATTTTTTAGATAAATTTTTTATATAAAACTAAAATTTTTTAAGAAGAGCTATTCAGATTTTTTCAATTTATGTGACCATTTTGGCATTTTGATTTTAAACTTGGCAATTTTATTTTAGGTTTGTTCGATGTTTTTTGCATAATTTTTGGGGTAGGACTTGTTTTGGGGGCCTAAATTCTCATTTGGGTCAGTGCTTAAAATGTCCTGATTTTGACATTTGACTTTGGTTCTTTTTCCTATTTTTGTTGATTTTTTGATTAACTAAAAAATATTTTTTATTTTGCCAAAGAAAAAGGCGTTTGAAAAAGAATAATTTCCTTTTCAAAGTGCCCTTAAAAGCACCCCACTTTAAATGTTTTTTTGAAGGTGCTGGGTTGCCAATCTATCTTCAGTTTGTTTTTTTCCAATTGGCCCAAGTAAAGGGGGAGAATTTCTTTTAACTACATATAATTTCTCAATATTATATAGCCAATATTTTTCATTCTTTATATTCTGCTGTTTTAAAAGAAAAATGGGGTGGGACAAAGGGATAACCCATGAGATCAACAAACTTTTTATCTTGATGGTTATTTGAGTCTGGGGATTTTGAGGCTCTTTGGAGATTATGGGGGTTATTTTGGGAGGCAGTTGCCAATTTCGTCCTTCGCTGAGTCTTTCACTGTCTTTCACTGAACGGCGAGAGAGCTGAGCGACACAAGAGTCAAATTGGCTTAAATTGCAAATGTTGATATTTTGGGTGTAATATTAGAGCCCTTGTCACATTTTAGTCGTCATTCTATCACAGCTACTGCTTCTATTTTTATTTTTTTTGCTTTTAAATTCCTCTAACCAACCAATTTTTCTTCAATAACTTCCCCCCAAACTCTCCCCTCACCTCTATTCCTTTCTCCCTTATTTTTTCTTTTTGAACCGTTCTATAAGCATATTGATAAAAAAATAATATGTACACATACTCATTGGCCACTTTTGTCATTTTATTTTTTCCTTTTCTTTTTTGGGCTCAAAAATGGCTTAAAATGGGATAAAAATTGGGAAAATTTTATTTAATTTTGTTAATTTAAATACTTAAAAAGATTTTTAATTTTTTCCAACAAATAAATGAGAAGGGGGGGGGGGGGTTTGGGGTTTTAAATTTTTAGGTGAATGTTGCTTCTAAATGTAGTTTACTTTTATTTAAATTTTTTTTAATTTTTCAGTTAAAAAAGATTAGAAATGTCCTTCTCTGCAATTAAAAAGACTATAAATAAAGCAAATCAATATATTAGTGAATCTGTTGGAGCAGCAGAAGCAACTAAACTTGATGATGAATTTAATGAAATGGAAAGGGTATGAACTTTTTGTTAGTATTTTTTGGGATTACTGAAAAGTCCGGTACTTTATGGATATGTCACCCCCCTCCTATTTTGAGTCTCATGGTTTTCCTTAAACGTAGAAAATGGTCAGTGATTATTTTCTTCTCAATGTCAATCATTTTTTTTCTTCTTCAAGCATTTTGCTTCTTTACTTTGCCTTTTCGCATATTTTGTACTTACATTTCACTCATTTCGGTTCTACATCTACTATATTTCACTTATTTTGCTTGAAGAAAGAAAAATGATTGGCATGGAGAAGAAAATAATCTCTGACCATTTTCTACGTTTAAGGAAAACTCTGAGACTCAAAATAGGAGGGGGGGTGACATATCCATAAAGTACCAAAAGTCCTAGGTTGCTTCAGAAAGCATGGGAAGGGTTAATCTTCGGAAGCTTTGGAGGATTAATCTCGGTACAGACAAGGTACCAGTCCTAATCAATAATTCTTGATATGAACCTTCTGTGCCTTTGCGAATTTTCAAATCCAACAAATTATAAGTTTTCGGAGCAAAATCCGGTGCTATACCCAACTAAAGGGTTTCTTTTCTTTGAACAACTTTTAGGTGAAAAAGATTAAATTTTTTTTTTATTTCTAGAAGGTCGACTTAACCAATGAATTGATTACTCAATTGGTTACTGGAACAAACGAATATTTACAACCTAATCCAGGTTTTTTGTTACTCAATTTCTTTTATTATTCTTTTCAATTATCAAGCAATAAGAGCAAGAATAGCTACTCTCGGAGCAGTTTCAAAACTTAGAGGGTCAGCAAAAAGTCAGGCTTATCCACAAACTGAGGGAATGCTAGCTGATACAATGACTAAATATGGAAGAGGTTTAGGCTCCCAATCTGATTTTGGAAAGGTTATTATACAAAAATTTTCTGATTTTGTTTGGTAATATTGAACTTTACAGACCCGATTTTCCGGTTCAATATTACCATTGAGCCTTTTTGATTATTTGTAGGCAAAAAATAGAAAGGCAATTGGAATCAGAGGTGGGTCGGAATTCCGATTTCCGGCGTTTTTTCCTTTCGATTTCCGGTTCTTCCGATTTCCGACACCTCTGACTGTTCCGACCCACCTCTGACTGGGATGGAAGAAAGGAAAAAGGTCGTATCCAGTTAGTAGTGTTTGAATTTGGCCGACCTCTGAAGAAATCCAATTTTTTTATTAGAAAAATTTTTAAAGGCACTTTGTGATGCTGCTGATGCTTTTCGTCAAATGGCAGATATAAAATATCAACTTGAAGATACTGTTAAACACAATTTTCTTGATCCTATTACTGACTTTCAAAATAATGAACTTAAAGATTTTAATGTAAAAAGAATTTTTTTAATTTTCGAAAAAAAATTTTTTTAAGGGTCACAGGAATAAATTAAAAGGACGACGTTTAGATTATGATGCTAAAAAAAGGAAACAAACAAAGGAAGATGACTTAATTCAAGCTGAAGAAAAATTGGAAGAGTCTAAACGTTTAACTGAGAAGGCAATGTTCAACATTTTGAATAATGATGTTTGTTTTTGAAGCTTAAATCCGCATTTTTTGTCCGCAAAATTTTGCGGACAGTACTTGCGCACAATTTGTATTATGTAAAATTCTTTATTTTTAGGTTGAACAGATTAGTCAATTGACTGCACTGATAGATGCACAACTCAATTTTCATCAACAAACTGCAAATATTTTGGAAAATCTCAAATTACAACTTAATTCAAGGTTATATTTTTTAAATCAAATAAAAAAAATTAAATTTAGAATAAATGAAACAAATGATCGACAACCTAGAGAACATGTTCCTAGACCTGTACTTGATAGAAATAAAGGCTCGAGGACGGATCTTAATTCGTTAGTTTTTTTGATATCTTGAAAATAGAATGGGGAGGAACTTTGTAATGTCGTACCGTTCCAAGACACCTCATATTGGTTCTTTTTGACGTCGTACCCTCCAAGGGCTTATCTAGGGGTGCAAAGTTTTAAAAATCACATGTTTTCTTAATTCTCTTTTCTATATCAAATAGGCATCTTGGTGAACGAAGCAGTTTAGCAAGCCTCTCAATTTCAAGTCCAATGCCTATGATGAATAATTCTTCACCGATAGAAAATGTGCAGTCAAATAATGGTGTCTCAAAAGGAGGGAAATGTAAAGCATTGTACGACTTTCAAGCATTAAATCCGGGAGAGCTTGATTTTAAAGGTTTTTTTTTGATTCTGAAAATAAAATGGGAGAAAATTTTGGGAAATCTTCTGTGGAATGTGAATATAGTGTAATATGAAAAAGAAAGCGGACTTCGCAATAGGACTCTATAGAATGGCAACAAAAAATATATCGATTCGGACTGACAGAAAACAATGTTCCCTTGTCAGCTTGACCAGAGTAATCGAATGATATGTGGATCCAAAGTCGTTAAAAACGGTCACCAACTAAAGTCTTAATGATCTCTCTATGGATGGACCTAACTCCCTTTTGTATTAAAAATGTTGAAATTTTTTTAGAAATTTTTTCAGAAAAGTTAATTTTATTTATAGAAGGACAAATAATACAACTTGATAGTCAAATTGATGAGCATTGGTTTGAAGGTACATTAGATGGAAGGAGTGGATTTTTTCCAATCACTTATGTCGAGGTTTGTTTGTTTTATTTTGACACGCATTTCTTGGGAGGATTTTTTGCTTGTCCAGATTACTCATCCTATCAGCCTTCCAATAAAGTTTAAGCGTCAATGACTGGTTCATGCGTCTAAACAAATTTTTATGAGTCCAATCACGTTTTCATGCAAGCAATCTACGCGATAAGTACTCGGTTTTGTTTGTTAGAAACTATGGCCCGATATCGTGCGTAATTCAGTGTAAGTAGAGCTTTTTATTCGCCTGGATTTTATGATACTAAAGTGAAGAACCGGGTACTTCACTTTAGTCCCTTGTCAGCTTGACCAGAGTATCTTTTCCTATTTTTTAGGTTATTGTGCCGATTCCTGAATATCGACATTGATTGGACGCATAAAAATTTGTTTTTTACGGATTTTTTAATGTTTAGAATCTTAGTAAGGTTTTCGGGAAGGCTGGGTCTTTCAGTCTTTAAAAATTAGGAAAGACAAGCTGATCTACCACGAGTCCGGTTTCTATCGCAAAGACGTAAAACTTAGATTTTAATAGGTAGAGTTAGTGGTTTTAATTATAAAAGCTGGGGACTCGTGATATAGGCTCGTTTTGGTATGATATTTTGGTTTTGGTATGATAGATTTTGTAATATTTATGAGAAGGGGAAGAAAAGGAAAATGATGACAGATAAACACATAGACAGTACAAACATATTTTTTCCTATTTTTTAGGTTATTGTGCCGATTCCTGAATCTTCAACTTCTAAATAAAAATAGAATATTTACTTTAATTGAGGACAGTAAAAAATTTTTTCTTTTAAATTTATAAAAAGTGATTTAAAAAAACTTTTTTCCCAAAGATAATAAAAAAGCAAATAAAATATAATTGTCATTTTTTAAATAAATTTACTTTCCAAAATATTTTTTCTGGAAAATAATATTTTTTGCCATCTTGTAGCGAATTTTAAGGGCTTTCGAATGAGGGTAAAACGAAAATTTTAAACAAACCCTAAGGGGTTGAAAATATTTTTAGAAAGTGAAAAATCCTGTTTTACGTTGATTTTCATGGTATCGAGATCTCGACTTTGAAATGTGATATATGTACTATGTAGGCCTAATTCTTTTATTTTTTATAAATAATATCGATAGACATACATATTTACTGTATTTTTTGTAGAATTCTACAATAAGTCCAAACTAAATTTTTACTGGGGTGTTTATACTTTCTTAACACCTTAACTTCGAGAAAATTCAATTTTAGAATTTTAAACATAGATACAAAAATTCGTGGGTCTTTCTTAACGGAGTGTATTAAGTACGAAGTATGAGGCCAAAAATATGCAAGTACAAAGTCAAAATATGGGGTAGTACGAAGTACGAGTAAATTTATAAATTCCCCTCAATTGCATTTCCCCCAATTTCCCTTCAGTTGCCTAAAGTAAGTTTAAGAATTCTTTTTTGAAAAAATTTATCAACTGACGCCGGATCGTACCGCGCCGAACCGTGAAAGCGCCGAACTGTGGTTTTTCGATCAATTTATTTTTTAAAGTTGGGGTTGACAGAGAGAAGGCAATCGAGGGTAATAGTTCGGTTCGTACCCCCCCCCCTTCCGGCTCCCGGACAATCCGTCAGTGGACAATCCGGCAGAGGAAAATCCGTCAGTGGACAATCCGTCAGAGGTCGGACAATCCGTCAGTGGACAATCCGTCAGTGAACAAAACCGTAATTCTTACCTCTACCCGACCTCCCGCGTTGGATTTTTTGATGGATTTAGAAGGATTCGGGGATTTGGATGGATTAGATTACATAATTAACGTGTAGGATTATATTGGATTTGGATGAATATCGTGGGATTATGGGAAGTCCTCAATACGAGAGGTTGTTTTTAGATGGATATCATGGAACAACCTCAAAATATTCTTAATCCGACTATATCCCTTGATATCCCACTTAATCCACAAAATCCCCCTTAATCCCCAAATTCCTCGATAACCACCATGATACTCTAAATCTATTGTATTTCCATTGGTTCCACGATATCCTTTGAAATCCCCGATATCTCCCAAATCCACTGATCTTTTAATTCAGCCAAATTAGACGATTTCCTAATTAAACTCCAAATTTTCGATATCTCGGGGTCACTTTAGTACGTGGGTCCCGGAGTTAATATACAAATGTTATACCATTCGAAGGAGCTAGTCGAGCTGAGTCGAATGCCACCAGTTTTAGCCCGAGGAAAAATTTTTGGACCGAGATATAGGTCCCTGAAATTTGAAAAAGCATAGGGGGGACCAAGCACTTTTTTGGGGTGAAAAATTCGAAAATGCAAATGATACCTCATTCGAAAGAGCTCGTCGAGCTCTTTCGAATGAGGTATTATTTCTATAAAAAATTTTTTATTCCAAAAATCGACCCTTTGGATCTTCGGTATTTAGGGACCTATATCTCGGTCCAATCAAGTCGGATTTCGTTGATTTTGGTGTCATTCGACTCAGCTCGACGAGCTCTTTCGAATGAGGTATCATTTGCATTTTCGAATTTTTCACCCCAAAAAAGTGCTTGGTCCCCCCTATGCTTTTTCAAATTTCAGGGACCTATATCTCGGTCCAAAAATTTTTCCTCGGGCTAAAACTGGTAGCATTCGACTCAGCTCGACTAGCTCTTTCGAATGGTATAACATTTGTATATTAACTCCGGGACCCACGTACTAAAGTACAGCCGATATCTCTTATAATCTCCACACGAAAAAATGAAAATTTTTGGCCGCGGTAGGTCGGGTAGAGGTAAGAATTACGGTTTTGTTCACTGACGGATTGTCCACCGACGGATTGTCCGACAACTGACGGATTGTCCACTGACGGATTTTCCACTGCCGGATTGTCCACTGACGGATTGTCCCGTCACGCCCTTCCCTTTTCCTTCCTAAAAGTATTAAAAAATGGTCAGTCAGTCTTAGCTTACAGAACTCGTCAATCTGTATCGAAAGACACCAAAATCAAACCCAGATCTTAACTTTGGGCCGAGGTACAGACAAAAACCCTTCGCAAAGGGAAAGTTTTTGTAAAAGTGTCTCACAACTACAATAGGAATACTTTATGTCATAGTTTTATCAAATTTTGTTCAATCATGTTGATTTTGATGTCATTCGAATCAGCTTGGCAATCTCTTTCGGATAAGCTATTATTTGGTTAATCGAATTTTTAGCTTAAAAAATGAGCTTGATACACCCATTTATTTTTCAATTTTCGGAGGTCTGTATCTCGGCCCAAAGATAAGACCTGTGAATGATTTTGGTGTCATTCGACACAGCTCGATGAGTTCTATAACCTAAGTCTGACTGATCATTTTTAATACTTTTAGGAAGGAAAAAAAAGGGGGGGGGGGGTACGAACCGAACTATTACGAGTGCCGAGACAACTTTATGTCTATCATTTTTAAAAAATTTAAAAAATAGAAAATTTGCATACGCATTCAGTTGGCACAGATATTCAGTTCAACTGTTACCTATTTGGTATTAAAACGTTTGAGACTCTGACTGCTCTTGGACTAAAACATTGAGACTCAATTGTCGAATTCTGTAAAATTTTCAAAGAAAATCTTGTACTTCTTTCATTTTTCTTTTATTTTTTGTGTTAATTTGTTAATAATAAAATTTTTAGATTTTATTTAAATACAATTAAATTTCTCGGAAATTCATTGCTACAATCTATATTGGTTAAAGATTGGCATTTTAAAAAAGAGACAGTGAATTTAATAAAATATGGCAACAGAGACTGAACCAAACAATGCTGTGGCACAAAATGGGTATTTCTTTTAAATTATAGTTTTGGGTACATCTCTGTTTAATTTGCCATCTTATTTTTTCGGATCCGCGTAACGGTCAGGTTTACTTATTTTCATGTTATTCCCCCTCGTCTTTCAGTCAATCAATAAACGAATAGTAAATGGAAGCTCGTAATATTGAACCGGACAGACCCCCTTTTTCCCTCCCCAATTTTTCCCTATATTTTTGCAAAATGGTCAGACTTTTCCCTTGCTTCCATCCGGATTGCCTTTCTAATTTTTGTCTGCAGTGACCATTTTGCAAAAATATTTGCGAAAAATTGGGGAGGAAAAAAGGGTGACACGACTCGGGCACAGTGATCCATTTGCACAGTAAGACTTTTGCACAGAGGGCATTTGCACAGTGGACAATTGCACAGTAATTTGTGGTTAAGTGGATTCGTGTTAGGTTTTACTTATTGTTATAAGGGAATAAATGTTACCAATTATTAATACCTTTACTAAAAAATCTTAAATTGTACATATTAAAATTCATAATTCTTTTTCTAACCTAAGTATTTCTTAATTATTTTTTACATATTTTAAATTTTCGTTCGCTTATCAAGTGGACAAATTCTAGCAGATCTTTATTAAAGTATGCAAGTATTTGTTGTAAAAATGAATTTTTACTAATTTTTAATGATGCAGCGCTGAAAAAGGACTATGATATACAGAAGATTTAGATGGATTAAAGTGAATTTTGAGTGATATCGTGTGATTTAGGTAATATCCAGGAATTTCGAATGATGTATAATTTGCATATTCGAATTTTTTACACAAAAATTGGGCTTACTCCCCTCTATGGTTTTTCGATTTTCGGGAATCTATATCTCGGCCCATAACTGAGTCCCCAAGCTAATTTTGGTGCCGTTCGACTCAACTCGGCGAGATCTTTCGAATGACATATCATTTGTCCGAATCGGTTTCCGGGTGATATGAAGGAATTTTTCCTTAGTAACATTTATTCCCTTAGGCAATTCCGGAGAATTGGGGTCCCTGCGGAAAAAAATCTTAAAAATAAGAAAAAGGATTTTTCTAGGGTAAAAAAATATGCTGATTACGAATCCGAGCTCAGATTTTGAAAAAGTCGAATCCCGAACCCGAATTCGGACTTTTGCCCCCGAACAGGACTTATGACCCCGAACATTATCAGACATTGTACAAAATGGTCAGTCTTTTAATAGAATCAATTCTCCGGGATTGCCCAATTCTCCGGGATTGCCTTCCCTTATAACAATAAGTAAAACCTAACACAACTCCACTTAACCACAAATTACTGTGCAATTGTCCACTGTGCAGATGTCCTCTGTGCAAAAGTCTTACTGTGCAAATGGATCACTGTGCCCGAGTCGGAGCGCCGGAAAAAAGGAGTCTGTCCGGTTCAATATTATATGGAAGCTACTTTGACCATTCTTTACATAATATTAGGATGGCGACGAAGCACCTAATTTGATTATAATGTGGCATTTATCTAGTTTCTATCTAAAGGATTGAGACTTTGGGTTTCGACGGTATCATTCTATCTTGTGCCCACCCACCAAAATATCAATTTAAATTTTTTGAGTTATTGGAGGTCACCGGGATAAGTCTGACCATTTTTATAATTTGAGGAAGGAAAAAAAGAGGTACAGAATTGAATAATACCGGCTATCTTTCTTTAAGTTAAATAGGCCGTCTGTTTAGGTATCAAACTTTTCTTGATTTTCTTAAATTCCTTTTCACAAATTCCTGAGAATCAGGCACATAAAAATTATGTGCCTGATTCGGTGTACGGAATTTTGGTCACCGGAATTTTGGTCACCAAGGATTTTCGGAACTCTGGTCACCAACTTTTTTGGAATTTTGGTCACCAGCGGAATTTTGGTCACCAAGTCAAAAAACGGAATATTGGACACTGAAATTTTGGTCACCAATAGGAATTTTGGTCACCAAACGGGAAAAAATAATCTTATCTAAAATGATATCAAAGTGATAAAAAATGATTTTTCAACCCCCAGTTGATCAATTTCAATGTTGATCACTCTCATGGCTGATCACTCCCTCAGTTGATCACTCTCGATCACTCTTCCGGATGATTGATTAACTGTGAGAGTGATCAACATTGAAATTGATCAACTGGGAGTTGAAAAACAATTTTTTATCACTTTGATATCAGTTCTAGATAAGATTTGTTTTTCCCGTTTGGTGACCAAAATTCCTCTTGGTGTCCAAAATTTCAGTGTCCAATATTCCGTTTTTTGACTTGGTGACCAAAATTCCGCTGGTGTCCAAAATTCCAAAAAAGTTGGTGACCAGAGTTCCGAAAATCCTTGGTGACCAAAATTCCGGCACCCCCTGATTCACCGTCTTTCCTACATTTTCTAAATTTCTCGTAAATTAGTGTCTTAATTTTAACAGGAAAGAAACTGCAGTGAATTCCGAGTACCAACAAGAATTGTCAAATTCTCTTCCTGTTGAAAATGGGGTTGGTGAAACTAATGGAGATGAACTAAAAAATGACTCTTCTGTCAAAAATGAAGATTTGGATGATATTCCATGGTCTCAACGAATTCGGGAAAAACAACAAAATTCTTCTACTTCTAAATCTGTTAAAAGACCTGTGACACCTGTAGAAAGTGGTGGAGAAGAAGCTCAACCTATTGTAAAAAAATCTGCCGATAAAAAGCGGAAGACGAGACAAGCATCGTCTGAAAGTGAAGAAGAATATACTCCAAAGGTTTTTTTTTAATTTTTGTTTTTTTTGAGTCATTTTAATTTTAGAAGAAATCAAAATCTTCCAAATCCAAACCTGAAAAACCAACGCCAAAGTCATCTGCTAAAAAAGAGACGAAAACTGAAGAAGATTCGGATTACGATGATGACAAACCTGCAAAAAAGAAAAAGAAATCAACTGAAAATAATCTTGTTAAACAAGAGGTTGTTTAATTTGACTCCACCTCTCACACCTTTAAATATCGACGCCCTAAATTTTGGGTCAACGATATTTAGGTTGTCGATATTGGGGGTTGTCGGTTTCACCCATTTCTCTTGTCAACCGAAAACCCCAACCAAAATTTTCTCTCAACCAATCCGAAATTTTTGTGTTTTCGGTCGATTTTGACCCGATAACTAGAGGTTTTTCGTACTTGTATGGCATTTCTATATGTTAACCTACACTATTTTTCTTTCAGTCATCTTCATCTGCAAGCCCTACAAAAAAGAAAAAGAAGGCTGAAGAAGAGGAGGAAGTTTGGAAGTGGTGGGAAGAACAATCACCTGAACAATCAGATGGAACAATTAAATGGAGAACTTTAGAGCATAAAGGGCCAATGTTTGCACCAGAATATGTTCCTTTACCTAAAAACATTAAATTCAAATATAATGGAAAGGTTAGAATTTTTTAATTGTGGTTGGATTTCAACTTTTCGTGGTTGAAAAGATTGTGGTCGGAATTTGTCGTTATTGATAATGTTGGGTTAGGGTTCGATAAAAGTGGCCTGAGTCGGGTTTATCAAAAAAGGGTCTGGGCTAGATGGGGTTGGAACTGTTATATCCGACGGGTGTTCGTTGACTACTTGACCATCAATTTATCCAAGGAGAGAATAAAATTTAGGTGATGGATTGGGCTGGGACAGATATCAGGGACTGACCGGGGAAGTTTAATCCAACTGAACGGATGCTGAATTGGCTAGAAGGCGTCGGAGTTTAAGCCACTTTAAACTTTTTTTTTACTATACACTTTTCCATTTGTAGCCAATGGATCTATCCCCGTCTGCTGAAGAAGTTGCCACTTTTTATGCTAAGATGCTTGATCATGACTATACTTCAAAGCCTATTTTTAATCAAAACTTTTTTAAGGATTGGAGAAAGGTTTTTTCATTTAAAAAATTTTCTAAAAATTGATTTAGACAATGACCGCTGCAGAACGTTCAACAATAACTGATTTAAAAAAATGTGATTTTCGGTATAAAATATTTATTAATATATATAAGGAAAAAGTGAGGAGTGATCCTGCTGTCTAGCATAGGAAGAGTTTTGGATCTATTAAAAAAAAGGGTGGTTAGTTGGGAGAGCAACTGTACGTGTTGAGCAAGAAGGGCTAACAATAAATGCCATGAGGTTCGATACCTGCTCTGGGCTAAACTTAACACTTTCTAAATTTTGCTTCTTTACAATGTTATTAAAAAATAACTATTTAAAGTGATATAAATGCCTATTTTCTTTCTGAAACTGAAAAAAGAAAAGCTCGAAGTAAAGAAGAGAAAAAAGCAGAAAAAGAAATTAAAGATAAAGAAGCGGCTGAATATGGTTTTGCGATGCTGGATGGTTATAAACAAAAAATTGGAAATTTTCGAATTGAACCACCGGGACTTTTTAGAGGACGAGGTTTTTTGTTTAAATTATTTACCTTCGTGTTAGGAATCTCACGGCAAGGGCGTATCCAGGGGGGGGGGCTCTAGCCCCCCCCCTGAAATGGGGGAAAGAGGGAAAATTAGGAGAAGGACGGTCGAAAAATGAAATTTTTTCACCTACAACCCTCAAATTTAAAAAAATTTCGCTTGCGGCGCTAAAAATGGAAGAAATTTGGCTTCTTGGGCTCCAAATTCCGAAAAATTTTCGCGTGCGTCGCAGAAAATGGAAGAAATTTGGCCTCTTGACCTCCAATTTTCAAAAAATTTTCGCCTGCGGCGCTGAAAAGATAAAAATTTACGTACAAAAAATTTGCGGAAGGAAAGCCAAAGTGAACGCCAAAATTTGGCGCACACCCAATGTTAGCCCCCCCCCGAAACTGACCCCCTGGATACGCCCTTGTCTCACGGTTTGAACCCCTTACGGGGGGGGGGTGGACGGTGGGTAGGCTATGGCCTCCCAGCCCCCTTGTTAACCACCTTATGTCAGAACGGTAAATAGGATAAAAGGCTAGCATCCATGTCTTCTTTTACAACTCACAATTTTCTAATTAATTTTTTTTATAGGAGAACACCCAAAAATGGGTTGTTTAAAGCTACGAGTTCAACCAGAAGATGTTATAATAAATTGCTCTAAAGGTGTTACAATTCCTCCTCCTAAAGGTCATAAATGGAAAGAAGTTCGACATGACAATATGGTTTTTTTATTTTTTAACTTACGTCGTATCTCCAACAACAATATGTCATTCGAAGGCTTGGTTTCCAAATCAAAATTAAACTTGGGTCTCTGTGTCGAGCTACATTCCCTTTAAAACCAAAAAACCATAGGGGGGGGGGGGGGGTCAAGCGATTTTTGGGTGAAGATTTGATTATATAAATGACGACTCTCACAGGCTTTTTCGAATTTCATTGTTTATCTAAATCGGTTCATTTTTTTATCAGTGATTTAACTAATTTTACCAATATTATTTTTTAAATTCATTTTAAGGTCACTTGGCTTTGTTCTTGGAATGAAAATGTTTTGTTCAGTAACAAATATATAATGTTAAACCCTTCTTCAAAGCTTAAAGGCCAAAAAGATTGGGAAAAGTTCGAAAAAGCGCGAAAGGTTTTTTGATTTTTAAAAATTAAAAAAATTCTTTTTATTAAAGCTTAAAGGCTGTGTTGGGCCAATTCGAGATCAGTATTTATTAGACTTTAAAAGCAAAGAGATGCGAATACGACAACGTGCAGTTGCTCTTTATTTTATTGATAAATTTGCGCTTAGAGCTGGAAATGAAAAGGATACTGATGAAGCTGCAGGTTTTTTAATTTAAAAAATTTTTTGAAGATTTTTTAATTTTCAAAATTGAAAATTTTTTAATTAAATTTTTAATACAGGCCCCTGAAAATATTTTATTTTTTTTTCGGGTAAAAGTAGTAAAAGCAATAACGCCTCCCTCCCTCCGAAAAAAATCCTGGTTACATGCCCTTGATTCCGGCCCATTTTTTTAGAAAAAAATTCAAAAATTTATTAAAGATACTGTTGGTTGTTGCTCTCTTCGTTGTGAACATATTAAATTACACGAAGAATTGGATAACCAGAAATATGTTGTAGAATTTGATTTTCTTGGAAAAGATTCAATTCGTTATTACAATCGTGTACCTGTTGAAAAGGCTGTTTTTAAAAATTTGAAAATTTTTATGGAAGGAAAGGAACCTGGCGATGATCTCTTTGATAGACTTGATGTTTGTTTTTTACTTTTGAGTTAATTTGATGGCAAATTTGGATGATTTACCTACTGATTCCGGAATTTTTCCCGAAAAACTCCCGCAAAGTTTTGCCTCTCCCAAGGTCCCCTGGTGACATCACCGCAGAATATGTATCCTCCGGAGTCCTTCCCACAGAGGCTCACCTGAAATTCTTCCAACCGCCTCTTCCCAAAATCCTTCTCACCTCCTCTTCCAAGATCCCTTCCACCGTCTCCGAAAGAGGAGTAACAAAAAAATCGAGTAAAAATTAAAAAAAATTTTTTTTGCTTTAACGCTTTAAATTAAAAAAAACTTTTTTTAAAGACAAGTTCTCTAAATGCTTATTTGAAAGAATTAATGGATGGATTAACTGCCAAAGTATTTCGTACATATAATGCTTCAATTACTTTACAAGACCAATTGGATAAATTAACAAATCGTTATTTTTTTTAATTTTTGATTAAATTATTTTTTAATATTTTAAGCTGATGATACAATCCATGCAAAGCTGCTTTCATATAATCGTAAATTTTTTTAACTTTGAAAAAACAACTTAAAAAATTTTTTTGTAAAGGTGCAAATCGACAAGTTGCAATTCTTTGTAATCACCAACGTGCAGTCCCTAAAACTCATGATAAGGCTATGGAAACACTACAAAATAAGGTTAAAATAAAAATGAATGGTTTCCTAGTATTTTCTAGAGTTTAAGGATTCCACTCAAAGAAATTTAGGCTAGGGAGTTTTCGAGCTCGGCAATTTCGTCGGTTTTTAGGTTATAACCTTTTTTGGGAAATAGTTATGAGGAATTGAGCTCAAATCCATTGTTTTTTTGAAAATCTTTAGTTTACGCGGAATTTTTCTTTTTTTAAAGATTAATGAAAAGAAGAAAGAATATAAAGAAATTAAAGCTGAACTTAAGAAAAATAAAAATGATGAGAAATTGCAGAAAAAATATACTCGAGTGAAAGAACAACTTGTAAAATTAAAAACACAGCATACCGACAAGGTTTCTTTTTTTTTAATTTAATAAATTAATTTTAAATTAAAAAAAATTTTTTAAGGATGAAAATAAACAAATTGCATTGGGCACATCCAAACTTAATTATTTGGATCCAAGGTTTTTTTTAAATACGGACTGATAATGAGTCATCCATCTCGATTATTGTGTCCTTTTGGATTCGTGTCTTTTTGGATATTCTTCCCAACTTCTAACATGAAAAAACCTTTTCATGCCCATCAGGCCCGTAACCAAGCCAAGGGGAAAAATGGGTAAAGGTCCAATTTTCTCCCTAATTGTCTGCAAAAGAGTCGTGATATAACGATGTGGACGATAAACGTCTTAAAAAATATTTTCACCGAACTTTCAAATTAATTTCTTCCCCGGCCACTGTCCCCAAAATAGGCTAGTCTCAGATTTCCAAATACATTTTCAATTTTTTTATAGAATATCAGTTGCTTGGTGCAAAAAGTATGACATCCCTATAGAAAAGATTTACTCGAAAACTCAACGTGACAAATTTCGATGGGCTATAGATATGACAAAAGAGGATTTTATTTTTTGACAAAGAACAAAGGATTGTGTTTTTTTTTATCAAAAAAAGGTTTTTTTCAATATTTTGACTTACAAACGAGAAATCCTCCAAAAAATTATTAATATGTTATAATTGATTTTTTTTCGATTTTTTAAAATTATTTTGTGTGTTTTTATATTTTGTAGTAATTTTGCAGCTCTATTTTATATACACAATTATTTAAAAATGGAAAAAAATACTAACTAGTTCATGAAAAAATACTATTAAAAAATAAGGTGTCGTGTTTGTTGTTCTTTCTCTCTATTCATTCTCTACTATTTCTCATAACTAAATCTAAAAAATTTCAGAAAATTTTTTCTTGAAAAAATTGTGTTTATCGTAATATTAAGCATTTTTTATTGTATAAGTTTACGGATAAATTTGTAATGGATGGTAAATATTATAATTTGTATTACTTGTTTTTAATTATTAAAAGGAGTAATTTTGTAGGTAGGATGTGCTTTAGCCTGCAGGTTTCACTTTCTTTTAGACGAAAACTCATAATTTGCCCTAGTTGACATTTTAAAGTTTTTTTACTTTTTAGTTTAAAATTTTCTAAATTTTATTTTTTGTAAGTCTCGCGTGTCAAAAAGTGAATTTCTGTCGTATTTGGCATTTTTAAATATGACATTTTAAGAAATATATGTTCTAAATTTTTACAGTTTTTTACTTTTTTGTCTAACCTTTATACTCTAAATTTTATTTTTTTCTTTGTCTTGCGTATTTTGGCTACCCTACAACTCATCGAATCCTTAACTCATCGAATCCTCAACTCATCGAATCGGCCAAAAACACTCAACTCATCGAATCCTTAACTCATCGAATCCTCAACTCATAGAATCGGCCAAAAACGATCAACTCATCGAATTTTTCCAAAAGGGGACGTTTGAGTCCCCGTGTTTATTTTTTAGATTTTTTATTGTTTTGTTTATTTTTTTTTGTTTTCTTCTGGGGTTTCAACTAATTTTGTTAATTAGTTGATCGGGCACTCATCCAAGTTTATCCGGCCAGTGAAAACATTATCAGAACATTATCTCATTCCTGAAAACATTATCTCATTCCTAATAAATTATGCTGGAGATTTTACCGGGTAAAACCGGACCAAATTAGTCCAGTAGACCCCGATTATGCCCAAAAGCCCTTTTTCCTAGCCTCCATAGCAGCAAAAAATTTTTTCAACAAAGATTCAGTTAGCCCTTTCGGGAGAAAAATAAAAACAGGGGACTCAAACGTCCCCTTTTGGAAAAATTCGATGAGTTGATCGTTTTTGGCCGATTCGATGAGTTGAGGATTCGATGAGTTAAGGATTCGATGAGTTGAGTGTTTTTGGCCGATTCGATGAGTTAAGGAATTTTAGCCGATTCGATGAGTTGAGCGTTTTTGGTCGATTCGATGAGTTAAGGATTCGATGAGTTGAGCGGGCACGCGTATTTTTAATTTAATAAATAACAATATGCCAGAACTCAATTTAAGCTCAACTTTAAAACTCTTAATTTTGCACTTATGTTTAACGTGTTCGAACAGTTTTTTGGATTTTAAACAATAAATCAACGTTTTGTTAAATACAATGAACAATTCTGATGTCGTTCCAGCCCGTATAGTAGTTGTTGGAACGAGTAAATTAAGACTTTCTGAAAGGTTTTCTCTTATAATTTTTGAGAATCTAAATGTTTTTTTGCAGGTTTAATCGAATTCAAGCAGAAAAAGTTGAACAACCACCACCACCACATAGACATGTAGTAAAACAAAGACAATCTTCTTTAGAACCTCAGAATTTGCGGCATCGAGCGGAAAGTGTTCTTTCTGTTAATGGAGGTCCTATAATTGAGCGGCCTCGTGTTTTTCAACGTCCAACAAGTGGAAGCATTAGCAGCAACAAATCTTTTTTACACGACAATTATATGGTATTTATTTTTATTTTATACAAACTAATCGTCATGTCAGCAACTCCTACCAAGACTGCAGGACCTTTGGTAACTTGGGCTGTGTTTTTGGCTTTGAATTTGAATTAGTCTGATTATCTTGATTGAGTATCCTCAACTTTTTTAATCTATTTTTTCTTTTTATTACAAACTTGCCAAAGGCTTGGTGTGTTGTTTTAGTATGAGTTACTGAATTTATTGGAAGGCATCACTTTAAATATTGAGGTTTTCGGCTACCTAGCTAACAATAAGACTGCTTTTATTCTTTAAGTTTTTCTAATTCTCTTTCTTAAACTTTTTTTGATTAAATAAATTTTATTTTTTAACAAGAAATCAATATTATTTTATAGGACAATGAATTATATGGCGAATTCTCAGAACATGATCAATATCGTCCACCACCTTCCCAATATCATCATTCTGGTGGTGGTCGCTTCCGTACTTGTAGTAGTGAACCTTTTGAAAGTTTATCTGAATTAAACAATTTAAATCCTGTTAATCTCACACTTGATGATTACAACGTTTATCAGAAGATGCGTATTCGTCGGCCATTTTATTCTTCTTCTCGAGTACACAATTATGATTTGGATGATATTGATGAAGAATATGATTTTCCAAATGATTATGCACCTCGACCAAGATCCAATGTATTTTTCTTTTAAATTTATTTTTAAGTGAGGCTATTTTTTGTTGGGAAATTTTTTGTGATCGAAATGTTTGTGTTAACATTTGAAGACTTTATTAAATAGGTTTTTAAATTGGGGTTCCATCTCGAGCTCCCGCCCATGATTTATACTGCTCTAAACCCTGCCTCCCCAAGGAAATTTATTGTGTTTATATCGGCCTCACAACCATAACTCAAACTTACCCCACACCCTTCATACCATACTTTAACATTTAATCTTTTAGCTCTATAATGATTCACCACGAAGACCCATTCAACAACGACTCAGTTTTCGTCCTCGGTTTTTTCAATCTTTTAAAATCAATTTTTAAATATTTCCAATTTTAGAATGACGTCCGAATTTGCACTTCGCCGCCCAATTCGAAACAATTTTGCTTTTAAGCGATCATTTCGTGGAAGGTTTGTTGGAGGTTGGAGGGCTTGGTATGGAGGCGGTGGGGGAGGAAATTGGATTTCTGGTCAGGGTGGAGGTTTCCGAAGAAATCGACGAAATGACAGACGTCTCAAAAAAACTGTCGCAGAAATGGATAGAGAACTTGATGTAAGAAAATAATTTTTTAAATTTATTTTTTAAAGTTGTTTACTTTTCTCACCCCCTTACAAACAAATTTTTGAATAATGCCAATTATTTATCGGATTTGAGTTTTTAGCTGATGAATCGAATAGATCGAAAATGGGATTACCGCTTTGGTACCCTCCTTTAATATTTCACTAGACTGAACGGGGATTATAAATTGAATGCCAGCCGGTATTGGTATCAGGGATGGGACGGGTTAAAGAAATTTCTCAAAACTAACTAGAATCCCGACCCGACTTTTCAATCCGTCACCAAGAAGTACAAGGGTGAGGGGATGATAATTTCCGAACATGTCATTTTAAATTTATTTTTTAATTCCCTTCTTTTTTTTCTCAGGAATATATGAAATCAAACAAACATCCTCGAGTTCATCCCAAAATTTGATTGTTGATGGAAAAACTGAAGAAGAAGAAAAAAAGGAGAAAATTACCTGATTTTTTGTCTTTTATTAATTTGATTTGTTTTTCCAGTATTTTTTCCCTTCCTTTATTATTATTTAAAAATTGTATAATTTTGTTTGTTTTGGTAATTTAAAAGTTATTGATTTGGTTCTATAATTCGATTTTTTCGCTAAGGAAGAGGGAGGGTCTAAGACGGGAATAGGCTCTCTCGGATTTTAAAAAGCGGAAATGGAACGCGAAGTTGTAAAAAATCTGAGGACGGCACAGTCCTTTGTTTGGGTTAGTTGAGCGCGGCCGTTTAGCACTGGCCGACTTTGTTCGGCTATAGCTTTTTTTGTGCTTGATCAAATTTAAATGAAAATATACCATTCGAAAGCCCTCAAAAGATTTTCCCCAAATAGATTCCCAACAAAACCGGATTTTAACTTGGCTATTAGAATTTTTAGATTGAATTTTTCTTAAAAATTTTTAAATTTCAGTTTGTTTATTTTATTATCCATGAGCAGTAAAAATTCTCAATCATCTTCATCTCGAAGACGTGAACGTGACAGGCGATCAGATCGAAGTAAAAGCCCTAGAAGGTCAAAAAAGGATGGGCGGCATAAACACGATGATTCCAGGTTTGTTTAAAACAGGGGTGACATTTGTACTTATTTCCGGAGTGACCTTCAAACCTACGTAATTGAAAATGTACTTATTTGTAAGTATATACCTACAAACGGACTTTTTAGTTGAAAATGTTCGGCTCGGCTCGTCGAGCTTTTTCGATTCACATAAATTGTCCAAATCTAAAATCCCCCGTAAAGTACACTTATTGTTAGGCCAAATTTTCAGTTCAAAGAATGAGATACAGAAAGGAATTGAGAAAGCCAAGAATCGCTTAAAGTCATCTCTAAACGAAGCAATAGATAGCGGAAGAAGTTCAGAGTATTCTCAGGCCATACGACTTCGACAGGAAAAACAAGGTTTTTGTTTCAACTATTTCTCTAACCTTTTTGTCTTCAGATGCTTCAGAAATATTAGACTCCGTTTCCCGCCATGCTGCCATTGAACGGATTGAAGAGCCTGGTTTTAATCCTTGTTCGTTCAAATCAGATGCGGATTCGGCTAGAATGGTTAGTTTTTTTTTAAAATGTTCGGTGCTTATTGTTATCCCCCTTTTTCTTTCGAATGACGCCATATACGAAATGTTTTGACCACGGAGAAAAAAGTGCATATATTAAGTGAAGATTGCCCGAATTGTTTGTTTTTGTGATTTGTTGATTACGTTTGTGGATTTTAAAATTAAAATCCTGGATGTGGAATTTTTTAAATTGCGTCCAGCCCGGACGGGGAGTTGAAATTATTTCTCTTTTTATATACATTTTCATTTTTTTATTTTTCAAGTCTTCCACTACAACCAAAAGTTCTGAGAACACCACAAATTTGTTTACATCTTCTTCTACAACCCATCACGATCGTGCAATGTTTGGACCTCTATGGGCGAGTAAACAAATTGCAGAAAAGTCTAAAAATAAAAAGGAGGTTGGCAAAAAACGAGATAAGGATGAAAATAAGGAGGAGAATAAGAAGGAAGAAACAACAACTGTCCCCCCGGCAAGCAGATTTCCTTTGGCACATGAAAAAGTATAAAAATTTGAATAATTTAGAAAATTAAAATTTTTTTAAAGCTTTCTGAAGACCCTGAAGTTAGAAATAAACGTTGGTTAGAATTATTTAGAGAAAGGAGAAGGATGACAATTGAGGGGATTTTGTAATGTTTTAATGATTTTATTGAGGTGCTTTTAGTTCCTTTTTTTGTATTTTATATAAATTTTTTTGTTTTATAAAAATTGTGTTTATTTTATAGTTGGTTTTGCCCACAAAGTATTTTTTAATTAAATTTTATTTTTCTCCAATTTTAGCTACAGCAGATGTTCTATTTCCGCAATTGTAGCGAAACTTTAATGATTTACCGACGTTTATTTTCTTTTTTAATTCAAAATGTTCGTCATTATTCTCTTGAATCGTCGAATAATTATGACAATGTTCGCGTTCGTTTTGCTCCGTCACCAACAGGACAATTGCATTTAGGTTTTTTAAAAAATAGACCTTCCGATAATTTTCCTGGCTACTTGCCTGACCCTTGGCGATTCATTTATTTGGGAAAAAATCCTTAAACTCGAATAACTAAGCCAATTTGGGGACAGAATGGGCCAACCATCAAAAAATTTTTTTATTTTTAAAGGTTCATTAAGAACAGCACTTTTTAATTATTTATTTGCCAAGAAATATGGAGGATCATTTTTATTAAGAATTGAAGATACTGACCGGGACAGATTGGTAGAGGGTACACAAAATGAGGTTTTTTTTAATTTTCTTTAAAAAATTTCTTTTTAGTTTGAAAATGTTTTGTCATATTTTGGCTTAAATTTGGATGAAGGCCCTTCTATTGATGGAAATTTTGGTCCTTATGTACAATCTGAGAGATGTGAAATTTATAAAAATGAAGTTGAGAGGCTAATAGAAGAGAATAAAGCTTACAAATGTTTTTGTTCTGTTGAGGTTTTTTTGACTTTTTTTGGGAAAAATTTGTGCGGGTTTTTTGGTTGTCTTCTGCTTTCCTGTTTCCCTAGGAAAAATGATCAAGAAGGCGCTTTCGATATTGTTGATGGTTGGCAGTAGGTAATTGAGTGTGCCGGGTCCGAATATAAGTTCTACTTCTATTTATTTCAAATCCCGGATCCTAATTCGAAATGGTCGAATTTGGGATCGGGATTCGAGATAGACAATTTCCAAGCTAATATTTCGACTCAATACACTCGATTACTCACTGGCAAACCTCCAAACTATCGAAAAATACTTGCTGTTCATTTTTTCTAGGGAACATTTTAGTACCGGTTTTGGCAAATTTTATCTTCTTTTAGTTTTTAGAGACTTGATATTCTTCGACGCAAAGCTTTAAATGAAAAGAAAATTCCTCGTTATGACCGCCATTGTCGAAATCTGTCAAAAGAAGAAATTGCTGCTCGTGAAAAAAATGGTGAAATACCTGTTGTTAGATTTAAATATGATGCTGGTGAAATGTCTTTTAAGGTTTTATTTCTAATTTTTTGAGGGAGGGCTTATATCAGTTAGAAAAAAAGTTGATCATGGTTTTTAAAATGTTCATTGGATCGGGGTTTTTTAGATCGGAAAAAAAAGTTTTTTAAGGTTCGGGTAACCGGGCCCATCCCTGTTCGATACACACAATTTTGTCCGCAAATATCCTAAATTTCCATGCAAATGGGACATAAAACATTCGGAATTTTTTGACCTTTTCAAAATGTGGAAATTGGGAATATCTGTACTTTTTAGGATACAGTTTTTGGTGTTTATTCTACAAGTTGGGACGAGGTTGATTTTATTATTTTAAAACGTGATGGCTTTCCAACTTATCACTTTGCTAATGTTGTAGATGACCATTATATGGAAATTAGTGGTATTTTTTGACTAACGTAATTAGAAACTAGTAAATCTATATTTGGGCACCCCAATAAAATGTGCGGATACACAAAAATTTGTATGCAATCATTACTTAACCTCAAATGTCACCTATCCACGAATGTTCGCAAATGTCGCTAGGACACTAATTTCCTTCGAAGTGGTGATTTAAAAAATTTTTTATACATAGATGTAATTCGCGGATCAGAATGGCTTTTATCTACACCAAAACATTTAAAACTTTATGAGTATGTTTTTTGTTTTTTAATTTAATTTTTTTTAATTTTTAGAGCTTTTAATTGGAAGGAACCGCGATTTACACATTTACCTTTAATTACTGAGGATGGAAAAAATAAATTGTCAAAAAGAAAATCGCATGCATTTGTGGTATATTTTCTATACAAGAATTTTTTAATTAAAATTTATTAAATTTAATATGGGTTGTTTTGGGACTTTAATTATAATTTCGGGAAAAATTTATTAAAATAATAACAGAAGTTTGATTTCATTTCTATAGTATGCAATAGATAGGTTCTAAACTACGAGTACATATACGGGTCCGAGGACAAATTCAATTTGGCCGGTCAAATTGAATTTGTCCAAAAATGTAATTTGGCCGCCGACATAATATATAAAAATATGAGTCAATAAATACATATGTCTCAGGTTCGAGTCCTGTGAGAGGACTGTTAATTGTACACAAAATTAAGTTCCGCAAATTTATTAAAAAAATTTTTTCTTCTCAAAATATTTTTTTATATATTTTTAAAGAGTTATTATACAAATTTTGGCTATCTCCCTTTAGCTGTTTTAAATTTTTTATTACGAAATGGAAGTGGAATTAAAGAATATAATTTACACAAACTTTATACAATTGATGAAATGATTACAAATTTTGATCAAAATTTAATTGGTAGAAGTACTTTTATGTTAGATTTGAAAGAATTAGATCGTTATGGAAGAATGGCTTTTCAAGCTAGTGATTTTGAAAAAGATTTGCTTCCTTGTATTAAAAAACAATTTTCTCTTCTTCCAGAGGTTTTTTCTAAAATATTTTTTTAATTCGGGGTTTTTTGAGGGATCTAGCTCATCAGGGTTTTGGAAAAAATATTTTAATGAATACGCATTTGTGTCCGTTAGTAAGAGACTGTCCGCTTTTGAAATTTTTTACACACCTTTAATAAGTAGTCTATATCTGTGACTCTTTAGTTCAATTCTTGATTTGAGTTTTTTTTTTTTTGGATTTTTGACGGCCTCCTAATCATGAATAGTAAGGGAGACCTAGATTTAGATTAGCCTTTAGTTTTCCTGGATTTAAATTTATTTTTCGCGGTTCCTTGATCTTTTCTGGATGGTCAAGAAATCTGGTTAACATACGTTCAAGTTTTTTCCAATCTTGACCAGATTTCTCAATCTGGAAATCTTGGAAAAATAACTTTTAATCCAGGAAAAACACCTAATCTAGGACTTGACATCCTAGACAGTGTCGTATAAATTTAAAAAAAATTTTTAGACAACAAAAACTTCAATAAATCCACAATTATTAACTTCTTCATATTTTAATAAAGTAATTTCATTTTTACATTTAAATGAAGAAAAATTTTGTAAAATGTCTGACATAACAACTGGGGACTTTAAATTCTTTTTTATGACACCAAATTCGTCAGAAAAAATTGTCAAATATTTTCAAGATGATATTAAAAAAGTTTTGAAAATTTTGAATAAATTGTTGGAATATTCAAAATTGGATAATAATAAAATTAATTTTGAACAAATTAAATTGTTAGCGAAGGAAGAAGAAGATTTTTCTGCAGGAAAAATAACTACGTTTGTTTTAAATTAATTTTTTTTGTTGCGGATCTCGCTATTAGTGTAAATAAGAAGCGGGGCGGGTTGTCCGCAAAATATTTTTCTATTTTTAAGCGATATCCTCCCTGTTTAAGATACAAACTTTTATAAAATCAATCCGATTTTTAAGCCCCGGGGGGGGGGGGGGTCTGACTGAAATTTTAACAAAATTCTTTAATTAATAATTTTTTTCTTTCAGTCTTTTTCGATTAGCAATAATTGATAATATATCTGGACCACCTATTCATGAACTTGTTAAATTTTTTGGAACAAAGGAAATTTCAATAAGATTAGAAAAAATGGTTTTTAAATTGGAGGGATATTTAAATAATTGTGATGATGTGAAGAAGAAAAAATGTGAAGCAGCCTGAAAATATTATTTTTTTACTTTTTTTTTTGTTAAAAATTTGATAACCTTTAAAGTTTGGAATTTTTTAGGGTTTTTTGTTAAATTATTTTTGTTGTTCCTCTGGTTTTCCTCTTCTTGTTTGTGTGGATTTTCTAAATTAATTCTTTTGTAATTTGGTGTTTAGAAATATTTTAAAATAATTATGTCAAAGTGTTAACTAAGGGAAAATATTTCTTTTGATCGTTTAAACATTTGGTTATTTTTTCCATTTTTTCTATTTTTTAGAGCTGTTAATTAGTTTTTTAAATTTCAGTTTTTGTAAAAAATGTGGCCACCGCCTAGGCATAATATGCCAATTCCTCCACCACCTATTCAACCTTATGGAATGCCACTTCATGGACATCCACCTGATCCTTATATGGATAGAAGAGTTGGTGCTGGTGCTCCTCCTCCTCCTCTTGCTGGACCACAATGGAATCATAGAGAAGTTGGTACTTGGAGAGTACCTGGAGAAGATTGGCGGTCTGCTGTGCATCACCAACCCTGGTCAAGTTAGTTTAATTTTTGTTTTTTTTTTAAATTTTTGAAGTAATGTTGGGGGATTTCTGTTATCTAGTCTTACAGGCCTGCCATACCACAAAATATTAACTAGTGCCTCTTTGTCTCTAAATTCACCTTTTAACCCTATCTTCTAATCTAAAAGAAATTATTTCACTTCCTGTTTTTGTCAGATCACGATTTTTATCAACGCCAATATGGAGGGAATGTCCCAATTGCTAGATCTTTTGCTCAATTTGATAGAAGACCTGGGTCTCCATTAATAAAACCTCAAGAATCATCTTCACATATTGATTATGAAAAGCAATTGAGGGAACATTATGAAACGCCTAAACCTTCTTATAGTGATTTTTCTGAAATGACTAAAGCTGCTGCTCCACAGGATGAAAAGTACTTGGAATTAAATTCTGTAACATCTGCAAGGAGAATACATTTAAATTGGAAGTTGCCAACTCTTCCAGGTTTTTTAAAATCAATGGGAAGTATTGGTGATTGAATGGGTCTGGGCCAAGGTTTGAGAATTATTCGCACTTTCTAAAAATTAAGCCTTACTGTCGAATTTAGTCGCTGTCGAAAATAGAGGAAAACGGTGAAAAAAAGTAGTTAACTGTCGAATTTATCAGACACGGCTCACTCAGTCAGATCAGGCTTATATCAGTACCAGACATTTTACTTTAATAAAACATTTTAGATTCTTTTTATTTTTTTCATTTTTAAAGCTAACGACAAATTTAAAATAAATTTGGCCATAAAATTGGAGGAGTTGGAAGGTGGAATTGGAAGAGGTGCAAGAACTGGTGAATTGGGATTAATACTTGATAAAGTTCTTCCAATACATACAACAAAAACTTATTTTGATGCAATTCCTGGATCTTTGTATGTTTTTATAAATATTAGAGACAGGACCGAGACTGTAGCTTAACCAAAAATTTCAGTTGAGGTCGAGATTTTTCTAGATTTCTCGTACGATTCTTTTACAACCCTACATTTTTGTCTTCAGTTTTATATTAATTAAAATATTTCTTTGATTAAAAACATTTTTGCGGATTTATTTTTTTTGTTGGGCATTTATTTTTTATTTACTCCTCAGACTTTTTGTGATATTTTTTTACATTTAACTTCAACTTTAAAAGAATTTTTGTTTTATTTTTTTTTAGATATTCAATTGATCTTAACGTTATTGGTCAAAAAGGAAATGTTTATACATCAAATAGTACCAAAGAAAGAGCAAGTAAATTTTTTTAAATTTTCAGCGATTTTTTCATTATTAAAAAAATTTTTTCTAAAGCATTTTCAATTGATGAAATGATGGTTTTAATGCAAAAAGCAATTGATTTTACTGGAACATCAATGCAATCTTTTACTTTTCTTTATCGTTGTAAACCAAGAATTTATTGGGATTATGTTTATGAAATGGGGCAAGTATTAAATCCTTATTTGAAGGATAGTAATGGGCAGGCAGCTTGTCCTTTAAATCAAAATATTGAAGGTTTTTATTGATTTAAATATTTTTAATTTTTATTTAAAAAACAGGACTTTTCTTTTCTGCTAAAACTAATCCTGATGGTTCTTTGCCTAATTCTTCACCATTTGGAGATGTTAGAATGGTATATATTTTTTTGAAAATATTCCAAATATTCTAATAAAAACCCATTCTCAATAGTAGCTTTTTCCTTCTAAAAGAGCCCAGTTAATAAACGCCTAGTTATTCTATCCGAACATTTATCTAATTGTCAATTAATTAAATTTTTCAGCAATTTTCCTTTCAAACTTTATTCAAAACTAAAAAAATTTTATTTTTAAAGGTTTTGCCCGCACATAATTTACTTGATCCTCAACGTGTAAATTTATATTTTGCTGATTTTTATTGTAATCGAGTTCCTCATTATGTCACTGTTGTTGTTGCATTTAAAGATTCTGAAGTTGATAAGTATTAAATTTTTAAAATAATTTTAGAAAATTTCTTTTTTTAAAGATTTTCTAAGGATAAACTTCTTCCATTAGACCCATTTGACAATCAGTTCTTGCTTCTTCAACATACTTCAAATTCTCAATCTCCTTTAAATTTTTTTGTAAACAAAAAAGTTTGGGTTGAAATATATTATACTGAAACTGTTCCTATGAGATGGTTTGTTTTTTTTAGTTTTTAGCTCTTTTCTTGTTTCCCAGAAAGTCCGCAACTTTTGTCCGCAAGTTACTAGATTAGTTTATTTTACAATTTTAATATTAAAAAACCTCGAAAATAAATCAGTTATTGTTCACTAAATTCGAATCAGAGACCGACTGCCTATCAAATCGGACGGTTACCCCTGTGAAATACTTTACGATGGGGTTGTTTAATTTTATCCACAATTGTAGATAAAATTTGCGGACTTTTAAATTAATTTACATTTTATTTTTCTTATTTTTTAAAGGGGACGGTTTGACAATATAATTCCACAAGGTGTTGGAACTTCTAAAATTGGAGGACTTCCACATAACAAAAATTGTCGTACTTGTAATTTATATCCAGTCGGTGTCCCAGCCCCACCATTACCTCACAATTATGATTTATTGAAAAAAGACCAAGCTGATCAAATGGTTAAAGAAGCTATTAATGCTAAATTACCCGACGAGGATGATGATGATATTGAATGTTTGGATGAGGTTTTTCTTTTTTTTCTTTGAATGAGGGATTGAATTTTGTAATTCCTTTGTGAAAATAACCTGCTTTGGATACAAAAATAGACTTAAAAGAAATACATATTATCTTTAGTCGGTTATTATTTTGTTTATATGACTGACTTTAGCCCGGTGTTAGTGTGTTAGTCTTGGGGACTTAATTGGTGCGATAATAACTTAATTAAATAATACTTAACTTAATTATTTTTGAGAAAAGAAAATTTTTTGTGATCCGAAAAAAGGCTTTTTAATTTAAAAACTAATTTTCAAGTCAACTTCATCTTCACGTTTTATGTCTTATGAATTGCTTCAAAGGCGTTATGAAAGATTGGAGCATGCAATTTCTAGTGATTTTATTAATAAAGAAATTACAAATTCTGAACATGAAATATATAAAAATTTAACTAGCGAAGTTTATGATTTTTTGAAGAAAATGAATAAAGATTTTATTATTTTAAATGAAAGAATTGATTTGTTGGCAAAAAGTGAATATTTTTGTACAACGACAACGAATGAAACTAGTTGTAGCAATGATATTAGTAAAAAGGTTTGTTTAAGTTTTTCATTTGAGGGTATTCGAAATATATTGATATTAAGTTGAAGAGACCATCCCTGGAGAAATTGGCCGAGTCCGCAAAAAATTTTGTTGTCCGAAAATTACATAGGGAGTTTTTTACGAACTTTCCCCCTTATTTTTTCTTGGACAAATTCGTGTAATAAAAATCTGACGATCTCCTCTATCAGTTCCTTTTTAAAATTGAAAATTTTTTAAAGATGTATCATAATATTTAAATAAAAGTCCAATGAGGAATTGTGGAAAAGTCCGTAAAAAAGTTTTTTGACTGTAAAAAATGGGACCCTCAGGAGAACAGAATCCTTGATAGATTTTAATTCTGAAGGCCTTTCGGTCATATTACAAAAAGATTTTTAAACTTTCGGTTTTTGAAAAATCCATACTTACACTTAATAAAATAATTTTATTTTTAAGAAAGATGAATCTACTAATAATATTTGTCCAATTTCTGGAACATTAAAATCTGTGATAGATATAGTTGTTTCTAGTCCAGAAGGAAGGGATGACAATGAAGAAGAAGACAAATCTCATCATTATAAACATCATAGAACAAGAAAGCTTTCAATAAATTCTGAAGTGAAAAACAAAAGGAGAAGAAGTATAAGGGAAGATTCTATTTAAAAAAATATTTTATTTTTATTTACTAGTAATTTATTTAAAAGAAATTTTTATTAAAATTTAAAAAATTTATTGGTTATTTTTATTAAAAATAATTTTATTGGTTATTTTTTAACCGAAAAAAAAATATTTTTTAATTTTTATTTTACAAAAATTAGAAGTAGGCACGGATTTTGGAGAGTCCCATAAAAAAGTTGAAAAAATGTGAATTTCCCGTTATGGGGCGGTGCCTCCCAGACACATTTTCAGGTCCCAGTTTCCTCTCAATTTCTTTCAAGGCCAATGGTTTTTTGCGAGTGGGAGTAGAAGGGAGAGGGGCTGGGGTTTGAATTTGACATTTTCTTGGATTAGTCATTTCTTAAGAAATTTTACAAAAAGAAAAAATCAATTTAACACTTTTTTTGTTTTGAAAGGGTTGTTGGCGGTCGGTTAATTGAAGCAAAACCGAAACCCGGTGTTTTGGCCAGAAACCGAAAACTGCGGGGTCAAATACCGGTGATAACCGAAAACCGGTGGCCTAAACCGACCGGTTTTTCGGTTAACCGAAAAACCGGGGGGCGTAAACCGTTGATAACCGAATACCGTGGTTACCGGTTAATAACCGGTCGCCAACAACCCTAAATTTAGTTTTCCCCTTCAGTTTAAAAAAGTTAAATTTAAAAAATGGAGGAAGAAATCAACAACAGCAACAAAAATAATAATATTAAACAAAAAAATGAAGATAAGCAAGAAGAATTAAATGAAAAACAAAAGGAACGAAAATACCTAATAACAAGAAATTTACAAGAAATTTTGGGGGAGGATAAATTGGTTAAACAAATAATAACAGGGAAAAATATACATATTTATTGGGGAACTGCAACAACAGGAAGGCCACATGTTGGCTATTTTGTACCAATTCAAAAGATTGCTGATTTTTTGAGAGCTGATATTAGGGTAGGTGAAAAGAATTTTTTGAAATTTTTCTGAAAACTTGTGAAAAATTTTTTTTAATTCCACTTATGGGCCAGCTTTTAAGCAATTGAAAGTTTTCCCTCAATTTTTTTGAACACTTAAACCTATGAAATTGAGGATCTATCCAACTCAATGTCGTGGTGTTATAATGATTAGCACTTTTGTCTTTCACTTTTTTATACGAGGTTCGATTCCTTCCATGGTTATTTATTCACATAATTAATTATGTATTTTAAGGTCACTATTCTTTTTGCTGATCTTCATGCATCTCTCGATAATTTAAAAAGTAATTTTGAATTGTTGGAGAATCGTTTACTTTATTATGAATATGTGATTAAAGCTTTAATGACCGCTTTAAATGTTCCTTTAGAAAAGTTACATTTTGTACGTGGTCAATCTTATCAATTGTCTGAGTTAGTTTTTTTTAATTTTCTATGTTCTTATTTAATATCGAACCCGCCCCTATCCTTATTTGAGTCAAATTTATTTTATTTAATTTTCTGTCTCGAAATGGTCATTTTTCCTTTTTATAAGTGTTGATTTTTGCCCTTGCCGTCTATTTTTTCTTCCTAATTTTTGCTCAATTAACATAACTTTCACTTATTTTCGAGTTAATTAAATGACTGTCAATAAAGGTAAAACCTCAAATGGGGAGAGGTGCAGGATTTAAACAAAGTACCCATTTTTCTCCTTATTCTTTTCAGGCCTTACACAAAAGACTTGTTACGGTTATCCTCTTTAGTTAGCCTTCGAGATGCAGTTAGGGCTGGCGCTGAAGTTATAAAACAAATGGATGATCCTTTGCTTAGTGGCATTTTGTACCCTTTACTTCAGGCATTAGATGAACAATATTTAAAAGTTGATGGACAATTTGGAGGATTGGATCAAAGGAAAATATTTATTTTGGCTGAGGAACAATTACCAAGAATTAAATTAGGGAAACGTTTTCATTTGATGAATCCAATGGTTCCGGGCTTGACAGGCTCAAAAATGAGCAGGTTTTTTTAATTTTATACTTCATACAATTTTTATTTTTTTAAAGTTCTGAAGAATATTCAAAAATAGATTTACTTGATGATCCTGATGTTGTTAGTACAAAAATTGATTCAGCAAATTGTCCATCAATTGAATCTGGTATTGACAATGGTGTTCTAGCATTTTATCAGCATGTTGTTTTTCCAATTATTGGAGAGGTTTGTTGAGTATTTTAAATTGAGAAAAAATTATTTTTTAGAGTATTATAATGAATAACCAACAATTTTGTGATTTTCCGAGTCTTCAAAAAGCATTTAAAGAAGAATTAATTAAAGAAGATGAACTAAAAAATTATCTTAAACAATTTTTGAATGGAATTCTTGCAAAAGGTTTTTTGTTAAAAATTAATTTTTTTAATTAATTGAATTCTTTTAAGTACAAGAAAATTGTTTTAATTCTCCAGAATTTAAAGAAATACTTTCTAAAGCTTACCCGAAGGTCTTTGTTAATAATGATGATTTTAGTAAACTTTGTGTAAATAAAATGGAAGAAAAAATTATTTCTGATTTTGGTACTTTTGGTGATAAATTTGAGGTTTTTTAAATATTTTATTGATTTTTTGTCCGCAATTTTTTGCTTTTGTTTAATATAAACTTAGGTTGATGGGGATTGTTTAATTTTCACCTTAGCTGAAATAAATATTTGTCAACTTTTTTGTTCAAACCCCCGTCTCCTTTCCTGCTAATTTTATTTTCATATTTTTTTAGTCTTCGTAAAATTCTGAGTTTTATGTATTTTTAATTTTAAATTTACCTGAAAAAGTTTGCGGATTTTTTTCTCAAGCATTTTTCTCAAACACTTTTCACTTTTTTAAAGTTTATTCCGTCAAAAACTATTACTCAATCTTCTTTAATATTTAACATGGATTCATCAGTAGAGCAATCATGTCCTTTAAAAATTTTGTGGAGATGTTCACCAAAAGGAAATTTTACTTTAGCACATATTTATTCTCTTGTTCAATTGAAAATTCTTTGTCAAAAAGGTTTTCAATGTACAATTTTAATTTCTGATTTGGATGCTTTTCTTGATAAATTAAAATGTCCATGGCAGGATTTGAAGGTTTTTTTTTAATTTTTTTTAAATTCAAATAATTTTGTAGAAACGAACAGAAAATCATTTGAAGATATTAAAACAACTTTTAAATCTTTTGGAAATGGAAAATGTGTCTATTTGTTTATCCAGTGATTATGAATTTGAAAGGTTTATTTATTTTTTGGGGGGTTTTGGGGACTTTTTGAGTTAATTTTTGGAGTTTCCACATTCATTCTTTTTTAAACTCAAAATTAGTCAAAAACCAGTCAGTCTAATTATTGCCTGATTGTCTATATTTTACAGCATAATTTCTTATTAAATTTACCTTCTATTGTAAGCCCTTTGAAATTTTTTTCCCCCAGCCTAGCAAATAAGCATTTTCTGGGATGAGTTTTCGGCCGCTTTTTTCCTCATTCAACAAGAATTTCGAAAAGCTAAAATTTTAAAGTCAGTACAGTATAACAAAGAAGTACCACTTTTTACCTCTCTTTTGTCCCCTCCTTTTTCTTAAAATTTAAAAGAATCCGTTATTTATAGTGATTTTACTCTAAAAATGTATCAGGCTGTCAGTGTTGTAACAAGGGATCAAACGTCACTAATTCCGGAAGCAAATACTGTTGGATGTCATCTTTGTCCAATATATTTTGCTTTGGATATATTTTATGGAAATTATGACATTGTAAAGAGAAATAGGTTGAAACATAAATAAATAGCTCCCCCCCCCCTTGAGACAACTAAAATTCAACAAGGTTAATTATATTTTTTGTGATTGTAAGATTGCCTATTTTCTGGTGATTGCCTATTTTTTTTGTGATTGCCTATTTTCTGGCAAAAAATAAGAATCAAAGAACGAAATTTCTACAAATATAACTAACATCTTAATTGATAAAAATAAAAAAGAAATTAGATAAATCGGTTAAGTAATAAATGAATTTTTAACTAGGGGGCTAATTATTTATGTTTCAACATAATTGTAAGTAAAAACTATTTTTAATTTAATTTTTAGGTTTTAATTGGTCCAAATCAAAAAGAATTTGCAGATTTAGCTTTAAAGGTTTTCTTTTTTTTATTTTTTTTTGAAAAAAGAAATTATTTAGATTAATAAAGAATTAAAACGAGAGGACACAAACATGCCGGCTTTTCTTATTTTGGTTTGTTTTTAGTAAATATTGCAGATAAAACCGAAGAAATTGGAACAAAAACAGCTTTTAGGGTAATTGTCAAGAGTGTTAGGTGTTGAAAACACAAAAGTTTTTCAAAAAGTAAGCACCAGGCATTTTCAATTTCTCTGTTACCTTCTCAAACCTAAATTCCCCCCCCCCCTCCCCACTACATTTTTTTGTATTTAATTAAATAAAAAATTTTTTAATTAGCCAGAAATAATTGGAACAGATGGCCTTAGAATGAGTGCTACAAAGCCGGATTTTCATTTAAATATCAACGATGGATTGAAAAAAATTCGACAAAAAATTGGAAAATCTTTTTGTGAACCAGGAAATTTGGATAAGAATGTTGCTTTAGAATTGTGTAGAAAAATTGTTTTTCCTTTTGCTGAATATTTGAAATGGAAGGAAAAAAATATTTTTGGTGGAGCAGAATTTAAAGGTTCTTTTTTTTAACTAGAAACAAAAAATAAGGGGGTATTAACAGAGCTACATACCTACGATTTTGGGTTATTTCTGGTTTTTGACCCCGGTCTTCAATTCCTTGTTCGGTTAGCCTTATTTTAAACTAGAAATTAGTAAATTTCGATAGTTCCTTATTTTTTAATTTTTTTAAATAAAATAAAATACGAAGCGTGGACATTTACCTTATTT